>CM046396.1:36910000-37510000 GCA_025413875.1 Rhododendron molle
AGAATTGATGCATAAGTAAAAGAATGAAATTATTGCATGAATACATAACCATAATACCTGGACGCAAAATATATGGACAAGTTCAATTCCGAAACTGAATAGAAATAAACCTTTTAATCTATAACTCTATTTTCATTTTTGCGAGGAACTCGAATATAAACTTTCCCTTCTAGATTTATCACATAACCCACTGCCCAGAGCTATTCCACCTCGTCCAATACCAATTTAAAATAAATTATGCAGAAGTGGTCATCGGAATGTATGTGCCAGCTGCCAGCCCTTTGCACCATCTAATTACCTTCCAAAAAGACATTTCTGAATTTCAACTACTTCCAAACCAATTTTTCCAACAATTATCTTCCAACTTGTTCAAGTGTCACCTAGACATCTTCTCTAAACTTTCTACTTCTTCAAACTCGTGTTAATAGCTACAATGCTGACATAACCCTCAAGATAATTGTCATTCTATGATTCTAAGCACACTTTAGCTGCATTACTGTTTCTCTCAACTTCCTTGGTATTCATGTTTGAATGCTAAACAATGCATTTGGTACTTCCAAGTACCACAAATTTAAAAATTGTCATTCTATGATTCTAAGCACACTTTCACTGCATTTCTTTAGATCATTGGTGACTGCATTTCTTTAGATCATTGGTGATCACCTTGTTAAATCAATCGTCCTTTCCGCTCATCATTTCCTCTCCAAGTCTTGTCCAAAAGTAGCTTTTGACGATCGCCAACTCTCTCTCTCTCTCTACCTCTCAAGAATCAACCTCAATTTGCAACTCATAAGAACAATATGACTGACAGATTCGAGTGATATTTGCGGAAAAATGGATAGATGAACAATCCAACAAAAACAAGTGCACATTATATATGGATATCTTAGAGATCTAAATGAAAATTTCAACATTGTCACGATTTCAGGCAAAAACCTGACAGACTGCAAGTCACAATATCAAACGATACATCGGCCACATCGTACTGAATTCAAATCACGTACCATTTTTCAGCTCCAATCATAGAAACCTAATTTTGAAGCCGCGACCGGATCCGTCGACGTCCAATAAAATAAAACGACGTTACGGTCATCAATCTCGACAATTTCACGACTAAGCGACGAGTGAAGCAGTAATTTCTCGCTCGAATTGTCGGGTAATTGAGAGGGTGAGGGGAGGGAAAGAGGAACACGGCGAGGTTCGTGAACGGACTTTGCTTTCTCCTGAGTTTTCTCGCTCTCTGTCTCTCTCAGTTGCGTTGGTGTCATTTGGTTTGTGGAATGTGGGACTGACATCGTTCGAGAGGGCCTGAAAATTCGGGTCCTTTCTCTCTCTAAATATGTATATATCGTATGATCTACATATCCATATCCATATGCGTGTGTGTACAGCTTCTCTCTCTCTCTCTCTCTCTCCCCTTCTCTCTCTCTCTCCGTCACTGCAAAACTCCCGCCATATTGTCGGAGATTCGTGGCTGCTAACGGGTCGTCCGTGTTTCTAAAAGGCTTAATTACATCTTGCCTCATCAAACTATTCACATTTTTTCAAATTAACCCCTGAACTACAAAATTTTGACACTCAACCACTTTAAACTATCTAATCCCTTCAAGTTTTCCCGTTATTAGTCTTAGTTGTCTTAGTTGCTGTCAAAGAGTCCAAAATAGTGATCGAATGTATTTTTTTTTTCTCCTCATATAACTAGAACGCCAAGAATGTTATCTATATAAAGTTACAAATTTGGCAAAATTAAAGACCAATTTTTGTATGAGTTGTCTTTTTTCATTCATCTCTATCCATTGATTTTCTTTTGTTTCATTCCGATGAACATTTCTTTATACCCTTGCATCATCTATCAAGATGTCGAATATATTTTCGTTTTAAAAAAATAGGCAAAAGTTTAGTCCCTGATTTTTTTAGATGGGGAGGTTTAAGTATATTATCCTTGACATTCTACCCTATTTGGAGGAAAATAACATTTGAAAACTCTTCTAGGATCTTTAACGAGCATTAAGCGACTGAAGGTTAGTAAGTGGTCCAAGTTGAAAGGTTTAAATAATTTAAGGTGGTCAAGTGCAGAATTTTGTAGTTTATGGGATAATTTGAAAAAAGATGATACTCAAAAGGAGCATGTTGTAATTAAGCCTTTCTAAAACGTAGAAATAGATTTTAGCGGGAGTGAATATTACTACAATCAGAATTAATGAAACTCCTTTTAGAAAGGAGAATAAGTTCTGTTCGGATCAACCGGACAAGGGGCTGTTCGGACAGTCCCGTGTGGGCCCCTTTCATGTATTTTTTAGAAGGCAAATGCTAACGGTTGCCCCTGGGGCACAAGGAAAAGCTTATTAAATGAGCTAAAATGTTGGTAAACACCATTTTAACTTGTAAAGATAATTAATTGCATTGGTAAATGAGGAGTTCTCCAACTGTTGGGGTGCAGAGCAACCTTCAGCCATTGTCCAGAGAGCTGCCTAGCGCTAGCGCTACAGCAAAAGGCCAGTAGCGCTATCTAGAGCCTTAAAGCGTATTTAGGGTTTTGTGAATGGCTGCGTGTTTGTGACAATTGTAATCACTTTTTCTAAGCGTGAAAAAAAGAGAGAGGCGAGAGAAAACACATCTCAGAGAGATTGTGAGAAGACTTGTACTCTTGGATTGATTTCATAGTGGACTGGTGTGGCTCCCGTGGTTTTTCCTCACGTTGAGGTTTTCTACGTATATCTTGTGTCTCTTTTTTCTTTCCCGTTTTCATTACGCACGTATTTTGTTTGCTTTGTTTTGTGATCCATTGTTCCAAAATCCGTAGGGGCGTTGTAGGATTGCGTAAAATCCATAAGAACTGGTATCAGAGCTGCGGTTGCGGTAGGTTTTGTTCGACAGGTTAGGGTTTAATCTCGTTCGGGCAGGACATAGTTCAGTGGAAGCTATGGGTTCTGAAGAAGGCAAGCCGAAGATGGAGAAGTTTGATGGGTTAGACTTCGCGTTCTGGAAAACGCAGATAGAGGACTATCTGTATCAGAATGATCTTTACCGGCTGCTGCTGGGTTGAAAAGGGGAAGAAGAAAGAAGAGAGCAACGAGGATTGAGACGTCCTGGACAGGAAGGCGTTAGGGGTTGTTCGCTTGTCCATTTCAAAGTCAGTCACCCACAACATCTTGAAGGAGAAAACGATGGTGGATCTTATGGACGCGCTGAAAAAGATGTACGAGCAACCGTCTGCTGCGAATAAAGTACATCTCATGAATTTTTTTTTCAATCTGTCTATGGCTGAAGGGGTTTCCTTTATGTCACATCTCAGTGAGTTCACTATGATAGTTGATCAACTTATGTCTGTCGAAATCAAGTTTGATGATGAGGTTCAAGCCTTGTTAATACTGTCTCAGTTGCCAGAGAGCTGGCAGGGTACTGTTACTGCAGCCAGTAATTCGGCAGGAAAAGAAAAGTTGAAACTGAGTGAGGTTGTTAGTTTGATTTTGACTGAAGAGGTCAGAAGGGGTTCGATCGATGGTTCAGGTAGTTCAGTTTCAGCTCTAAGTTTTGAGCAGAGGGGCAGAAGCCAGACCAAGGGTGGTCAGAATCAGAATAGGAACAGGTCAAAATAGAAGGGCAAGGGCAAGGGAAATAAAGATAAATCTCAGGTTCAGCCCATTAAAGGTGAATGTTAGAATTGTGGTCAGACAGGCCATATGTCACAAACTTGCAAAGCACCGAAAAAGAATAACGGTGGGCGGGAGGCTCACGTTGTGCATGATGCACTTATTCTTTCCATGAACAGCGATACTGAATCATGGGTGATTGATTCGGGTGCCTCATTCCACGCCACTGCTAACAGGGAGGTTCTGCAGAACTATGTAGCAGGGGACTTTGGGAAAGTATACTTGGGGGACGATGAGCCTTGCAGTATTATGGGAAAAAGGGATGTTCAGATTGCAACGCATGGGTTCAAATGGTGTCTGAAAGATGTCAGGCACGTTCCGAAGTTGAAGAGGAATCTTGTTTCGGTTGGACAGCTTGCAGCAACAGGTTATACATCGACATTCACATGGGACACGTGGAAAGTCTCCAATGGTACCATGGTGACGGCTAAAGGCAAGAAAGTTGGTACACTTTACTTGACTTCACATGGTAGCGATATACTTGCAGTTATAGACAGCAAAGAGAGTTCAAATCTGTGGGACAATAGATTGGGGCATATGAGTGAGAAGGGAATGAAGGTTATGCAGTCGAAAGGGAAGCTACCGAGTTTAGAGTCAGTGGATATTGACATGTGTGAGGATTGTATCTTTGGGAAACAGAAACGGGTTAGCTTTCGGAAAGGCGGCAGGCCTCCCAGGGCTCAGAAGCTAGAGCTTGTCCATACAGATGTGTGGGGTCCAGCTACAGTGTCTTCTCTTGGCGGTTCTTATTACTATGTTACCTTTGTCGACGATCACTCGAGGAAGTGATGAGCACTCAATATTGCTAATATTTGGTGCTTTAGTCCCGTAGTTTATAGTTTATTTACGTTTTGTTTACGTTTTTAACTCGATATTGCACGCAAGGTTTATGTCGAGTTTTGTAGGTGAAACGTGCAAACGAGGCGTATTTTGATGCCAAGTATAGCCCTCGAGGGTAATAGAGCAATTCGAGGCCAAGGAGCTGTGCCACCAAGTCCGAGAAGTCAAGTACTGATGCCTCGGAAGATGCTTGGAGGTGTAGTGGCAAGAAGTCAAGACTGGGGTTTGAAATCTGCAACTCTTGCAGCTTGTAATCGATAACAAAGTGGAAGAGATCGATTATACCTGGCCAAAGTTGGTCCAGGCAGCTAACCAAACTCAATGTTATCGATTACTCCTGTAAAAGTTATCGATAACTTTTGTCTAAAGTTGGTCCAGAACCTGATCAGCCCTAAGGGTATCGATTACACAAGCCAGGGGATCTATTACAATGTGTAGTTATCGATTACATGCACACAGTAATCGATACCAATGCTTGATTTTGGTCCACAAAGACTCCAGCCTTAAGGAGATCGATTACAATATGACAAGGGTATCGATTACCATGTTCTACGGGGGAAATCTTGATGAAGGTATCGATAACTGCATTGGAGTAATCGATAACAGTAGCGGCCAGAAGATATTTTTGCCTGACTTTCCAACTTTCCTTTTATGGAAAGTTTCCATTAAAGGCATGTTTTGGGATATTTTGGGGGCCTTTTGGTCCACTTTTTGGCTGATTGTTTTAGCCTATTTATAGTCTTTTAAGCCTTTATTGGCCATTATGTACATCTTTACACTTTAAGTCTTTTTATGTTCAAGAGCTCTCAATTAATGTTCTCAACTTCTTGTCCTTAATTCTACATCAATTCAAGTAAGTTTTGTTTGTTCAACTAAATTTCAAGTATTAAAGTTGTTCGTGTGGTTGTGATCCGTAGTAAAATCAAGTTCATTTACGTTTCTATCGGTTAAGCATGTTATCAATACTTAGCATAATTTCTAGTCTTTTTCTAATGCGTGAGTAGTTAATCGGTTCGGTCTCGGGGTGAGGTTTACTCTATGAATTAGTCAATCGAATGGTTTCACTTAATCTTTAGCTCGTTTTCAATGTATTGAATGAATTAAACCCATGATTTCTAGTATTTGATCGTGGGATTGGTGGCTTCTTTGATCAATGAAGTCTATCGGCCTATGCTACGTGCTTGATAATCCTACCCATGCAAACGATCCTTTTTCGTCTCTCACTTGCGTTAAATGAGTTCAGTTTGAATTAATGCTTTGAATCAAGTTACAAGTAGTCTTCAGTTGTTAATACTTCAAGTGGAATCCGGACGGTTTCGGTCCACTCATTCGTTAGATCAAAGGAACCGTTTGAATGGCTAAGTAGTGAGTAAACCGATCTCTCTAGACTCGACCATCTTAATCTATTTTTCAATTCAAGTTTTTATCGTCATTTCAAAGCAAAACATCAAAGTTGGCTGCTTGAAAGCCACAAACAATTTTCATTGCATCTATTCCAAATTAGCTTAGAAGATTTCTCCGTGGGAACGATTCGGTCTTACCGGTTTATATGCTTTCAACGACCTAGCCCTTGCTTTATTTGGAGGGTAGGTTGCGGAGTTAAGCAAATTTTGGCGCCGTTGCCGGGGATCTCTTATTTCTAGCTTATTTGGAGGTTTGACAAACCACTGTAAGTATCCCATTTCTTTTTATTCAAGCAACTTGTACTTACTCTAGCGGAAACCTCTAACTGAGCCACCAATTCGATTTGAGGTGTAACGAAGCTAGCATAAGTATAGCTTGTTTCTTTTCTTTTATTTCTGCTTTGTATTTATTTCATGGTTGGATTTTCATCAATTCTCTTCTAAGTGGTAGTGCATGACTGATTTCTATCGGAGTCCAAACTCTAATAGACTCTGTCATTCATTATCGCCTCAAGGCAGCCCTAGAGGAAGATCTCCTCCTTTGGCGGCTTATAGACGTCCGAGATTAAAATCTCCGTCACGTCCGAGGGGCCGCCGTCCTAAAAAGAGAATGGCTGAACCACCCCCAGTGAGGACCTTGAGGGATATTTTGAATCCGGGGAGTCCGGTTCAACAATCCCCCATAGTTCTTCCTGTTACTACTAATGCAAATTCGTTTGATTTTAAGCATTGATATCATAATCTCATCCCAATATTTCGTGGGTTGGACCGTGAGAGCACATATGATCATATCCATGAATTTGAAGAGCTTCTCAATACTTTCACCACGGATGCTGCTCGATTGGAGAATGGGCGATTGGGGTTATTTCCTTTTTCCCTCAAGGATAAAGTGAAACAATAGTTTACTTCTTTGAAACCTCAATCATTGCGAACCTGGGCTGCTGTTAAAGCCGAGTTTCACAAGAAATTTTTCCCGGTCCATAGAACAAAGCTCTTCAAGGAACAAATTCAGAACTTCAAACAAAAAGAGGGGGAATCGTTCTACAAGTATTGGGAGCAGTTCAAGGATTTGGTTGCTGCGCTACCACATCATGGGTTTGACAAGCCACAGTTGATCGGTCATTTCATGCAAGGTTGCTCCCAATCGAGTTACCAACTCATTGATACTATGGTCGATGGGGACTTTCTAGACAAGACGGGTGTGGATGCATGGGAATTTTTGGACCAATTGGCGGATAAGAATCAGTCATGGGATGTCGTTGATGTCGGCGAGCGTGCTATGGCAAACCAAGGCCCGAGAGGTTTCGGTAAATTCTCGTTGAATGAGCCAAATGCCCTCGAGTCTAGAGTGGAACAGCTCACTCGGAAGTTGGAACAAATGGAGTTGAAAGGAGCTCATGAGGTGAAATCTGTCATCAAGGTGGAAGAGATATGTGCCATATGTGAGATGGCGGGCCATTCAACCGGTGAGTGCTTCAACATTCCCGCTCTCAAGAACGTTCTCAATAGCATGTCTCCGGAAGAAGTGAGTGCTATTCAACGATTTGAGCCTTATCCGAATACTTTCAATCAAGCTCAAAGGCAACATCCGGCCCTCCGTTGGAATGAACCGCAAGAAATGGGGCAATTTCAAGGCCTACCACTGGTTCAAAATCAAACATGGCGATCCCCACAAAACTTTGGGCCACCATGCTTTTAACTAAATCAAGGGCCTCCCGGTTTCACTCATTCCGATTTGTCTCAAGGCCAATCTTCTCAAGGCCAAGGCCAATTCCAACCTCCTCCCCAAAGGCGATCATAGGAAGATTCGATGCAAGCCTTCTTCCAAACATAAACCGCCATGAACGAGCAAAATACCCAAGCTATTGGGGATTTGAGAACACAAATGGGGAAGCTTGCCACATCGGTCGGTCTCTTGCAACAAGAGAGAGGGTAATTTCCGGCTCAACCTCTAGCCAACCCTTAATGTCAAAATTTGGTGGGTAGCTCTTCGGTGCCTTTTCCTGAGCAAGCCAAATCAATAATTACTTTAAGAAGTGGGAATACTGTTGATAATGCGCAAGTGGAGCCGCCGGTGACTACCTTTCTACCAATTCCGGTGCCATCAAATCCAACACTTGGAGAATCTCCCAAGCTAGCTCCAAAAGCAATGGACAATATCCCTCCCATGCCACAAGTTTCTCCCGTACCGGCTCCCTATCCTCAAAGGTTGTAAGCTCCAACAAATTCCGCGGCCAATGCGGAAATTTATGAGCTTTTCAAACAAGTTAAGATCAACATTCCAATCTTGGATGCTATAAAGCAAATCCTTGCTTATGCCAAGTTTTTGAAAGATTTGTGTACTCAAAAGCGCAAGTTCAAAGTCCAAAAGAAAGTCTTTTTCACCGAACAAGTGAGCTCGATTATTCAAACGGACATTGCACCTAAGTACAAGGATCCGGGATGTCCTACTATATCCGTCATGATTGGTGGGAAGCGGATTGAGCAAGCTTTATTGGATTTGGGAGCAAGCGTTAATTTGCTCCCATATTCGGTTTATGAGGAGCTTGGTCTCGGGGAGATGAAACCAACTCGAGTTACATTGCAATTGGCGGATCGAAGTATCCGCATTCCGAGGGGCGTTGTAGAGGACGTGTTGGTTCAAGTTGACAATTTTGTATATCCGGTGGATTTCGTGGTGTTGGACACTTGCCCAATGTCTTCGTCTCCAAACTCAACTCCCGTTATTCTCGGACGGTCGTTCCTAGCCACCTCGGATTCTGTTATTAATTGCCGGAGTGGGCTAGTAAACATGACTTTTGGGAATATGAAGATGGCCGTCAATGTGTTTCATGTGGGTAGCCAAATGGGAGATGACGATGATGTCCAAGACATTAATTGTATTGACTCACTAGTTCAAGACCATGTAGATGAGCTCTTGTACAAGGACTCTTTGGAGGTATGTCTTACTGCTAAGGAAGCCGATTTTCTAGATTCACCGGAAGTTGAGTATCTTTACTCTATGCTTGATGAGGAGGAAGCTTTTGGGGCGGAACCGTGGGTTCCTACATTTGAAGAGTTGCCGCCCATCGAAAAGAAGACGTTCCCTTCTAGTGTTGAGCCGCCTAAGCTTGAATTGAAGGTTCTACCGGAAACATTGAAGTATGCCTTTCTTGGCGACAATGAAACTTATCCGGTAGTGATATCTTCCACTCTTGGGAATCTTCAAGAGTTGGAATTGCTTACACTCTTGAGAAGGCACAAGAAGGCTATCGGATGGACCATCGCCGATATCCAAGGCATCTCTCCAACTCTTTGTACACATCATATTTATCTTGAAGAGAATGTGAGCCGTCACGCCAACCACAACGGCGGCTAAATCCTAACATGAAGGATGTGGTGCGAGCTGAGTTATTAAAGTTATTGGATACGGGGATCATTTATCCGATTGCGGACTCCAAATGGGTGAGTCCTATCCAAGTGGTACCTAAGAAGTCGGGGGTCATGGTTGTGAAGAATGACCAAAATGAGCTAGTACCCACTCGGATTGTCACCGGGTGGCGTGTTTGTATTGATTATCGCAAGCTGAATGCGGTAACAAGGAATGATCATTTTCCTCTCCCATTCATTGATCAAATTCTAGAAAGGGTAGCTGGCCATGCTTTCTACTGTTTTCTTGATGGCTACTCCGGGTACAATCAGATAGAGGTTGCCATGGCCGACCAAGAGAAGACGACATTTACTTGCTCGTTCGGGACCTTTGCTTATAGGCGCATGCCCTTCGGCTTGTGCAATGCTCCCGGCACCTTTTCGAGGTGTATGATGGGTATTTTTAGTGACATGGTGGAGAAGATCGTCGAGGTCTTTATGGACGATTTCTCAGTTTTTGGAGACTCTTTTGAGTCGTGCTTAGCCAACCTTGATAAGGTATTGGAGCGGTGCGAGGAGAAGAACCGTGTCCTTAATTGGGAGAAATGCCATTTCGTGGTAACACAAGGCTTTGTGTTAGGCCATATCATATCTTCTAAGGGCATTGAAGTTGACAAGTCCAAGATTGATCTCATTGCCAATCTCCCCACTCCTAAATGCATCAAGGATATTCGGTCCTTCCTCGAGCATGCTGGTTTTTACCGGCGGTTCATCAAAGATTTTAGTACTATTTCACGGCCACTATGCCATCTACTCTCCAAAGACGTCCCGTTTGAGTGGACGAATGATTGCGAGGAGGCGTTCCGGAAGCTCAAAGCGAGTCTTACAACTCCGCCTATTGTACAAAGCCCCGATTGGAACCTTCCTTTCGAACTCATGTGCGATGCAAGTGATTACGCGGTCGGGGCTGTTTTAGGCCAAAGAAGGGATAAGCAACCTTGTGTTATCTCTTACGCAAGCAAAACCTTGAATGACGCACAGATGAATTATTCTACTACCGAGAAAGAGTTGCTTGCGGTAGTGTTTGCTTTGGACAAATTCCGTTCCTACTTGATTGGTTCACCCATTGTCATTTTCACCGATCATGCCGCCCTCAAGTACTTGCTCACCAAGCAAGATGCTAAGGCTCGGCTCATTCGATGGATTCTCTTGCTTCAAGAGTTTGATATCACCATCAAGGATAAAAAAGGCGTTGAAAATGTCGTGGCCGATCACTTGTCACGGTTGGAGTTTGAAGATCGTACAACTAGACTTCCAATCATCGACACCTTCCCCGATGAACAACTCTTTGGAGTCTCGAGTACCCTGTGGTTCGCGGATATTGTGAATTATTTGGCAACGGGGCTACTACCAACCCATTGGACTTCTCAAGAATGGAAGCGATTTCTTTCAAGAGTGAAATGGTACTCCTTTGATGATCCATATCTGTTTAAGTACTGCCCGGATCAAATCATCCGGCGATGCATTCCGGATTCTGAGCATCGGAGCATTATGAACTTTTGCCACACGGAAGCTTGTGGCGGCCATTTTTCCTTCAAGAAAACCGCGGCTAAAATTCTACAATGCGGTTTCTATTGGCCATCTTTGTTCAAGGACACGTTCGAGTATACTAGAGCGTGTGAACGGTGCCAAAAGTTGGGCAAGATCACCCGACCCAATGAGATGCCCCAAAATCCCGTTCTAATCATTGAAGTTTTTGATTGTTGGGGTATTGACTTTATGGGACCTTTTCCTACGTCCTATGGCTATCAATATATCTTGCTTGCCGTTGCCTATGTGAGCAAGTGGGTGGAGGCAACCCCCACATGTACCAATGATGCCAACGTTGTAGTCGAGTTTCTCCGGGCATACATTTTGGCAAGGTTTGGCATGCCAAGAGCTATAATCAACGATCAAGGCACGCATTTCTGTAATCGTTCCTTTGCGGCTTTGATGAGGAAATATGCCATTGTGCACAAGGTGTCGACGGCCTATCACCCCCAAACGAATGGCCAAGCCGAGCTAGCCAATCGGGAGATAAAGGGCATTCTTGAGAAAATGGTTAATCCTACTCGCAAAGATTGGTCCCTTCGGCTGACTGACGCTCTGTGGGCCTATCGTACTGCTTATAAAACTGTTTTGGGAATGTCGCCGTATCGGCTTGTTTATGGAAAGCCGTGCCATCTTCCAGTGGAGTTGGAAGACAAAGCTTATTGGGCGATAAATAAGATGAATGCCTCCATGCCGCTTGCCAGTGCTAAGCGGAAGCTTCAATGCAATGAGCTCGAGAAAATCAGGTCCGATGCTTATGATAGTTCTCGTGCTTATAAAACCAAAGTCAAAACTATGCATGATAAAAGCATTCTTAGAAAAGACTTTGAAATAGACCAAAAGGTGCTTTTGTATAATTCTAAATTGCATCTATTTCTGGGCAAGTTAAGGTCCCGTTGGGCTGGGCCATATGTTGTTAAATCTATTGCTCCCCACAGGACTACAG
This sequence comes from Rhododendron molle, assembly GCA_025413875.1. NCBI lineage: Eukaryota > Viridiplantae > Streptophyta > Magnoliopsida > Ericales > Ericaceae > Rhododendron > Rhododendron molle. The sequence goes on from CM046396.1 coordinate 36,921,781, forward strand.
AAATTGAGAATGAATCCAACGGGAATGTGTTTAAAGTGAATGGCCAACGACTTAAACCATTTCTTGGCCATTTTGAAGTTGGCGAGCCTGATGAGGAATTGAGCAATCCTGTTTATTCGGATGCTCTTATTTCTTAGTTGTTTAGCACTATTTTTTGCACGGGGAGCGAAAGCGTAACCGCTGAACTTCATTGTTTGTCGGACCCGGCCCCTTGACTTTATTGTAAGGGGTACCCTCCATTGACTTGGGTATTTGTAGCTTCGCACGCCGCTACTAAAATAAGGATCGTGTGCCCAGCTCCGGTTTGTAAGGACAATGTTTAGCTTATTGTACATATCTGCATGCTTGTTAAGTTCTGGGATTCTCTCATTCAGAGATTTCACTAATGCATCATTGTATCGGGTTTTAATTAGCTCTCTTGGTAGTAGTTTATCGTTAATGATCCATGCTTTCAGATATGTCCCTATCGGGAGCAGTTTAGGTCTTTGGGTGTGACTTGATATTCCCGTGCTTTGGCGCACGGCTCTGTCTAGTCTCACTTTGTTTCGATCATAGGGAACGCTGGGCTTAATTGCTTGGCGAGGTCAAGCGGTAAATTTTACTTCGGGCATGATGTAACAAATTTGACGGTCTAGTATAGCCACCCGTGTCTTACCTACCCGGTGGGACACGGGAAGAAAAGTATGACTCGTGCGATGGCGTGAACATCGGGTGGTGTTTTTACAAGTATTATTTCTATTTATGTTTGTTTGGTGCCCGGATAACACGAGCCGGGCGGTTCTAATGTCATTTGTCTCTTAGTAGGTAGTTCGAGCTTAAGTCTTTTGAAGGGTGAACATGCTACCACACCAGCCTTGGTGGATTTGGTCTAAAGTCGGAGTGATTGAGGCATTCAGGAGCCCTAAGCATGGGTGCGATTACGTGTCGCGGTTGTCAGTCCAACAAAGCTTTGACCATGATCTTGTGTGACTAGCTGTGGTTCTGTTGGAAGAGCCGAATGAGTTGACCTTGAAAGCTGTTTGAATGATGAACGGAGCCAATGACGACAAAACCTCCAACTTGGTCGAGGTATGGGGGGATGACATTCCCCCGTTGGTATGCTCTTTTGTTCCCTCTCTCAATACTGTTGTTCTCCATGCTATGAGGACATAGCATATTTTAAGTTGGGGGGAGGGGTAAATATGAAAATATGCTATTTATTTGGTTTTTCGTTTTTAGCGTAAATTTTTTCATTTTTAGATGCAATCCTTCCGTTATTACAGAATTAGTGGATTAAAATAGCTTGGCACATGCTCATTGAGTGATTATTTGGCAAGAGTTCGTTTTACGCAAATTTTGTGTCTCGCAACTTGCATGAATGGACCAAGGTGGAATTCACGATGTTTGAGTGTATTTTGGTGAAGTTTTGTCCATATCCCATTTTTATTCCTCGTACATTCTTAGTTTAGGTAAATATTCTCATGTTCATGCCTAAGTGTGTTTAATGTCTTTATTGAATCTTTAGGGAATATATGGCGTACTTAGGAAGTGATACAAGGCATTCTTTGTTTAATATTACCACCTACGTGTCCCCTCATCCTCTTTTGTATCCTAGTCCGTGTCCGTCAAATTTGTTCATTAACCTAGGTAACCGGATGTTCGGAAGGGTTTTGAAAAGTGAGTTTCAATGTTACAAGTGTTGTGAGGTGCTTTGGAGAGTGTGAAAAGGTGCTACAAGTGTTTGAGAGTAAATCAGATGAAGAGGTGCAGAATTTTGCAGATAATCAGCAATTGTTATCGATACATTTGATAAGGTTATCGATAACATTTCTGCCAGAATGACTCCAATTCGACTGTTATCGATAACATATGTCATGGTTATCGATAATGTTTTGCTCCGTGGGACTACAGCCTGTTAGGTAGCGATTACTCTACTGGGGGGGTATCGATTACTTCCTATTTCGGGCAGCTTATAATGTGAACAGGGGGACGGTTTTTCTCATTTAAACCCAATTCTCTCTCTCTCTTCACACCATAGTCGACTCTCTCTTCTCTCAACCCCACGACCCCTAAACTTTCCAAACCCGTCCTAAACCGTCTCCACTCCTCTCAATCTTCCAAAAATCCTTCACAAGCCTTAAATTCCAACATCATTCACCAAGAGTCTTCAACAAAATCAAAGGTTTGGAAGGTTTACAAGGGATTCAAGTTAGGAATCTCCAAAACTCAAGGTAACTCCAAAAATTTTCTCCTCTCTCTATATATCTCGAATTTCTTCTTACATAGCCCATATTTTCTTCTCATTAACACCCATCTAAGCCTCCTACACACCAATCTCATACCGAAGCCCCAAAAAGAGGAACACATCTGAAATCATTCAAAACCCCTGACCTGGGTTTTCGAAACTCTGTAATGGGATCTGACATTGAACTGCCTTGTTGCTGTTTTGGTTCTGCATTTGGTGAGCAAAGTAGGGATTATGTTGGCTATTTCTGTTAACTATTTGATTGCATTATTGGAGTGTCAGATTCTGTGAGAATTGGTGTGGCTGTGTTCTGCTTCTGGGTATACTCCTGTAGTAGTTGGTTGATGTGGCTACATTTCATGAACTGAATTAGGTCTGTCAAAGCTTAGTTGAATCGATTTCCAGGGCTATCTATCTTGCTGCATCTGTTTTTGAATTCTGGGACTGGAATTTGGGATTTCACTTCCAGCTGTTTTGTTTTCCTTGCTCCATTGACTGTTGGGACCACTTGCTTCAGTTGCTACATTGTTCTGTTCTGCATTGTGCGCAGGTTTTGTGGTTTGAATTGAAGTTCGGGGGTAATTTTGTTTGTGGGAGTTCATAATTTCTGCAATGGCAAAAACAAACTAGGTGGCTGGCAGTGGTAAGGGCAAGAAAGTTGTTTCCTCTTCTCGTCAAGAGGTTGAGGAAGAAATTGTTGAAGAGCAGGATGCCATGGAGGAGAGTAGTGAAGAAGAAATTCCTATGGTGAGTCGAACTGGCCAACATGAGAAATGAGCTAGGCGTAGGACGTGAAAGGAAATCGAGGCGGACAAACAGTTTGATTATGTGGAATCTATACTAGGGAGGGGTTTCAAGAGTGAAAGGCAAATCAGTAGGAGGAGCTTTTATGACGACTACATCATCACCCTACTCAACAATCATGGTTTGCGTTTTCGGACTCGAGCTCTGAAACGTTACAATGCAACTGGTGTCATCGAGTTTTATCAGAACTTGGATACTAGTGAGGTGATGGAGAAAGGAAGAATCAAATCGAAGGTGAACAATAAGAGAATTGTGATAGATGCTGAGGCAATTACTAAGTACTTGAAGTACGAGAGGCCAGAAGGGAATTCAGTCAATTTTTGCGAACCGAGCCCATTGATTTTGAAGCTATTCTCAATGACGTGTACACCACTCGTCCAAGTGTCGGGGTTCCTCCACACAAACCGGGGGGATTCACAGATCTTTATAGGGTTGTAAATCAAGTGGTGCACTACAATTTGTATCCTCGGGGAGCGGAGAACAAGCCTTCGAAGAAGAGTTCTGAGATTATGTATGCTTTCGTGCATGACACAGAGTTCAAGGCTGATTGGGCTAAGTTCATTCCCGGACAGATTGTGGATTTCAAGGAGGAGACCTTTGGCACAGCCAGTTGTCCGTACCCGTGCATGATCACGGCGTTCTTGCGAGAGAAGGGCATTGAGAAGGGGGCCTATGAGAGGCTTGAGCCACCATCACCTGGCATCATTACCAAGGCTGAGCTTAAGAAAAGCAAAGGTCAATCTAAGGCTATTACTGCAGCTAGTACATCGGCGGGCCCGTCGGGTGCTGTTCCTCCCGAGCCCTCCTTATGGTCGGTGCCCGATCCTAAGGCACCAAAAGAGAGCATATGGAGGCAGCTCTGCTGCCAGCAGATTGCCATTTGGAAATGCATCCAGAAAGAGAAGAAGGAGAGGAAGAAATTGCTTGGGGAGGTGGGAGAACTCAAGCATGAGCTGCACTGGCATACTGAGTACATCGAGAGCACTACAACTGAGAAGTACGAGGCACCCCCGCGAGCTGAGATAGCTGAGAGTGAGGAGGAAGTCTTATTTGGCCCGGGGGCTGTTCCCGATGGGCAGTGAAGTGGATACTCGTGTCGGTAGTTTAGTAGGCGTAGTAGTAGTACAAATCCCTCTACTTGGTCGGGGTGCTTGGTGGATGACAGCCCACCTTACTATCTTTTTATGGCTTTTATTAGTTCAACTGCTATCTCGGAGGTTAACAAGTTTTTGTTATGGCCGGTATGTGGCCTTGACTTGGTAGTTTGAGTTGGTGGCGGCCAAGGGTAGATGACCATGCTAGTATATGGCTGCCGCCCATTTTGCTAACCGTTCTTTGATTAAACCAAGGTCGCTAAATGCTAAAAAGTTCTTAGTTGATTCGTAGTACGCTTTTATTCCATCTTGATTCAATTGGTGACTTTGTGCATATTTAGTTCATGGCATGCATTCTTTTGTTACTTTAGCTTATGGCTCGTGGTAATGGAATTCTGTTCTTTGGTGCTCTCCATATATAAGGCATGGTATTTTTGTTCTCCATAGCCTATTTCCGAGCACCTTTTTGTGGGATATGGTTAGTAGCATGCGGTTGCATATGTCTTGAAACCGTATCCTCCATTTTGATCTTGGATACGGTCTTTTATATCTTGTTCGGAATATGCTTAGTACTAGTGTTCTGTCGTGGTTTTCAGCTGTTCGTTGCGAGTTTGAATAGATTTGCTTTTGGAACTCTTGCTAGCTTGAAATTTAGAGCATGTGCTAAGTATTTAACCGGAAGGATTGATTTTGTTTACTTTTACTTTTTGTTGAATTGTTGCTAGGGACTAGCAACGTTCAAGTTGGGGGGTGTGTTGAGCACCCAATATTGCTAATATTTGGTGCTTTAGTCCCGTAGTTTATAGTTTATTTACGTTTTGTTTACGTTTTTAACTCGATATTGCACGCAAGGTTTATGTCGAGTTTTGTAGGTGAAACGTGCAAACGAGGCGTATTTTGATGCCAAGTATAGCCCTCGAGGGTAATAGAGCAATCCGAGGCCAAGGAGCTGTGCCACCAAGTCCGAGAAGTCAAGTACTGATGCCTCGGAAGATGCTTGGAGGTGTAGTGGCAAGAAGTCAAGACTGGGGTTTGAAATCTGCAACTCTTGCAGCTTGTAATCGATAACAAAGTGGAAGAGATCGATTACACCTGGCCAAAGTTGGTCCAGGCAGCTAACCAAACTCAATGTTATCGATTACTCCTGTAAAAGTTATCGATAACTTTTGTCTAAAGTTGGTCCAGAACCTGATCAACCCTAAGGGTATCGATTACACAAGCCAGGGGATCGATTACAATGTGTAGTTATCGATTACATGCACACAGTAATCGATACCAATGCTTGATTTTGGTCCACAAAGACTCCAGCCTTGAGGAGATCGATTACAATATGACAAGGGTATCGATTACCATGTTCTACGGGGGAAATCTTAATGAAGGTTATAAAACCAAGGAATTAACTAGTATTCCGAAGAACAGTGGTTAAGTCCAGAATCGTCCGCAGGGAGTAAAAAGCTGAGTTGCAGTAATTTCAATTAATTTCTAATTTAATTCGGAAAGTAAAGAGAAGTTTGGATTTGTGATTTGATTTGAGTAAACTAAAACTAAATTAGAAAGCGATTAAAGATTAATTAAACAGAAGAGAGATGAGACTAGGGTTTCGATTCCACTTTCCCCTTGCAACATAATCATTATAAAACCTAGGGCAATTATTCAACATAAGACAAATAAGATTGTCGCTAGGGCTTGCAATCCCTATCGAAAATCGTCAAGAGGATTCACAGGACTCATACACCGTAAAGGCTATCTCAACATAGCGCGGATCGTCTCATTGGATTTAACCAACGGCACGCCCCGTCTAACGCAGTATAACCCATCTCAGAGACTATCCTGGATAATTGAAAACTATTGTATGACAGTGCTTGATATCCGGAATACAAACACAATAGATAAATAGGAAAAATCTGTTCTTTCATAAAAACTATGAATCATCCCAAGTCATACAATTCATTGTTGAATAAAGCCCTAAAAATTAAATGATTACATTACTCGGAGAAAGTTTCCTCGTTACCCTAGCCGAAGGATTTAGCCGCTCATGGAGTTAGAATAAATAACCAAGCAAGAATAAAGCTCCATTGAACAACAATCTAAAGGCTTTCGACTGAATGAAAAATAAATAAAACCCGAAGCTCCTGTTGTTGCTGCTTTGGCCGTGATCGCGTTGTCGAACTGTCGTGGTCTCTGTTCGTGCGTGCTCGGTGAAAAAGAAACTTGACGGCAGCCACTGTTTTTGTTTTGTTTTGGCGTCCGGAAAAGCTCCCCTTCAAAACCCTTTTCTCCTTTCTTTTATATTCCCCCGAAGTAGGTTCCTCATTAGCTTTTTAATTTGTTTTCCAAAACAAATATTAGTAGGTCAATTCCATTGGGTCCAATTACTATTCTTGGGCCCACTTAAACCTTGTCAACTTCCTGGTCCAAGTAAATTACTTGTACATATATACCTCGACCAAATTTTCAACCAAATTAGTACGTGGACCACGGTCAAAAATATGTTGTGGCCGAAACTGGTGCTTCTCTTCTTGACCTCTAATAAGACTCACCATTCGAATTAAGTTGTTCACGGGCTTCACTTTGACGCCAAATTTAACCTCGTGCTTTTCACAATGAATATTATCCATCCGCATCGAGAGTCCTGAAATGCAATTAACAAATATCAAACCCCAAATAGCGCGCTAAATAGACATAACAAACCTAAGTTAGGGGGCGTAAATAGGCATAATTACGCACCCATCAATAACTGCATTGGAGTAATCGATAACAGTAGCGGCTAGAAGATATTTTTGCCTGACTTTCCAACTTTCCTTTTATGGAAAGTTTCCATTAAAGGCATGTTTTGGGATATTTTGGGGGCCTTTTGGTCCACTTTTTGGTTGATTGTTTTAGCCTATTTATAGTCTTTTAAGCCTTTATTGGCCATTATGTACATCTTTACACTTTAAGTCTTTTTATGTTCAAGAGCTCTCAATTAATGTTCTCAACTTCTTGTCCTTAATTCTACATCAATTCAAGTAAGTTTTGTTCGTTCAACTAAATTCCAAGTACTAAAGTTGTTCGTGTGGTTGTGATCCGTAGTAAAATCAAGTTCATTTACGTTTCTATCGGTTAAGCATGTTATCAATACTTAGCATAATTTCTAGTCTTTTTCTAATGCGTGAGTAGTTAATCGGTTCGGTCTCGGGGTGAGGTTTACTCTATGAATTAGTCAATCGAATGGTTTCTCTTAATCTTTAGCTCGTTTTCAATGTATTGAACGAATTAAACCCATGATTTCTAGTATTTGATCATGGGATTGGTGGCTTCTTTGATCAATGAAGTCTATCGGCCTATGCTACGTGCTTGATAATCCTGCGCGTGCGAACAATCCTTTTTCGTCTCTCACTTGCGTTAAATGAGTTCAGTTTGAATTAATGCTTTGAATCGAGTTATAAGTAGTCTTCAGTTGTTAATACTTCAAGTGGAATCCGGACGGTTTCGGTCCACTCATTCGTTAGATCAAAGGAACCGTTTGAATGGCTAAGTAGTGAGTAAACCGATCTCTCTAGACTCGACCATCTTAATCTATTTTTCAATCCAAGTTTTTATCGTCATTTCAAAGCAAAACATCGAAGTTGGCTGCTTGAAAGTCGCAAACCTTTTTCATTGCATCTATTCCAAATTAGCTTAGAAGATTTCTCCGTGGGAACGATCCGGTCTTACCGGTTTATATGCTTTCAACGACCTAGCCCTTGCTTTATTTGGAGGGTAAGTTGCGGAGTTAAGCAGGAAGGTATGGGTATACTTCATGAAGCACAAGTCAGAGGTCTTTGAAGTCTTCCAGAAGTGGAAGGCCATGGTTGAGAATGAAACAGATTTGAAGGTGAAGAGGTTGAGGTCCGACAACGGCGGAGAGTATGAGTTGGGGGAGTTCAAAAAAGCTTGTGCTCTATTCGGGATTCGTTTAGAGAGGACACCTCCAGGGACTCCGTAGCACAATGGCAGTGCAGAAAGGATGAACAGGACTTTGACTGAGCGTGCTAGGAGCATGCAGATACACGCAGGGTTGCCCAAGATGTTTTGGGCAGATGCAGTGAGCACATCAGCACATTTGATCAATCTTCGGCCATCATCAGTTCCGTTGAATTTTGGCATACCAGAGGAGGTTTGGAGTGGTAAAGAGGTAAGTCTCTCACACTTACGTATTTTCGGTTGTGTTTCCTATGTGCATATTAGCGACAAGGACATGGATAAACTTGCTACTAAGTCACAGAAGTGCACCTTTATTGGGTACGGCGGAGATGAGTTTGGTTATTGTTTTTGGGATTACAAGAACCAGAAGGTAATCAGAAGCAGAGACGCTGTGTTTAATGAAAAGGTGATGTACAAAGACAGGGACAGCAAACTGAGCAATGGGAGTACCACTTCGGATGGAGATACATCCGAGTACTTTGGGTTGGAGGATCTTCCAAGTGACAGGGGGGTTGAACAGGGGTCTGGTCAGGCAGAGGAGAGAGCTTTAGATGAGACAGTTTCAGAGGGGACAGTTTCAGATGAGGCAGCTCTAGAGACAGGGACTAGTTCAGCGGTCAGAGAGTTGAGGAGGACAACCAGAGTACACAAGCCGAATCCGAAATATATTTCTTCGCTTGATTACTTGCTTTTGACGAACAGTGGAGAACTAGAGTGCTATGTTTAGGCTATGCAAGTTTCTGAGTCAACTCAATGGAAGACTGCGATGCAGGCAGAGATGGATTCTCTTCATTCCAACGGTACTTGGCAGTTAGCTCAGCTTCCCGCGGGAAAGAAAGCCTTGCAGAACAAATGGGTTTTTCGGCTTAAGCAGGAGAGTGATGGCAAGAAAAGGTACAAGGCAAGATTGGTTGTAAAGGGCTTCCAACAGAAGGAGGGGATTGATTATACAGAGATATTTTCACCCGTTGTGAAGATGGCCACTATCAGAGTGGTGCTGAGTATGGTGGCTGCTGAAAATCTCTACCTTGAGCAGTTAGATGTTAAAACTGCTTTTCTTCACGAGGACTTGGATGAAGAAATCTACATGAAGCAGCCTGTTGGCTTCATTGTGAAAGACAAGGAAGAGATGGTGTGCAGGCTTAAGAAGAGTCTGTATGGTTTGAAATAGGCTCCCAGACAGTGGTACAGAAAGTTTGATGGTTTCATGCAGCGCAGTGGCTACACAAGGTGCAATGGGGATCACTGTTGTTACTTTAAGAGGTTTGAGTCTAGCTACATCATTTTATTGCTCTACGTAGATGATATGCTTGTAGCAGGTTTCTGTGTTAGGGACATCAACAAATTGAAGCAGCAGTTGGCAACAGAGTTTGCTATGAAAGATCTGGGTGCAGCTAAGCAGATACTTGGGATGAGTATCAACAGAGATAAGGCTCAGGGAACCTTACGATTGAGTCAAGCTGAGTATATTGAGCGTGTTCTGGAGAGGTTCAATATGCAGGGTGCTAAGGCAGTTGGCACACCCTTGGGAAGTCATTTCAAACTTTCTCAGGGGCAATCACCCAAGACAGATGCAGAAAGAGAGTACATGGCCAAGGTTCCGTATACCTCGGCCGTGGGTAGCCTGATGTATGCGATGGTGAACACGAGACCAAACATTGCCCATGCAGTGGGAGTTACGAGCAGATTTGCTAGCAATCCGGGGAAACAGCATTGGGAAGCAGTAAAGTGGATTATGCAATACTTGAGAGGTACCACTGATTTGCCACTTTGTTTTGGGAGAGGGAAATTGACAGTGCAAGGATATGTGGATGCTGACTTTGCCTGTGATCAGGATACGCGGCGAAGTACCATAGGATATATCTATACTATGGGTTCAACAGCGGTGAGATGGATCTCACGTCTGCAGAAATTAGTGACATCATCTACTACAGAAGCTGAGTATGTGGCCGTGACTGAGGCTGCAAAGGAGATGATTTGGATGAAGGGCTTCTTGGAGGAGCTGGGTTTGAAGCAAGAGAACTGCGTTCTTTTCAGTGACAGCCAGAGTGCTATACACCTTGCCAAAAATCCAGTGTTCCATGCCAGGACGAAGCACATTGATTTGAGGTACCATTTTATTCTCTCGCTTTTGGAAGATGGGGATTTGTTGCTAGAGAAGATTTTGGGGGATCGAAATCCGGCAGATATGTTGACCAAGTCTATTACTGTTTAGAAACTGAAGTTGTGTTCGACTTCAGTTGGCCTTCATGCTTGAAGAGATGATGGGCCTGGAGCCACACCAAGAGGGGTCAGATGACTACGTCCATGATTGATTGAGATTATTTGGGTTTGCAGTTCATTGTTTGCGGATGCTTCAGGTTATCTTCAAGTGGGAGATTGTTGGGGTGCAGAACAACCTTCAGCCATTGTCCAGAGAGCTGCCTAGCGCTACACATGAAATGGTGTAGCGCTATCGAGTGGTCTTGGTAGCTATAGCGCTACAGCAAAAGGCCAGTAGCGCTACCTAGAGCCTTAAAGGGTATTTAGGGTTTTGTGAACGGCTGCGTGTTTGTGACAATTGTAATCACTTTTTCTGAGCGTGAAAAAAAGAGAGAGGCGAGAGAAAACACATTTCAGAGAGATTGTGAGAAGACTTGTACTCTTAGATTGATTTCATAGTGGACTGGTGTGGCTCCCGTGGTTTTTCCTCACGTTGAGGTTCTCCACGTATATCTTGTGTCTCGTTTTTCTTTCCCGTTTTCATTATGCACGTATTTTGTTTGCTTTGTTCTGTGATCCATTGTTCCAAAATCCGTAGGGGCGTTGTAGGATTGCGTAAAATCCATAACACCAACTACTTGTATTAAATGTAGTTGTATCAACTGGTGATAGTGACAAATCTACCCCCGTTTTTTTTTGTTTCAAAAATTAAACTCAAGGTTTTATGTTTGCTATATATTCACATATCCACATAATAAATAACTGAAATTTTCTTGGATAAATAAGAACAGGATAGTATTGGTGGGCAATTGTTTGTAACAATTTGTTCTTTAATGAGTTTGTGTTTTTTATTGAGCTCCTTACTTATTTGGCCTATTTTGGCCAAATGATCCAAATGGATTACTTTTTTTGTCCTTTGTTTTGCATCAATTTTTTTTTGAATTATTACTTTGTTATGATGAGAGGAATCTATAAAGTAAAAAATTAACATCGAAACCCGATCTCTTTTGAAAATAAAGACGAAACCAAGCTGCTCATTGGCTTATTTTTGTTTTTATTAAAAAAACAAAAAATTAAAGAATAACTAAAAAATGCCAAAAAAAAATTGAATAAGAACCAAAAAAAAATCCATTTTGTAAGGTTCAGGAAGACAAGAGGTAGCGCTCATTCCTCTTCTCTCTCTCCCTGAAAATATCCTTTTCTCTGAATATAGATTGCTTGTTTTTGTTTTTCTCTATTTTTATTAGTTTATCTTCCAGTAAAAAACTAGAACGGAACAAATTATATCTGAGTATAGGGGTACAACTAGAAACTACTCCTCAGAATTTCAATCACATGCATTTAAGGTTGTTTGTTATCCCAAACTAATATTGTTGTTGATTAAACCATTAATGTCGAGTGTAGTAAATACAAGATTGATTAGCATTACTCATGAGAGGACAATCAATACAAAGCATATTACGGATAAACACATCATTTATGGTTACTAAACTAAAGCACTAAACTTATGCCCCAGGGGCACTTGTTAGCGGAACCGTTTATCGTTTTAGTACTTGTGAGTACACTTTTACGCACTGAATGACAAAATTTCGAGTGCATTTACAAAAAAATAAAATAAATAAAGTGCAAGAATCGTAACCCCTTTTCTAATAGGTATATGTGATTTTAAAATTTATATAAGACATAAAGATACAAATTATTTATATGTCTGAAACAAAATAGTACATTGTAGCGAGACACGTGCCCAGATGGCTACATATATGCTCCCTCAGCCACTGTATGTACGTATATATACATATGTAGCATATCGGGTCGGGGACAAAATTTGTTGGTGTTTTAGGTGGAGAGTCCTGGGAGGATAAAGATTTCAGGATTGGTTGCTAAGAGCATCTCCAACCCATGGCTTCATATTAGAGATGTCAAACGTTTTTTGAAGGCTGACGTGGCATTTTGGTATCTCCAATTTGACATCAAAGCCTTCCTTTCCAACCCGTGATGTCAAATTCTATTTATTTGACATCAAATTATCTCTCTCCAACCCTTATGTCAAAATACAAATGGTCATTTTTTGAAATTTGGCATAGAGGAGGGAGGTTGTCAAAGTTGGCATCACAAGGCTTGCCTTCAAATCCACGTAGGAATTGGCATCAAAGAAGACTGTTGGGTTGGATTGAATTTTGGTGTCAAATGTTACCGTTAACATGTCCACGTAGGATTTGACATCTCCCGTTGGAGATGCTCTAAAATTAGCTGTGGAGCTAGCTCTACGTGTAAGTGGAAAATCAATCTTTAACGTTAAGTTTTTTTAAGGCACCACATATGGACTCTGGATAACGATTTCAAGGTTAATTAGTTGGCAGAACTAGCTGTGGAGCTAGCACTGAGTGTAAGTGGGAAATCGACTTCGTTCACTTACAAGTTTTAAGATTTTTTTTTTTACTCCTTGCACGGTTCTCAATAAGTTTCTCTATCTACATCTTTCCACTTATTACCACTCGTTTACATCAAAAAAAATTCTCAAAATCAAACAAAGTGTCTTTAATGCTAAATTTCTTTAGGACACCGCTGAATCCACGTGAGAATCTTCTTGGTGGTTTTTTTAAGTGGAGATCGGCTGGGACTTGTCAAAGAATTCTTCTAAGATTGGTTGCGAGAACTACTAGCTGTGGAATACTGAGCAAACGTGGGAGATTACTATTTTGACATACTATCCTCTCTACTTTCCTTGGGTTCGTTGACTTATTATGTATAATTGACTTGGGTTTGCTCGGCAAGGAAAAATTTGATTACCAGGAAACTCTCTTAACCCATTTTTTTCTACGGAAAATATAATTTTCACACTTGATGTTAGATATTTTGGCACTTTTTGGGTTGTCCAAAATCTCCACTGGTGTCTTTGTTATGTCGACTCCGTTTAATTATAATGGGTAGGTTTTCAGGGGGTAGTTGCTCGCTCGATGCTCCTCCCATTATCTGCGCCAAATTGACCGCTGCGGAATCGAGCCAATTGCGTGAGAAGTAAAAGCATTACACAGCACATCATGCATATTATTTCCAAGATAAGAAATTTTATTCCTGCTCGTTTTCCTTTCTGGTAAATCTCTCCAAAAATTCGTTTTCCATATATATGTATCCTAAATCAATTTTCTTCAAAAACATCCGAAATTTTGCTTTCCATATGAAGCGTAATTAGGATAAGACTTCCCAATCTGTTTTAAAGGAGAAATTGAAGTATAAAAGGGCTGATCTCTATTGGGAGGTAACGACCCTGAGAAGAATTTTTTTGTTTTGAGATAAAAAGAAAGGGTTGCACGGCTGTTTTTGGGTTTCGGTCGAGGCGAGAGAGATTTTGGCTTTTTAGAAAAGAAAGAATGGGCTGCACGACACTTATGGGATTTTGACAGTTTTCCGTTGTAGCCCACATTCTTGTTTGCTTCTTTCGTCTTGCGTTGTCGAATGTTTTTTGGTATAAATCACACCATATCATTCATTCATTCACTGTTCGTGATTCTTGGTGCCGTTTGCTGCTGTGGCCGAATCTTTTAGAAATTGATTCGGAGCCGTTTGAATTCGGAAATCGGGCGTGAAGTCCGTGGTGCATCTATTGGATCTTGAAGAAGCTCGGGGAGGATCGGAGATAGGCAAAAATAGGTAAAGGCTTGGGTAAGGTTTTTACTATTTTGCAATCTGTACTTCTTTTTGATTAATAGAATATATCAGTAGTGTTAGGCCGTGGTTTTGGCTTAAGGTTATTTAGGACCCTACGTTTTTCCACGTAAATCGTCCGTATCCTATCTCAATCTTTATTCCACTACATTACTTGATTTTTGGTTTAGATTAATCAACCCGTTCATCTATATTATTTTTTAAATCAAAAAATTGGTGATTTTTCTTTAATCAAAACTTCTATTCACCCCCTCTAGGAGTAGATTGAACTCTTCCGCATAATTTCACTTGACTTTCTCATAAAGTAATGCACTCTACAATTTACATTGTTTTAGTGCTTGTGAGTACCGTTCTAAGCACTGAATGATACAGTATGTCCGAACTACAAAATTTTTCGCTACGTAATGGTTAGAAGGAGGAAATATTATTTATTAATCTGGCACTCTCCCACGTACAACTAGTAGATGTGAATTATTCCAATTTACATCCTTGGAAAAAGTGGTTGAGGTCTTACGTAGAGCCAGGGACGGAGTCAGAATTTTATCCCAATAGTGGTGAAATGTATATTGGTAAAAAAATTAAAAAGATGAACTGCAATATAAAAAGTCATTGAATCTAGAAAAAATTAAAATTACATAATAAAAACTATAGTAAATGATGTTTGTCATATGCACGTAAAGTACCAAAAAAACACTAATTTTAATTTAATTTATCCACTAAAGTGAGACATCTTAAATTGTGTCCGACGCTCTTTCATGTCGTCAAAAGCATCAAGATAGAATCGGTGTCAAAACTTCTTGCTATGTCCTTTTCAATGTTTCCTATCAAGAATTTTGTCAGAAAATCATCCTCCATCCTATATAGTGTGAAGCTTTTTTTTTCTTAATTTAGACCTTATCTTTCTAATACTTCACTTTGGCCCATTGAATTTAATTTTGAAATATTTTTTGGGCCTCCATTCTTGAAAAAGAAAAAGAGGATTAAGGACTAGTATATAGCAAAAAATAATGAAAAGAATTTAGCAGGGGCAAGTCTATATATATAAGTTGGGGATAAGTGGGAAATCAATTTTTCACTTACAAGTTTTAAGAAAGTTTTTTTACTCCCTGCACGGTTCTCAATAAGTTTCTCTATCTATTTCTTTCCACTTATTACCATTTGTTACATCAAAAAAATTTCTCAAAATCAAACAAAGCGTCTTTAATACTAAGTTTCTTTAGGACACCACGGACTGATAAAATTTTAGGATTGCGTGTTTGTGGCTTAGTGGGCACATGCTCCCTCCGCCACTGAATCTAGGTGAGAATTTTCTTGGTTTATTATTATTTTTTTTTTTGTAAGTGGAGATCGAATGGGACTTGTCAAAGAATTCTTCAAGATTAATTAATTGGTTGCGAGAAGAGAACAAACTAGCTGTGGAGTACTGAGAGCAGAAGTGGGAGATCACGCTTTTGACATACTATCTTCTCTCCACATTTCCTTTCCTTGGGTGCGTGGACTCATTATGTAAAATTGACTTGGGTTGGAATGGCTTGGCAAGGAAAAATGTGACTATCAGGAAACTCGATCTTAACCCAATTTTTTCCTACCGAAGATAATTTTCACACTTGACTTTATCATCAATTTATTGTTGGGAAAGACTATAATACACACCCCTTATTTGGGTGTTTATTATGGGAGCTCATTTCATTAAAACCGAACAAACTTGATGGTTCCTTAAAGATTTCTGTCTGACTCTGAAGGAGCAAATTCCTTGGTTTAAATCTTAACAAGAAAGATGTTCCAGGATCTTCAACGGCTATAATTAATGCAACTCAATGTTCTCCATTTACGCTTGCATAAGAGAGACTTTTACCACATCTTTGAAACTCAAAGGACTTCCTTCTAAAGCTCGAACTGTCCTTGCTCAAAGGAACAAGCTTTACAACAGTTCTTTACTCATAAATAGAAGACTGATAAAGAACTGATTAAGGGCCGCGGAGAGACTTTAAGACAGAAAGAGCTTAAAAAGTGCGTTGATCTCATGGACTCTTCACTTTTTTTTTTTACCAGAGTGAGGGTAATGTTCACCCCATTTTAGTGAGGGTGAACAAATTCGAACTCATACAATTGCAAGAACTAATGGACAATTATTGGGTGCTCCCGAAGTACCATGTGGTGTTGCCATGAAGTATTCCACGCAAAGAAAAGATCGCCACCACACTATGTGTGTCACTCCTTATCTCTCAATCACATAACAAAAATGAATGATACGTCCATACTGCAAATTTATCGCTACGTAAATGGTTGAAAGTGTCACGTAGTAGTTGAACAAAATGTGACAAACAAAACATAAACCAAAGTTATCGGTTGAAGGAGGAAACATTATTTAATCTGGCACTTTCCCACAACTAGTGGATGTGAATTAGGCCTATTTACAGCCTTGGAAAAAGTGGTTGACGTCCTGCTCAGAGCTGGAATCAAAGACCAGTTGATGCAACGGAGTTCATGAGAGAATAGTTAGTGTATTATTTTAAATGAGATAAGCACTCGAGTCCACGAGCAAATCTTGCACAGAAGAAAAATAGAGAGAAACTCTGTATATTATTGATGGAAAAAATTGAATACAAAATTAGGTTACAACATCTTTTAAAAGGCTTAATCCTAGAAATCCTAAAAAACATGTCAAAAAAATAAAGAGTCCCAGATTTTGGGAAAACTACCAAAATTGAAAACGAAAAATAAAAATAGGACTTTTCCAACTGAAACCAACTTCTACAAAATTATATGCTAAGACTTACACCAACTGAAGGTCTAAATGAAGGAATTGGGCCGAAATAATTCCTTCCGTGATGATTTTTATATGCTAAGACTTACTCCAACTGAAGGTCTAAATGTTAACCTTTAAATCAGTGATGGCGTGGAGTGGGGTCTTCAAAATTTAGTAGTATTCGGAATAATTTTAAAGGTGTCTTTTCAACCTAACTTGTACTAGTTTGTGTCGATGTAAAATGTCTTATAGGGTAAAATGTTTTTTTAGAAAATTAACTTTAAACTTTTATTTTTCGGTGTTTGGTTAACATTTGAAAAATATTTTCAAAAATTGACAAAATAATGTAGAGAGAGAGAGAGAGAGAGAGAGAGAGAGAGAGGAGGGGCGTAAACGGTGGAGGGATCTGAGAATATTGGAATTGAACATGGGTCAGGACTGACGATCGAGAAAACTGAGTAGTGAGAATTGCAAAAGAAGGCAACGGGTTCATTTCGAAAAATAATTTACGAAAGATTTAAGGGTAAATCATTTTCATCAAATTAATGAAAAATGTTTAACATATAAAATGTTTTTCTCATTTTTTACACAATCCAACACCGGAAAATAGGTAATATATTTTAGCGGAAAATATTTTACGCCCAAACAAACAGAGCCTTACCAAATTTTCTTGGGAGCCTGGGAATTTGTCAAAGAATTCTTCTAAGATTGGTTGCGAGAACTACATACTAGCTAGCTGTGGAATACGACATACTGAGGCAAAAGTGGGAGATCGCCATTTTGAAATTTCTTCTCTCCACATTTTCTTTCCTTGGGTCCGTGGACTCGTGAGTACGGTTGTAAGCACCGAATGACAAATTTTTGACTGCGTTTATTAAAAAAAATTAAGTGCAAAATCCATTACCCTTTTTTTTTTTTGACAACTCAAGTTGTCAGTTTACGTGTATTTCATCTAATTAAACCTACGAGACCTTTTCCAACGTTTATTACTGGAGCTCATTTCATTAAATCGGGACAAACTTGATGGTTCCTTGAAAGGTTTCTGTCTGTTCCTCAGAAGATTTCTATCTGACTTTGAAGGAGCATATTTCTTAGTTTAAGTCTTAACAGCAAAGATGTTCCAGGATCTTCGATAGCTATAATGCAACTCAATGTTCTCCATTCACCCTTGCATAAGAGAAAGAGCAACTTTACCACACTATTGAAACTCAAAGGAAAAAATTCCCCCCACCCCATGCTTCCTTCTAAGGCTCGAACCGTACAGTTCTTTACTCACAAGTAGAAGACTGATAAGAACTGATTAAGGGCAGGAGAGACTTTAAGACAGAAAGAGCTTAAAAAAGTGTATTCCTCTCGTTGAGTCGAACCAATAATTCATAAAAATATAACGCGAAACTAACTAATGCGAATTTTTTTTTTTTTATAAAACATAAACGATCACAACATGCGAAGTACTAACGATTTGTTTGTCATACAAAGGTTCAGATTTTCTCTATGTTTTTGTTATATCTAATCTTTAGAAAATAAAAACAAAAATGCATCAGATGGTTAAATTTGGATTCACATCGAGAGGATTATTTTTTTTGTGGTTAACAGCGCAATCTCAGTTTTCCCAAGTTTGGGATAACCGTGTGCGAGTTAACACCCTAAACTCGAAGCATGCTATAAGCGGAGTTGAACCAAAATTCAGATGCGATAAAATTCCAAACTCAGTTTCTTATTGCTTGAAATTGTAGGATATATGCAATACTTCAAACGAGAACCTTCCCGTCGTTTTACCGACAAGTCCGACAGAAATGGGACAAACAAAAACATAGTAGAACAGAGTTCCCAGTCCCCATGAAGAAGGAAACGTTATTTCATTTGATACTTTCCTTTCCCTCAACACAGGGCTACTCAGAGCTGGCATCAAAGACTTCCACACCGTCGATCAAAAATTCATTCCAAGCTGCCGGTGCCTCAGGTCAGGTGGTATACTAGCTTTCCTGGAAAACAGGAATAGAAGGGGGGGAAAAGGAAACAACACGACAAAAAAATTGAGGTACGTCAATTATCACTCTTTAAATGCAACTCTTCTGCTTGAAGCAAGATATATATAAATGACATGCCGTGAAGTTAATTTAAGTTGCTATACAAACGAGTTTCGCCAAATTACAATCATTGAGTTGTCAAAGGAAGAAATGGTATCGATTCAAAAAACTAAGCTATCATTGAAGAGCAATTTGTTTAGACCATTTGACAAGTATATATTTTTGACCATTTGTTTGGTTAAGAATCCCAGCATTGAAGAACCAAAGCTAGCTTTCCAAATTGGTTGAATATTTCGATCGAGTAGAAAAAGAGAACCAAAAGAAACCAATAACTCAAGCAAGTTTTTGCCGTTTAACCAAGGCCTGCATGCACAACAACATCAACAACAGTAAAAGTATCGATATGCAATTATATAGGCAGGGAGGACTGGAGAAAAAAAGAAATAAAGAAACAACCTTGGAAAGACACATACCGACTTGGCCCGAAGGCGCCTCTTCAGCCTATTAAAATTCACAACTGTGGTAACGTACAACCAATCTGCTACTTTGTCCAAGAACTTGAACCAGGCATATCTTGACACACTGCTAAAGAGAATTGTGCCAAAAATTGCCCAGAATCCACATGCAAAGCCAACGCACAAGCTGATGTAAAATGCCGATGTAGTAAACCAGTCCTCATCATCTTCTTCTTGAATCCCTTTCTTATTCCCAGGAGCACCGCCTTGTTCTTCCCCCGGACACTTATCTAGAAGTGGAACCCCACAAAGTTGAGCATTCCCAGAATAAACCGAGGCATCGAAGCTTTGCAGTTGGGTGCTTGTTGGGATTTTTCCAGACAAGTTGTTGTTCGACAAGTCCAACACACTTAGAAAATTTAGAGCAGCCAGGGTTGGAGGAATCTTGCCAAAAAGTCTATTTCTAGACAAGTCAAGAGATTCCAACATTTTCATTCGATCAATGTTCTGGACGATTTTACCGGTAAAATCGTTTCTGGACAAGTTCAAGGAGACCAACTCTGAAAGACTAGCGATTTCCTGTGGAATTTCCCCAGAAAATTTGTTGCTAGAAAAGTCAATCATTTTTAAGAGTCTGAGTCTTCTTTGGTACCCCCGTTCTTGTCCTTTCCATTGCACCAATACATTCCCTAGGTAAATGGTGCTGAAGAATGCAAAATCGGCGGTTTCTTTCATGCTATAATCGCTTTGAACCAAAACAGAAAAATTGTCAAAACATCGTGGCAGCTTTCCGGACAAATCATTCTGAGAGAAATCCAAAACACGGAGGGAGTTAAGGAGGCAAATATCCCGAGGTATGTCTCCATAGAATTTGTTGGAGCGTATACTAAGAATCATTAAATTCGGGATACGTATCCCCAACCACGGTTGTATTTTTCCAGTGAATCTGTTTCCACCAAAGTTAATAATTATCAAACGCGGGCAGTTCTTCAAGGACTCTGACAATTTCCCGGAGAAATTATTGTTGCTTAACTGCAACACTTTGAGGTTAAAGAAGGAACCAAATGATCTTGGAAGTTCACCGGATAAAGTGTTGTTGGCCAAATTGAGCACTTGTAGTGATTGAAAAGGTTCCCAACAGTCGGGAAGCCCTCCCGATAATTGGTTACTTGAAAGGTCAACATACATGAATGAGGAAACCGCACATATGAACGAAATGGACCCGGAAAACAAGTTTTTGGATAGATCCAAGACTGTTAAACTGGAAGGAAATCGCGGTAGTTGGCCTGTAAAGCTGTTTGAACTTAAATTTATTTTGAATAAGGAAACCGCGGAAGATAAATCAGGCACCAAGCCCTTCATCTGGTTATTAGAGATATCTATATTAACCAAGTTGGGAGGTAGATCCCAAAACCAATTCGGGACATCATCAGAAATTCCAGCTCCAGAGACATCAAGCTTGGAGAAATTGTTTTGATTTTGAAGCCATTCGGGGAAGTCAGGGCCCAACTTGCAAGATTCTAACCGTATAACATCGAGTTGAAAAGGAGGAATCCAGCTTGAGCTGATGTTGAAAATTAGTTGGTTATTAGAGAAGTCCAAATATTTCAAGCTAGAGAGGTTTAAGAAGTGGCTTTCAGAGATAATGCCTTCCAATGAATTCAGAGAGGTGTCCAAATGTTCCATCTTGGAAAGTTGTCCAATACTTTTGTGGATGGTCCCATTCAAGGAATTGTTTGAAAGATCTAACTGCGTTAGTAATGGAAACGTAGTCAAATCTGGCAGCATCCCAGAAATTTTATTTCCGTAGAATTCTAGGACGACAAGATTCGGAAGCACTTGTCGGAAACTCTTAGGAAAAGCCCCAGTGATTTTGTTACCACCGAGATGCAGCTCCCTAAGGGATGAAAACCTTGTAAAATCAGGTAAAGTACCACTGAGTTCATTCGAATCAAAATTCAAGATTTGTAATGATTTCTCTGACCTCGACAATTTATCAAGAACTACCGCAACTTGTTCGGTCACATGGGACCATTTCAGTTCCAGCGATTCCAAACGACTCAAATTAGCAAAAGACTTTGGAATTCTGCCAACGAAATCATTATACGCAAGATTGAGATGCACAATGGATATCATTTTCCCAAAAGTATCGGGAATCAAAGAAGACATATCATTGTTAGAGAGATCAACGACGGTGAGATACAGAGAAGAATTAAGAGGATGTGTTGGAGGAACTTGATTCGGAAGGTAGCAATCTCTTAAGCTCAAGTATTCCAAGAGAGGGAGATTGTCGCTAACTAATTCAAGCCAATTGGTTGCTTCACTAAGGTCAACCATGCTAAGATCAAGGTGTCTTAGCAATGGAAAATAAGAAAGCCATTCAAGATTTCCACCACTCAAGTTATAATTCCCGCCTAGAGAAAGATATTGTAGACTGGTAACATTTCCAAGATGATGATTAGGAATTGGGGTGTAATCCCCTCCAAAGTTATTTTCACTCAAGTCTAGATACTCCAAATGCTGCAATTCAAGGAATGAAGGACTAATCTTACCAGTCAGAGACCATGTACTAAGATTGAGCACGTTTACATGACCTGTGTGATTGTTGCACTTGACTCCTCTCCATTTGCAACACTCATTTTTATCGTTTTCGCTGCCCCATGAGGAGAGAGAGTCGCCATCATCTCTAAGAGTTTCTTTGAACTTGAGGAGAGCTTGTTTCTCCTTCCCTATGCATCTGATTTTTGGATTTGACGTGAGTCCAGAGGAATTTTTGTTGAATGCTAAAAGCATAACAACAAACAAAATGAGCATTTTAGTGAACATGGTGGCCATAGTTAGGACCAAAATCAAGCGAGAAAACAAATGCCAATGAGGATTTGTGCTTATTGTTTCCCTTGAGTTCTCTTAGCCATAGCATAACCACTTCATATATATATAGTTTCGATCAAGTCCACACGTCTTCCCGACCGCACGTCGCCTTTTTTGATCGAATTTCGATGATCCGAGCCACTCAATGTGTTCAGAAGTGATTTTTAAGGGTACCCGCGAGAAATTGGAAAAAAAAAATATCGGAAAATGGCTTGATTTGAGCAGTTTTTTATTGAGCAGTCATTAATAGAAAAGACAATTTTCACAAATGTGTCACTAATGCTTGTTGGCTTTAGTGACAAACATAAGTTGCAACTATAATTTTAGTTATCGAAAACAAAGTACTAGAAAAAACAACCCCCCAAAAAAAAAAAAAAAAAAAAAGACTTTGAACCCATGACCTTCATGATTGTGCTGACCTGCGAGTATTTTCTTGGTCTTTTTTTCGCGGAGATTGACTGGGACTTTGTCAAACGTGGGAGGTCACTATTTTGACATACTATCCTCTCTTCTTTCCTTGGGTTCGGGGACTAATGATGTATAATTGACTTGGGTTTGATCGGCAAGGAAAAATTTGATTACCAGGAAACTCTTTTAACCCATTTTTTTCTACCGAATATAATTTTCACACTTGACTTTCTCATAAATTAATGCACTCTACAATTTACATTGTTTTAGTGGTTGTGAGTACAGTTCTAAGCTCTGAATGATACAGTATGTCCATACTGCAAAATTTGTCGCTATGTAATGGTTAGAAGGAGGAAATATTATTTATTAATTTGGCACTCTCCCACAACTAGTAGATGTAAATTACTCCAATTTACATCCTTGGAAAAAGTGGTTGAGGTCCAACGCAGAGCCAGGGACGGAGCTAGGATTTTATCCTAGTAGTGGTGAAATGTATACCGGTAAAAAAATTAAAAAGATGAACTACAAACTATAGTAATAAAAACTATAGTAAATGATATTTGTCATATGCACGTAAAGTACCAAAAAAACATTAATTTTAATTTAATCTATCTACTAAAGTGAGACATCTTAAATTGTGTCTGATGCTCTTTCATGTCGTCAAAAGCATCGATGATAGAATCGACATCAAAACTTCTTTTCAATGTTTGCTATCAAGAAACTTGTCAGAAAATCATCCTCCATCCTATATAGTGTGAAGCTTTTTTTTTTCTTAATTTAGACCTTATCTTTCTAATACTTCACTTTGGACCATTGAATTTAATTTTGAAATATTTTTTGGGCCTTTATTCTTGAAAAAAAAGAGAGTATTAATGACTAGTACATAGCAAAAAAATAATGAAAAAAATTTAGCGGGGGCAAATCAACATAAGTTGGGGATAATTTTTTTTTACATAAAATAATTGCACTTATTAAAATCAACCAAATAAAACAGAAATAGAAAGGACATCATTACTAAAATCCCTGCTATTCATATTCCTAGCCTTCCTCCTCCTAAAGTAGCTTTATTTTTGTGGAAGGTGCTGCGTAAGATTATCCCAACTAAATTAAGGTAGTGTTGTTCAGGAGAGGCATGGCAGGAGACTTGGTCTGTCCGGCGTGTGGATCGGACAAAGTGAGGAGACTGTTGAATCATTTATTCTTTGAATGTGACTCTGCTGCATGCGTGTCGTTTGTGGAGGGGGTCACATATTTGGGTTTGAATTTTACAGTAGGGAATTCTGTTCCGTTCAAGGAATGGTTGCTAGAACTACATACTAGCGGTGCAATACTGAGCAAAAATGTCAAAATGTCAATTTGACTTTGGGTTTGCTCAAGGAAAAATGTGATTACCAGTATAATCTTAAACCATTTTCTTATAATCTTAAACCATTTTCTTCTACCGAATGACAAATTTTTGAGTGCGTTTATAAAAAAATTAAAGTGCAAAAACCATTACCCTTTTTCTAGTACGAAAATATTCGGTTGAAATCCCTTTTTTTCTTTTGACAACTCAGGTTGTCAATTTACGTGCATTTCAACTAAACTACGAGATCCCTATTCCAACGTTTATTACAGGAGCTCATTTCATTAAAACCGGACAAACTTGATGGTTCCTTGCAGATTTCTATCTGTTCCTCAAACAAGATAACAACCACCACCACCACCCCCCCCATTGCGCACACACACCCCGGAAAAGGCTACTCCGAGCTCAAAGGAACAAGCTTTACTACAGTTCTTTACTCACAAGTAGAAGACTGATAAGAACTGGTTTAAGGGCAGAAGACACTTTAAGACAGAAAGAGCTTAATAAGTGTACTCCTGTCGTCGAGTCGAACCAATAAATCACAAAAATTTGACGTGAGATTAACATATGCGAATTTTTTTTTTTTTTGATAACAACATAAACGACCACAGCATGCGAAGTACTAACGATAGTTCAAATTTTCTCTATGTTTTTGTTATATCTATGCTGTGTTTGGATGAATTTTTGAGAATTTTTGAGTTTGGTTTTTGGGGTAATGAGTGGAGAGCAATAGAGAGAGAAATGAGAATAATGATTGGAGATAGGGGTAATAAGTGGAAAGATAAATGGGAGTAATAATTAGAAGTATGGATAATGAGTATTTTCTAAGTTGGAATTTTTTTTTCAAAAAGGCAAGCGAACAAATCTTTAGAAAATGAAAACCACCATGCATTAGACGGTTTGATTTGGATTCCCATTGTCAGGATTATATTTGCATCAGACGGTTGTGAAGCCATCAACTGCGCAATCTCCGTTTTCCCAAGTTTGGGATCAACTGTGTCCAAGTAATTAACACCCTAAACTCGAAGCATGATATAAATGGAGTTAGCCAAAATGCAGATGGAATAAAATTCCAGACCCGTTTCTTATTGCTTGAAATTGAAACGAGACCCTTCCCGTCGTTTTACCGATAAGTCTGACCAAAATGGGACAAACAAAACATTGTAGAACAGAGTTCCCAGTCGCCTTGAAGAAGGAAACATTATTTCGTTTGATACTTTCCTTTCCCTCCACACAGGCCTACTCAGAGATGGTATCAAAGACATCGACATCGTCGATCAAAAATTCGTCCCAAGCGGCCGGTGCCTCAGGTCAGGTATACTAGCTTTCCTGGAAAACGCAAATAGAAGGGGAAAGAAGGAAACAGCCAAAAAAAAAAAAAAAAAATTGAAGTATGTCAATTATCACTCTTTAAATGCAACTCTTCTGCCTGAAGCAAGATATATATATAAATGACATGCCGTGAAGTTAATTAAAGTTGCAATACAAATGAGTTTCGCCAAATTACAATCATTGAGTTGATAAAGGAAGAAAGGGTATCGATTTAGCCTTGTTCTCTTCCATTTTCAAAAATTTCCCCTAGATTGAGTAGATTCTCCCTACTTCTAACATTTCTCACTCCATCTCTCTTCACTTATTACCCCTACTATTTTTCAAAAAACTTTTCAAAACACAAACCAAACAAAGCAGACTAGCAAAACTAGCATTGAAGAGCCATTTGTTTGGACCATTTGACAACTATATATTTAGACCATTTGTTTGGTTATGAAATATCCCAGCATTGAAGAGCCAAAGACGACTATATATTTAGGCCATTTCCAAAGAGATTGAATTTTGCGAGTAGAAAAAGAGAACCAAAAGAAACCAAGAACTCAATCAAGTTTTTGCACTAAAATTCTGGGTTACATTGTGAAAAAAGGGTATACCATTGTTTACCAATTTTTTCATTCTCCGGAGCGAATCGACGGAGAACGAAAACAAAAGCAACAAAGCCAACAACAAAAAGAAAAGGCGAATGCGGCTTGTCTCCACAAACGGATTTGAGGTTCCTTGCCGTGTTTCAGGACTTCACCGGAGAGAAATGGCGAATGAATCAAATGTTATTTTTTTGGTGGGCGGTGTGGATTGATGGTTTAGTGAAGTGGGATGGAGCGGAAGAAAAATAACAAATGGACTTCGTTATTTTTCCAAGGTAGAATTACAATCAAGAAGGACGGATCCTCATTGAAAGTAAGGGAGTTAATTTAATCCTACTCCTAGGAAGACAAAAATTAAGAACAAAGTTGATACTTTGATTTTGTTGAAGGCGTTTACAATGAGGCCTAAAGAGGCTATTTATAGAAAAATACAATGTGTAGGAAATAACTTCCTAACTTCTCACTACTCTTCATCATCCTCCAAGTGTCCAAATAACTTCCCACAAACTCAAAGTGTGTAGGAGCATGCCACTTGTCCAAGTAACTCCTCTTCAACTTCAAAGTGTGTAGGACAATGACAAGTGTCTTTTTAACTTCCACATGTATAGGAGCATGCCAAGTGTCCTGCACTTTATTAAAAGAAATAAAAACTAGTTATATTATTAATACGAAATACTAATAAAATAGGAAGCATTACCATAAACGCCACCTTTCGGTCGATATCGACAGGCGGTGAATATATGGTACAAATAATGCCCCCCTTATTCATTTGGGTGAAGTGCTAACGTAACCCAAGTGAATAATTACACTAGTTTTTAAATCACCCCTTTGTTGATATCGACGGGTGATAACTTTTTACGGTGTAAATATTTGCCCCCCAACTCTTGTAGATAAATTTTACACCAATCCTTTCACTTTTCAACAAGCCTTCAAGGCTTAATTCTGCTGTCCAGAACCATGTTTAGCTTCTAAGATGCAAAATTTCCCCCGTCGATAATTTTCCTCCAACTAATTCCTACCGAAAGGAAACGAGGAAATGTGATCTATTGGAGCATTATGACCCTTAGCACAATAGGCATGTGTAAACCATTAAAACGGAGCCAATCGACGGAGCCAAGTATCAATCGACGGAGGAAAAGCTGTCAAAACCAATGTTATGGTTTTTTATTTTATCACTCACGGCCTTAAAGTCCATTCCTCTAGAAAAAATACATCCTTTGTGTTGAATTTTGACAAATGTCCACAGGTTGCTCCTTAATGGCCAACCTTTATAAAGACATGTGTTGGCAAGAGGCAAAGACAAAATTGATTACTCTGCGAAGCAAACAGTCACAATGTCTCTGTCGAATATTGTGATTCCTTCATACAGAAAACAAGAAACAACAAAATATGGCCTATCGAATAGAGGCCTATCGATCAAAACTCTAAGAATGGCCCATCGATAAAAGAATTTATGCCATGAGCCTTAATCAAGCACAATCATTCGTTTACTTAATTTCCCCCCCAACATTTGATAAAGAAATGGCCAAACCCATGCGCGCAGCAATACGACAAACATTCCCTTGATCAAATTATGGGAGTTGAGATTCTTTCGATAAAGAAAAGGCCAAAACACGTGCGTAGCCAACGACAAACATTCCCTCCATCGAATTCATCCGAGATTTCGGAAAACAAAGTCGAAACAAGAGTAAGGGCCAAAAGCAATAATTTCTTTTGAATTTGGAGGCCGCCCTTCCTTAAACAAATAAATTGTTTAGGCCTCTCATGCCATGCTTTTATATTTACGTAATTTTGGCTTCACATGGATGAGTTTTGCCCCCCAAGACTCGTGGGCATAGCCTTTCAATGATGCCAAGAATTCACAGATTGTCCCATTTTATAAAGGTCAGTCAAACTACCCAATGGCATTTTTTGAACACGTAAATTGACCAAGTCTTCATATTAGACTAGAATTTTCATCTTTTACCTTTGTTTATAATGAATCCTCTAATTTGGGTTCATATTCGAAACAAACAAAGCCATGTAGCCTGTCGAGGAGCAATTGCGGGCAACACAACCTAACAGTGGCTTTATGCATAACTGAATGAGGTCTTCACTCCATTTAATGTTTGAATCAAAAAGGCAAACACTAATCCAAAACTGGATTAACGTATTAAGCCATATGATAATCTCCAGTCCTATTTCTTACCAACGAGACTTTCTGTGCACAATCAATGGCCAAATTAACAGTTACATTAATTTTTATTGGAGACCCTCATATTTGGGTCTGAAGAAAAGAGGCCAGTTGTTTATTAATCTTCTTTACAAATGGCACGTTTCACATTTGTTCAAGTCTTCATACGAGACTGAAATTTTAACAAGAAGCCAAGACAAATTCTTTACAAGACAAATCAATGCCTCCGTTGAACCTTTTTTTGTCAAAGACAGACACATGGTTCAAATCTCTCAAACAGTTGGCCAACAATTGGCCGGCTTCTTTTGAACAATAAATTGCTTTCAAACCCATAATGCAAAGCTTGAAAAAAAAAAAATTTTAAATTTGATCCGGAACCTCACAGTTCCAATTGGCCAACAAATGGCCGTTTATCAATTACGTAAAATGTCAAAAACCTTGTAAGGTTTTCCTTTCACATATGATTTCACCATTACTTCCGACTTAGTAATGTCGCCCTCCTTCTAGCGCCAAAATTGACAAAAGCAACAAAGCCAACAACAAAAAGAAAAGGCGAATGCGGCTTGTCTCCACAAACGGATTTGAGGTTCCTTGCCGTGTTTCAGGACTTCACCGGAGAGAAATGGCGAATGAATCAAATGTTATTTTTTTGGTGGGCGGTGTGGATTGATGGTTTAGTGAAGTGGGATGGAGCGGAAGAAAAATAACAAATGAACTTCGTTATTTTTCCAAGGTAGAATTACAATCAAGAAGGACGGATCCTCATTGAAAGTAAGGGAGTTAATTTAATCCTACTCCTAGGAAGACAAAAATTAAGAACAAAGTTGATACTTTGATTTTGTTGAAGGCGTTTACAATGAGGCCTAAAGAGGCTATTTATAGAAAAATACAATGTGTAGGAAATAACTTCCTAACTTCTCACTACTCTTCATCATCCTCCAAGTGTCCAAATAACTTCCCACAAACTCAAAGTGTGTAGGAGCATGCCACTTGTCCAAGTAACTCCTCTTCAACTTCAAAGTGTGTAGGACAATGACAAGTGTCTTTTTAACTTCCACATGTATAGGAGCATGCCAAGTGTCCTGCACTTTATTAAAAGAAATAAAAACTAGTTATATTATTAATACGAAATACTAATAAAATAGGAAGCATTACCATAAACGCCACCTTTCGGTCGATTATCGACAGGCGGTGAATATATGGTACAAACAACCATGAAACCAATGCCGGCATGCACAACAACATCAACAACAGTAACGGTATCGATATGCAATTATATAGGCAGGGAGGACCGAAGAAAAAAGAAATAAAAGAAACAATCTTGGAACGACACATACTGATTAGCCCCGCAGTCGCCTCTTCAGTCTATTAAAATTCACTATTGTGGTAACATACAATCAATCTGCTACTTTGTCCAAGAACTTGAACCAGACATATCTTGACACACTGCTAAAGAGAATTGTTCCAAAAATTGCCCAGAATCCACATGCAAAGCCAATGCCCAAGCTGATATAAAATGACGGTGTAGTAAACCAGTCCTCATCTTCTTCTTCTTGAATCCCTTTCTTATTCCCAGGAGCACCGCCTTGTTCTTCCCCCGGACACTTATCTAGAAGTGGAACCCCACAAAGTTGAGCATTCCTAGAATAAACCGAGGCATCGAAACTTTGCAGTTGGGTGCTTGTTGGGATTTTTCCAGACAAGTTGTTGTTCAACAAGTCTAACACGCTTAGAAAATTTAGAGCAGCCAGGGTTGGAGGAATCTCGCCAAAAAGTCTATTTCTAGACAAGTCAAGAGATTCCAACATTTTCATTTGATCAATGTTCTAGACTATTTTACCTGTAAAATCGTTTCTGGACAAGTTCAAGGAGACCAACTCTGCAAGACTAGCGATTTCCTGTGGAATTTCCCCCGAAAATTTGTTGCTAGAAAAGTCAATCATTTTTAGGAGTTTGAGTCTTCTTTGGTACTCCCTTTCTTGTCCTTTCCATTGCACCAATACAATCCCTAGAAAAATGGTGCTGTAATATGCAAAATCGATGGTTTCTTTCACGCTATGATCTCCTTGAACCAGAGCAAAAAAATTGCCAAAACACCGCGGTAGCTCTCCTGACAAATCATTGAGAGAAATCCAAAACGCGGATGGAGTTAAGGTGGCAAATATCTCGAGGTATGCCTCCATAGAATTTGTTGAAGCGTATACTAAGAATCATTAAACTTGGGAAATGTGTCCCCAACCATGGTTGTATTTTTCCGGCGAAGTTGTTTCTCCCAAGTCAATAATTATCAACCGCGTGCAATTCTTCAAGGACTCGGGCAATTCTCTGGAGAAATTATTGTTGCGTAACTGCAATGCTTTGAGGTGAAATAAGGAACCCAATGATCTAGGAAGTTCCCCGGATAAAGTGTTGTTGGCCAAATTGATCACTTGTACTACTTCAAAAGGTTCCAACAGTTGGGAAGCCCTCCCGATAATTGGTTACTTGAGAGGCCAAGCAACCAGAACAGAGGGCTGGTAATTGCACAAATAAACGAAATGGACCTCGAAAACAAGTTTTTGGATAGATCTAAAGACGCTAAACTGGAAGGAAGTCGCGGTATTTGGCCTCTAAAGTAGTTTGAACTTAAATCCATGCGAAATAAAGAAACCGCCAAAGATAAATCTGGCACCAAACCCTTCATTTGGTTAAGAGAGATATCTAAGTCAACCAAATTGGGTGGTAGATCCCAAAACCAATTCGGGACAACATCAGAAATTCCAGCTCTAGAGACATCAAGCTCGGAGAAATTGTTTTGATTTCGAAGCCATTCTGGAAAGTCAGGGCCCAATTTGCAAGACCTTAACCGTAGAATATCGAGTTGAAAAGGAGGAATCCAGCCGGAGCTAATGTTGAATATTAGAGGGTTAAGAGAGAGTTCAAATATTTCAAGCTAGAGAGGTTTGAGAAGTGGCTTTCAGAGATAATGCCTTCCAATGAATTCAGAGAGGTGTCCAAATGTTCCATCTTGGAAAGTTGTCCAATACTTTTGTCAATGGTCACATTTAAGGAATTGTTCGAAAGATCTAACCGCATTAGTAATGGAAATGCAGTCAAATCAGGAAGCATCCCAGAAATTTGATTTCCGTGTAATTCTAGGACAAGAAGATTCGGAAGCACGCGTCGAAAACTCTTGGGAAAAGCCCCACTGAGTTTGTTACCACCGAGATACAGTTCCCTAAGGGATAAAAACCTTGTAAAATCAGGTAAAGTACCACTGAGTTGGATCGAATCAAAATTCAAGATTTGTAACGACTTCTCTAACCCCGACAATTTATCAAGAACTACGGCAACTTGTTTTGTTACATGGGACCATTTCAGTTTTAGCGATTCCAAACGACTCAAATTAGCAAAAGACTTTGGAATTCCACCAACGAAGTCATTGTAAGCAAGATTGAGATGCACAAGGGATATCATTTTCCCGAAAGCATCGGGAATCAAAGAAGACATATGATTGTTAGAGAGATCAACGACGGTGAGATACATAGAAGAATTAAGAGGATGTGTTGGAGGAACTTGATTCGGAAGGTAGCAATCGCTTAAATTCAAGTATTCCAAGAGAGGGAGATTGTCACTAACTAATTCAAGCCAATTGGTTGCTTCACTGAGGTCAACCGTGCTAAGATCAAGGTGTCTTAACAATGGAAAATAAGAAAGCCATTCAAGATTCCCACCACTCAATCTGATTGTAACCAGAGTACCCATCCAGGAAGCAATAGAAAGCCCGGCCAGCCACCCTCTCTAGAATTTGATCAATGAATGGGAGAGGGAAATGGTCTTTCCGGGTGCTCGCATTGAGCTTCCGATAATCGATGCAAACTCGCCACCCGGTTTGAACACGGGTCGGCACTAACTCGCCCTCACTGTTCCTCACGACGGTCACTCCAGCCTTCTTAGGCACTACCTGCACTGGGCTTACCCACTCACTATGGGCTATTGGGTAAATAATACCCGCATCTAAGAGTTTCAACACCTCAGCCCGAACCACCTCCTTCATATTGGGGTTCAGACGACGCTGAGGTTGCCTAGAAGGCTTCACATCCTCATCAAGAAAAATGCGGTGTGTACACACCGTTGGACTAATACCCCGTAAATCAGCTATCGTCCAGCCTATTGCGCCCACGTGCTCTCTCAGCAAGGCAAGCAATTTAGCCTCTTGATCTGCCTCGAGAGATGAGGAGATCACAACCGGAAAAGTATCATCGCCCTTAAGGAAGGCATACTTAAGCGTGTCCGGCAGAGGCTTTAACTCTGGTTTAGGCGGCTGGACAGACGATGGAAGAGCTTTAGGAAGTGGGGCGCCCAACGGTTCAGGAATTGGGTTCCAAGCGACGCCACACACATCCTCCACTGCAAGCATCTCCATTAAACTCCCTACCTCTGGAGAATCTAAAAATGATGCCTCTTCGGCAGTTAAAGCTATCTCCAGAGGATCCTTGTACAACACACTATCGACATGCTCTTGCACTAGCGTGTCGATCAGACTCACCTCATACACCTCCTCATCATCCTCAACCCGACTATCCACATTGAAAACATTCACCTCCATTTTCAAGTCCCCAAATGACAATTGGACTTGTCCAGTTTTGCAATTCATGACAGCACTGGAGGTGGCTAGAAAAGGACGGCCAAGGATGATAGGAGTCTTCTCAAAGACCTCTGGTATTGGGCATGTATCCAAGACAATGAAGTCGACTGGAAAAAGGAACTCGCCCACTTGAATTAGGACATCTTCCACCACTCCCTTCGGAATTCTCACACTCCGGTCAGCCAACTGTAGCGTGACCGGTGTGGCTTTCAAATCGCCTAAGCCAAGCTTCAAGTATACCGAATAAGGGAGCAAGTTGACACTCGCTCCTAAATCCAACAAAGCCTTATCAAATTTCTGGCTCGCGATAGCTATAGGGATGGTGGGACAACCAGGGTCCTTACACTTGGTGGGGATCTCGGCCTGGAGAATGGAGCTCACTTGCTCCGTCAGAAGCACTTTGTCCTGACTCTTAGTTCTCCGCTTTGACGTGCATAGATCCTTCATGACCTTTGCAAACTGAGGAATTGCGTCAATGGCTTCCATCAAAGAGATAGGAAACTGAACTTTCTTAAATAATTCAAGCATTTGAAAGTTCACATTGACCTTAGGTTTCGCCACCAAGCGATTTGGATAAGGAGCAACGGGTGGCAACGGAGTCGTGGGGGCTGCAGGTGCAGGCACCACCACTTCAGGAGACTCTACCTCTTTCTCTACCTCAGGAACACTTCCTAAGTCTGGAATGACTACTGGTGCAGCTACCCGGACCGGGGTTGGCACCGATTTTTGCTTGGGAGGTAAATCCTTGTTGATCACCTTTCCACTTCTGAGAGTGGTGATCGCCTTGGCCTCTTCTAGACTTAGATTCGGATTGCTTGGGCCAGAAGAATCGCCCACATAATGAGTACCGGCGGCATTGACTTGAGGTTGAGAAGGGAACCTTCCCTTCTCCTGCTGGACTTGTCCAACTGCCGCCGTCAACTGGGTCAATTGGGTCCTAATGTCACCAATTGCCTGTTTGGTTTGCTCGGTAAAACTAATTTGAGACTGCATGAGAGCCTTCATCATCTCATCAGTCTGCTTATCCCGCGGGGGATGGTTAATGCCAGGGGGTGGTCCAAAAGATGAAGGACCGAACCCCTGCTGTTGTTGAGGCGGGTAACGAAACTGGGTCATTTGGCCTTGAGGAGGCCGGAACTGCTGGACTGGCTGCTGAGGCGGTGCCTGGGTATGGATTGGGGCTTTTTGATCCCTCCAACTCAAAAGTGGGTTTTGGGCCCACCCAGGATTGTAGGTATTCGAATATGGATCCCAACGCTGGTTAAGCGCGTTCACCTCAGCCAGATTACTATGGTATACATCTTTAACAATGGGAAACGCAGGGCAAGCAGTGACAAGATGCCCTGGACACTCACATAACGCACACACCTCTTCAACTCTCACCTCATTAGCCTGATGGACTTGCTTAAGCTTCAAGTCCTCTAATTGTTTAGCCATCTTGTCCAGCTGAGACTGGACATTGTGCTCTCGCACACTCGAAGGAAAAATACCAGACCCACTGGGTCCCTGTGCAGCCATGGCCCTATCACCGAGGTCGGAGGGTTCCCAACTTCGGTATTTCTCAGCCAACTCATCGAGAAAGTCCCACGCATCGTCCGGGGACTTGTCCAGAAAATCCTCCTCCTTACAGAGGTACTCAATTTGTTGGACCGTAGCAACATTCAAGCCCAAATACAAAAATGACACCAACTGGTGTTTTGCGAACCCGTGATGCGGCAAGGACAACAGTAAGTCCTTGAACCGTTCCCAGCACCTTAAAAACGACTCGCTCTCTTTCTGCTTATACGACTGAATTTGGCGAGTCAGGTACTTTGATTTACTCTCCGAGAAATATTTCTTGTAAAATAGATCTCGGACAGCAGCCCACGTCGTGAGAGACTGTGGCTTTTGCATCCGTAGCCACTTATCCGCATTGTCCCTGAGCGAGGCTGGGAAGAGCTTAAGGCAAGCGTTCTCCCACTGAGGAGTGGTGGCAAGGGTGCGCACCAACCCCTCGAAATGACGGATGTGCTCATACGGATCCTTATTCTCCTTCCCATAGAACAAGGGAAGGGCATTATGCATACCAGGTTTTATGGTGAAAGCATTACGTGCTTCCACCGTCTCGGTTGGCAAAACTATTGGACCGAGAGGAGTGGTCCTCTCAGGATGCATGTGCGCACGCATCGACATCGGTGGCTCTACCATTGGTGGCTCGATTATTAAATCAACGAAAATGCCACCAATATCAAACGACTCACCACTAAAAGACTCTTCCTCCACGACTACTCTTGGCTCTCTCTCAATGGCTACGAGACGCCTGGTATTGTCTCGATAGTACTTAGGTTTCAGAGGTGATTTGCTTTCCTACGATGGAAGATTGCTTACCTCTACCTATGTTGACTCGAAACAACTAAAGGAACTAAAAAGAAACAAAAATAAAAACAACTACCCGAATTCTTAACACACGTTACCGTCCCCGGCAACGGCGCCAAAAATGCTTGACCGATTCCTAGACCTAAAATAATGGGTTGCCCCAAGCGTAGGGCTGAGACCGATGTAGCACAATACCCGGTAAGACCGGAGTCGAATCCACTAAGGACGGTGAAGTGTGTGCTTTGGAACCTCGGGTTGTAGTTTTAGAATTAGCTCTTAGGTAGCCACCCCTTGTCCTTTAGTTGATTAATTAACTAATACTAACGAATAACTTGCTTAAATGATTAAAAAGAGAGGTACGGTCGTAGGGAATCTGGCGTCCGCTACCCAATCAAAATCCGCTCGCTTTTCAAAGTTCTAAAAACATTTAAATTTTAGGGAGAATTGGAAACTCCGAAAGATGCAAATCCTAAGGTTACCGGTCCCGTACACAGCGGCGAATAAGTTTTGGTCCCCCGTTCCCGCTCACATGAGTCCCGGCAATGCCTCGGATTCGTCTAACGGACGTAGTTTTCACCAACTAAAATTATTTAATTAAATCAATGAATGAAAAAAATTGCGAGACGAATCATAATTGGGTCGCGACGCGCCTTTACCCAGCGACCAAACCTCAGAAAAACTACTCACTCATCATTAAAAATAAAAGAAATAAAACTCTAGAATTAATCATGTTTTTTTAGAGTTTATAAAATTAAATAAAGGGAACCGAAGATTCAAAACAAATAAAGGAGAACAAAAGACTTTAATAATTAAAGAAGAAAACCTGAAATGAATTTCCGAATGATGTATTCTGATCGAAAGAACAAGAAAACTCAAGAACAAAACTTTGAATCTAATATCTCCAAAAACTAAGCAGAGCTAAAAAAAATTCGTAACTATAAAACCTGTTGAAGAATAAAATACTCCCTATGCCGCAGCCCCACTTCCTCGTTTTTACCGTGCATGAGAAATCCCAAAAGATAACACTGCCTCCTGTTCTCTGTAGCTCTCAGTCGTGGGTCGTGCGTCCGTTTTTTCCTTCTTTCTTTTTTTCCTTCCGTGCAGTCAAAAAAATCTCTCCCACAAAAGCTCTGCAGCCCGCCTTTTAAAGCTGCTGCTGCCGACTCATCAGTCATCCAAAACCCTTTGCCCTATTTTTTTAATTCTCAGCCCCGGCCACTTTTTTCCTTGGCCCATTATTTTGTCAAATTAATTGTGAACTATTGGGCCCACATAATAGAAATCCAAGTCCAAGTCTAATTCTTATTTTTACTTCCTGAGAAGGTCATTCTTTGGCCGATTGACTTGCAAATGTTACTTCCTTTCCTCTATACTCATGCTCGTGAAAAGAGTTAAACTTCGAGTACTTCTAACTTCGCGTTTTTTTATCAAATTGTCCAAATACCTACAATCACAAAAATTAAGTATTAAAACACCAAGTAATAAAATAAATAGACTTAGCAATGGTAAGTTAAAGGGCGCTAATGTGTACATTTGCGCGCTTATCATCTTGAATTAAGCACAATACCGTTGCTCGTACCCATCACCGATCACTCAAACTCCTCTCTTTGAAATGTCGATTTTTGTCTACTGCAAACGAAGAACAGAGATAGAAAAAATGCAAAATTGGTCAAATTAATGGGTTCAGATGTTGGTTCTACTACCTGTTGGCATGGAGATTCTTTTTCATTCTCAAAAAATATAGTAAACAAAAGATTGTTCCTGCAATCTACTATATTGAAGAGATATGTACGATGTAGAGAAGGAGAGATGGGCCGAGAGAAAGTCTTCAATTCCACGATGCGGATGATTTCTCCTTTTCAACGATTAATGATAAATTCTCGATGGAGCTAAAGTGGAGTAGCAATGGCGATTGAGAGACTGGAATTGAATGAGGAGAGAGAAATTCCAGAGCTTAAAAGGATATTATTGTCAAAGACTTGAGAGTGTCGTGGCACAAGAAAAAACACTCGTGGCATTAGCGCCACCCATCCGCAATTAACGCTTGTTTGGGCTTTCGACGCTTCGACCGGTCCAGTTGATTCATGAATTCAACCGATACTTGTTCTACATCCAATTGATTCATGAATTCAACCGATACTTGTTCTACATCAACTTATTCTTTGGATGTGAATCTGCGTGTCGTTTGTGGAGGGCGTCACATCTTTGGGTTTGAATTTTACATTAGGGAATCCTATGTCCATTCAAGGAATGGTTGCTAGAATTAACGGGATTCGTGGGGCACTTGATAGGAGCATTGTTCCTGAAGGAAAATCTGTGTGGCGTATTCGGAATAGGGTCGTGTTTCAAATCTTCAAATTTAGTGTATTCGGAATAATTTTAGTGTCCTTTCTTGGTATTTCTAAGTGGGGAATGGGAGTGGACAAAGATTTTTAAGAATGGTTTGGTAGAGCTGTGGAAAACTGAGCAAACTAAGGAAATCAATTTTTGACAAACTTCTCTCCCTTTTCTTTAGATTCCCATTGGTTGGTCCCGTTCTGTCAAAGTTCTTATTTTTTAAGTACTTATTTTTCACTTTAGTCATTTTCACAATACATTACCTTTAGGCTATGTTTGTTTGAGCGTAAAATATTTTCTGGTAAAATATTTTACCTATTTTCCAGTGTTTGGTTAGGAAAACATTTTACATGTAAAACATTTTCTATTAATTGGATGAAAATGACTTACTCTTAAATCTTCCGTAAGTTATTTTCCGAAATGAACTCGCTGCCTTCTACTGCAATTCTCACTGCTCAATTTTCTCGATCGTCAGTACTGACCCACGTTCAATTCCAATATTCTTAGATCTCTCCACCATTTAAGCCCCTCCTATCTCTAACACTACTTTGTTGATTTCTAAAAATATTTTCAAGTGTCAACGAAACACCGAAAAA
Source organism: Rhododendron molle (assembly GCA_025413875.1). Lineage (NCBI taxonomy): Eukaryota > Viridiplantae > Streptophyta > Magnoliopsida > Ericales > Ericaceae > Rhododendron > Rhododendron molle. The sequence continues at coordinate 36,959,578 of CM046396.1, forward strand.
TAAAAGTTTAAAGTTTGTTTTCTGAAAAAACATTTTACATAATTTTGTAAAATATTTTCTATCGAAACAAACAGAGCCTTAATTCAAATAATAAATACTTATTTTCCTTAGTTGAACGAGGCGTGCAAAAGTGGCATGTTTGGAAAAAAAAGTTGGCTTGGCAGGGAAAAATGTGATTACCAGGAAAAACTTACCCATTTTTGAAGTACGAAAATTGCTTGCGTAACCTCTACCCACCCAACACTCCGTTGAAAAACTGTACTATAATCCTTTCCTTCTCTTCTTTTGACAACTCAAACACTCCGTTGAAAAATTGCATAATCCTTTACTTTTCTTCTTTTGATAACTCAAGCTATTCTGGCCAGTGAGACTCGTTACGAGGGAAGGCGAGAGAGGACTTGTACCTTGGCCGCCAAATCTATGGATTCAAAGACTCTGCAGTGCACTCCTACACTAAAGGACTGTAGTGTGGTATGTCAACAGTTCATTTTAGTAATCAACCGTTTAGAATTAAAAATGATTCATTATCTTCTATTGAAAGAGTCTTTTTAAACTTGGACCATTGAAAACACTTTTAGACTGAAAAAAATAAGCCCATTATGAACAAAAAAAATTGATTACGTCAACGTAATTACTACATTTGCCGCTAAAAACGCAGGAAGAGTGCTATTTAATTGATACTTTTTCATTTTCTTGTAACAAACACTGCTTTCAGAAATTTAATTTACCTCCCATATTATATGTTTTTTCCTTCAGTAGATTGATTTACTGTTTACTTTATGTGATTGTAAAGTACAAAAAGTTAAATAAAATAGGGAATAAATTATAAAAATTTTCCTCAATATGTCACATTTATTCTTTATTTTGGAGTTTTGGCGATGTTCCGGGGCCTTCAATAGTTTTATGGTAACTGAACTTAAGAGGAGAAAGCTTAAACTTGTAAGGCGACAGGAATATATTCCCATATCGTAGCTCATCGACCAGCCAAACCACGGTAAGACGAGAACTTCGACAGGCCATTAGGCCAGGACCGGTTAAACCCAAGAGAAGGACTGGCGGGAGACAAGCGAACCTCGCCACATTCTCTTTCTTGTTGTCTTGTAATGTGAATTTACAAAATTAATCTTTCATTTTTATATTCTTTCACTCTTTTAGAAGGATACCATTGTAAGTTCACATCACAATAATAATAATAATAATAATAATAATAACAACAACAACAACAACAACGAAGCAGATCCAATTGCGTACTTATATTCGGATTCACATTGACAGGATTTTTTATACGTCGGTTGGTTGTCTAGCTATCAACCGCCCATGCAATCTCCCATTTCCCAAGTCTGGGATCAGCTGTGTGCAATTAACACTCCAAACTTGAAGCATGAATGATATAAGCGGAGTTAACAAAAATGCAGACGGAATAAAAATCCAAACCCGTTTCTTATATTTTAGGATATATACAATACTTCAAACGAGACCCTTCCCATCGGTTTACTGACAAGTCCAACCAAAATAAAGAAACAACCTTGGAAAGACACATACCAATTAGCTAGTCCCGAAGTCGCCTCTTCATTCTATTAAAATTCACTGCTGCGGAAACGTACAACCAATCTGCTACTTCGTCCAAGAACTTAAACCAGGCATATCTTGACACATTGCTAAAGAGAATTGTGCCAAAAATTGCCCAAAATCCACATGCAAAGCCAACGCCCAAGCTGATGTAAAATGCAGGTGTAGTAAACCAGTCCTCATCATCTTCATCTTGAATCCCTTTCTTGCCGCCTTGTTCTCCCCCCAGACACTTGTTTGGAAGTGGATCCCCACAAAGTTGAGCATTCCCAGAATAAACTGAGGCATCGAAGCTTTGCAGTTGGGTGCTTGTTGGGATTTTTCCAGACAAGTTGTTCTTCGACAAGTCCAACACGCTTAGAAAATTTAGAGCAGCCAAGGTTGGAGGAATCTCGCCAAAAAGTCTATTTCTAGACAAGTCAAGAGATTCCAACATTTTCATTCGATCAATGTTCTGGACAATTTCATTGGTAAAATTGTTTCTGGACAAGTTCAAGGAGACCAACTCTGAAAGACTAGCGATTTCTTGTGGAATTTCCCCTGAAAATTTATTGCTAGAAAAGTCAATCATTTTTAGGAGTCTGAGTCTTCTTTGGTACCCCCGTTCTTGTCCTTTCCATTGCACCAATACAATCCCTAGGTAAATGGTGCTGTAAAATGCAAAAGAGGCGGTTTCTTTCATGCCATAATCTCTTTGAACCAAAGCAGAAAAATTGTCAAAACATCGTGGCAGCTTTCCTGACAAATCATTCTGAGAGAAATCCAAGACACGAAGGGAGTTAAGGAGGCAAATAGCCCAAGGTACGTCTCCATAGAATTTGTTGGAGCGTATACTAAGAATCATTAAATTTGGGATATTTGTCCCCAACCACGGTTGTATTTTTCCAGTGAATTTGTTTCCTCCCAAGTCCATAATTATCAAATACGGGCAGTTCTTCAAGGACTCAGGCAATTCCCCGGAGAAATTATTGTTGCTTAACTGCAATGCTTTGAGGTTAAAGAAGTTACCAAATGATCTAGGAAGTTCCCCGGATAAAGTGTTGTTGGCCAAATTGATGACTTGTGCTACTCCAAAAGGTTTCCAACAGTCGGGAAGCTCTCCCGATAATTGGTTACTTGAGAGGTCAACATACCAGAACAGAGGGCCAGTAATTGCACATAAGAACGAAATGGACCCCGAAAACAAGTTTTTGGATAGATCCAAAGACGCTACACTGGAAGGAAATCGCGGTATTTGGCCTGTAAAGCAGTTTGAACTTAAATTTATTGCAAATAAGGAAACCGCCGAAGATAAATTAGGCACCAAGCCCTTCATCTGGTTATGAGAGATATCTAAGTCAACCAAATTGGGTGGTAGATCCCAAAACCAATTCGGGACAATACCAAAGATTCCAGTTCCAGAGACATCAAGCTCGGAGAAATTGTTTTGATATCGAAGCCATTCTGGGAAATCAGGCCCCAACTTGCAAGACCTTAATCGTAGAATATCGAGTTGAAAAGGAGGAATCCAGTTGGAGCTAATGTTGAAAATTAGAAGGTTAAGAGAGAAGTCCAAATATTTCAAGCTAGAGAGGTTTGAGAAGTGGCTTTCAGAGATAATACCTTCCAATGAATTCAGAGAGGTGTCCAAATGTTCGAGCTTGGAAAGTTGTCCAATACTTTTGTCAATGGTCCCATTCAAGGAATTGTTCGAAAGATCTAACTGCGTTAGTGATGGAAACACGGTCAAATCAAGAAGCATTCCAGAAATTTGATTTCCATAGAATTCTAGGACAACAAGATTCGGAAGCACGTGTCGAAAACTCTTGGGAAAAGCCCCACTGAGTTTGTTATCACCGAGATACAGTTCCCTAAGGGATGAAAAACTTGTAAAATCAGGTAAAGTACCACTGAGTTGATTCGAATCAAAATTCAAGATTTGTAACGACTTCTCTGACCCCAACAATTTATCAAGAACTACGGCAACATGGTCTGTCACATGGGACCATTTCAGTTCCAGCGATTCCAAGCGACTCAAATTAGCAAAAGACTTTGGAATTCTACCAATGAAATCATTATAAGCAAGATTGAGATGAACAAGGGATATCATTTTCCCGAAAGCATCGGGGAATCACAGAAGACATATGATTGTTAGAGAGATCAACGATGGTGAGATACAGAGAAGAATTAAGAGGATGTGTTGGAGGAACTTGATTCGGAAGGTAGCAATCGCTTAAGTTCAAGTATTCCAAGAGAGGGAGATTGTCACTAACTAATTCAAGCCAATTGGTTGCTTCACTAAGGTCAACCGTGCTAAGATCAAGGTGTCTTAACAATGGAAAATACGAAAGCCATTCAAGATTCCCACCACTCAAGTTATAATTCCGGCCTAGAGAAAGATACTGTAGACTGAAAACGTTTCCAAGATGATGATTAGGAATTGGGGTGTAATCCCCTCCAAAGTTATTTTTACTCAAGTCTAGATACTCCAACTGCTGCAATTCAAGCAATGAAGGGCTAATCTTACCGGTCAGAGACCAAGTACTAAGATTGAGCACGGCTACATGACCTGTGTGATTGTTGCACTCGACTCCTCTCCATTTGCAACACTCCTTTTCATTGTTTTCGCTCCCCCATGAGAAGAGAGAGTCCCCGTCATCTATAAGAGCTTCTTTGAACTTGAGGAGAGCTTGCTTCTCCTTGTCTATGCATCTTATTTTAGGATTTGTGGTGAGTCCAGAGGAATTTTTGTTGGATGCCAAAAGCATAACAACAAAAAAAACTGAGCATTTTAGCGAAAATGGGGGCCATAGTTAGGACCAAAATCAAGCAAAAAACAAAAGGGAATGAGGATTTGTACTTTTTGTTTCCCTTGAGTTCTCTTAGTCGTGGCATAACCACTTCATATATATATATACACACACACATTTAAAAAGGTGTGTGGGTGTGTAGTTGTTGACTTTAGGACATCTCTAGTGCTGTTGCTAAAAATTGTGTTATATGACATAAAGTATATAAAGTGGGTTCTTATTTTTGTTTGTTAAAAGTGCATAAATTTGGGAAGTAAATGTGTGTTAAGAAAAACCTTTTTACGGCAATACTTTACGGTGCTCAATTGCGCGCGTTCAAAAGTATTTTGGATGATTCAGATTTTAAAAACACTATTCGCTGGATGAGTTTTTTTTTTTTAAATTCAGACTATTGATTGCTGAAACAGACGAATGAGATTGCGCGGAGCCACAAATAAATTTCTCGCATGTGTGTTATGGTGGTATAGTTAAGATATTTGGTGGTGTATAAAAACAATTATTATTGTGTAAGTGTTTGTGATTGTGATTATAGAATAATTGATATAAAAATGTGTGTATTAATTATTACCCACCACTCGTCCCCTATCTCTCCCCTCTCTCTCCACGTCTCCATCACCTTTGCAGTAGTAGAGATTATTCATCTAAATTCAAGTTTGAAACTAATATAATTAACCTCTTTTGTTTAGCCTGAAAAATGGGCTAGATCCAGGAGGAATCTCATTCAGTTAGATATGGTAGATTAAAATGCGATATCAAAAGAATTGATGGCTGAGCCGTATGAGATAGGAAACTCTCAAGTACGATTCTAAGGGAAGGGATTGACCGGCCTATTTTGCCCGGGGGAACAGGCCATTCGACAGATTCTACAATTGCGGAGGCTTGATTCGATCAAGCCGCTGAGTATTCGAATCAGGCAATTAGTTGGCAAAACTACCTGTGGAGCTGGCAGTGACGGATAAGATTTCAGGATTGAGTGTTCGTGGCCTAGTGGGCACATGCTCCCTCCCCCACTGAATCCAGGCGAGAATTTTCTTGGTATTCTTACGTGGAGATCGACTGGCACTTTGTCAAAGAATTCTTCTAAGATTGGTTGCGAGAACTACTAGCTGTGGAATACTGAGCAAAAGTGGGAGATCACTATTACTATTTTGACATATCTTCTCTCCACATTTTCTTTCCTTGGGTCCGTTGAATATTGATTTTCCTATTGACCGGCGAGATACCGGGTACCATTTCGAGTTTAGGTTAGTACTGACCGGCAACCGATATTTGAGCCAGAACAAAATTAGAGGTGTAAGATATCGAATTTGGATAATACCGATACGGTAAGAGATCATAACCTTAAATCTATCGGCTGAAAAACCTCTTGATACAGAGGCACAAGAGTTTTTAGAATAGAAGAGATGGAACCCCATCTGGAACCTGGATGTCTCAATTTTAGCCAGACGAGGTTTGGATTAATTATATCCTGATAAAAACAAAAGGTCCAGAGTAAATTATTAGTTCTTGATTTATTTTACTTCTTTGTTAAAACTTTTTTGAAGTCAGGTTTTACTTTTCTTATCCGTATTTTTTTTGGAGCAATATTCGAATACAAATTTGAACAAAGATACATTAGGACTCGTCCAACGGTCCGATGTACTTGGGTCTCACACATTATGCGTGAGACTTACACACATCGGACGATTTTGATACAGCTATATCCACATACGTGCACGGAGATAAATGCTTGGAGCAATGTCTATGTAACAATTTTAAACCGCTCATTTTGACTCTCTGCGAATTGGTGAAAGTACATAAACACCCCCTCAACTATCATTGATTCTCGTAAACACCCCCTCACATTTAAAAGCGCCCATGGAGACCCCCTCACCTATTTCCGTTACCCAAGTAACACCCTTCCGTCTCAGAACTGCTTGCTGGGAGGTCCTATGTCAGCAAATTGGACATTTTTTGGACAAAAATGCCCTTTGACGATCCACAGCCCACCATTGTCGCCACCACCATCTACAATCCCCCAAAACTCACTTTTGAATGGAATTTCTCCGGTTTCAATTGGCTTGGGAAGGCAGAAGATAATCCAGAGGAAGCAAGGACTTATAGTCCTCAAGCAAATAACAGGCATCCCAATCTCCTTCGCAACATCTATCGTAAAACCCAAAATCCCATCTGCTATCACACACGTCATCGGCGACCGCCGTGTACCGGAGACCAACATCTCTCTGAAAAGCGGCTTCGTCATGGCCTCCAAAGCGTCGAACATCTCCATCAGTTGGTCGCCAAGTCGGGGGTGGTCTTCCGGTAGGCCATCGGGTATCAATGCCAAGTTGAACCCCGGGTACCATGATTGGCCCTTGGATTTATTGGCGGCCAATTCTGTTTGTTGAGAAACAAGTAAGAAGAAGAAGATGCCATTTCTGTTTGTCCTCTGATCGTGGCTCAACGGCCTAATAATCTGCATCAGAAATGGCTTTAGGAATCGGGCTTAACATACCGGTTCAAGAGCATTGAAACTATCTGGAAACAAAGGGGGAAACACAAAAACAAATCAAAACCCATCAGGAAAAAACTTCAAGTTCTGATAAAAGTCAAGAATTTCGGAGAACCCACCTCGATCTGGCCATTGGCGGCGGCCACGTGAAGAGCAGAATGGCGATCGTACAGTGTGGTCTGTTTCACAAGGCTCGGGTCTCTCTCCAGCATGGCCTTCACAGTCTCCAGACTCTCCGAGTCTCCAAACTGTATAGCCGTGAACAGGCCATGCTCGTCGCTCGCCGCGCAACTCAGCCCCTAACCCATCACCTCCCCCCTCTCTCTATCTCTCTCCCGAAGTGGTGGTGGGGTAAATAATTTTAGGATTTTTAAAAAAAAAATTCCTTTAAGGGTATAATAGAAAAGGGTATCTTGGTCATTTCCTCCATTCTGTTAACGGACTTAGCATTTTTTTCGTTTCCAGTAATTGAGGGGGTCTCCACGGGCGCTTTTAAATGTGAGGGGGTGTTTACAAGAATCAGTGATAGTTGATGGGGTGTTTATGTACTTTCACCCTGCGAATTTTTAGTCTAAATTCATGAACTAAGCCAAAATCAAAAGACCAAACCGCTTCTTACCCGTTTTACCCTTTTACCTGTTCAATTGTTTTCTCCACACCCTTTGAAAAAATCATAACCAAAATGTCTTCTCAGACCCCAAGTCAACATTTGTTTGGTCACGTTATTAGAAATTTTAAACTAAACTAAAAGCTTTGAGTCTTTGACGTTGATATGGGTCAATTTTTTGAAGAAAAAAAAAACTAAAATGCATGAGTTAGGCATAACAATATAGAAATACATACACCTGGGATAAATATATACTCCTAGAAAGTATACCTCCTCTCCAATCTCTTAACCCATTTTTTTTCTACCGAAGATAATTTTCACACTTGACTTTCTCATCAATTTATTGTTTTAGTGCTTGTGAGTACAGTTTTAGGCACTGAATGACAAAATTTTGAGTGCATTTATAAAAAAAATAAAGTGCAAAAATCATTACCCACTTTCTAGTACGGAAGCTGTTTGTGTAACCTCTATATCTACCCAACATTCCATTGAAACCCAAATTTTTTTTTTTTGGACAGTTCAAGTTGTCAGCTTTTGTGCATTTCAAACTAAGAGAAAATTACCTCTAAGTACAGAAAAGTGACACTTAATTCCCATTAAGAATAGATGAAATACTTAATTACCACTAAGTCCACTTTTACAAAAATACATTTACCATTAATGGAAGTGTCACCCTGAGGTTTTAGGGCATGCTAGGGTTTTATGGTACCCTAATGGGTACCCTAAAATCCTAGGGTACCCTAAAATCCTAGGGTACCCTAGGGTTTTAGGGTACCTTAAGATTTTAGATTTTAGAATACCCTAAGGTTTAAGGTACCTTAGGGTTTAGGTTTAGTCACTTTCATAGAGCGATAGGGTTTAGGTTTAGGCACTTTCATAGGAGTTTTAGGGTGCACTTTCCTATTATAGGGTTTTAGCGGTTTAGGCACTTTCATAGGGTGCCCTAGGGGTTTAGGCATTTTTATAGGGTACCCTGAAGTTTAAGCACTTTTATAGGGTGCCCTAGGGGTTAGGCACTTTTAGTATTTAGGATTTTAGGCACTTTCATAGGGTTTTCGCGTTTTGTTAATTAGAGGAGATTTGGTGGGAATTACTTTTTATTTTCTGGACCTAGAGGTAAATTGTCCATTTCATAATCACACTCATTTTTTTCTTATTATTGTGATGCGAAGTTACAATGTTGACCTTCTAAGAGTGAAAAATATAAAAATAAAAGATTAATTTTGTCAAGTCACATTACAAGACAATAAGAAAGAGAGTGCTTTGCCCCCCAGTTAATGAAACCCGGATTGGCGAGGTTTGCTTGTCTCCGGCCGGTCCTTGGCCTAATGGCTTGTCAAAGCCCGCATCTTATCGTGGTTTGGCTGCTCGCGCAGTTTCCAGATGGTGGTTTGTCCGGTGGTGGATGCGGGGGTGTCCGGCGAGTAGTGGCGGGGTGGTCGTGTGGTGGTTGTCTACTGCGATGTAGTAGCCGGCGGTTTGGCATGACGGCGGATGGGCTATGTTTTATAGCTAGGGTTTGGATGTCTATTTGGGCTGTATTATTGTCTGGGCTTGACCCATTTTATCTGGACTATCAGGTCTCTTAAGAGTATTGGGCCGAAAGTATTGGGCCGGGTACCATTTGGTTTAACAAAACATCTCAGAGTTTGCCTAAGGCCCAAAAGTATTGGGCCGACCTGTCGCCTAACAAGTTTAAGCTTTTTCCTCTTACGTTTTTTTTTTTTTTTTGAAAAGTCATTCATTCTTCACAAGCCAATCGGGCAAACAGATTTCAAAACAGATACAGAAAAGACCCAAAGCAACTTAAACGTTGATCTCAGGTAACTACTGCCGAAGCAGGTCCCGCGATAACGCGGGTACATAAGAACCAATCTTGGTTCAGATAACAGAGGATCTAAAGGGATCCACAGCTCAAACCCGTAAACAAATAAGCATCGTTGAAATCTGAAAGCAAAACAACAAATCAACTAAAATAAAATAGGTCTCTTGGACAAATCACCGGCCTGACCAGGAAGAGAAATGAAAACCACCATACCACAGCGACCAAAAACCTATTTTCATCTAGCCGAAATCTGCTGCAGCCCAAAACAACACCACCAGACCCACCACCAATCCCAAACAACGCCACCACTAGAACCCACCAGCCCCAAAAAAAACAGCCATCCGAACACCAAGACCACCAACACTGGACCATTCCTCAATAGGCGCCGGGTTATTTGCCCACCACCATCACCCACCAGATCTGGAGCACCCAGACTGGTTACAGAACCGGACGGGGGAAACCCGCCGGTAGAAGAAAACGAAAAAACAGATGCAAAAACGGAAAACCCCCTAACACCAACCACACACCTTATTAAGCTCGCCGCCGGACCAGGAACAACAAATCTGGAGATGAAGGAAGAGGACCGGGCCAGAGGAGCCACTCCGCCGGCCTGAGGAACCCTCGCCATCCTAACGAACCGCCGCCCGCGACCTGGAGGCCATGGAGAACACGTCGACGAAAGAGAGGAGAGGAGGTGGCATGGTGCGGCTGAGATGGAGTTTTTTCTAGAGAGAGAGAGCTAGAGAGAGAAAGATTCTCTCTCTTCTCTTACGTTGAGTTGCCATTAAACTATTGAAGACCCCGGAACTTCGCCAAAACTCCAAAATAAAGAATAGATGTGACATATTTAGCGAAGATTTTATAATGTCTCTCTTATTTATTAACTTGTACTTTACAAGCACATAAAGTAAACAGTAAATCAATCTAATTAAGGAAAAAACACATAGTATGGGATGTATGGGAGGTAAATTAAATTTCTGAAAGTAGAGTTTGTTACAGGCAAGGGCGGGAGTACCCTAGGGCTAAGGTGGGCTATAGCCCAGGTGACCTTCGGGAAAACCAAAAAAAATAAAAAATTTATATGTAAAAGTTTAACACAAATAATTTTAGCCCAACTTATTTTTTTCTTTTAGTCCAATCCGTCCCACAACCCATTTTGGCTCAGCCCTTTGATGAGATCTAAGAAGGTTATCCTGCAGAGTCCTAATAATGTGAATGGCGATTAGTCAGATGAACGGTGTTCTTTGTGGGCCTAGTGGTTACGATTAGTTTTTGAAAAATTTATCCTTGTGAGACAGTCGATAACTCTGACTAATTAGATAACTTAGGCCATTTCATCGGCGCTCCCGGTTAGGGAAAGCAAGGGGGAGCCCGTTGAAAACTGGGATCTTGATCTCAACCTGTAGTCGACTAGTCGCTCTGTTCTACTTTTCGTATTTTAAATTTGGAGTAAATGTGCTTGACCGACCGGGTGACTAAAAATAAGACGCGTCCCAAGCGTAGGACTCTCGACCGATGTAGCATAATATCCGAAAGTACCGGAGTCAAATCCACAGAGATGGACGAACGTGTGCAGGACTCAAAGATAACGGGTTCACAGTTTATCTTGGCTCTTAGGTAGCCACCCCTTGTTTAATGATTAATTACTGACTAAACTACCAAACTTAATGAGTAAATTACCAAACTGAATTAATTAAGAATGGATTTAAAAAGGAGAGTACAGCCGTGGGAACTCAGCGTCCGCAACTAGCCCTAACCAATATTTACTCGGTCCACAATGATTCAATTTGTTGATTTTAGAATAGGAAAAAGTATCCCTAACAAATGCACACCACCTGTCACCAGACTCCGTGCGCATTCGAATTCCGGCGATGCCTGGGTTTGTTTGTTAGAAGAGTTTTCGTATCCTAAAATTGCTTAAACGTTCTATTTTATTGAATCCGAGGTAAACATCAATTAGTCTAGTCACGAGGTGCGTTCGCCCCGCGGTCGCACTCTACAAAATTACTCACTCATGACTTTATTAAACGCAGCAATAATTTTAACCCTAGTTCTAAACATGCTTCAAACAATTGAAATAAAAATAACAACTAATTGAATACCAACGAACAACTATTATAAAGAACAGAAATCAAAACGATTTACCAAAGTGCGGAGATCTGAACAAAACTTCGAATAAAACTTGAAATAAAAACTTGGAAGGAAAGTAAACAATCATCGGAAGAGAAACGCAGCCCTATAAAAGTGATGCCCTCGCAAAATCCCACTGCCTCCTTTTATAAGTGCCGATAGTTCCCTTGTAAAACTTGGAAAACCCTTTTTTTGCTATTCTCCTCATGGCCCACTATAACAAAGCCTGCCTTTTTCCTATTGGACCCACAAGTCCAACTTTATTTTATGCAAATATACTGTGACTTCCAATCATCAGCCAATGAATTGCCATGGCAGAGTCCATTACGTGGATGGCACTGGTAATGTAGCGCTACATCCATTCTTCCATAGCGCTACCGAGCCCCTTAAGGGCGTTGACTCTGTTGACCAATTTCTTTGGCCGTTCCTCCTTTACGTTCTCGGTAGCGCTACACCAAAAATGGTGTAGCGCTCACCATGCCTCTGTTCACTTCCTTATAAATTCTACTCCAACACTTAGTCTCCACAGCCTTCCTTGCTCTCTAGCTCCTTCTCGGTCTTCAAGTCTCTACAATCCAATCTTGGCGCTAACACAGTCTTATTTTCCTGAAAATTAACAAAAACACAAAAACATACCAAAGCAACGCATCAAGTGAAAAATAGGGAATAAATTAGATAACAACGTGTTAAAACTACCCTATTTAGGCACTTATATCTACGATATTGCGTGCCTATCAAAATGTAATGCTACTTCTAAATTATTTACCCTCTTTTGTAATCCGACCTAAGTTTGAAGTCTAATTAAAACCTAATTCTGCTGCTAAATTAAGTTAATTCTTTTTAAATTAGATAAATCTTTTTCAAAGAAATGATTTATTAACGTGCCTAAAATTTGGGGCGTTACAATCTTACTTTTTTAGGTTTAAACTATAATGGAAGAACAACAAGAAACCAAAAAAGGGGGCAAAAACTCTTTTGCCGTTATTTTTAAACATTTACGTATTTATGTACAAGTGTAGCCCAAGACAGATTAAATTCCTGATTCTGCCCTTGATTACAGGAACGTAAAAGTATCAATTAAATATCACTCTTCCCACGTTTTTAGCGGCAAAAGTAGTAATTACGTTGACATAATCAATCTTTTCCGTTCATATTGGGCTTATTTTTTCCAGTCATGTTTTCAATGTTCCGGGTTTAAAAAGACTCGTTCAATGGAAGAGAATGAGTCATTTTTAATTCTAAACGATTGATTGCTGAGATGAACAATTAACATACCACACTACAACCCTTTAGTGTAGAGGTGCACTTCAGAGTCTCTGGATCCATAGATTTGGCGGCCTAAGGCACAAGTCTTCCTCACCTTCCCTCGTAATGAGCCTCACTGGCCAGAATAGCTTGAGTTATCAAAAGAAGAAAAGTCAAGGATTATGCAATTTTTCAACGGAGTGTTTGAGTCATCCAAAGAAGAAAACGAAAGGATTATACAATTTTCCAACGGAGTATTTTTTTTTTTTTGCCATTCGTTAATTCTACTCTACTCTATACTAGGAAACTTGGGTAGAGGGATGAGAGGTATCAACTGCACTCCACTCCACTTGCGATGGATCGATAGAGGTTACGCAAGCAATTTTCATTCTTCAAAAATGGGTAAGTTTTTCCTTGTAATCACATTTTTTCCTACGAAGCCAAATTTTTTTTCCAAAACATGCCAATTTTGCACGTTCCCTTCTACAAAGGGAAATAAATACTTATTTTTTGAATTATAGGTGATGTATTGTAAGAGAATAACCTATCTAGTAAAGTCAAAAATAAATTCTTAAAAAATAAGAATTTTAGTGGAACAGGCCAACCAAAGGAAATGGAAAGAAAAGGGAGAGAAGATTTGTCAAAAATTGATTTCCTGTTTTTGCTCAGTTTTCCACGGCTGGCTCTACCAAACCATTCTTAAACATCTTTGTCCACTCCCAGTCTCCAAGAAAATTATTCCGAATACACTAAATTTGAATATTTCAAACGCCACTCAATTCCGAATACGCCACACGGATTCTCCTTCAGTAACAATGGTCCTATCAAATGCCCCACGAATCCCGTTAATTCTAGCAAACATTCCTTGAACGGACACAGGATTCCCTACTGCAATATTCAAACCCAAAGATGTGACGCCCTCCACAAACGAACGACGCGCAGAGTCACATCCAAAGAATAAGTTGATGTAGAACAAGTAGCGGCTAAATTCATGAACCAATTGGACCGGTCGAATGGTCGGAAGCCCAAACAGGCGTTAATAGCGGATTACCAGATTTGACAAAATTTGAACGAGCTCGGATTGGGCCCAAACTTGATGGGATGACTTAAAATCGCGCTGCGGTCAAGACACACAATCCTAAGGTTGTGATTGATGGTGGATTTTCGGCCCAATTCATTCATTTAGGCCTTCAATTGGAGTAGTGTGTAATTCTGTAGAAGTTGGTTTCAGTTGGAAAAATCTTGTCCAGTCCCAGTCTCCACGTAAAAACACCAAGAAAATTTGGTTCTTTAGGCTCCGTTTTCTTTGGACTTGGACATAAAATGATTTCTGGTAAAACATTTTATCTATTTTTTGGTATTTGATTGTGTAAAAAATGAGGATAATATTTTACATGTAAAATATTTTCTATTAAATGAAAAAAACATTTTTACATGTAAAATATTTTCCATTAATTGGATGAAAATTACTTACCCTTAAATCTTCCGTAAGTTATTTTCCAAAATGAACCCGTTGCCTTCTACTGCAATTCTTACTACTCAGTTTCCTTGATCGTTAGTCATAACCCACGTTCAATTCCAATATTCTCATATCTTTCCACCGTTTACGCCTCTCTCTCTCTCTCTCTCTCTCTCTCTCTCTCTCTCTCTCATAACCCACGTTCAATTCCAATATTCTCATATTTTTCCACCGTTTACGCCTCTCTCTCTCCCTCTCTCTCTCTCTCTATTATTTTGTCGATTTCTGAAAATATTTTTCAAGTGTTAACCAAATACCGAAAAATAAAAGTTTAAAATTTATTTTCTGAAAAAATATTTTACATGAAAAATGTTTTACATCGAAACAAACGAGTACAAGTTTAGGTTGAAAAGACCCCTCTAAAATTATTCCGAATACTACTAAATTTTGAAGTCCCCACCCCCCGCCATCACTGACTCCTTCAAACACCACTCTATTCCGAATACGCCACACATCCTTCAATAACAATGGTCCTCTCAAGTGCCCCACGAATCCCGTTAATTCTAGCAACCATTCCTTGAACGGACACAGGATTCCCAACTGTAAAATTCAAACCTAAAGATGTGACGCCCTCCACAAACAAACGACGCGCAGAGTCGCATCCAAAGAATAAATGATTCAACAGCCTCGTAGTTGTGGGAAAGTGCCAGATTAATGTTTCCTCCTTCAAATGATAACTCTGTTTCGGAGTATGTTTTGTTTGTCCCATTTTGGTCAACACGTAGTTCTAACCATTTTTTTTAGTGACAAATTTTACAGTCTGGACACATGTTCGCTTTTGTTGGGTGATTGGGAGATAAGGAGTAACTCATATTGTGTGGTGGCGATCTTTTCATTGCAAAGCAATACCACATGGAATTCCAAGAGTACCGAATAATTGGCCCTTAGTTCATGCATTAGTATGAGTCTGAATTTGTTCACCCTCGCTAAATGGAGCTGAACATTACCCTCAAGGGTGGAACTACCACAAGGCTAGGTTGGGCTGTAGCCAATGTGCAGTTCCAACAAACTAAATAAAATAAAAAATTATACGTAAATTTTCAGTTCAAATGAATTTAATTAGCCCAACCCATCATCCTTCCATTCAGCCCAAGCCCAACCCACCATCTGTTTGTATCGGTACAAAAATTTTATTTTTCTGATCATTTTATCTGAAAAATCATAATTAATTTGTTTCTAAGACTCTCATAATCAAGCATCTACTCTTTATTTGGGACCCTATAGAGTAGATACTTGATTATGAGAGCCCTAGAGACAAATATTAATTAGTATGACCCTTCAGAATAATATGATCAAAAAAATAAAATTTTCGCACCGATTCAAAAGGATTGAAAATTGAAGTACTTAAGATACTTGCCAAAGTATTGTAGCGAAATGTATTTTACCTAACTGCTGCATGTGGGTTTTCTCGGTTTTAGGTAGCTATAATGGCTAATATTTCATTTTTGCTACTCTACTATACATGCTCTAATAGAACAACAAAATAAAAGGGAAGAAAAACTCTTTTGTCGTTCTTCAAAGTCTTTTGTACTTTTGTTTTGTTTATTTTTGAAAACTTATATATTTATGTATGAATTTACCTCTTTTTGGTTCATATATATAAATTTTGGTTAGCCTACGACAAAATGAATTCTTAGTTCCGCCCTTGATTACCCTCACTCTGGTGAAAAAAAATAGAGGGTCCACCATCTATGGGATCAATACACTTTTTAAGCTCTTTCTGTCTTAAAGTCTCTCCCGCCCTTAATTAGTTCTTATCAGTCTTCACTTGTGAGTAAAAAACTGTTGTAAAGCTTGTGCCTTTGAGCTCAGACATTGAGTTGCATTAATTATACCTATTGAAGATCCTGGAACATCTTTGTTGTTAATTAAGACTTAAACTAAGGAATTTGCTCCTTCAAAGTCTGATAGAAATCTTTAAGGAGCCATCAAGTTTCTCCGGTTTCAATGATATGAGCTTCCGTAATAAACGTTAAGATTACTTGAAATGCACATAAACTGACAACCTGAGTTGTAAAAAAAAAAAAAGGGTTTCAACGGAATGTTGGATAGATAGAGGTTACACAAACAGCTTCCGTACTAGAAAAAGGGTAATGATTTTTGCACTTTTTTTTTTTACAAATGCACTCAAAATTTTGTCATTCAGTGCTTAAAATTAAACTTTTACTCACAAGCACTAAAACAATAAATTGATGAGAATGTCAAGTGTGAATAATTATTTATCTTCGGTAGAAAAAAAAACAAAATGGGTTAAGATCGAGTTTCCTGGTAATCACATTTTTCCTTGACAAGCCATTCCAACCCAAGTCAATTTTACATAATGAGTCCACGCACCCAAGGAAAGAAATTGTGGAGAGAAGATATTATGTCAAAATAGTGATCTTCCACTACTGTTGCTCAGTATTGCAGCAAGCAATGTTTATGCACGATGGAGATGATGAAATCATTTGCAATATGTTCCCATCGAGTTTGGAAAAAGTGGTTTTGTCCTGGTTCCATAAGCTAGGACTGAACACCATACAAGGATGGAGGCAATTGGCCGAGGAGTTCACTGCTCGGTTTCTGACGAGCAGAAAAGCTCCAAAGACTTTTAAGAGCCTGTCCGTTATAAAGCAAGGAGAGAATGAGCCGATCAGGGACTATGCGAAGAAGTACCGGGAAACTTTCAACGAGATTGCAAGTTGCAGTGAGGAGTACGCAGTAGCCACGTTCAAGACTGGGTTGTCTGTTCGGGGGGAGCATCGTAAATCATTAAACATGAGTCCAGTAGGAACACTAGCAAGCTAATGGAACGGATAGAGCAGCATGCTAGGAACGAGGATGACATACTCAGGGAAGACGGCAAGGTAGTTGCCGAGCCTGCCAAGGGGCCTACAAAGAAAGCAGATAAGCCAGAACCTAAAACGACCCGAGTCAATTATTTCCACTTATACTCAATCCTAGAGTCTTTCTCCAGATTACATCCGTGGTGTCTTAAAAATACTTAACATTAAAAATAGTGATTTCTCACTTACACTCACTAGCTCACAACTACTTTTACCAACCAATCCTCATATCTTTACCCAGATTACATCCGTAGTGCCTTAAAGAAACTTAGCATTAAAGGTAGTGATTTTTCACTTACACTCAGTGCTAGCTCCACAGCTAGTTCTACCAACCAATCCTGAAATTTTTATCTGTGGTGCCTTAAAGAAACTTAACATTAAAGATAGTGATTTCCCACTTACACTCATTGCTAGCTCCACAGCTAGTTCTACCTAGGGCTTGCCTAGGGGTAAGCACAACAAGCCCTGAGGCTTGGCTACCCCTCGAGTTAAGACAACAAAAAAAACAAAATTCATGTCCATTTTTTCATATATATTTATATTTTGACGAAGATGTAACAAAGGATGAGCATTTTAAGTTCCCATCTGGAAGGTCATGAGTTCACTATCCGTGCCCGTCATTCAAAGTCTTTTTTTGTGTCTTTTTTAAGTTGTTTCTATAATTAAAATTATAGCTGCAACTTTGTAGCAGGCCGAGCGAGAATGGCTCGGGTCGTGCTGATAGGATCTCAAGACATTCGGAGGACTAGCCGGACGTTGAATGGATAACGTCCCTAAGCCTCGGATAAACCGAAGGTCTCACGTTCCACCTCTGAACGTGTCCGTTACTCGCTCATGACGTCCGGCTCGGCAACCCCCCTTCCGCATTCGGCCGCCATACTCGGTCTTGAACGAGTGTGGGGACCATAACCTCCAGCTCACCCACATGGGGATAACCACCATAGCCATGATGACCATAGTGACGTCAGCCGAACGGTTATCAAAGGTAATGATGAGGAGCACGTGAAGGCGTCAGCTCACCTCCCAAACGGTTACAAAAACCCTAAATGTGACGTAAGGGCGACGTCAGCCGACGTGTGTCAGACGCATGATCAATCTTGGAGGCCAAGCTTCGGGTTCCCTATAAATACAATACTATGCCTTCTGGTGAATGGTATGTTCTACACATTCCAGATAATCCTAAAACCCTAGCTCTTGCTCTCTTCTCTTTCCTCTGCAAGTTGACTGATTCTTACACCGGAGGGCCATCCCGGAGGGCCTCCGGTGTGGTCTTTAGTCGTGCCTTCTTTTGCAGGGCTAGGAGGAGGACAAGAGCGGATCCCACGTCACATCCCAAGGAGAGTGAACCACCTTGATCGGAGCCCCACAATTTGGTGAACCCGACGTGAACCATTATCTGATCCACGGCGGCTCCTCCGTCTCCTCCATTCTTTCATTCTCCCAACAACTCTCCCACCACGTTTCCACCACTCCACTTCTCTTTAAAATGGGCGGTGCACCACCTCCTTTCAACCCCATCAACCCATCTCTCCAGATCCTTTCAGAAACAGGCGTCAACGCCGCCTCACCATCCCATCCTCCTGGCTTCACTCCTCCTGTTGTCAGTTCTTCCATCCAACGTCCAGCCACCATGACGGAGGATACTCTAGCCTACGTCCAGATGTTGGAACAACAACAAGAACAAACCACTGCAGATGTGGCTATTCTCAAAATGGAAATTGCAAGGATTAAGGCAAAAGAGCGTCCGGCGTCCTCTCGTTCTGGATCTCAGGGAAGACGCCAGAGGAGAAGCATTCCGCCTCCTCCACCCACGGCGGACGACGGTGCTCCTCCCAGAATCTCAATTCATGACCGCCTGGACCCACCACTGGCAGACAATCGAACTAGGGACAACGCTCGCTTTAAGCAGCAACGTTCCCCGGTCCATATGCGTCTCGGTGGTGGTATGGTCCCAAGGGGCGGAAGATCAAGGCGAGAAGGAAGCACCCACACCATTTATTCAAGCTCCTCGGCAGGAGATGAATACTCTCAAGGCGAGAGCTACGATACGGTCCAATTCAACGACCAGGAGAACAATCAGGCTCTGGTCCCTTACGATACAGGACGGCGTTATAGCCGAACGTTTCGTAGGGAGGGCAAAGAACCGGAAGGCTTCCAATCAGAACATGAGGAGGTCCCTCGGGAACAAGGGCATTCTGGACGACCCGACGGCTCACGAAATCCAAGAAGATTCCCTCGAGAGAAAAGTGTGAGTGTGGTGGTCCAGCATGAGGACCAGCCCAGTTGCCGAAAGGTGTACCGAACAGAAAACGTACCCGAGGATGCCCACCATCATACGGTTGTCGACAAAAAGGGCAGTTCATATCGCCGTCGGCAAGAGGGAACCGACGACTATGACAAAGAGTACCGAACTTCCAAAAGACTTAGAGGTGACAAAGACGGTCGACCTCCCAGGCCAACGCATGAGTATCAACTAAAGAAGCTAACCGAGTCTCCTTTCTCGGCAAAAATCCAGGCAACATTGCCAAAGCCAGGCATGCACCTCCCTAAGTTCCAGAAATTTGATCCCAGCACCACCGAGGCCTACACTCATCTCATCAGTTATCGAAGCACCATCTCCTGTGTAACCGATGATGACGCAATCATGTGCAAAGCCTTTCCCTCAAGCCTCGGACGCCTCGGTCTGCTGTGGTTCAACCAACTTGAGGCAAGATCGATTCACAGCTTTAAGGAGCTTGAAAGGGCTTTTAACTACCGGTTCATCACAAGTAATAAGCAGGCCAAAGAAGAAGATGCCTTGGCCCAGATGAGGAAACGGCCGGGAGAAACGCTTCGGAAATACGCCGAACGTTACTGGCAACTATTCAACGAGATACCTGGGGTCGACCAATATTGGGCTGCCAGAAACTTCAAGAATGGTCTAGAGACTGGAAGCAAGATACTAGATGAGCTGGCGATTCGGGCTCCACACGGGATGAACGAGCTCATGAGGACGGTTGAGCAGTTCTGTACGTACGAAGAATTCCTCGCCGAGCGAGAACTTCAAAGCGGACAGACGGCGGCCGTCCCTCAACCTCTTCATGTTCCAACCCCACAAATTGCGGCTCCCAAACCCACAACGGCTCCTCAGCCCAAGAAGCAAGTCAATACGGTAAAGACGACAACAAAGAAGGCCCCAAAGCCTCACGACTACGTCGTGGAAACAACCGTCTTCAAGGAACCCATCTATTTCCTCCTACGGACGCTAGAGCGCGAGCCCTTCTTCGTTTGGCCAAATCCACCAAAGCTCAATACCGAGGCGAACAATGAAAATAGCAGGAAGAGATGCTCATACCACAACGAGCTCGGCCATTACACGACGGCTTGTGCTCCTTACAAAGCGCTCCTGAAGAACTTGGCAGCTCAAGGACTCCTAGACGATCACATAGACTGGACCAAAACTCCGAGGCGACAGCTAAATGCCGGAGCTCAGGCACAAATCCCTCGACCTGTTGGGGTAATCAACGTTATACATGGGCTAGTTACGAGGGAAGCTGCACAAGCACTTCGGACTGAACTCCAGGAGGCAAGGAACATTTCCCAAGTTTATTCTATTGGAGCTGCTCCGAAGAAACCGAAGAAAGCTGAACGACCGTGGTCTATAACTTTTACCGACCGTGACCTCCAGCGAGTCCAGACTCCCCATAATGATGCTCTCGTCGTTACAGTACAAATCTCAACTCACTCGGTCAAACGAGTTCTTGTGGACCAAGGGAGCTCGGCAGAGATCATGTACTTACCCCTCTTCAGCGAGCTGAAACTCCCCCAGTCCTCTCTCGTCCCAACCGACGTCCCATTAGTTGGTTTCAGTGGAACACCAGTCTGGCCCCTCGGGAAGATTATTCTTCCAGTAGTATCTGGTTCGGTCGCAGTTAACATGGAATTCCTCGTTGTGGACGCTCCCAGCCCGTACAACGCCATCCTTGGAAGAAATTGGCTACACAGCATCAAAGCCATTGCCTCAACTTATCACCAGGTGGTACGGTACATTGGAGCAACCGGCCGACAGGAGGACCTCTACGGTGATCAAGTCCAAGCAAAGCAGTGCTACGTCTCGGCTGTAGGAAGAGCACCGAGCCCCAAACGAGTACATTGGGTGGAAGTTCCGGATAAACCAGTCCTTGAAGACGTCGGAGCTCCAGCCGAACAGAAATCAGTTGAAGATCTTGTAAAGGTTCTTATAAACGACGACGGTTCACGATTTTTCATGCTCGATTCCAGCTTGACGGAAGCCGAACGTAAGGAGCTTGTCCAGTTTCTCAAAGATAATATCGAAGTTTTCGCTTGGACACCGTACGAGATGCCAGGTATCGACCCAACTTTCATTCGGCATTCTCTCAACGTATCCAAGTCGGCCAAGCCAGTAATACAGAAGCCAAGACGGTCGGCAGCAATCCATGCTGAAGCAGTTAATGAAGAAGTTGATAGGCTCCTCGCAGCTGGGGCTATCAAAGAAGTCCAGTATCCGACCTGGCTCGCCAACCCAGTGGTGGTGAAAAAGAAGAATGGAAAATGGAGGGTCTGTGTGGACTACACCAACCTGAACGATGCCTGTCCAAAAGACTGCCTCCCCCTTCCCAAAATTGACCAACTGGTAGATTCCACTGCGGGCCACGCTCGGTTGAGCTTTATGGATGCTTACAGAGGATACCACCAGATAGCAATGGATCCAGATGACATGGAGAAGACAACCTTCATTACCCTTAAAGGTCTGTTTTGCTATCTTGTCATGCCCTTTGGCCTCAAAAATGCTGGGGCTACTTTTCAAAGGATGGTCTACCTTCTCTTTGGTCTTCTCATCGGTGAAATCATGGAGGCTTATATCGATGACATGGTCGTAAAAAGCCTCAAAGCTGAGAACCACCTCGCCCATCTTGCCGAAGTATTCTCTATCCTCAAGAAGTTCAAGCTACGGCTCAACGCCGAGAAGTGTGCTTTCGGCGTCGGCTCCGGTAAATTCTTGGGCTATCTCGTCACACGTAGAGGAATCGAGGCCGACCCAAACCAGATCTCGGCGGTACAGCAATTAAAGGCTCCGTCAACTCCCCGGGAGATTCAGAAACTAACAGGCATGGCCGCGGCCCTCAATAGGTTCATCAGTCGCTCCTCGGATAGATGCCACGTCTTCTTCCAAACACTAAAGAAACAAAGCCGCCGAAGCTTCAAATGGACGGAAGACTGTGATACAGCACTTGCCGAACTCAAGACTTATCTTGGCTCGGCACCACTTCTCGTTAAGCCACATCCTTTCGAAACTCTGTACCTCTACCTGGCGGTTTCCCCTCATGCTGTCAGTTCGGCGCTGGTCCGACGAGAGGGCCCTGAAGACCAACCTGTCTACTTTGCTAGTCGGACGCTCCTTCCAGCCCAAACACGGTATCTTCCGTTGGAAAAACTCCTGCTCGCTCTTGTCACTGCGGCTCGGAAGCTCCTTCCTTACTTCCAGGAACACCCAATCATTGTTCTCACGGAATTTCCTCTTAAGAACCTCCTTCGGAAGGCTGACCTTTCTAGCCGAGTCTCTCAATGGGCAGTCGAATTAGCCAACTTTGACATCCATTTCGAGCCTCGGACAGCGATCAAAGCTCAGGTGTTAGCCGATTTCATTGCTGAGTTCACTCCTGGAAGCCCAGATGAGGAGGCCTTGACTCAGCCAGAATATGGGATGCTGGAGCAGCAAGAAGCTCGGAGGACTTGGAACCTTTTCAGTGGTGACGTCTGGAAGCTACACGTCGATGGGGCCTCAAATCACAACGGTGCTGGTGCCGGAGTGGTTCTTGTCACCCCATGCGGCGTGCTGCATGAAAGTGCTATCACTCTCAACTTTCCAGCAACAAACAACGAGGCCGAGTATGAGGCTCTACTGGCAGGACTTCGTACGGCTGCAAGGCTACAGGCTGAAGACCTCCACGTATTTTGTGATTCTCAATTGATTGTTAATCAAGTGACTGGGGATTATGAAGCTCGGGATCCTCGGATGCTGAAATATCAAGCTACGGCACTGGAGCTAATCAAACAGTTCAAAGGCTTTCATATTGAACAGATCAATCGGGAGAACAATGCTCACGCCGACGCCCTAGCAAGTTTGGCCTCGGCTAGCAAGGCCTCAGAGTTCCGAAGCATCAGCCTCGGCCAGATCGACGAGCCAAGTTTTGAAGCTCCAGCCGCGGTCCTCAATATCTCCCTCGGTCCTAGCTGGATGGACGAAATCATAGCTTTCCTCAAGCATGACACTCTGCCCTCAGACAAGAAAGAAGCTCACCGAGTCCGAAGCAAAGCAGCGTATTACTGGCTCTCTGAAAGCGGACAACTCTACAGGAAAAGCTTCACTGGTCCTTACCTACGTGTACTCCATCCCACCGAGGTCCCAACCATACTCAACGAGCTTCACTCAGGAAGCTGTGGCTGTCATTCGGGAGGACGTTCCCTCTGTCAAAGAGCACTTAGCCAGGGTTACTTTTGGAAAGGAATGAAGAAGGACTGTGAAGAAGTAGTGAAGACTTGCAAACCTTGCCAACTCTTCTCGCCCATTCCTAAGCAGCCAGCTCAAGAATTAAAGCCAATTACCAGTCCTTGGCCTTTCGCCCAGTGGGGTTTGGATATCGTAGGAAAACTTCCAACTGCTCCTGGAGGTTTTAAATTTCTTATCACTGCAACAGATTACTTCTCCAAGTGGGTGGAGGCCGAACCGCTCGTCACTACAACCGAGGCAGACGTCCGGCGATTTGTTTGGAGGAACATCGTAACAAGGTTCGGCGTTCCATACGCCATCGTATCGGATAATGGCTCGCAATTTGTTGGCAAGGAGCTCACTGGCCTATGTGCTGAGTTCGGCATCAGATTCTTCAATTCCACGCCATCCTATCCTCAGGGCAACGGCCAAGCCGAGGCGACGAACAAGACCGTTTGTGCGGGTATTAAGCGACGGCTAAATTCCAAAAGAGGAAAATGGGCCGAGGAGCTGCCTCGGGTACTTTGGGCTTATCGCTCCACTCCTCGACGCTCTACTGGGCAAACACCCTTCGCCATGGCCTTCGGCATGGAGGCAGTCATCCCACTGGAGTCCAGATTTCCTACGCTTCGAACTGAGACCTTCGATCCACAAAACAATGATGAAGCAGTAGCCACCGAGCTAGTACTGGCCGAGGAAAAACGGGACAAAGCTCAACTCAAGCTCGCCAGCTACCAGCAAGAAGTAGCTAGGGGCTATAACAGAAGCGTTCGGATCAAGAAGTACAAGCCGGACGATTGGGTATGGAGGAAGGTTGTTCGGGCAAGTCAAAAAAAAAAAGTTCAAACCCAACTGGGAGGGTCCCTACAGGGTGATTAAAGAAGTTGGTAATGGGTCTTACAAACTGGAGGACAAAGATGGCAGGGAGATTGAGAACCCTTGGAACGCTCTGAATCTGCGAAAGGCATACCTTTGAAGTAAGCCTTCGGCCTGAGCTCATCTCGGCCCCTATCTGTTTTCCTTTACTTAAAAAAGTTTTTGTAATCATTCTGCTAGATCGATGAAATGAGAGAACCATGAATGAGAAGTTCCACGCTTTATCTTACCACTCTTCGGACACATATTTGATAACTTGACTTCGGTCACCTAGTTCGGCCTCATGGCTATCTGAAAACGTTCGGATCTAGAATCCAACAAATTGTACAAACTCGGACTACTTGACGTTCGGTTTCACTTGCGCATTTAACCTCTTGGTTGAAATTTAATTCGGCTAAGTTCATTGATTGATTTGAACAAACGGCCACATCTTGATTCGGCTACGTTCAATATTGATTTGACCAAACGGCCACACTTTACCCATTTACTTAGCATTTTATTTTGGCATAAGGTTGACACATGAACCGAACCTTACACCAAAATAGGGGCTGTTACTAGGTAAATGTGATAAACAGAGCTAATACACCCTCGGCACAGAATCTTTGAAAATATTTCTAAGGCAAGAAAAGAAATATACATCCATTAAAGACCAGCAGACATGCAAAATATTCTAAGGCATGGAAAAGTATAAAGCATGCATTCAAAACATCAAAGCCCAATCGTTCGGCAAAAACAAAACATCCTACTGTTTAAACTATTACATCTGGTACGGCAAACTCCTGATGTTCGGAGCCGTCCAGTCCATTCAAATGTTTAGACAAAAACTTATAAGATGATGATCAAAAAAAGAAAAGCAACCATTGGTTCGTAATATCAACAACCCATCACTGGCCTTCGGCCTCGGTTGTTCTTTCAGTCTCGTGTCCCCCGGCAGGCTTATCAGTTGCTGCGGGCTCGGTCATTTCTTCATCCTCGTCTTCCTCGGGAGGCAAGGGCTCACATTCCTCGGCAGTATAGGGGAGCTCGAGGTCCGGAATGATTGGCTCGGGAAGCTTCTGCAGGAAGGACGAGTCGGCCTCGACAGCCAACTGGCTTGCCATTGCCTTGGCGCCCTCAGCATAACCAAGTTTGAAGAAATCGGGGAGTCTTTCCTCAAGGGCCTCGTTCACCATCTTATGGGCTATCTGGGTGTACTCCAAGGCGGCTCTTTTTATGCCAGCCTCATACCCCTTCGCGTCGGCCAGCATCATTTTGCCCTTCTCCTCCTCCTTCAGCTTTTTTGTCTTAGCCTCGGCCACAGCAGCAGCATTCCTAGCCTCATCAAGCTGCTTCTTCAGCTTGTCCACCTCGGCCTCGGTCTCTTTCGCACTCGTTTCAGAGATCCTGCACTTGGTTCTCCAGGAATCCCGCTCTGAACGGTAACGCTCACGCTCGGCCTGGACCCTCTCGGCCTTGTCATAAGCTTTCAAGGCAGCCTGGCCCGCCTGAGCAAAGGAAAGAAGGGAATAAAAAGAACAAGTTAGCGAAAATCATGAATCAAGGGCAAAAAGTGAAGTGCTGAAATCAACAAAAACGTACCTGAACGAGTTGAGAGCACATCTCCCTTAAATTTGGCATAAGGTCGTCTGGGACCTTATCACAATCCCTCGGCAGAGCAAGGCCCCTGAGGAGGGTGACAGCAAGATCCGGCTCTTCCTTCACCGAATCTTTCAACAAGACAACCCTTCCGTCTGGCAAAGCGTAGGAGGGGCTGAAATGTCTCAAGAAGTCCACCTCCACTGGAGGGTCGGTGAGGTCAACGTGGGGGGCGGGTTGATTCTTTTGCTTCTCGGCAGGAGGAGCCTTGCCAGTCTCGGCCTGGAGAGATTTTGAGACATTCGGTGGGGAGGCGTCCTCGGCAAGTTTCTGCCTTTTCTCCCTCTGTTGATGATCAGAGGGAGCCTTCGACTTGGCCGCCGGATTGCTGGTTTTGGTTGGAATGATTGGCCTCGGAATGTTTCGCCTCAACATTTCCTCGGCGCTGGGTTCGACGATCTTTAACGGAACATTCAGTCCTGGAAGCGTCGGCTCAAAACTCTCGTCTGGACCGAGCGGAGTGAGCCACTCTTCGATCGTGTACCCGGGCTTCGGCAATCTAACCCCTCGTTGTCTCTTTTGTCGAACTCTCTCGGCTCCGGAAGCTTGCCTCTTCTTCTTTTGAACCGCGGCGGCAGCAGGTTGATCTTCTTCCTCTCGCTGATCTCCCTCGCTCGGCTCTGCAGCCTTTTTCTTCTCCTTCCTCCTCAGCACGCCCTTGTTCGAAGGTTCGTAGTCCAACAGAGTTGGAGCGTGACGGCAGCCTTGGGCTCGTAGAATGTCACAAGCCAATTCCCTAGCCACGGAGTTTAAAGTCTTTGATATAGGGCCGAGCTCTGAAAAAGATAAAGGCGAAGAATAATTAAGAGCCTTGGCAGCGATTGAACATAAGCAAACAGTATTATGAAGAAAAGGTTCGGTCTCTTACCTCTCTCCTCGACAAAACGAGGGATGGGGTGACTGCGGTTGAGCCCGCCGAACTCGAAGTTTCCACGGACCTTGAGGTAAAAGTTTGCCCATTTATCCGTATCAGACAGCCCCTCTATCAAGGGCTGCTTCTTTGGGCGCGTTGTTAAGAACCGTCGGTTAGACTTCCTGTGTCGAGACATTGTGTAGGTATGGAATAGGTCGCTCGGCTTAAAGTCTAAATTCTGACTCTCGATCAGAGCAATTACCGACATTATTATTCGGTAACTGTTGATCGCCAGCTGGTGAGGGCACAGGCTAAATTTCCAGAGGACCTCCCTAAGGAATGGGTGGAAAGGAAATCGAAGTCCGGCCTCACAGATGGCCATGAGAGGCACGGTGATGTGCTCGGGGTGATCCTCCCTCTTGGCCTTGATTTCATCACTCTTCACTCGATGGAGGTAGACGTCGGCAGGGATGTTATACTTCTCGCGGAACGCCTCGGATTCGGCCGTATCTCCGCTGAAGTAATGTGCGTAAGGGCAAAGGAGTCCCTTATCAAATAAGTCATCATCCTTTGAAACCGAAGTCGAAGCTTCGGCCTCGGACGTGAACCTCGACTGAGCCTCGTGGCCCATCTGGGGCTCGGTGTCAGACTCGGTCTCACCGGTAAAATTGATGTCGGGTTCGGTAGCATATCCCTCGGCATCATACTCGAAATCTTTCTCGGCGTTTGAATCGTTGGAAACTGCAGAAGTCGCAGACATCCTCGTGGATACAGACTCTTCAGCTCGGCGCTGGTTTCTACGTTGTCGTGCTAATTAGTCGATGAACTGACTCTCGGATTCAGTCAGGGAGCGATCCGAGTCCGAAGAGACGTCGATGACCTCGTGAGCCAGACCTAGAAGACAAAACAAAGGCCAAGGATGATGGATCCGCGTCGGCAGAAAGGAGAAAATAAAAGTTTCGGCTAAACCCTATAGGCTCACGAGTCATTCTTATTCCATTGAGGGCTCGGCACCCCAAAGGCCTATTCTACATTCGGAAGGAGCTTTGAGTGAACGTCTCGGCTCTCCTAAAGAAGTTCGTCTAAACCTAATACCCCATAGAGGTTCAGAAGAACAGGGTGAATCTGAGGATGAACATCACTGTTCAAACCCAGATTCCACTATTCGTATGAAACCCAAAAATCCCAGGAAAGCCCCAAAACCCCATGAGAAGTGTGACAAATTCGACAAAAGCAGAAAGCAGAAGAAGACGATCACTTACTTGAAGAACTTGCTGCTTGATTTTGCCTGGAATTGAAGATCTGAGGCAGGATCGAAGGCTGGAGCGGATGGAATTTTGGAAAGAGAAGCTCTGGGCGTAGAGAGAGAGAAGCAATCTCTCTTCTCTCTTGCCTCTATTTATAGAGCTCCAACCGTTTCAACTTTCCCGCGCAAACATAACTCCGCCGAACCTCCAGCCAATCAATGCGTGACGCGTGTCCCCTGCCAGCCTGCAGACTGCTGCACCCGTCCCTTCGCCTGCCAAGGCGTCCTTTCAACTGACACTTCTTTCCCCCTTTCAACACCTGTCCACGTGATCAGAAGCTCGGATCCAACCGTTGCCAAAACTCTCGGCTGGGGCTGAAGCTCGGCCAGAATCCGAAGTCAATTCTTGTCGAATGAAGAGCTTCGGCAAGAATTGAGGGGCTATTGTAGCAGGCCGAGCGAGAATGGCTCGGGTCGTGCTGATAGGATCTCAAGACATTCGGAGGACTAGCCGGATGTCGAATGGATAACGTCCCTAAGCCTCGGATAAACCGAAGGTCTCACGTTCCACCTCTGAACGTGTTCGTTACTCGCTCATGACGTCCGGCTCGGCAACCCCCCTTCCGCATTCGGCCGCCATACACCCACGTGGGGATAACCACCATAGCCATGATGACCATAGTGACGTCAGCCGAACTGTTATCAAAGGTAATGATGAGGAGCACGTGAAGGCGCCAGCTCACCTCCCAAACGGTTACAAAAACCCTAAATGTGACGTAAGGGCGACGTCAGCCGACGCGTGTCAGACGCATGATCAATCTTGGAGGCCAAGCTTCGGGTTCCCTATAAATACAATACTATGCCTTCTGGTGAATGGTATGTTCTACACACTCCAGATAATCCTAAAACCCTAACTCTTGCTCTCTTCTCTTTCCTCTGCAAGTTGACTGATTCTTGCACCGGAGGGCCATCCCGGAGGGCCTCCGGTGTGGTCTTTAGTCGTGCCTTCTTTTGCAGGGCTAGGAGGAGGACAAGAGCGGATCCCACGTCACATCCCAAGGAGAGTGAACCACCTTGATCGGAGCCCCACAAACTTTATATTTGTCACTAAAACTATCAAGCATTAGTAACACATTCTTGAAATTCGTCACTTTTTTTAATGACATCTTTCTGACAATAATGTTTTTGTCACTAATTTATTTGAGGACAATTTTTGCCTGTAAATATAGAACAATTTCCTTGTAGTGTTATTTGCTTCAAAAAAAATGCAATGATAATGTGTTTTTTTTAATTGAATTTTGCTAATAATCATAAAGCACTATAACCGGAGTTACATTTTAATTTTAATTTCTTGTTTTAATTCAAACTAAAAGCACAATGTAATCGTGATTTTGTTTTTTTTGACTATATGTCTTTTTATTTTTTATAACTTAAAAGTAAGCGGGCAATTAAACTTGGGGCGGATTTTTGCAACCCAAACTTCGGGGCCAACTCTAGTTCTACCAACTAATCTTGAAATGTTTATCCTCCTAGGGCGGACTTCTAACTGGCTGATCCTTTTTTGTCACTGTCTATGCGTTCTAGCCCACGACGCATGTAACCTTACCCATCTAGGCCCCCTTTTAAGTGATGTGTCCCAAATACCCCCGCCATCTTCACCCCGCACAATAACCAAGTCTCCTTCATCGTCCTCTCTCTCTCTCTCTCTTGTTCAACACAACTTTCACGTTGTTCTCTTCTGCTTTCGGTCGATCTCACACCGCTCACACTCTTTCTCTCCGCCAACTCTCTCTCTCTAAAACCCCCCTCGCTCTCTCTCTCTCTAAAGACTTCTACAAAACATTCGAACAAAACCCTAATAACCAAAATCAGGGCATTCCGGCAAGGTTTCAGATTCCAACCATGTTTTCCAGCAAACTCAGGTGCGTTGCTTCTTGGGTCTATGGTACATTCCAGTTAGGATTTGGTGAGGTGGCTATAGGATATAGCCATCCTTGGTTCCATTATGCCGGACCGGGTTATAATAAAGTACTGTATATACAAACGAGCACATTCGTTCTGAGGTACAGAGCCCCGCCAAAAAAAGTAAGACTTGAAACAAAAGGGCAAAATAGTAAAAGTATCTTAAAAAAAAGGGTCGGACGAGATTGCTCTTCAAAAAAGGGTCCACATGGAACCCTAAACAAAATATGAGATCGGCGAGGAATTTCCCGTTTCTTGTTTGCCAAGAGGCCTTTAGCCCAGCGGCATCATGAGGTGCACTTAAGCGCTAAGAGAAATGTGGTCACGAGTTTAACTCTTCCTTAAAATAAAAAAAGCTGAGGGTTTTTTTACCTATTATATGTTAGTTGGTCCTTTTGGGACGATCCAATTCTGTTAATGTAATTATTCTAACAAAATACTAACTTACACTGATATAAAATAAAATAAACGCTGAGGGTTTTTTTACCTATTTTTTTTTTGACAATAAAGAAGAACTTCATAGATAAAAGAGTTATTACATCCCATAAGTTTTACAAAGAAAAGCGCGACGCGCAAACAAAAAATAACAGAATACATCAAGGAACAATCTTCCACATCAAAGAAACCAAAAGGGGAAAAGTCATCCAGTGTCAAAAGGATAAGATGTATCCACGTCTGAATGAATCCTGGAAGATGCCGCAAACTTTGCCAAAATAGATGCTTGATGTAATCTGTTACGTTCACATAGGGATAAGCTGCATAGATGAACAGACTGAACAAGAAAACAGAAATCAAAAAACAAGGGTGCTGCAGTGACTTGGATCTCCTTAGTGCTGCTCAACTGGGAAAAAAGAGCAGAATCATTAGTATGGATGTGAATGTGTAGCATATTTCTATTCAAAGCCCAACTCACTGCCTCAATTAAAGAGAGTATAGAGGCGCAAGCTTTTGTTGAGGAAGAACTTCTGAAAATAGAACCCACTGTCTTGGATTGAACTTTAAAAGTTATACCCACATTAGTTTTGTTGCGCTGCATGTTATAGGCATGGGCACAAAAAATATCCAATAATGGAGCATTACAATTGCATAAACAGGAGGTGGCATGAAAAGTATGAATGGCAGAATGGGATGGATTAGTAGTTATACGGGAATCTTCTCTAAAATTGGGGGATTGACTTGGAGATGTGGGAGGTTTCAGTAAAGCAAAAGCTTGGTTGATGGATTGGGTGAGGAGGTTTGCATGAGAGAGGACATGAGAGGGGGAAGAGGAAAGAGACTCAAAAATAGCCTTGTTCCTAGTTACCTATTATATGTTAGTTGGTCCTTTTGGGACGATCCAATTCTGTTACTCCTACTTTTTCTTTTTCAAGTGCAAAAATAAATATGCAAAAAGTTTACTAAATACTCCCTCCGTCCCTTTTTAAGTGTTCTGTTTCGTAACTCTAATTTATTAAAAATACATCATCATTATACCTTTCACATCAATTTTTTCCTCCACTTTCCCTATTTACCCATCATCATTACTCTTTTACTCACTTACTTTTCAAAAAGGAGGATTCTACTTTTAGGGACAAAATAGACAATACACCAACTTTTACCCACTAACTTTACAAAATGGACACTTATTAAGGAACAGCCCAAAATGGAATACTGGACAATAAAAAAGGGACGGAGGGAGTATGACTTTTTCCAGATATTGTTTTTTCTTATTTTATCGTTGTCTGTTGAATTCTCTTTAATTGTGTAAATGTGGGCATTTCTAGTGCGTCAGCAAGTGCATTTGCTCAGAAATTAACTGAGTACATAATTTGCAAAAACAAAAAAATTGCATCTAGGGTGGTTGCTAACTGACCAAATCAGTCATTTTCAGGCTCTCCTGTGCTTCCACTCTACAGGTGCACATGGAGTGGGAGAAGAGAGAGAAAGAGAGGGGAGGAGAGAGAGAGAACCGGACGGAGGAGAGTAGAGAGGGTCTCTACCACTACAAAGGTGATGGAGACGCGGAGAGGAGACGTGGAGAGAGAGGGAAGAGATAGGGGAAGAGATAGGATGAGTGGTGGGTAATAAGTAATACACACATATTTTTATACCATTTATTCTATGACTACAAATACTTACACAATAATAATTATTTTTATACACCACCAAATATCTTAACTGTACCACCATAATACATGAGAGAAACTTTTTCACGGCACCGCCTTGAAAACATTATTCACAGCTTCGCACAATCTTCTATTTCGACAATCAATAGTCCGGATTTGAAAAAAAAATATTCATCCAGCAAATAGTTTTTTAAAAAATCCGAACCGTCCAAAAACACTTTTGAACGCGCGCAATTAAGCGCCGTAGCCGTAAAAAAGTTATTCTCAACACACATTTACTTCCAAAATTTATGCACTTTTAACTAATAAAAATAAGAACCCACTTTATACATTTTATGTCATGTAACACAATTTTTAGCAACAGCACTAGAGATCGATCCCCTAATGTCAACGACGGCACGCCCACACACCTTTTTAAATCTATATATGAAGACTCA
The DNA here is from genome assembly GCA_025413875.1 of Rhododendron molle. Classification (NCBI taxonomy): domain Eukaryota; kingdom Viridiplantae; phylum Streptophyta; class Magnoliopsida; order Ericales; family Ericaceae; genus Rhododendron; species Rhododendron molle. The sequence continues at coordinate 36,992,182 of CM046396.1, forward strand.
AGGGAAACAAAAAGCACAAATCCTCATTGACATTTGTTTTCTTGCTTGATTTTGGTCCTAACTATGGCCACCATTTTCGCTAAAATGCTCAGTTTTTTTGTTGTTATGCTTTTAGCATCAAACCAAAATTCCTTTGGACTCACCTCGAATCCTAAAATCAGATGCATAGACAAGGAGAAGCAAGCTCTCCTCAAGTTCAAAGAAGCTCTTATAGATGACGGCGACGCTCTCTCCTCATGGGGCAACGAAAACAATGAAAAGGAGTGTTGCCAATGGAGAGGAGTCGAGTGCAACAATCAAACAGGTCATGTAGCCGTGCTCAATCTTAGTACTTGGTCTCTGACCGGTAAGATTAGTCCTTCATTCCTTGAATTGCAGCATTTGGAGTATCTAGACTTGAGTGAAAATAACTTTGGAGGGGATTACACCCCAATTTCTAATCATCATCTTGAAAACGTTTCCAGTTTACAGTATCTTTCTCTAGGCGGGAATTATAACTTGAGTGGTGGAAATCTTGAATGGCTTTCTTATTTTCCATTGTTAAGACACCTTGATCTTAGCATGGTTGACCTTAGTGAAGCAACCAATTGGCTTGAATTAGTTAGTGACAATCTCCCTCTCTTGGAATACTTGAACGTAAGCGATTGCTACCTTCCGAATCAAGTTCCTCCAACACATCCTCTTAATTCTTCTCTGTATCTCACCGTCGTTGATCTCTCTAACAATCATATGTCTTCTTTGATTCCCGAGGCTTTCGGGAAAATGATATCCCTTGTACATCTCAATCTTGCTTATAATGATTTCGTTGGTAGAATTCCAAAGTCTTTTGCTAATTTGAGTCGTTTGGAATCGCTGGAGTTGAAATGGTCCCATGTGACAGAACAAGTTTCCGTAGTTCTTGATAAATTATCAGGGTCAGAGAAGTCGTTACAAATCTTGAATTTTGATTCGAATCAACTCATTGGTACTTTACCTGATTTTACAAGGTTTTCATCCCTCAGGGAACTGTATCTCGGTGGTAACAAACTCACTGGGGCTTTTCCTAAGAGTTTCCGACACGTGCTTCCGAATCTTGTTGTCCTAGAATTCTACGGAAATCAAATTTCTGGGATGCTTCCTGATTTGACCGCGTTTCCATTACTAACGCGGTTAGATCTTTCGAACAATTCCTTAAATGGGACCATTGACAAAAGTATTGGACAATTTTACAAGATCGAACATTTGGACACCTCTCTGAATTCATTGGAAGGCATTATCTCTGAAAGCCACTTCTCAAACCTCTCTAGCTTGAAATATTTGGACTTCTCTCATAACCAACTAATTTTCAACATCAGCTCTAGCTGGATTCCTCCTTTTCAACTCGATGTTATACGGTTAGAATCTTGCAAGTTGGGGCCTGACTTCCCAGAATGGCTTCGAAATCAACACAATTTCTCCGAGCTTGATATCTCTGGAGCTGGAATTTCTGGTGTTGTCCCGAATTGGTTTTGGGATCTACCTCCCAACTTGGTTTACATAGATATCTCTCGTAACCAGATGAAGGGCTTGGTGCCTGATTTATCTTCCGCAGTTTCCTTATTCAAAATAAATTTAAGTTCAAACTGCTTTACAGGCCAAATACCGCGACTTCCTTCCCGTTTTACAGGTTTGGATCTATCCAAAAACTTTTTTTCGGGGTCCATTTCGTTCATATGTGCAATTACCGGCCCTATGACCTGGTATGTTGACCTCTCAAGTAACCAATTATCGGGAGGGCTTCCCAACTGTTGGGAACCTTTTCATGCACTACAAATGATCAATTTGGCCAACAACACTTTATCCGGTGAACTTCCAAGATCATTTGGTAACTTCTTGAACCTCAAAGCATTGCAGCTAAGCAACAATAATTTCTCCGGGGAATTGCCTGAGTCCTTGAAGAATTGCCCGCGTCTGATAATTATGGACTTGGGAGGAAACAAATTCACCGGAAAAATACAACCGTGGTTGGGGTCACATATCCCGAATTTAATGATTCTTAGTATACGCTCCAACAAATTCTATGGAGACGTACCTCGAGATATTTGCCTCCTTAACTCCCTCCGCGTTTTGGATTTCTCTCAGAATGATTTGTCAGGAAAGTTGCCACCGTGTTTTGACAATTTTTCTGCTCTGGTTCAAAGAGATTATAGTGCAAAAGAAACCGCCGATTTTGCATTTTACAGCACCGCTTACCTGGGATTGTATTGGTTCAATGGAAAGGACAAGAACGGGGGTACCAAAGAAGACTCAGACTCCTAAAAATGATTGACTTTTCTAGCAACAAATTTTCGGGGGAAATTCCACCGGAAATCGCTAGCCTTGCAGAGTTAGTCTCCTTGAACTTGTCCAGAAACGATTTTACCGGTAAAATCGTCCAGAACATTGATCAAATGAAAATGTTGGAATCTCTTGACTTGTCTAGAAATAGACTTTTTGGCAAGATTCCTCCAACCCTGGCTGCTCTAAATTTTCTAAGCGTGTTGGACGTGTCGAACAACAACTTGTCTGGAAAAATCCCAACAAGCACCCAACTGCAAAGCTTCGATGCCTCGGTTTATTCTGGGAATGCTCAACTTTGTGGGCTTCCACTTCCAGATAAGTGTCCGGGGGAAGAACAAGACGGCAAGAAAGGGATTCAAGAAGGAGACGATGAGGACTGGTTTACTACACCGGCCTTTTATATCAGCTTGGGCGTTGGCTTTGCATGTGGATTCTGGGCAATTTTTGGCACAATTCTCTTTAGCAGTGTGTCAAGATATGCCTGGTTCAAGTTCTTGGACAAAGTAGCAGATCGGTTGTACGTTACCACAGCAGTGAACTTTAATAGACTGAAGAGGCGACTTCGGGGCTAATCGGTATGTGTCTTTCCAAGGTTGTTTCTTTATTTCTTTTTTCTCCAGTCATCCCCACCTATACATATAATTGCACATCGATACTGTTACTGTTGTTGTGCATGCGGCATTGGTTTCACGGTATACCCTTTTTTCACAATGTAGCCCAGAATTTAAGTGCAAAAACTTGCTTGAGTTATTGGTTTCTTTTGGTTCTCTTTTTCTATTCGTAACATTCAATCTATCTGGAAAGCTAGCTTTGGCTCTTCAATGCTATGATTCATAAGGGTCTAAATATGTAGATCGATGATTGAAATTTGGCAAAACTCATTCGTATACCAACTTAAATTGGCTTCACGTCATGTCTTATACATATGTTACTTCAAGCAGAAGAGTTGCATTTAAAGAGTGATAATTGACATTCTTCATTTTGTTTTTTGTTGTTGTTTCCTTTTTTCCCCCTTCTATTCTTGTTTCCAGGAAAGCCAGTATACCTGACCTGAGGCACCGACTGCTTGGAATGAATTTTCGATCGACGGCGTGGAAGTCTTTGATACCAGCTCTGAGTAGGCCTGTGTTGAGGGAAAGGAAAGTATCAAATGAAATAACGTTTCCTTCCTCCAGGGGACTGGGAACTCTGTTCTACTATGTTTTGTTTGTCCCATTTATGGTCGGACTTGTCGGTAAAACAACGGGAAGGGTCTCTCGTTTGAAGTAGTATTGTCTATGTCCTACAATTAATGTCGAGCAATAAGAAACGGGGTTTGGAATTTTATTCCATCTGCATCTTGTTTAAGTACTCCGCTTATATCATGCTTCGAGTTTAGGGTGTTGATTACTTGATCCCAAACTTGGGAAAAAACAGAGATTGCGCATCTGAACCTTTGTATGACAATCAAATCGTTAATACTATTCCGAATATGCCAAAAAGCCCATATAACACACAGATTTCTTCAGTATAACAATGCTCCTTTCAAGTGCCCCGCGAATCCCGTTAATTCTAGAAACCATTCCTTGAACGGAACAGGATTCCCTACTAATAAAATTCAAACCCAAAGATGTGACGCCCTCTACAAACGACGACGCGCATGCAGCAGAGTCACATTCAAAGAATAAATGATTCAACAGTCTCCTCACGTTGTCCGATCCACACGCCGGACAGAACAAGTCTCCTGCCATGCCTCTCCTGAACAACACTACCTTAATTTAGTTGGGATAATCTTATGCAGCACCTTCCACAAAAATAAAGCTAGTTTAGGAGGAGGAAGGCTAGGAATATGAATAGTAGGGATTTTAGGAATGATTTCCTTTCTATTTCTGTTTTATTTGGTTGATTTTAGAAAATGCAATTATTTTATCTAAAAAAATATATATATATATTCCCAACTTATATAGACTTGCCCCCGCTAATTTTTTTTCATTATTTTTTGCTATATACTTAATCCTCTTTTTTTTCAAGAATGGAGGCCCAAAAAAAAATTTCAAAATTAAATTCAATGGGCCAAAGTGAAGTATTAGAAAGATAAGGTCCAAATTAAGAAAAAAAAGCTTCACACTATATAGAATGGAAGATGATTTTCTGACAAGTTTCTTGATAGCAAATATTGAGAAGGACATAGCTTGAAGTTTTGACGCTGATTTTATCATCGATACTTTTGACAATATGAAAGAGTGTCGGACACAATTCAAGATACCTCACTTTAGTAGATAGATTAAATTAAAATTAGTCTTTTTTTGGTACTATATGTGCATATGACAAACATCATTTACTATAGTTTTTATTATGTAATTTTAATTTTTTCTAGATTCAATGACTTTTTATATTGTAGTTCATCTTTTTAAGTTTTTTTTATTAGTATACATTTCACCACTCCTAGGATAAAATCCTTGTTCCGTCTCTGGCTCGGTGTAGGACCTCAACCACTTTTTCCAAGGATGTAAATTGGAATAATTCACATCTACTAGTTGTGGGAAAGTGCTAGATTAATAAATAATATTTCCTTCTTCTAACCATTTATGTAGTGACAAATTTTGATGGCCATACTGTGCTTAGAACTGTACTCACAAGCACCAAAACAATGTAAATTATAGAGTGTATTAATTTATGAGAAAGTCAAGTGCGAAAATTATCTGCGGTAGAAAAAAATGGGTTAAGAGATTCCTTAAGTTATACATAATAAGTCAACGAACCCAAGGAAAGAAGAGAGGATAGTATGTCAAAATAGTGATCTCCTACTTTTGCACAGTATTCAATTCTTAGAAGAAATCTTTGACAAAGTCCCAGTCGATCTCTGCGAAAAAACACCGAGAAAATACTTGTTGGTCAGCACCATTCACTTTTGCCAATGCATCTATCTCTAGCGGGTCGAACACGCTTTGACCCGTAGCCCTGGACGGAGTCGATAGGTCGAACAACGAGGGTACTGGATAAACTACCAATGTTTCAACCAGACATTGGAGAGTGACATGGATGGGCATCAGCATGCTCAGTGGGGAACATAAAAAACAGTACGACATGTATGGATTGGATTCCAGTGTTCTCAATCTTGACTCTTAAAAATACGATATAAAAACTATTCCAATCTTAGAATAATTCTTCGACAAAGTCCCAGTCGATCTCTGCGAAAAAACACCCAGAAAATACTTGTTGGTCAGCACAATCGTGAAGGTCATGGGTTCAATACTTGTGCCCATCATTCAAAATCTTTTTTTTTTTTGGGTCTTTTTCTAATTTGTTTCTATAACTAAAATTATAGTTGCAACTTTATGTTTGTCACTAAAGCTAACATTTGTGAAAATTGTCGCTTTCTTTTATGGACATATTTGTGACGACAATGTTTTTGTCACTAAGCATGTCAACCAATACACACCCACACTTAAATGCATATATATAAAGTGGTTATGCCATGGCTAAGAGAACTCAAGGAAAAAAATAAGCACAAATCCTCATTGGCTTGTGTTTTTTGGCTTGATTTTGGTCCTAACTATGGCCACCATGTTCACTAAAATGCTCAGATTATTTGTTGTTATGCTTTTGGCATTCAACAAAAATTCCTCTGGACTCACATCAAATCCGAAAATCAGATGCATAGGGAAGGAGAAACAAGCTCTCCAAAAGTTCAAAGAAACTCTTAGAGATGATGGCGACTCTCTCTCCTCATGGGGCAGCGAAAATGATAAAAAAGAGTGTTGCAAATGGAGAGGAGTCAAGTGCAACAATCACACAGGTCATGTAGCCGTGGTCAATCTTAGTACATGGTCTCTGACCGGTAAGATTAGTCCTTCATTACTTGAATTGCAGCATATGAAGTATCTAGACTTGAGTGGAAATAACTTTGGTGGGAATTACACCCCAATTCCTAATCAAAATCTTGGAAACGTTTCCAGTCTACAGTATCTTTCTCTAGGCGGGAATTATAACTTGAGTGGTGGAAATCTTGAATGGCTTTCTTATTTTCCATTGTTAAGACACCTTGATCTTAGCATGGTTGACCTTAGTGAAGCAACCAATTGGCTTGAATTAGTTAGTGACAATCTCCCTCTCTTGGAATACTTGAACGTAAGCGATTGCTACCTTCCGAATCAAGTTCCTCCAACACATCCTCTTAATTCTTCTCTGTATCTCACCGTCGTTGATCTCTCTAACAATCATATGTCTTCTTTGATTCCTGATGCTTTCGGGAAAATGATATCCCTTGTGCATCTCAATCTTGCGTATAATGATTTCGTTGGAAAAATTCCAAAGTCTTTTTCTAATTTGAGTCGTTTGGAATCGCTAGAACTGACATGGTCCCATGTGACCGAAAAAGTTGCCGTAGTTCTTGTTAAATTGTCGGGGTTAGAGAAGTCGTTACAAATCTTGAATTTTGATTCGAATCAACTCAGTGGTACTTTACCAGATTTTACAAGGTTTTCATCCCTTAGGGAACTATATCTCGGTGGTAAGAAACTCACTGGGGCTTTTCCTAAGAGTTTCCGACACGTGCTTCTGAATCTTGTTGTCCTGGAATTCTACGGAAATAAAATTTCTGGGATGCTTCCAGATTTGACCAAGTTTCCATTACTAACGCGATTAGATCTTTCGAACAATTCCTTGAATGGGGCCATTGACAAAAGTATTGGACAACTTTCGAAGATTGAACATTTGGACACCTCTCTGAATTCATTGGAAGGCATTATCTCTGAAAGCCACTTCTCAAACCTCTCTAGCTTGAAATATTTGGACTTCTCTAATAACCAACTAATTTTCAACATCAGCTCCAACTGAATTCCTCCTTTTCAACCCGATGCTATAAAGTTAAAGTCTTGCAAGTTGGGGCCTGACTTCCCAAAATGGCTTCGAAATCAGAACAATTTCTCCAAGCTTGATGTCTCTGGAGCTGGAATTTCTGATGTTGTCCCGAATTGGTTTTGGGATCTACCTCCCAACTTGGTTAACATAGATATCTCTAATAACCAGATGAAGGGCTTGGTGCCTGATTTATCTTCCGCGGTTTCCATATTCAAAATAAATTTAAGTTCAAACAGCTTTACAGGCCAAATACCGCGACTTCCTTCCCATGTATCGATCTTGGATCTATCCAAAAACTTGTTTTTGGGGTCCCTTTCGTCCATATGTGCGGTTTCCTTTTTCGCGTATGTTGACCTTTCAAGTAACCAATTATCGGGAGGGCTTCCTGACTGTTGGGAACCTTTTCAATTACTACAAATGCTCAATTTGGCCAACAACACTTTATCTAGTGAACTTCCAAGATCATTTGGTTCCTTCTTTAACCTCAAAGTATTGCAGTTAAGCAACAATAATTTCTCCGGGGAATTGCCTGAGTCCTTGAAGAACTGCCCGCATTTGATAATTATTAATTTGGGAGGAAACAGATTCACTGGGAAAATACAACCGTGGTTGGGGACACGTATCCCGAATTTAATGATTCTTAGTATACGCTCCAACAGATTCTATGGAGACGTACCTCGAGATATTTGCCTCCTTAACTCCCTCCGTGTTTTGGATTTCTCTCAGAATGATTTGTCCGGAAAGCTGCCATGGTGTTTTGACAAATTTTCTGCTTTGGTTCAAAGCGATCATAGCATGAAAGAAACTGCCGATTTTGCATATTACAGCACCATTTACCTGGGGAATGTATTGGTGCAATGGAAAGGACAAGAACGGGGGTACCAAAGAAGACTCAGACTCTTAAAAATGATCGACTTTTCTAGCAACAAATTTTCGGGGGAAATTCCTCAGGAAATCGCTAGTCTTGCAGAGGTGGTCTCCTTGAACTTGTCCAGAAACGATTTTACCGGTAAAATCGTCCAGAACATTGATCGAATGAAAATGTTGGAATCTCTTGACTTGTCTAGAAATAGACTTTTTGGCAAGATTCCTCCAACCCTGGCTGCTCTAAATTTTCTAAGCGTGTTGGACTTGTCGAACAACAACTTGTCTGGAAAAATCCCAACAAGCACCCAACTGCAAAGCTTCAATGCCTCAGTTTATTCAGGGAATGCTCAACTTTGTGGGGTTCCACTTCCAGATAAGTGTCCGGGGGAAGAACAAGGTGGTGCTCCTGGGAATAAGAAATGGATTCAAGAAGAAGATGACGAGGACTGGTTTACTATAACACCGGCATTTTATATCAGCTTGGGCGTTGGCTTTGCATGTGGATTCTGGGCAATTTTTGGCACAATTCTCTTTAGCAGTGTGTCAAGATATGCCTGGTTCAAGTTCTTGGACGAAGTAGCAGATTGGTTGTACGTTACCACATCAGTGAATTTTAATAGACTGAAGAGGCGACTTCGGGGCTAAGCGGTATGTGTCTTTCCAAGGTTGTTTCTTTATTTCTTTTTTCTCCTGTCCTCCCCGCCTATATAATTGCACTAGCGGATGCCCGTGCCTGAAGGCACGGCTCGAACGATCAGCACACGCAAATAAATAATAAACTCCTATGTAATATATCAACCCCTATAGAACAAACAATTTTCTAATCCCTAGTGATTGTGTCAATGCCTAAAGGCACGACGCAACACCCTCGCAACACGTTCTCAACAAATGAGCCAGTGCCTGAAGGCACTTATTAAAAAGCATTAACCTAATATAAAGGTTTCTTACACTATCAATATTAAAATTGCCTACTCTCAACCAAAGATATTACTTAAGGAATCAAAATTGTTTTGAAGCTGCTATTCAAATCAGAAAGCATTCATTGAGTCAATCAAAAGAGTTTTTAATATCACTAAAGATAATTGCATTTAGTACATAGTGAGCCTACCCACCAAAATTGAAGCCGCCAGAGTATAAAAAGAAAAAGAAGAAAGAATGGGAGTCAATCCGAAGACCCAAACGATTAGTAAGAGAATAGCCAATAGTATGACCGCCACCACCATCCTCCATCTCTAGATACCTGTATATTGAATCTAAACGTTGGTGGAACGGGATTTCAAAGGGTCAGTTGAGTATTATTTTAGGAGTGTTGGTGCTTCAAAGAGTTTCATCAAACCAAATCAGGTATATGTACAACAGGTAACTTCCCACAACCTATTCAACTAATCCATACTCCACAGATATACAAAACTTGGTTTTCAGTCGGATAACCATGAACCACATTACACCACTACCAATTGCATTATGCATGAAACTATAGAAAATGCCCAAAAAGATCAACGTCCAAAACATATGAAGCATCGACACGCTTAGCAAAAAAACAACACCACCACACTTAAGAAAGAATTAAGCCTGTCTAAGGTATTCTGAATTTCTAACTCTACAAAAGTAGGAAACAAAAAAGAAGAAAAACAATGGCATCATACAGTTGAATAGCTTGGGGGCTTGGGCCACCCACTATTAAATCAATTTTATCAATTAGCTTTAACACAACTAACCCTTGCATATACCAATTTCAAATAATTTTCCTGCTTGGGCACAACCTCATGGTTGATTTCTCTCGGCAACTATAGCTACTGAACTTTGCCTACGGTACCACCGCAACCGTAAATTTTGACAAAAAAGAAAGCAAATCAAAGGTTTATATTTCCTCTTAGGAATCGGATGAAAACAAACAAAAAAAACATACAGTGTAAGAGGTTGACAATTGTCTCTCTCATAGAGCTAACCCCCCCCTCCCTTTTTTTTTTTTCAAGGAAAGAATAGAAAGCCAATTTCATGCTTATTGCTTATTTCATGCTTATTGCTTAGGTTTAGCTAGTAACAAATACTTAAATGAACTAACCAATTAGGCACACAAAAAGAATACTCATTCAACTAAGAAGATTCGCACACATGAAACATGGATGGTTAAAAGGGATTACTTGAGGTAACATTGTTAGAAAAAGCAAGTCAATCAAGGAAGCATACGCTCAAAATTGGCAGTGCCCAAAAGGTGCAATATCGCCTGTCTTTTGTCATCCAAGCAAACATCAGTAGCAACAAACTATTCTTGATTTCTCCTAGCAACCATAGTTAGTGAACCTTGCCTACAGTACCACCACAACAATAAACCTTGACAAAAAAGAAAACAAATCAAAGCTTTATATTTGCTCTTAGGAATCGGATGAAAACAAAAAGAACATACAGCATAAGAGGTTTGACAACTATCTCTCTCATAGAGCTCGACTTTTTATTTTTTATTTTTGCTCAAGGAAAGAATAGAAAGCCAATTTCATGCTTGTTGCTTAAGTTTAGCTAGTAACCAACCAATTAGGCACACAAAAAGAATACTCATTCAACTAAGAAGATTCGCACATATGAAATATGAATGGTTAAAAGAGATTACCTGAGGTAACATTGTTAGAAAAAGCAAGTTAATCAAGGAAGCCCAAAATGTGCAGCATTGCCTGTCTATTGCCGTCCAAGCAAACATTAGTAGTAGCAAACTATTCTTGATCAGATAAAGATGAATAACTGATATCAGAACAGAACATCCGGCCTCATAAAACATGCAAAATATCAAAGTAGAAATTGGAGTTCGTAAGGAAGAATGAAGCTCACCAGAGCTTCGCCTATGGAGGTTCTCGATAATATCAAATTGATATGATATTCTATATAGTTATCGAAATTGATAAACGACACGTCGGTGGCCTTAAATCGATCTTGTAGATGATGGAAAGTTAAGTGTTTCCACACTTGGTAGCTTGCCATCGATCTCATTGGCCTCAAATTCAATTAAGCAATGACAATATTCAAAATTTGTAATTAACATTACCAGTCTACTAAGAACTGTAAGACACACAAACCGAATAGCCAGAGACGACAAATCCAACAGAGTCACAAACAGCTTGAAATTCAAATAATTCAAGGCAAATATAATCAACACAATTATTAATTAAGGAATCTGAAAAACCATCTATGAGACTAAGTTGAGCCTTGCGTTTCCTTTATACCACCAAAGAAGCAAGGTATGATCGTGCGATTGGTCAATAACAGCTAAGTTTACTTAAAACCGGAATACGTTACCATAAACAACCCAAGTAAGGTATATTTTTTTGACACAAAAGTGCAAAGAAGCAATGTATGTTGTCATACATGTGTCTGTCTCACATATTTTGCCAAACACGTAGAATGTAAAGAAAAAAAAAATCCCACTCATGTCTCTCACACATTAATTTTGTCAAACACAAAGGATACAAATAAAAATGGGAGCACACTCTATATGAATGCTCATTTTTATAATTCCAGTGAATAAATTTAACTTCCAAATGTTAATAAGAGGTCTGTATTTGGGTTAGAAAAGACTCACATGTGGCCAGACACAATCTTAAAATTAAACAGCAAAATAGTCCCAACAAACTAAACCAAATTTTGATTAGGCAGAAAAATGCAGAGAACCCAAAATACTGTAGTAAGTAAGGTTATGGGTACCAAACATTCACGGCACGACAATGGGGAAGGAAATTTCGCTAGTCTATATGATAAGGGAGATATATACACTGAGAGAGAGAGAGAGAGAGAGAGAGAGAGAGAGAGAGAGAGACCCACCAAAGCATTATTGGACACGGTCGCGATGTTATTGTATGGACGTTGGGAGAGCTACGACGATGGGCAGAGCTGCAATTAGGAGAAGGAAAACACACAAATCATATCATAAAATCCCTAGAAATAAAAAAATAAATAGCGCAAACGTGCTTTGGTTTTCCCACATCATCTCTATTTCAGGGAGAGAGAAGACGGGGCAAGCGTGCATGGATTGATGAGCTTCGTTTGGATTTAGAAAATGCAGAAAGAAAGAGAGGCCGTTAGTTTGAGAGAGAGAGACGCTGAGACGCATATGGGAAGAAGGGCTGGGAATAGGAAAAAAAGATTTTTTATTAGTATATAGATATAGATATTTACATATACCATATTAGCCATATATATTGTTTCCTTTTTAAGTACTCCGTATTTACTTATCTCCTTAATTTTAAGTTGTAATATTAATATATTGTATACCTTTAGATAAAAATCAGTCGAAGATTTGTAATATAAAAAAGGAATGAATTTTAGATTTCCTTTCCAAATACTTATGTTTAGATTAGGAAAATAAGGAAACAAAATTAGTTTGAAATTAAGATTTTTTATTTTAAGGGTTTAAATGATACTGTATAATTATTCATGTTGAAATCAACCAATTAATTGTTTCTTTTATGCTAATTGTTTCCTTAGATGATGACCGAAATCAATCAATCAATTAAGTCCTATAATTGTTTCATTCCCATGCTTTCATTTGATGACCGAATAATTGTTTCCTTAATATTAATAAGATTTCCAAATTAGGCACGGGAATATGTGAGTGAGAATGCTCATAAAATGTTAAGTATTTACGGGCCTGCCATTGTAGAATGGACGGTAGAAAATATGCGGGAGACAATTCTGGACCGTCGGTTGTCTTTTGGATTTAAACCCAGTCCTCCCTTATTATATAGATATTGATACTGTTACTGTTGTTGATGTTGGTGTGCATGCAGGCATTGGTTTCATGGTATACCCTTTTTTTCACAATGTAACCCACAATTAAGTGCAAAAACTTGCTTGAGTTATTGGTTTCTTTTGGTTCTCTTTTTCTATTCACAATATTCAATCTATTGAAAGCTAGATTTGGCTCTTCAATGCTAGGATTCATAACCAAACAAATGGTCTAAATATATAGTTGTCAAATGGCTCTTTATTGCTAGTTTTGCTAGTTTTGTTTTTCATATCAATACCCTTTCTTCCTTTGACAACTCAATGAATGTAATGTAGCGATACATATTTGTATACCAACTTAAATTGACTTCAAGCAGAAGAGTTGTATTTAAAGAGTGATAATTGACATACCTCATTTTTTTTTTTTTGTTGTTTCCTTTTCTTTCCCTTCTATTCCTGTTTTCCAGGATAGCTAGTATACCTGACCTAAGGCACCGGCCACTTGGAATGAATTTTCGATCGATGGTGCAGAAGTCTTTGATACCAGCTCTAAGTAGGCCTGTATTTAGTGAAAGTATCTAATGAAATAACGTTTCCTTCTTACTGGGAACTTTGTTCTACTATGTTTTGTTTGTCCCATTTTGGTCGGACTTGTCGGTAAAACGACGGGGAGGGTCTCGTTTGAAGTATTGCATATATCCTACAATTTCAAGCAATAAGAAACGGGTTTGAAATTTTATTCCATCTGCATTTTGGTTAAGTACTCTGCTTATATCATGCTTCGAGTTTAGGGTGTTAATTACTTGCACACAGTTGATCCCAAACTTGGGAAAACGGAGATTGCGCAGTGGATGGCTGGACAACCACAAGAAAATAATCCTGTCAATGTGAATCCCAATATAACCATCTGATGTATTGTGTTTATGTTCTAAAGATTAGATATAACAAAACAACAACATACAGAAAATCTGAACCTTTGTGCAACAAACAAATCGTTAGTACTTTGCATGTTGTGGTCGTTTATGTCTTATAAAATAAAAATTCACATTTGTGATAATTTGGGTCGGCCCTGATATGGTCCAAGCAGAAACTAAAGTGGAAGATGGGCTAGAAGTATAGATGTAATTGTAAGGGTCATTATTTTATTATTAAAAATTCACATTTGTGATAATCACTACTCTCAAGTAAAAGAGCTCTCAAACTCCATTTCCAAATCCTATGTAAACTATCAAACCGCAGTTTGAAATCCGTAGGCATCCAAACGGACCCCTAATTCCAAGGCCACCTTCCCTTTTTGGCTGGCAAAGAGAATCCCAAGGTACTCTATTAATTAGAATGAGAGTAATCCTCAGAACCATATCATAATAAACTCCTGAGAAGTTGCTCAATATAAATTGAGCAATTATCTCTTATTATGTGGTGTATACAAATTGTAGGTCACTGCTCAAGTTGTGTTTCTCGGTGATCTGTTACTGTTGTTACAACTTAGAAAACAATCAAATTCTTTTCATTCTCAGGCACAAGTTGTGATTCAGTACTGCTTAATGCCTCAGCCAAATTCTTGGATCCAACATCATGACGTAGAACATGCTTCTTTCCCATTAGCTAGCTCATCACCAACAATAGCACTATCCCCGAACATCTTCTCATTCTCAGGCACGAAATCTAGCAAGGCCTCGTAACCTTCACAATTTTTGGGCCCTTTTCCATCTATAAGTTCCACATCTGTAGTCGAGTACTCTAATGCATTTAAGGGGAAACTGATTTGATTCACATTTTGCTGTAACTGTAAGTTTGCCATAATTTGTTCCTAATATATAAAAGCAATAAGTGAATTGAGATCAGTGTCGATCACCACCAATTTCGTACTTTTGATCGAGCTATTTCATTTTAAAGCGCATACCTGAGCATTGTTCTTCCTCCGCTCTTCTTCTATTTCAGCGATAAGGGACCACATTTTTTCAAGAGACTGCATGTCAGCAAGTAATAATTTACATCAAACAAATTAAGTTGCAAATGAGAATTCGCAAGTAGTCTATATATGTTCGGTGTAGTGAACGTACCTGCACATGGAGAGACGTCTCGATAAACTCCTTTAGGTCTTCAATCATTTTAAGGTTCTGCAAATACTTATCCTCAATGACCTGCATTCATGCATGCATATATGTACTTACTACTCATTAATTAGTAAAGAAAGACTTGATCGATGGGGTCGTCCAGCAACCCAATTAATTCATCATTAAGAATTAGCAGATTAATTACTTACCTCTATGCCTTGAGGTCCATATATATCATCGACTTCAACTACATTTAGCAACTCTGCATCTCTAGTATTAGTAGTTATGATGATTCTACTTCCTGAACCGAACCAATCGCGGCTCCTAGCAAGTGCATTTATTTGGTCCAGTTCAGTCACATTATCCAGAACTACAAGTACCCTTTTTTTGCCCACCACATCTTTAATCAAGTCAGTTCCTCTTTTCACATCGTCTATTTCTATTTCTAAATTGTCGTCAACTGTTGGGAGGATATCCGAAAGCAACTGCTTTTGTAACGCAACTAGTCCATTGGGTTGTTGTGAAATAACGCTTACATCTTCAAGAAAACTGCTGGCTTCAAAGCTATGAAGATTCTGGTTATACAAATCTCTTGCAATGGCAGTTTTGTGAATTTGCTCCTTCAAAGTCAGAAATTTTTAAGGAGCCATCAAGTTTCTCCAGTTTCAATGAAATGTGAGCTCCCATACTGAATGTTAGGATTTGTTGAAAAAAATCACACACACTGATAACACGACACTATAACAATGACCGTAAGAGTCTGTAAGTAAAAGGATAAGAGCTGCAGAAGTTCAACAAACCATTACTTGTTATTCGTTCATTACTTGTTATTTGATCTTCGGTGTCATTGCGATTCGTTGGAAAATTATTGGGTAATGATATATACGCATGAATATAAAACACAAACGACCGCAAGTAATGATATATACGCATGAATATAAAACACAAACGACCGCAACATCAGCACGCGAAGTATTAATGATTTTTTCGAAACACGACGGTTCGGATTTTCTCTATGTTTTTTGTATAACTAATTTTAGGAAATAAAAACAACAATGCATTAGAAGCTATACCTTCTTGATTTGTTCAGTTTAACGTGCAAAGCTACTTTGCATAATCTGGGCCGGAGTGATGATTTTTACAGTAAATTTGCATATGCGACGTTGCCCTCAATTTGATTTTGATTTGTAAATCTTGAGAAACAGATCCAAGAGCGTAATTATATTTGGATTCACGTTGTCTAGCTATCAACCGTGCATGCAATCTCCCATTTCCCAAGTTAGGGATCAACTGTGTGCAAGTTAACACTCTAAACTCGAAGCATATATGAATGATATAAGCGGAGTTAAACCAAACTGCAGATGGAATAAAATTCCAAACCCGTTTCTTATTGCTCGAAATTGTAGGGATATATACAATACTTCAAACGAGACCCTTCCCGTCGTTTTACCGACAAGTCCGACCAAAATGGGACAAACAAAACATAGCAACAGAGTTCCCAGTCCTTGAAGAAGGAAACATTATTTCGTTTGATACTTTCCTTTCCCTCAACACAGGCCTACTCAGAGCAGGTATCAAAGACTTCCACACCGTCATCGAAAATTCATTCCAAGCGGCCCCGTGCCTCAGGTCAAGTATACTAGTGTTTGGCTCTGAAATGGCTCAAGGACTGAGCGGGCGTGCCAGGATTTGTCGGCGTCCAATGTATGAAAGGCGTGAGCGCCTCGATCTGACTTCGTATGTAGTGCGATTGCGTGTGACCCAAAGGGTGAGGCCACAAAGAGATTCGTGATTTGCCACAACGAAGTGGACTTAGAATTTTCCAACCGTGTGAGTAAAAGAAGAGAATATCATAGAAATAACTTTATTATTTTTGCAATAACAAAGTAGGGGATATACAAGAGAGATATAAGTAACTTTATTATATCGTAATAATAAAGTTGGGGGTACAAGAGAGATAATTGTTTCGCTGGGAAGACTTTGATTTAAGCGTTGAGGCTTGATTAGTGTGTGAATCCTTTTTTTCCTTCTTCGAGTTCTATTTATAGGCCAAAAACTTTCACGGCTTTGCATGTGGTAAATGTCCTGACTTCACTGCAACGTGACACGTGTCCCATGAACTTCCTAATTTCCCTCCAAAGTGGTGGTTATGGGAAATAATCTGAATAATCCCCACGTTCCGTTTTAATAATGCAGTGGGCTTTCCCACTACTTGTGCACATGGAATTGAAAGAACATGGGCCAACATTTTCCTTATAGGCTGCCATCTGTCCAAAAAATCCAATGAAGCCCAATGACTTCTCAACATTTCTCGGTCATGGGCAGTAAACAAGAATAATGGGTCCAATTACTCCCATTTTTCGTGGGGAATCAATGAAAGTGGGCCATTTTGACTAATCAAATGGCCATTAAACCCATAACCACGCACGAATTGATCATCTCCTCATTTCAGAGAACATTCTGGAATTTGCTCACCAATGACGATGGGCCTCGGGCTTAATAAATTGAACTTAGAAAAATGAAAGCTCAATTGAACAGAAAATTACAGGCCGGTCCCATTTTTTTAATGGGGTTCTGTGCCAACCCGCTTTTGTCAAGATCGTCCGTCCAAACCCTTTTAAAAGATACTTTTACCATTTTGTCCTCACACGCTCGATCTATATTCAGGTCATTTCCTAAACCTCAACCTCCCACTACCATCGCCCTTCTCTCTCGTCCCTCCCGTCGCTGATCACCGTCGATCTGAGCGTCGTCGCCACTGGTGGATCTTTTCCGGTCGACTTTGTATGTCACCGGACATCGTCGATCCACGTTCTGTGCCCCAGAATAAATACATATAGTTACTGTACTGACAATTTTATTCTCCTATAAAATTGAAATCGTCTACAGAAATAAAAAAACATGTCAATCAAAGAGATTACCTGCCCGGGACGGAGGGAGACGCTTGGACTGAGCGGCAGCGGAGGGCTACGCCACCGCCGATGATTTTTTCGGCGTCGCCGCGATTTTCTTTTGCTGAGCAGCGATGAGCTAGCTTGGGTCCCCTAGTTTTTGCTTTAACTCCATAATTTTATAGATCTTACAACAGGTATAGCTTAGATAGAGAAAGTAGATAGGTGAAGGCTGATGCGAATAGGGAGGGAGAAATGGAGGGGTCGGAAAATCGTAAATCGGAGCTAAAACGTATGTGAGATTTTTTTTTTTGGTAAGTTTTTTTGCCGTTAAAAACACTATTGGGTGTATTTGAGTGTGTGCGACTACACTAGATTAACAAGTAGGTTGTGTGATTTTTTGTATAGAGATGTGAATTGTGTACAACATGAGTTATACACAACATGAGTTTAGGGGGTGTGAATTTTTGCCCGTGTAATTTTAAAGGGTGTGAATTTTTGCCCATGCAATTTTAAAAGTATTATTGCTTTACATTTTCTTATCTTATATCAAAAGTATTGGGGGTGTGAATTCTTGGGATGAATTTTTTGAGGTGTGAATTCTTAAGGGCTGTGAATTTTTGGGGTCTTGGGGTATGAAATAATGGGGTGTGAAATTTTTAAGTGTGAATTTTTTTCTTGTGTTTTTTTCATACTTTTCAAATTACACAATTTACATCTCATCTACACTATTCACACCCCCAAATTACACAATTCACACCCCTAATTAATGAGCTTGCTACTTACAAAATCTGAAATGAATTACTGTAATTCCTAAGTGTAGAATTCTACCCAAACCCAAGTACGAAACCAGGATATATACCCAATTGAGATGAATCTAGATTAAAGCAAATACATTAAAGAAGAAAATAACATAATTCAATTAAGGTGGCTTTTTACTCGGATAATCCAGAAATAGAACCTGAGATTTAGAATCGGAGATGTGTTATGTGCAGGAAATTTTTTTTTGAGGGAATGAATTATTCGTTTGAGAGGTGTGAATTCTGCATTTTAATGGGTGTGAATTGTTTTATTTTGGAGGGTGTGAATTATGTCTTTTGAATGATATGAATTCTTTCATTTTGGAGTGTGAATTCTGTATTTTGGGAGTGGGTTGTATAGATTATGTATGAATTTTGCATTTAGGGAAGTGAATTCTTTATTTTAGAGGGTGTGAATTCTCTCATTTCGGGGTATGAACTCTGTATTTTGGGGATTGAGTTGTGATGTGTGAAAAAACAGAATTCACACTCACAATTTAACAAATTTAAAAAATTCACACCTTTGAAAAAGAAGAAATTCACACTCACAATTTAACAATTTACACCTAGGGTTTAGGCACTTTACACCCTCAAGAATTCACACTTCAACAAATTCACACCCAAGAATTCACCCTCTGGGGAATTTGCACCCCATCTTGGCCGATTACACAATTCACACATCTAAATGCAAAATTCGCACTCGTCAAATTACACAATTCACACCTCTTAAGACTAAAAAATAAGGTTTTCAAAAGTTAATGAGTAACCAAATGAAGAATTCACACCTAAATGAAAATTTCCCACGTTCGAAAAAAATAGAATTCACACTCAAATTTAGAATTCACACATTCAAAAAAGACACAATTCACACTTATAAAAAGAATTCACACCTTCGAAAAATGAGAAATCAATTGAGAGACTCGTGGTCTTTACTAAACAAATCAATTGAGAATCCGAATCATGCACAGATTGAACAAATCAATTCACACTGGCTGAAGTACAACAATCTATAACAATACAAGAATGAAATGATTACGAGAGAAATCAATGACTAGCTTTCATCCTGGATTCATACCAAATTGGTGAAAATTCCCATTCTTTTTTCTCTCTCTCTCTCTCTCTCAGATATCAGACATATATATATATATATATATATATATATATATATATATATATATATCTCGAAACTTGTACTGTACAATTTTTAATCTCTGCCTTCTTCCCTTCAATCGTTTCTCCGTCGACGTCGTCTACACCGTCGTTTCATGTAGTCCTCTCATCACCACGGCCGGCGAGGAACAATTCGATTCATCTTCTAATGAAGGCTTTACGGTCGGACAAATCCATGTCGAACTCCGCCTCGAGGGCACGACGGAGGACAAAAGATCGAATTCGGCGACAAGATTCTGGCATGTAATATTGAGAATCTACTGAAAATTGGAGTCAAAATTGAGATTCTGGACAACAGACGAGGCGGAGGCCGCGCGTAGTACGGGTTCAGTAGCGGCGCCGGAGGCTATGGCAGTGGTGGTTATGGAGGTGGTGGTGGGAAGTATTTTGAAGATGATGACGAGGAGGGTCGTGGTCATCAGGTCATGACTCATGACGAGGGTTTGGTTGCCGCCTCAATATCACTGAGATGTATGGATATGGCGGTGGGAACGGGTATTTTCGGTAATTTACTTAAAACGGGATTTATACGGAATGTGTGTGACATGTACAGGGCTTAAACGACTAATGAGTGGCAAAAATGGGCCGGCTAGGAAGAACCCCTCAATTGAACTCACGTCCATTATTGGGCTGCACTAAACTTATTTGAGCCCAATTAGACTTCAGACCCATTGTCAAATTAGACAAAAATTAACCGGGCCCCCTATACGCTGTCTTGGCCCGTTAATTTTAAACCCATACATATCTACTTTTTGGCCCGATTTAATTAAAAGATAATTAAATGGCCTTTCAACGCT
Source organism: Rhododendron molle (assembly GCA_025413875.1). Lineage (NCBI taxonomy): Eukaryota > Viridiplantae > Streptophyta > Magnoliopsida > Ericales > Ericaceae > Rhododendron > Rhododendron molle. Next base: position 37,012,617 of record CM046396.1, read on the forward strand.
TGCCCAGGACTGGGTGCCAAAAACGGGTGTAAACATTAAACTTGGCCCGTATACTAAGAATCATTAAACTTGGGAAATGTGTCCCCAACCATGGTTGTATTTTTCCGGTGAACTTGTTTCCTCCCAAGTCAATAATTATCAACCGCGTGCAATTCTTCAAGGACTCGGGCAATTCTCCGGAGAAATTATTGTTGCGTACCTGCAATGCTTTGAGGTGAAATAAGGAACCCAATGATCTAGGAAGTTCCCCAGATAAAGTGTTGTTGGCCAAATTGATCACTTGTACTACTTCAAAAGGTTTCCAACAGTCGGGAAGCCCTCCCAATAATTGGTTACTTGAGAGGTCAAGCAACCAGAACAGAGGGCCGGTAATTGCACAAATAAACGAAATGGACCCCGAAAACAAGTTTTTGGATAGATCCAAGACTGATACATGGGAATGAAGTCGCGGTCTTTGGCCTATAAAGTAGTTTGACTTTAAATCCATGCGAAATAAAGAAACCGCTATAGATAAATCACACACCAAACCCTTCATTTGGTTATGAGAGATATCTAGGTCAACCAAATTGGGTGGTAGATCCCAAAACCAATTCGGGACAACATCAGAAATTCCAGCTCTAGAGAGATCAAGCTCGGAGAAATTGTTTTGATTTCGAAGCCATTCTGGGAAGTCAGAGCCCAATTTGCAAGACCTTAACCGTAGAATATCGAGTTGAAAAGGAGGAATCCAGCCAGAGCTAATGTTGAAAATTAGAGGGTTAAGAGAGAAGTCCAAATATTTCAAGCTAGAGAGGTTTGAGAAGTGGCTTTCAGAGATAATGCCTTCCAATGAATTCAGAGAGGGGTCCAAATGTTCCATCTTGGAAAGTTGTCCAATACTTTTGTCAATGGTCCCATTTAAGGAATTGTTCGAAAGATCTAACGGCGTTAGTAAAGGAAATGCAGTCAAATCAGGAAGCATCCCAGAAATTTGATTTCCGTGTAATTCTAGGACAAGAAGATTCGGAAGCATGCGTCGAAAACTCATAGGAAAAGCCCCATTGAGTTTGTTACCACCGAGATATAGTTCCCTAAGGGATAAAAACCTTGTAAAATCAGGTAAAGTACCACTGAGTTGGTTCGAATCAAAATTCAAGATTTGTAACAACTTCTTTGACCCCGACAATTTATCAAGAACTACGGCAACTTGTTCTGTTACATGGGACCATTTCAGTTCTAGCGATTCCAAACGACTCAAATTAGCAAAAGACTTTGGAATTCTACCAACGAAGTCATTGTAAGCAAGATTGAGATGCACAAGGGATATCTTTTTCCCGAAAGCATCGGGAATCAAAGAAGACATATGGTTGTTAGAGAGATCAACGACGGTGAGATACAGAGAAGAATTAAGAGGATGTGTTGGAGGAACTTGATTCGGAAGGTAGCAATCGCTTAAGTTCAAGTATTCCAAGAGAGGGAGATTGTGACTAACTAATTCAAGCCAATTGCTTGCTTCACTAAGGTCAACCCTGCTAAGATCAAGGTGTCTTAACAATGGAAAATAAGAAAGCCATTCAAGATTCCCACCACTCAAGTTATAATTCCCTCCTAGAGAAAGATACTGTAAACTGGAAACGTTTCCAAGATAATGATTAGGAATTGGGTGTAATCCCCTCCAAAGTTATTTTCACTCAAGTCTAGATACTCCAAATGCTGCAATTCAAGGAATGAAGGACTAATCTTACCGGTCAGAGACCATGTACTAAGATTGAGCAAGGATACATGACCTGTGTGATTGTTGCACTCGACTCCTCTCCATTTGCAACACTCCTTTTCATTGTTTTCGCTGCCCCATGAGGAGAGAGCGTCGCCGTCATCTATAAGAGCTTCTTTGAACTTGAGGAGAGCTTGCTTCTCCTTCTCTATGCATCTGATTTTAGGATTTGAGGTGAGTCCGGAGGAATTTTTGTTGGATGTCAAAAGCATAATAACAAAAAAACTGAGCATTTTAGCAAAAACGGTGGCCATAATTAGGACCAAAATCAAGCAAAAAAAACAAAAGCCAATGAGGATTTGTGCTTTTTGTTTCCCTTGAGTTCTCTTAGCCATGGCATAACCACTTCATGTATATATACATATATATACATTTAAAAAGGTGTGCAGTTGTTGACATTAGGGCATCTCTAGTACTGTAGCTAAAAATTGTGTGTTACAATAATAGGGCCCCCAAAATGGTAGAATATAATAAATATTATTTGTTTGAACAATTTTACAAGATGGCTAGTGTAGCTTGGTGGTAATGCGCTCGCGTATAGAGCACGGATCTTGAGTTTGATACTTGGTTGGTTTATTTTTTATCTAAAAGTTTTGGAATCTCTACGACAAAGAGGTTGCGAAAACAGAGTTTTGGAGTATCGAACCCATGACTCATGAATTTAAAAGCAATACAATCTCTTTGCCACTGAACCACAGGGCTAGCTTTTTTACTACTTTGAACAACTAATAAATATACTAAAAAATGAGAGGCCTCATTTTCAAATCCCGCTTAGGGCCTCGAAAATCTCAGGACCGGGCCTGCACAGACGGATAAGATTTCAGGATTGAGTGTTTGTGGCTTAGTGGGCACATGCTCCCTCCGCCACTGAATCCAGATGAGAATTTTCTTGGTGTTTTTTTTTTTTTAAATTGGAGATCGGCTGGGACTTGTCAAAGAATTCTTCTAAGATTAATTGGTTGCGAGAACTACTAGGTGTGGAATACTGAGCAAAAGTAGTGGGAGATCACTATTTTGACATTTTTTCTCTCCACATTCTCTTTCCTTCGATCCGTGGACTCATTATGCAGAATTCAATTGGCAAGGAAAAATGTGATTACCTGGAAACTCCTAACCCATTTTTTTTCCTACCGAAGATAATTTTCACACTTGACTTTCTCATCAATGCGCTCTACAATTTATTGTTTTAGTGCTTGTGAGTACAGTCTTAAGCACTGAATGACAACATTTTGAGTGAATTAAAAAAGTGCAAAAATTATTACCCTTTTTTCTAGTACGAAAATTGTTTGTGTAACCTCTATCCAAGGACAGAGGGAAAGGGGTGCACGAATGTGTCACTAATGAGTGACAATTTTCACGAATGTGTCACTAATGAGTGACAAACATAAAGTTGATTTGCCAAGAAAAAAAAAACATAAAGTTGATTTTAGTTATAGAAAAAAAAAAAAACCTTTCAATGATGGGCACGAGTATTGAACTCATGACCTTTTAGATGGGGACTGAAAAAATCTGGTGCTGACCAACAAACCAACTTCAGCCTCGGTTCTGCATCTTCGACAAAAAATACATAGATAAAAGAAATTGACATGAATTTTTTTTGGTGATGGCCCTAGTCCGGAGGTTGTCCAAGCCCAGGGGTTTGCTGGGCTTACCCCTAAGTAGAACTAGCTGTGAAGCTAGCACTAAGTGTAACTAGGAAATCACTATCTTTTAATGCTAAGGGGGCGTTTGGACAAATATTTTAATCATATTTTTTCAGCATTTATTTGGCTTATTGTCAATTTTGGGATTATTGCTATGACGAGACTAATCGGAAAAGTAAAATTTCGATCGAATCCAAATATTTGTCCTTCCCGCCAAAATTTGGCTTTCCCGCTAATTTTCGTCAAATTAAATTGGATTTCGATCGAAATTTTTTACTTTTCCGATTCGTCTCGTCATAACGAAGCAATAATCCCCCAAAAAATTGACAATAAGCCACAAAATGCGAAAAAAAATTTGAATAAGGACAAAAAATAAGCCAAAGTGGCTTATTTGTCCAAACGCCCCCTAAGTTTCTTTAAGGCACCACGGATGTAATCCGGATAAAGATTTCAAGAGTGGTTGGTAGAACTAATTGCGGAGCTAGCTTTACGTATAAGTGAAAAATCATTATCTTTAATATTAAGTTTCTTTAAGGCACCACATACGTAACCTCTATAACGATTTCAAGATTGGTTGTCAGAACTAGTTGTAGAGCTAGCACTGAGCGTAAGTGGGAAATCACCGCCTTTAATGCTAAGTTTTTTTAAGGTACCATGGATAAGATTTCAAGATTGAGTGTTTGCGGGCACATGCTGCCTCACTATTTTGACATACTATCTTCTCTCCGCATTTTCTTTCCTTGAGTGCGTGGACTCATTATGTAAAATTGACTTGGGTTGGAATGGCTTGGCAAGGAAAAATGTGATTACCAGGAAACTCTTAACCCATTTTTTTTTTCTACCGAAGATAATTTTCACACTTGACTTTCTCATCAATTTATTGTTTTAGTGCTTTTGAGTACAGTTTTAAGCACTGAATGACAAAATTATGAGTGCATTTGTAAAATAATAAAGTGCCAAAATTATTATCCTTTTTTTAGTACGGAAGCTGTTTGTGTAATCTCTATCTACCCAACATTCCGTTGAAACCCATTTTTTTCTTTTGACAACTCAGGTTGTCAGGTTAGGTTATTTGCATTTCAAGTAATCTTAACGTTTATTACGGGAGCTCATTTCATTGAAACCGGAGAAACTTGATGGTTCCTTAAAGATTAATATCTGACTTTGAAGGAGCAAATTCCTTAGTTTAAGTCTTAATTAACAACAAAGATGTTCCAGGATCTTCAATAGCTATAATTAAAGCAACTCAATGTCCGAGCTCAAAGGCACAAGCTTTACAACAGTTCTTTACTCACAAATTAAAAGAGGGAGAAATTATAATCTGAGGAGATTTGTTAAAATGCAAGAGGAAGAATTAAAAGAAAGGATTCATGCTCTAGATAATTTTGAGGAAGAAGATATCTCAGAGGACGAAGTTAATTTCGAGGATGCATCCCTCTCTATTGCTTTTTGATCTCGAGTTTGGGCGGGTTTGAGGTGTCTTCTTTTTTGGTTTTGGTTGGCAGCTATTTGAGTTTGGTTTTGGCTTTTTCTCTGTATTTTTGATGTTGGTGGTGGGGATTTAGGTTTTGGGTGTGAGGCTTGTTAGGGTCTTTGGTTGCTTTTGTTTGAGGTTCGGTGGTTTTTTTGGGTTTCAATTGGCGTCTTGCCTTCTTTTAGGTCTCGGGTGACTTTTGCCGGTGTCCCATTGATCCTTTTAATCTTTGTAATCATTTATAAAGATTAATAAATTCTTTTGCTTAGAAAAAAAGTGAAGACTGATAAGAACTGATTAAGGGCGGGTTAGACTTTAATACAGAAAGAGCATAAATTTTCAAAATAAACAAAACAAAAGTACAAAAGAGTTTGAAGAACGACAAAAGAGTTTTTCCTCCCTTTTTATTTTGTTGTTCTATTAGAGCATGTATAGTAGAGTAGCAAAAATGGAATATTAGCCATTATAGCTACCTAAAACTGAAAAAACCCACCTGCAGCAGTTAGGTAAAAACTTAGGTAAAATACATTTCGCTACAATACTTCGGCAAGTATGTTAAGTACTTCAATTTTCAATCCATTTGAATCGGTGCGAAAATTTTATTTTTTTGATTATATTATTCTAAATGGTCATAATTAATATTTGTCTCTAAGGCTCTCATAATCAAGTATCTGTTTTATAGGGTCCCAAATAAACAGCAAATGCTTGATTATGAGAGCCCTAGAAACAAATTAATTATGATTTGAAGGATAAAATGATCAAAAATATAAGATCTTTGCAATGATACAAATAGATGGTGGGTTGGGCTAAATGGAAGGATGATGGGTTGGGCTAAATTCATTTGAACTGAAAATTTACATATAATTTTTTATTTTATTTAGTTTGTTGGAATTGCACACAGGCTACAGCCCAACCTAGCCTTGTGGTAGTTCCGCCCTTGGGTAATGTTCGGCTCCATTGAGCGAGGGTGAACAAATTCAAATTCAAACTCATACTAATGCATGAACTAAGGGCCAATTATTGGGTACTCCTGGAATACCACGTGGTATTGCTTTGCCAAGAAAAAATCGCTACCACACAATATGAGTTACTCCTTATCTCTCAATCACCCAACAAAAGCGAACGATATGTCCAGACTGTAAAATTTGTTCTAGGTAAATGGTGTTGGAAAACCTATTAAAATACATATCTCTGAATCTCCACTTGATTACAAATTTTGTTTGATTCAATGAATACCGTCCCCTTCCGGAAAAACTCCACAAATGATACCGATAAAACTCCGTGAATAAACTCACGGATGAATACTCCGCGAACAAACTTCACCGATAGAACAAAAAAAAGGCTCCGTGAATAACACCACGGATGAATACTCTCACTAAGCAATCCACAAAAACGTATCGCCTCCTTGGGTATTTCACCTTGCTCTCTCCATTATAACTCTCTCAAATATTCAAATAGTTCTGATGGCCAACTATGAATATCCTAGCCACACATTTATAAGCAACGTGAGTTTTTGGAGAGAACGGTGGTGGGATCCCTTAGGATTCTCCTTTTAGTTAGTTGTGGAAAGACCCATGACTTAGAGCATCCGCAATGGGAATAATCAAAATCAATAACCAAAATATGCCACGTCAGCATTTGATTATCCATTTAGTTCATAATCAAACTTAACAACCTCTATCTCCACATTGGTTATTTTTGCATCCCTAACCAAAAAAAATCTCAAAATACTCAATGTACCTATGTCCAATCGCAAACGAGTTTCAATCATACATCCGATCACACTAAATTATTCGTCTCGATGAGACGATTCTAATGAGGGGTGTTTTTGAGTTATTGAGTTTCGAGTTTTCTTATTGGGTTTGGTTATTGAGTTTTGGTTATTGGTAAAAGTTGTTAAGTTTGGTTATGGAATGGGTGGAATTTGATTATTTGCTAAAAGACTTGTAACTTTGCTTATTACAATGTGATGTGTTTTTTGAGCATTATTGTTAAGTTTGCTTATTCACATCCATTTGATTATTACAATGCGGATGCTCTTATCATGGACCACTTTCTTAGGAAACAACTTTTTCCCTCTTCCTGATCAATCCGTTATACAGATACTATCACATCCACATATTACAATCATATCCATCAACATATTGTAATTACATTCTAACTATAGAGAATTATCAGTGAGGCCCTTTCCTACGAATTCATTTATATCCTTCCATCATATTATATTCCACATAAATCACAATCGTAGAATAATTTCATTCACGTATCTGAAAAACTTAATTTTCACTTTCTAATTGGACCCCAAAAGTTTTTAGAAAAACTTTTAGTATATTATACTTCTATAATAATAAATAAACATTTAAAAGAAAATGTCACCGGCCGGTTTTATTTTGGTCCAATGTTATTGTGAAAATTGCTTGAATATACTTTCTCTTAAATAGAGAATGACGAATTCCATGTTGACCACTAATATAATATAATTGCCACCATATAACCCAACATGTTTGTATATAGCCTTTTACATCAGCATCACCGATTGATAATATCGAAATTACACGAACAAACAATTAATATTATACTAGCCTCTCAGGTCTAAGGACAACAAATAAACCGTAGTAGAACTACCCTTCTAAATTTACGGTTATCATATACATAGGGTGTTCATTATTTAGATCTTGTTCAATATATGTGACAATCACATTATACCCACTTATTTGCTTAAGGTCACTACCTCAATGGCGGAGTCAAACATTCTATCATATATCAGCATAATAAGTGTAGGCCTTTGTAGTGTGATGTCCAATCACACTCATGACCTAGAACTGTTTTGGGGTTTACAAGGTACCGAAAAACCATAACTCCCTGCTATTGATTCATTAATCATAACATGATTTTTCTACAATGTCACCCGTTGACTTTATGCTCACATCTCATGTAGCAGCGAATATTAAAAAACTGTTACCCAATAAACATATCTATGAATAAAAACAAAAATGCCGAAAAATTAACTTAACCAAGAGAAAAACAAGTTCAACAATTGGTTTTCAGGGCATAAAACTACGTATCGACCAAAATGGGACAACAAAACGTACTTCGAAACCGATTTATCATTTGAAAGAGGAAACATTAACCTGGCACTTTCCCACAACTACGAGGCTGTTGAATCATTTATTCTTTGGACGCGACTGTGCGCGTCGTTTGTTTGTGGAGGGCGTCACATCTTTGGGTTTGAATTTTACAGTAGGGAAGCCTGTTCCGTCAAGGAATGGTTGCTAGAATTAACGGGATTCGTGGGGCACTTGATAGGAACATTGTTATTGAAGAAATTGTTGGAGTTTTTGTCTTACATCGGTTAATTATCTCCTCTAAAACTAGTATATGAGTCTAGGCGGCCTCTCCGTTCTTTGTCAATTGGTTTGGAGTTGGATACTTTAGGAGGCTTTTCCCCTTTGTCTGTGCCATAGTTGGACTTTCTTTCATTGTGATCCGTGCATTCCGGATCATTTGTTTACCTCTCCACGTGTGAGTCGGGAGTCGCACGTGCGGGAGAGTGTTGAAGTTTGTCCCACATCGGTTAATTATCTCCTCAAAAACTAATATATGAGCCTAGGCGGCCTCTTCACTATTTGCTAATTGGTTTGGAGTTGTTTTTCCCTTTGTCTGTGCCATAGTTGCACTTTCTTTCATTGTGATCCGTGTATTCCAGATCCTTTGTTTACCTCTCCATGTGTGAGTCGGGAGTCGCCCGTGCGGGAGAGTGTTGGAGTTTGTCCCACATCGATTAATTATCTCCTCCAAAACTAATATATGAGCCTGGGCGGCCTCTTCACGCTTTGCCAATTGATTTGGAGTTGAATGTTTTAACAGAAATATGTGTGTTATATGGGCTTTTTGGCGTATTCGGAATAGAGTGGTGAATGATGGATCCATACGGCAAAATTTATCGTTACATAAATGACTGTAAGTGCCATGTAGTGATTGACCAAAATGGGACAAACAAAACATAGAACAAGAGGTTATCAGTTGAAGACTTGAAGGAGGAAACATTTTTTTTTTTTTTTGACATTCAAAAAAGAGTGGGAGGGGGCGACTAGCGTAGCAACTCCACCATGGGCGTGACCATAGGGGCTCCCGACCCACCGTGGAATGTCGGGTTAGAGCCATAGCTACCGTCCGGGAGGACAGGGCCGTCACCACGGCACCACCTGGTGCACAGCGGCGAGAAATCCCCCTTTTCGGTCCAACTACGGGTTCGAATCAAAGCCTATTAATGGCACCACCCACATGCACACATGTGCCTCCCAGAGATCGAACCTATGTAGTTGTTAAAGAGAGATGGTGACTCCCACTAACTGGGCTACCACAACGGTGGTAATCTGGCACTTTCGCACAACTAGATGTGAATTATTCCTAATAACATCCTTTGAAAAAGTGGTTGAGGTCCTATCAGAGCTGGTACCAAAGACCACTTGACGCAAGGAGTTCATGAGAGAATATTTAGCGTATTATTCTAAACGAGATACACATTCGAGTTCTTAAGTAAATCTTGCGCACAAGGAAAATAGAGAGACTCTGTATATTATTGATTGAAAACATTAAATACGAAATTAGGTTACAATCCCTTTTATAAGTCCTAATCCTAGAAATCCTAAAAAACATGTCAAAAAAATAAAGAGTCCCAGATTTTGGGGAAACGACAAAAATTGAAAACGAAAAATAAAAACAAGATTTTTCCAACTGAAACCAACTTCTACAGAATTACACACTACTCCAATTGAAGGCCTAAATGAATGAATTGGGCCGAAAATCCACCATCAATCACAACCTTAGGATTGTGTGTCTTGACCGCAGCGCGATTTTAAGTCATCCCATCAAGTTTGGGCCCAATCCGAGCTCGTTCAAATTTTGTCAAATCTGGTAATCCGCTATTAACGCCTGTTTGGGCTTCCGACCCTTCGACCGGTCCAATTGGTTCATGAATTTAGCCGCTACTTGTTCTACATCAACTTATTCTTTGGATGTGACTCTGCGCGTCGTTCATTTGTGGAGGGCGTCACATCTTTGGGTTTGAATATTACAGTAGGGAATCCTGTGTCCGTTCAAGGAATGTTTGCTAGAATTAACGGAATTCGTGGGGCATTTGATAGGACCATTGTTACTGAAGGAGAATCCGTGTGGCGTATTCGGAATCGAGTGGCGTTTGAAATATTCAAATTTAGTGTATTCGGAATAATTTTCTTGGAGACTGGGAGTGGACAAAGATGTTTAAGAATGGTTTGGTAGAGCCAGCCGTGGAAAACTGAGCAAAAACAGGAAATCAATTTTTGACAAATCTTCTCTCCCTTTTCTTTCCCATTTCGTTTTGTCGGCTTGTTTTACTAAAATTCTTATTTTTTAAAAACTTATTTTTTACTTTATTAGACAGGCCATTCTCTCACAATACATCACTTATAATTCAAAAAATAAGTACTTATTTCCCTTTGCGAAACGGGGCGTGCCAAATTGGCATTGTTTGGAAAAAAAGTTGGCTTGGCAGGGAAAAAATGTGATTACCAGGAAAAACTTACCCATTTTTGAAGTACGAAAATTGCTTGCGTAACCTCTACCCACCCAACACTCCGTTGAAAAATTGTACTATAATCCTTTCCTTTTCTTCTTTTGATAACTCAAACAATCCGTTGAAAAATTGCATAATCCTTTACTTTTTCTTCTTTTGATAACTCAAGCTATTCTGGCCAGTGAGGCTCGTTCCGAGGGAAGACGAGGAAGACTTGTGCTTTGGCTGCCAAATTTTATGGATCCAGGGACTCTAAAGTGCACCCCTGCACTAAAGGGCTGTAGTGTGGTATGTCAACCGTCCATCTCAACAATCAACCATTCGGAATTAAGAATGACTCATTCTCTTCCATTGAAAGAGTCTTTTTAAATTCAGACCATTGAAAACACTTTTAGACTGGAAAAAATAATCCCATTATGAACGGGAAAGATTGATTATGTCAACGTAATTACTACTTTTGCCGCTAAAAACGCAGGAAGAGTGATATTTAATTGATACTTTTACGTTCTTATAACAAACACTACTTTCAGAAATTTAATTTACCTCCCATATTATGTATTCTTTCCTTAATTAGATTGATTTACTGTTTACTTTTTGTGCTTGTAAAGTACAAAAAGTTAATAAAATATGGGATAAATTATAAAATCTCCCCTCAATATATCACATTTATTTTTTATTTTGGAGTTTTGGCTATGTTCCGGGGTCTTCAATTGTTTTATGGCAACTCAACGTAAGAGGAGAAAGCTTAAACGTGTTAGGCAACAGGTCGGCCCAATACTTTTGGGCCTTAGGCAAACTCTGAGATGTTTTGTTGAAATAATTTAATTTATTTTCACACTTTTTTTTTTCCATAATCACTCTTTTTTTTTTTTTTTCCTTTGAACGGCGAATTTTTTTATTAATATTTAAAGATGACAAAGACTAAAAGAAACAAGGAGCAATGCAACAAAAGTGTCCGGTCCGAGACCCAAATCTTAGATTGGCAAGATGTCAACCCAAGACACACCCAAAGGAACAATTCCTGTACTTGAAGACTTAAAAGCCTAGATAAAACAGTTAAATCAAATGAGACACAGTCCAATACTCCTAAGAGGCCAGATGGTCAAGTAAAAATGGGTGAAGCCCAGACAATAGTACAACCCAAACAGACATCCAAACCCTAGCTACAAAACACAACCCATCCGCCGTCGTACCAAGCCGCCGGGAGCCACATCACAACAGACAACCACCATACGACCTCCCCACCACAATTCGGCATCCACCACCGGACAAACCACCATCTGGAAACTGCACAAGTAGCCAAACCACAGTAAGACGCGATCTCGGACAAGTCGTCAGGCCAAGGACCGCAGTTAAACCCAAGGAAAGAACCAGCGGGAGATAAGCGAACCTCGCCACACTCTCTTTCTTGTTGTCTTGTAATTTGAATTTACAAAATTAATCTTTCATTTTATTTTCTTTCACTTTCTTCTGGACACCATTGTAACTTCACATCACAATAATAATAATAATACTAAAATTTTGAGTGTGATTATGACAAAAGGGTGTAAAATCACACACTGATAACACGATAATCAGAAAAGTAACAACACTATAACAATGAAGCAGATCCAAGTGCGTACTTATATTTGGATTCACATTGACAGGATTTTTTATACGTCAGGCGTCTAGCTATCAACCGCGCATGCAATCTCCCATTTCCCAAGTTAGGGATCAACTGTGTGCAAGTTAACACTCTAAACTCGAAGCATATATGAATGATATAAGCGGAGTTAAACCAAAATGCAGATGGAATAAAATCCCAAACCCGTTTCTTATTGCTTCACATTGTAGGATATATACAATACTTCAAACGAGACCCTTTCCGGCGTTTTACCGACAAGTCCGACCAAAAAATGGGACAAACAAAACATAGCAACAGAGTTCCCGGCCAGTCCTTGAAGAAGGAAACATTATTGCATTTGATACTTTCCTTTCCTTCAACACAGGCCTACTCAGAGCAGGTATCAAAGACTTCCACACCGTCATCGAAAATTCATTCCAAGCGGCCCCGTGCCTCAGGTCAAGTATACTAGCTTTCCTGGAAAACAGGAATAGAAGGGGGGGAAAGGAAACAACAACAACAAAAAAAAATCGAAGTATGTTAATTATCACTCTTTAAATGCAACTCTTCTGCTTGAAGTAACAAATACGACATGCCGTGAAATTAATTTATGTCGGTATACAAATGAGTTTTGCCAAATTACAATCGTTGAGTTGTCAAAGGAAGAAAGGGTATGCATTCGAAAAACTAAACTAGCAAAACTAGCATTGAAGAGCCATTTTGTTTAGACCGTTTGACAACTATATATTCAGACCATTTGTTTGGTTAAGAATCCCAGCATTGGAGAGCCAAAGCTAGCATTCCAAATAGGTTGAATATTGCGAGTAGAAAAAGAGAATTAAAAGAAACCAAGAACTCAATCAAGTTTTCGCACTTAAATTGTGGGTTACATTGTGAAAAAAGGGTATACCGTGAAACCAATGCCTGCATGCACAACAACATCAGCAACAGTAACAGTATCGATACGCAGTTATATAGGCAAGGAGGACTGGAGAAAAAAGAAATAAAGAAACAACCTTGGATAGACACAAACCGATTAGCCCCGAAGTCGCCTCTTCAGTCTATTAAAATTCACTGCTGTGGTAATGTACAACCAATCTGCTGCTTCATCCAAGAACTTAAACCAGGCATATCTTGACCCACTGCTGAAGAGAATTGTGCCAAAAATTGCCCAGAATCCACATGCAAAGCCAACGCCCAAGCTGATATAAAATGCCGGTGTAATAGTAAACCAGTCCTCGTCATCTTCTTCTTGAATCCCTTTCTTATTCCCAGAAGCACCGCCTTCTTCTTCCCCCGGACACTTATCTGGAAGTGGAACCCCACAAAGTTGAGCATTCTCAGAATAAACCGAGGCATCGAAGCTTTGCAGTCGGGTGCTTGTTGGGATTTTTCCAGACAAGTTGTTGTTTGACAAGTCCAACACGCTTAGAAAATTTAGAGCAGTCAAGGTTGGAGGAATCTTGCCAAAAAGTCTATTTCTAGACAAGTCAAGAGATTCCAACATTTTCATTCGATCAATGTTCTGGACGATTTTACCGGTAAAATCGTTTCTGGAAAAGTTCAAGGAGACCACCTCTGCAAGACTAGCGATTTCCGGTGGAATTTCCCCCGAAAATTTGTTGCTAGAAAAGTCAATCATTTTTAAGAGTCTGAGTCTTCTTTGGTACCCCCGTTCTTGTCCTTTCCATTGCACCAATACATTCCCCAGGTAAATGGTGCTGTAATATGCAAAATCAGCGGTTTCTTTCATGCTATGATCGCTTTGAACCAAAGCAGAAAAATTGTCAAAACACCATGGCAGCTTTCCGGACAAATCATTCTGAGAGAAATCCAAAACACAGAGGGAATTAAAGAGGCAAATATCTCGAGGTACGTCTCCATAGAATCTGTTGGAGCGTATACTAAGAATCATTAAATTCGGGATACGTGTCCCCAACCACGGTTGTATTTTTCCAGTGAATCTGTTTCCTCCCAAATTAATAATTATCAAATGCGGGCAGTTCTTCAAGGACTCAGGCAATTCCCCGGAGAAATTATTGTTGCTTAACTGCAATACTTTGAGGTTAAAGAAGGAACCAAATAATCTTGGAAGTTCACCAAATAAAGTGTTGTTGGCCAAATTGAGCATTTGTAGTAATTGAAAAGGTTCCCAACAGTCGGGAAGCCCTCCCGATAATTGGTTCCTTGAAAGGTCAACATACGCGAAAAAGGAAACTGCACATATGGACGAAAGGGACCCCAAAAACAAGTTTTTGGATAGATCCAAGATCGACACATGGGAAGGAAACCACGGTATTTGGCCTGTAAAGCTGTTTGAATATGGAAACCGTGGAAGATAAATCAGGCACCAAGCCCTTCATCTGGTTATTAGAGATATCTATGTTAACCAAGTTGGGAGGTAGATCCCGAAACCAATTCGGGACAACATCAGAAATTCCAGCTCCAGAGACATCAAGCTTGGAGAAATTGTTCTGATTTCGAAGCCATTCTGGGAAGTCAGGCCCCAACTTGCAAGACTTTAACTTTATAGCATCGAGTTGAAAAGGAGGAATCCAGTTGGAGCTGATGTTGAAAATTAGTTGGTTATTTGAGAAGTCCAAATATTTCAAGCTAGAGAGGTTTGAGAAGTGGCTTTCAGAGATAATGCCTTCCAATGAATTCAGAGAGGTGTCCAAATGTTCAATCTTCGAAAGTTGTCCAATACTTTTGTCAATGGCCCCATTCAAGGAATTGTTCGAAAGATCTAATCGGGTTAGTAATGGAAACGCGGTCAAATCTGGAAGCATCCCAGAAATTTTATTTCCGTAGAATTCCAGGACAACAAGATTCGGAAGCACGTGTCGGAAACTCTTAGGAAAATCCCCAGTGAGTTTGTTACCACCGAGATATAGTTCCCTAAGGGATGAAAACCTTGTAAAACCAGGTAATGTACCACTTAGTTGATTCGAATCAAAATTCAAGATTTGTAACGACTTCTCTAACCCCGACAATTTAACAAGAACTACGGCAATTTGTTCAGTCACATGGGACCATGTCAGTTCTAGCGATTCCAAACGACTCAAATTAGAAAAAGACTTTGGAATTTTTCCAACGAAATCATTATACGCAAGATTGAGATGCACAAGGGATATCATTTTCCCGAAAGCATCAGGAATCAAAGAAGACATATGATTGTTAGAGAGATCAACGACGGTGAGATACAGAGAAGAATTAAGAGGATGTGTTGGAGGAACTTGATTGGGAAGGTAGCAATCGCTTACGTTCAAGTATTCCAAGAGAGGGAGATTGTCACTAACTAATTCAAGCCAATTGGTTGCTTCACTAAGGTCAACCATGCTAAGATCAAGGTGTCTTAACAATGGAAAATAAGAAAGCCATTCAAGATTTCCACCACTCAAGTTATAATTCCCGCCTAGAGAAAGATACTGTAGACTGGAAACGTTTCCAAGATTTTGATTAGGAATTGGGGTGTAATTCCCACCAAAGTTATTTACACTCAAGTCTAGATACTTCATATGCTGCAATTCAAGTAATGAAGGACTAATCTTACCGGTCAGAGACCATGTACTAAGATTGAGCACGGCTACATGACCTGTGTGATTGTTGCACTTGACTCCTCTCCATTTGCAACACTCTTTTTTATCATTTTCGCTGCCCCATGAGGAGAGAGAGTCGCCATCATCTCTAAGAGTTTCTTTGAACTTGAGGAGAGCTTGTTTCTCCTTCCCTATGCATCTGATTTTCGGATTTGACGTGAGTCCAGAGGAATTTTCGTTGAATGCCAAAAGCATAACAACAAATAATCTGAGCATTTTAGTGAACATGGTGGCCATAGTTAGGACCAAAATCAAGCCAAAAAACACAAGCCAATGAGGATTTGTGCTTATTTTTTTCCTTGAGTTCTCTTAGCCATGGCATAACCACTTTATATATATGCATTTAAGTGTGGGTGTGTATTGGTTGACATGCTTAGTGACAAAAACATTGTTGTCACAAATATGTCCATAAAAGAAAGCGACAATTTTCACAAATGTTAGCTTTAGTGACAAACATAAAGTTGCAACTATAATTTTAGTTATAGAAACAAATTAGAAAAAGACCCAAAAACAAAAGACTTTGAATGATGGGCACAAGTATTGAACCCATGACCTTCACGATTGTGCTGACCAACAAGTATTTTCTGGGTGTTTTTTCGCGGAGATCGACTGGGACTTTTTCGAAGAATTATTCTAAGATTGGAATAGTTTTTATATCGTATTTTTAAGAGTCAAGATTGAGAACAGTGGAATCCAATCCATACATGTCGTACTGTTTTTTATGTTCCCCACTGAGCATGCTGATGCCCATCCATGTCACTCTCCAATGCCTGGTTGAAACATTGGTAGTTTATCCAGTACCTCGTTGTTCGACCTATCGACTCCGTCCAAGGCTACGGGTCAAAGCGTGTTCGACCCGCTAGAGATAGATGCATTGGCAAAAGTGAATGGTGCTGACCAACAAGTATTTTCTTGGTGTTTTTTCGCTGAGATCGACTGGGACTTTGTCAAAGATTTCTTCTAAGATTTGAATACTGTGCAAAAGTAGGAGATCACTATTTTGACATACTATCCTCTCTTCTTTCCTTGGGTTCGTTGACTTATTATGTATAACTTAAGGTTCTTAACCCATTTTTTTCTACCGCAGATATTTTCGCACTTGACTTTCTCATAAATTAATACACTCTATAATTTACATTGTTTTGGTGCTTGTGAGTACAGTTCTAAGCACAGTATGGCCATCAAAATTTGTCACTACATAAATGGTTAGAAGAAGGAAATATTATTTATTAATCTAGCACTTTCCCACAACTAGTAAATGTGAATTATTCCAATTTACATCCTTGGAAAAAGTGGTTGAGGTCCTACGCCGAGCCAGAGACGGAACAAGGATTTTATCCTAGCAGTGGTGAAATGTATACTAATAAAAAAAACTTAAAAAGATGAACTACAATATAAAAAGTCATTGAATCTAGAAAAAATTAAAATTACATAATAAAAACTATAGTAAATGATGTTTGTCATATGCACATATAGTACCAAAAAAAGACTAATTTTAATTTAATCTATCTACTAAAGTGAGGTATCTTGAATTGTGTCCGACACTCTTTCATATTGTCAAAAGTATCGATGATAAAATCAGCGTCAAAACTTCAAGCTATGTCCTTCTCAATATTTGCTATCAAGAAACTTGTCAGAAAATCATCTTCCATTCTATATAATGTGAAGCTTTTTTTTCTTAATTTGGACCTTATCTTTCTAATACTTCACTTTGGCCCATTGAATTTAATTTTGAAATATTTTTTTTGGGCCTCCATTCTTGAAAAAAAAGAGGATTAAGTATATAGCAAAAAATAATGAAAAAAAATTAGCGGGGGCAAGTCTATATAAGTTGGGAATATATATATTTTTTTTAGATAAAATAATTGCATTTTCTAAAATCAACCAAATAAAACAGAAATAGAAAGGAAATCATTCCTAAAATCCCTACTATTCATATTCCTAGCCTTCCTCCTCCTAAACTAGCTTTATTTTTGTGGAAGGTGCTGCATAAGATTATCCCAACTAAATAAAGTAGTGTTGTTCAGGAGAGGCATGGCAGGAGACTTGTTCTGTCCGGCGTGTGGATCGGACAAAGTGAGGAGACTGTTGAATCATTTATTCTTTGAATGTGACTCTGCTGCATGTGCGTCGTCGTTTGTAGAGGGCGTCACATCTTTGGGTTTGAATTTTACAGTGGGGAATCCTGTTCCGTTCAAGGAATGGTTTCTAGAATTAACGGGATTCGCGGGGCACTTGAAAGGAGCATTGTTATACTGAAGAAATCTGTGTGTTATATGGGCTTTTTGGCATATTCGGAATAGAGTGGTGTTTGAAGGAGTCAGTGATGGTGTACATGGAGTACTGCATGGGGTCTTCAAATTGCGGTTTCCCTGTGGAATAGTATTTGGTCTTTGTTACCACAGCTGTGTCTGTGGCTTGGGCTTTCTTTGTCAGCTTTGTCTCTTTTGTGCATCTTCAGCCTTAATGGTTGAAGCTGTGGCCGTACGTTCTTTGATGTGTTACGTTCGGCTCATGGGAAAAGATTCAGCAAATTGGAAGCGTGCGCTAACGTTTGGTTCAGAAATTTGATTATGTGGCAATCACTAAAGTTCCTAGGAATGTTGTAAGAATTGCCCCTAAGTCTAATGTATTAGTGTTTCATATATATAGAATTATGTTTCTGTTTTTGCAATATAAATAAATAAATAAACATGCAGTGAAGTTTAAGCTAACGTGTGCATATCACTTTTTCCATATTACAGTAACATGGATTTTCATAGGAAAAAGGAAAAGCGAAATAAAAAGATACTAATCAATAGAAATCAATAACTCAAGCAAGATTTTGCACTTAAAACTCCTGGTTACCATGTGAAAAAGGGTATAAATGAACCAAAAAAATTAGTAAATGAAGAAATAAACTAAAAAGACTAAAAAAAAGTACTTTGAATGATGGGTACAAGTATTGAACTCATGACAAGATGGGAACTTAAAATGCATTGTGCTAACCAACAAACTAACTTCACCCTTTGATCTACATCCTTGTCAAAATATAAATAAATATAAGAAAATGGACATGAATTTTTTTTAAGGTTGCCCTAACTCAAGGGCTTGCTGGGCTTACCCTGGGCAGGCTCTGAGTAGAAATAGTTGTAGAGCATTGAGTGTAAGTGGGAAATCACTATCTTTAATGCTAAATTTCTTTAAGACACCACAGATGTAATTCGGATAAAGATTTCAGGATTGGTTGGCAGAACTAGCTGTGGAGCTTGCTAGCACTAATAAGTGTAAGTCGGAAGAGAGAATTGTGCCAAAAATTGCCCAGAATCCACATGCAAAGCCAACGCCCAAGCAGATGTAAAATGCTGGTGTAGTAAACTAGTCCTAATCATCTTTTTCTTGAATCCCTTTCTTGCCGCCTTGTTCTTCCCCCAGACACTTATCTGGAAGCGGAACCCCACAAAGTTGAGCATTCCCAGAATAAACAAAGGCATTGAAGCTTTGCAATTGGGTGCTTTTTGGGATTTTTCCAGACAAGTTGTTGTTCGACAAGTCCAACATGCCTAGAAAATTTAAACCAGCCATGGCTGCAGGAATCTCGCCAAAAAGTCTATTTCTATACAAGTCTAGAGATTCCAAGATTTTCATTTGATCAATGTTCTCGACGATTTTACCGGTAAAATCGTTTCTGGGCAAGTTCAAGGAAACCAACTCTGCAAGACTAGCAATTTCCTGTGGAATTTCCCCCGAAAATTTGTTGCAAGAAAAGTCAATCATTTTTAGGAGTTTGAGTCTTCTTTGGTACCCCCGTTCTTGTCCTTTCCATGCACCAATACAATCCCTAGGTAAATGGCGCTGTAAAATGCAAAATCGGTGGTTTCTTTCATGCTATAATCTCTTTGAACCAAAGCAGTAAAATTGTCAAAACACGGTGGCAGCTTTCCTGACAAATCATTCTGAGAGAAATCCAACACACGGAGGTAGTTAGGAGGTAAATATCTCGAGGTATGTCTCCATAGAATTTGTTTGAGCGTATACTAAGAATCATTAAATTCGGGATATGTGACCCCAACCACGGTTGTATTTTTCCGGTGAATCTGTTTCCTCCCAGGTCAATAATTATCAAATGCGGGCAGTTCTTCAAGGACTCAGGCAATTCCCCGGAGTAATTATTGTTGCTTAATTGCAATGCTTTGAGGTAAAAGAAGTTACCAAATTAATGATCTAGGAAGTTCACCGGATAAAGTGTTGTTGGCCAAATTGATCATTTGTATTGAATGAAAAGGTTCCCAACAACCATGAAGCCCTCCCGATAATTGGTTACTTGAGACGTCAACATACCAGAACAGAGGGCCGGTAATTGCACATATGAACGAAATGGACCCCGAAAACAAGTTTTTGGATAAATCCAAAGCCGTTAAACCGGAAGGAAGTCGTAGTATTTGGCCTGTAAAGCAGTTTGAACTTGAATTTATTATAAATAAGGAAACCGCCGAAGATAAATCAGGCACCAAGCCCTTCATCTAGTAATTAGAGATATCTATGTTTACCAAGTTGGGAGGTAGATCCCAAAACCAATTCGGAACAACATCAGAAATTCCAGCTTAGAAATATCAAGGTTGGAATAATTGTTTTGGTTTCGAAGCCATTCTGGGAAGTCAGGCCCTAACTTGCAAGACTTCAACCGTATAGCATTGAGTTGAAAACGTGGAATCCAGCTGGAGCTGATGTTGAAAATTAGTTGGTTATGAGAGAAGTCCAAATGTTTCAAGCTAGAGAGGTTTGAGAAGTGGCTTTCAGAGAGAATGCCTTCCAATGAATTCAGAGAGGGGTCCAAATGTTCCATCTTCGAAAGTTGTCCAATACTTTTGTCAATGGTCCCATTTAAGGAATTGTTCGAAAGATCTAACCACGTTAGTATGGAAACGCAGTCAAATCTGGAAGCATCCCAGAAATTTAATTTCCGTAGAATTCTAGGACAAGAAGATACAGAAGCACGTGTCGGAAACTTTTAGGAAAAGCCCCAGTGAGTTTGTTACCACCGAGATACAATTCCCTAAGGGATGAAAACCTTGTAAAATCAAGTAAAGTACCACTGAGTTGATTAGAATCAAAATTCAAGATTTGTAACGACTTCTCCGACCCCGACAATTTATCAAGAACTATGGCAACTTGTTTTGTTACATGGGACCATTTCAGTTCTAGCAATTCCAAACGACTCAAATTAGCAAAAGTCTTTGGAATTCTACCAACGAAGTCATTGTAATTAAGCAAGATTGAGATGCACAAGGGATATCATTTTCCCGAAAGCATCGGGAATCAAAGAAGACATATCATTGTTAGAGAGATCAACGACGGTGAAATACAGAGAAGAATTAAGAGGATGTGTTGGAGGAACTTGATTCGGAAGGTAGCAATCGCTTAAATTCAAGTATTCCAAGAGAGGGAGATTGTCATTAACTAATTCAAGCCAATTGGTTGCTTCACTAAGGTCAACCGTGCTAAGATCAAGGTGTCTTAACAATGGAAAATAAGAAAGCCATTGAAGATTCTCACCACTCAAGTTATAATTCCCGCCTAAAGAAAGATACTGTAAAGTGGAAACGTTTCCAAGATGATGATTAGGAATTGGGGTGTAATAATCCCCTCCAAAGTTATTTTCACTCAAGTCTAGATACTCAAAATGCTGCAATTCAAGGAATGAAGACTAATCTTACCGGTCAGAGACCATGTACTAAGATTGAGCACGGCTACATGACCTGCGTGATTGTTGCACTCGACTCCTCTCCATTTGCAACACCCCTTTTCATCGTTTTTGCTGCCCCATGAGGAGAGGGAGTTGCCGTCATCTATAAGAGCTTCTTTGAACTTGAGGAGAGCTTGCTTCTCTTCCTCTATGCATCTGATTTTAGGATTTGAGGTGAGTCCAGAGGAATTTTTGTTGGATGCCAAAAGCATAACAACAAAAAAACTGAGCATTGTGTGTTACATGACATAAAGTGTGTCAAGTGGGTTCTTATTTTTGTTTGTTAAGAGTGAAAAAATTTAGGAAGTGAATGTGTGTTGTAGTGGTATAGTTAATTTTGCTTCGTGTTTTCAAGTGGAAGACTGGGACTTGTCAAAGAATTCTTCTAAGATTGGTTGTGAGAACTACTAGCTATGGAATATGATGAGCAAAAGTGGGAGATCACTATTTTGACATACTATCTTCTCTCCACATTCATAATTGACTTGGGTTTGCTTGGCAAGGAAAAATATGAGTACCAGGAAACTCTTAACCCATTTTTTTTTGGGAAAATTTTAAAATACCTCACAAACTTTGACCTCAATGTCTAATAGACACAAAGTTTTGTACACTTCAATTTTACACCTAAACTATTGCGACGTTATTCAATTAGACACCTACCGTCAAAATCTGTCAAATTCCTAACAGATTTGGCTGACTTGGATGTTTGGCTCCGTTAAATATGCTTATGTGGTATCTCATTCGACTTAAAATGTGACACATGTCTCAATTCCCCTTCTATCTCTCTCCATCTGCAACAATGGAGAAAGGGCAAAGCTCTTCCCTGGCGAAAGAAGATCAACAACAATTAAATGAACCAAAAACCCAGCACCGAAACTTTTGGGCCCTCTGGAAAGATAAACCACAAGCAAGACCAGCTTAACCCAGATTGCCAAAACCTCAAAAAAATGGGAGAAATTTGGGACGAAATCAATCACCTTGAATTGAGAGAGGGGAGTCGTGATCTGGTTCATTTGGGGTGTCCATTGCAAGACCAAGACCTATGTCTCTTCTATGAGTGGATCCCTTCTTTTTTCTCTCTCCTTAGAATGATGAGATTTGAGGAGAAGCGGGGGGAGGGAAAGAGGGAATTTTTATCATGTTGATGAAACTAATTACCCCACCACCTTGACATATATCTACTACAATAATAGATATATATATCACGCTAAGGAGATTCACAAAGATCACGGTTTTTAGTGAAAGCGTGATAAAAAATGGTGCTTAAAATTTTTTATCTCAATTTAAGTCCATAACTGAGATAAAAAGTGGGTTTTAATGCGGAATAAAAGACCTCGCTCATGCGATGAGATTAAAAAAAAAATAACATCACCCTTGCAGTGTGATAAAAGATTTTAAGGCAAAAAAAAATGAGAGAAAAGATCTCGCTCTTGTGGCAAGATAAAAGAGAAAAGATCTCACCCTTGTGGTGTGATAAAAAAGAGAAAATACATCACCCTTGTGGCGTGATAAAAGATTTTAGAGCAGAAAAAAATGAGATAAAAGATCTCGCTCTTGTGCTGAGATAAAAGAGAAAAGATCTCACTATTGTAGCATGATAAAAAACTTTAGCGCGGAAAAAAGTGATATAAATGATCTCACTTTTGCAGCGAGATAAAAAGTCTACCCATTTAGGCGCGTGGTCTGAATTTTCACGTGGGCGGGTTGGTACTTATTTAGGCGTGATTTGAAAAGTTATGTGAGGAAAACGATGTCGTTTAAGGATTTTGAAAAGTTTTTTTTTATTTTATATAAAAGGTAAGAAGATAAGCCCTAATTACATTCACCTCTAAAAATCTTTGCGTTTCATCTTCATTTTCATGTCCAAAAATATCGATCGATCAAGAGAGAGAGAGAAAGAGAAGGCAAATCCCACGACTAAGTTCCACTAGTGCCCACTTGTTTCTTCGATGACGGGCGGGCTAATCCACTAGTGCCCGATTTTCTTGTGGACGAGCTGTGATCTTTATAGTTTATTGTAGTAGTAAAATTTAATTATTTCGGATGTCTTCCAGGTGTTTGACACATTAAGTAAAAAAACAATTATATTATTATGTCTTAGCCTTGTTTGAAAAGGATTAAAATCCAATTGGAAAGCTACCATTGAAATTAAAATTCAATATAAACACAAAATTCGTGTGAAATGATTAGTTTATTAAAAAAAATCTAAAGTTTGTCCATAATGTTATTTTCATAAAGTTTGTCTATATCATGTTAATTGCATTTCAAAAAATTCAACAAATTTTAAGAAGAAAAAACAAATTCTCCCTTTAGGAAGTAAGTATAAAAATATTTGTTTTCCTATTGTAACAGAAGTTTTTGGCTAACTTAGTGGTAAAGACTTGAGAAATCAACCAAGAGTGCATAGGTTCGAAATTTGGCAATGACAAGAAAAGAAGGTCTAATAGATACAAAGAAAAGATCACGCACAATGATTTTTCATCTCAGTTTATGGTGTGATATTTTGAACTTTCAATCACAGTTATAGACCGTGATCTAAAGTGACACGCCCAAGAGAAACAATCACAGCTTATAACTGTGATAAAAGAGAAACGATCACGGTTTATAACCGTGATAAAAGAAAGTGACTTACAATCACATTCAAATCTATCACGGTAGCAGGAGTGTGATGGAAAACTTACAATCATGGCCAATAACTGTGATCTTTATGATTTATTATAATAGTCACTTTTCTATTACAGGGTTTTAGTAGTTTAGACACTTTCATATGGTTTAGAGTTTTAGACACTTTCATAGGGTACCCTAAGATTTAAGTTGTGTAGACTTGTGGCTTTACAAAACTATTAGGTGAACTTGTGAACTTATGAAATATTTATAATGGACCAATTACTTAAATCTCCCAAAAATTACCACCTAGTCCCACGAGAAAGATTGCGACTCCAAGATATTTCAGGTCAACTTGGGGCTCCGGGAGGCCCTGGGTGAGGTGTTGCGCGTGAGGAAATAGCTGAGGGAGATCATGGTTGCTATGTCGAGGAACATTGGGCCGCTGTATTTGTAACGAAGAGCACCTACAAAACAAATACTTACTAGCTATCATCAAACATTTATCAAAATTTGTTAGGTTGTTTTTTTTTGCAACAGAAAGTGATCAGTGCCAGTGCACATATCAAGTTTCAGATGGGTCTAAAACCGTTTGATACACGTGGACTCTCCATTGTATTGTAGGGCTACATGCATCGGACAGTTCTAAATACATCTGTGTTCAGATCTGTGCCCCTATGTCTTTATACGTATATATAATTGCTCCTTTCTATTTTTGTTAAAGAAATAAGCTATGTTTGTGTTCGAAGATTAAATCAATTACTAGTAAACCTTTTTGTTTTCAGGTTTTAGTTTTAGTTTTTACTTTTTCGAAAACTAATGAAGAAAACTTTGGCAACAAGTTTTTAATTTTTTGTTTTTCATAAACTTTTTTAGAATTTTTATAAACTATGGAAACTACCAAAAAGTATTTTCTCCAGTTTTTTTTTTTTTAGAAACATAAATATTACCAAACATGTTCTTATTTTTATTTTTATTAGAGGTGACAATCTTAACCAATTTTTTTAACCCGCTCATATCCGCCTACTTATAACCCAATTCAATTCGCCCATATTTTATAACGGGTTTATATGGGTTGAACCCATATAAATCCATATAAATATGCATTTAGATGAGTTGAAAGTAAAACACCCAAGTCCGTTATAAAACACTGAAGGAAACACATTTTACACGAAACACGTTAGAAGGGGTTGAGCTAATTATACAAAATTGTCACTGATATACTAAAAGACGGTCCAATCACCCCTCGAACAAAACAAAATACAAGTCACAAAACACATAATAATGCTCCTCTCTCTCTCTCTCTCTCTCTCTCTCTCTCCAAAATCTAGCAGCCTAGCAAGTGCCACGTATTATCTTTTTTCTAATTTATTTATCCATTCCATTTTCCTAGCAAAATTTTTGCCTTATTTAATTAACGGTTGATGTTGACGTAGTCACAGCTCGGCTCTACAAATTTTTAATTTTTCAATTCCTCACTTTGAATACAACCAATAATCCAAAAAAAAAAAACTCATTCCCTCCACAAGAGTGAACTAGCTAGTGTTTAGCTAGAAATGCAGTTTCGATCTCGGCTCCTGTTATTGTACAAAACCAAATCACTTTCCCGTCTCCATTATTCCTCCTTGTAAAAAAACACAATCTCTCTATCTAATCACTTTTCCGTCCCATTGAGAGGAATACAAAAAGAAAAAAATAATAATCAAAACTAAACTCATAATTTTTTGAATAAAGATGAAATTAAGTTAAAAACTCTTCTATCTTTTTGGCTTATTTTCATTTTTATTTTAAAAAACTTAAATTTTAATCATAATTTTTTACTTTTCTTATTCCTCTTATTGAGACAAATCAGAAGGAAGGTGGAAAAGTTGAAGGGGGAGAAGAAGGGGGGAGAGAAAGGAAGGGGAAAAAAAGAAGAAGAGGAAAACTGGTCGGGTTGGACGGGTTTGGGTTTGACTTGATCCATGTTCGACCCGACCAGTTTCAATCCGTTTACTATTTGACCTATATTTGACCCGCGACCCATTTTAACCTGCCCAAACCCGCCCATTTACAACCTCTAGTTTTTATAAAAACATAAACCTGCACTTTTAGTTTCTTAAAAACAAAAACTGAAAAGGTTACGCGCACCCTAAAGGTTCGTTTAAGAGTTTTTCAATTGAAGGAAACATGTAGTCCTTGACAAAGCAGAATGTCGAAAACACTTTTGCATAACCAAATCCCAGTTTATTGAGATGCACATCTTTGGTTTGGTTATAGAATAGGACGAGGATCCTCTCCAATTTCATATAAATAACTGGACCGGTCTAGTTTTGACAATTCGGGTTTCATTCCGGATCAACTTTTCAGAGCTCATTGAGAACTTTGACCATGCTAAAAATCATGATCAGCTATCAATCCATATTTATTTAGAAGGTATCTATATTGAAATGAACACTCAAATCAAATTATTTGACCGATAAATATGATTCGATCACCTCTTGGTCAATATCTAATCAACGTGATTCTAAGCAGGATTGAAGTTCTGGTCGAGCTTGACAAAATGATCGATTTTGATTATGAAAGAGGGCTCTGGACGAACCCCAAACGTAAAAACTTTACAAATCAAACTAAAGAGCCAATATGTTTTCTTTATTGTACTATTTTTTTAACTTCTGATCATAATTATTTACTTCTCTTAATAATCAAATAAATTTAGCCTGGCCAGATAAATTTGAGAAGTAAAAAACTTGGACAAAATTTGAAGAGAAACAGAGCAAATCCTTGTAGTGAGTCTTCGTAAGCCCTTGTGGCGTTTGTTTACCGATCAAAAAAGAAAAGATAAGACCGTGGTTAAAGGAATTGGGTTAAGGATTTTTTTTTTTTTTTTCCAAACAGGTGACATAATGTTATAGATACCCTACTAGTAACTAGAGACTGACAGAATTTTTTGGACAGAATTTGAACAGAAATTCAAATTCCCAACAACCCATTTGAATTCTTGTTCAGACACTCTGTCCAACATTTCTGCCAGTCAGGAAAGATTCTCCCATTCAAAATAGTGGGTTCTTTTAACTTTACTATCGCTCAATTCAATGCCCACTGATATGGGTTTGATGATCAATCCTCGATGCGCATGGCATCATCCTTAGTAGTGCGAGTAATAGAAGCAGAGCCCCTGCTCTCAAGTAGCTTCATCTCAGATATTACCTGTGCCTGCATGATGAACAGAAAGATGAAATTTTGGTAGCAATTAATATAGGGCAAATTATACTTTTCCCATTAATAATAATTACGAGCCCTGAAATTTTTCTAAGGCAGAAGAAATCGTATATACCTGAATGGCATTCTTCCTACGCTCTCTGCGCAAACAATCTTCAAGGTACCTTACTTTCTGATTAGTCTACGAGCCAAAGAGTTACAATATAATTAAAACAATCTTCGATTAGAAATTAGGCAATCCATTAAAGATCGTGTTTTGTTGTGTACCAGATTATAGAAAGCCTGGATGTACTCTTTAAGTCCCGCAATTTCGCGACGACTTTGCTGATACTTCTCCCATATGACCTATCATCGAAGTTTTAATCAAATTTTGCCGAGGGCAAGGCAAGTTGTTATTCTGAAAATCGACAAAGCTTAATTACCTGTATATTGGGTGGAAGAGGAAGGCCTTGAGCCATAAAAACCTGATCCACTTCTAGCACATTTAGCAGATGCGCTTTTTTAGTGGTTACGATGATTTTACTTCCCAAACCAAGCCAACTGCGGTTTCCGACTAGGGCGTACAGTTGGTCGAAATCATCCACATCGTCGAGGATAACAAGAACTCGTTTGTAGCCCAATTTTTCCTTAATCATATCCACACCTCCGTTAACATCTCTTACTTTTACACTCCTTTCTGATAGGATGTCTGAGAGAAGTTTTTCTTGTAATTGAACCAAGCCATTGGGTTTTCTTGAATTTTGTCCAACATTTTCCAGGAAGCTGCTACCTTCGAAAGTATAAAAGATTTGCTCGTAAATTGCTTCAGCAATGGATGTCTTTCCCATTCCGCTCGGCCCGCATATCCCTACTACGAGGACATAGTCCCGTCCTACTCGCGCGAAGAGATTCAGATATTCATCAAGAATATCGTACCTAATTGGGTAGATGGAAATGCGCAGATTCGTCGGAGTCCGTTTATTCACAATTTCTTCGACAACTTTACCAACTAACATAGATTCAATCCTGAAATTAATGCGTCCGTCGTCAATTGGCAAAAAAAAAAAAAAAAAATTGTAATTGAGCACAAGAGACATCTTTTGTAACCACTAGGTTTGCTCTCCCCTATGAATAGAGAACTTTAGGGGATATTACTGTTGAATCCTTTTGGTATTGAGTGGCATCTCTAGAGTTAGCGATCATAACCGTCCTGTTTGTATATCTTCTCCACATTCGATAGTAAAACTCCTTCTCCTTGTCCGTGGATGTACCTATCTTGGGAACCATGTAAATTATGTGTCTTGTGTGATCGCTTGTTTGTTTCTCTTTTTATTCTTAGCATTCATAACATTTGTTACTACATGTTTTTTTTTTTTTTTAATTCGAGCAAACCCACACGGCCACACCCAACCCGAAAACTATTTGGGTTGAGCCTCGGGTTGAAATCGGATTTAGACGGTTCTCCGGTTGAAGAGATTACACTATCACAATGTCTGGGTAGACCTATATATAAACCCACCCAACCCATCTGAGTTGCAACCCTCGCTCATTCCATGCGCCCCCAAATCCGATGTGTTTACGCATCAATTACTTTATTTATAGTAAAGATGATTTTGCAACAGAACGGAACAGAAAATTAAGGAGAAGAATTGAAACGAATAGTATCATTACCGATCATTAGCGCTGTGATCCCAGCCACAGAAATTGGCAGCTTGTCCAAGAGCTCTCTTCCACCTTCTGTACCAATAGCCTCCTTTCCTTTGTTTGCTGACCGCTGCGGCGGCATACCCTCTCTGTTTCCTGACATCGGACGGATCCACGTCGTAGAAAATGGGCAGCACGATCAGCCCCCACTTGCTCCGGCAGTCCATGATGACCGCCAGCTCCTCGAGGCACCAGCTGGAGCAAACGTAGCTTCTGGAGAACAGTACTATGGTGATCCTCGACATTGCTATGGCATCCTTCAGCTCTCGTCCCATCTGTACCGAGCCCGATCCCTGTGTTTTGCTTCGCAGCTGATTCTCGTCTACGAAGGTGGGGACTCCGCGAATGGTCAAGGACCTTGATATCAGGTCTGTAACGTACTTGCAGGGGTCGTCGTTTTGAACACTTATGTACACATCGTGTTTCCGCCCGCTCCTCTTACACTCTTTTTTTTGTCTTTATCAGGGTGAAGTACTAAAATGCCCCTATACTTCATAATCTACAATATTTAGTCAAGACATCTTACAGGGGCATATTAGTAATTTCATCATAATATAGAAAAAGAATGTAGGTGGAGAAATGAGGAGACTGGATATCAATTTTCTCAAGGAAAGTCAAGATGTCCATTATTGTAGAGCACTGCTTTTTAGGTTCCGTCCAGCTCACATGGGCCGGGACGGGCCACACTATGAGGCATTCCAATCAGAGTTGTGCTAAAAACAAAAAAAAATGAGCAAAAAAGGACTCTTAAAATATACATGAACGGTTCAGATTTATTGTGCGGTGAATCTGAGCCATTCATATACACTTTAAGGGTCTTTTTTTTTTGTCTATTTTTCTGTACTTAACAACCTTTATCTCCGCGTTGATTATTTTCGGATCTCTAACCAGAAAAAATCACTACAATATATAATACACATTTATCCAATCTCAAATGAATTTCAATCACGCATCTCACCACACCAAATATTCACCATGGAAAGTGACCGTCACATTCTTTTTTACAAGTCAAAACAAAGGATACACTGCAAGGTACAAGTATCAACAACCGTTCTTTTCAAAAATACTATGAAATATATTAATTTCAGAGGTGTAGATAATGACGTTTGGCTTACTCGGCCCTAAATTTAGAAAAATATCTATAAATTTTTGAATATTATTTTATAGGGCCTTGTAAAAAATCAATTTCTGCGGATATCGGTAAGTATTACTTTTGGATTCGTAGAGGCCAAAAGTAATATTTATCGACGAATCCGGAAAGTAATACTTTACCGATATCCACATGAGCTGATTTACAGGCCCTATAAAATAATATTCAAAATTTATGGATATTTTTCTAGATTTTTGGGACCCGAAATGCGCAAACGCGATTGTCAAGACGGATCCCTCGCAGAAAGTGTCTCCTACTGCAGCAGTCTCCGTTCTTTTACAAGACAAAACAAAAGATGAGGGCCGCTTCCTTAACCCCACCCCTCGCGAAAATGATACAGCCACCGAAGGGAAATCCACCGCATAGCTCATCGCACGTTTGCCGGGCTCACTCCGGCTACCGGACGGCCTATTCAAATCGTCCAAAAATTCTTTAAAAAAAATCGAGTGGGCCCACGCAAGAATCAATGTGGCATCCGACTTGTGTAGGTGCTCGAACCAATCTTACATTTTTTAACGGTTCGGATCATCTGATTTTTGGAAATTCGGATCGAGCACCTACATATGTCGGATGCCGTTGATTCTCGCGAGGACCCACTCGATTTTTTTTAGAATTTTTGGACGGTTTAGATCAGCCGTCCGATGGCCAAAGTGGGACTGGCGGGCGGGCAGGCGGGCGGTGCGATGGGTTTCCCTTTGGTGGGTGTATCATTTCTCTTTCTTCCTCACACACCCCCCCGGCCCTACCTCCCTTTTCCCGGACTCTCTCTGTCTCTCTCTCTCTCTCTCTCTCTCTCTCTCCAATTTGCTTCTTCTTCTTTTTTTCCTTTTCTTTCCGGTTTACTCTATTTTTTTCATTTTATTTCCTTTCCTTTTTTCCCGATTTGAATTTTTTCTCTTTTTTTCCTCTTTAATAATAGGTTTTCCCCCCGACACACCCCCCGGCCCTACCTCCCTTTTCCTGGACTACCCCTCTCTCTCTCTCTCCCTCCCTTTTCTTTCTTTCTTTTCTGCTTTCATTACCGTTTGCTTCTTCTTCTTTTTTTCCTTTTCTTTCCGGTTTACTCTTTTTTTTTCATTTTATTTCCTTTTCTTTCTTTTCGGTTTGAATTTTTTTTCTTTTTTTTCCTCTTTAATAATAGGTTCAAGTCTAATTCTAGGCTTTGTAAAATAATTGAGAGAAAAAAAAGTATTTCAATTGATCATGTTTATCCGTTTTCTTTTTCTCTTGAAACTAAAGAGGTTGAAAAATTGGAAAAACTATATTTTTGTGGTAGTTTAAACCGTATTAAAGAAGTTGGAAAATTAAGTGTTCCAAAATTCAATCCGTTTGAACGGATGGAAAGATTTTAGTTTTATGATCATTTTATTCTAAATAATCATAATTAAATTTTGACTATAGGGCTCTCGTTGATTAATCCTAAAAAAGTCGTAGAATCAAATATCTCTTAGGGTTAATTAAAAAATATGGTTAAAAAATTAAGTGTTCCAAAATTCAATCCGTTTGAACGGGTGAAAAGATTTTAATTTTCTGATCATTTTATTCTAAATGGTCGTAATTAAATTTTGACGGTAGAGCTCATATTGATTAACCATTGAATTGCAGCAGTAGGAGCAGAATCGTTCAAAGTGTATTGATCCGAAGATCTTGATCTACGGTAGTCAAGGGGGCCTTCTTCTATGTACAGTTTTATACCATACCAATGTGCGCAAAATGGAAAGAAAAATTCCAATGTACGTGAAACCCGGCTCCTTTCGAAAAGAGTAAAGACCCAGTTCGTTACGACG
Organism: Rhododendron molle; assembly: GCA_025413875.1. Lineage (NCBI taxonomy): Eukaryota > Viridiplantae > Streptophyta > Magnoliopsida > Ericales > Ericaceae > Rhododendron > Rhododendron molle. The sequence goes on from CM046396.1 coordinate 37,044,396, forward strand.
ATGACGACCTTGACAACAAGAAGAAGAGTACACGCAACGTCATTTTCCTTCTTGTCCGCAGCGACGAGGTGCAGGCACGACGTGTTCTTGAGCTTCAGAGGCGAGGATACCCGGTACAACATCACGAGGCAGCTGCACCGCGCCTTGGAAGACGCCGGCATCCCCACTTTCAAAGACGACGTCAATCTCCACAAAGGGGGCGAGATCGGGTCGGAGCTGCTCAAGGCCATCCAGACGTCCAGGATCGCCATCATCGTGTTCTCCAGGAACTACGCAAGCTCTGGATGGTGCCTGGATGAGCTTGTCAAGATCGTCGAGTGCAAGAATGAAGGCGGCCAGGTGGTTTTGCCGATATTCTACGACGTTGATCCTTCCGACGTGCGACAACAGACGGGCAGTTTTGCAGACGCGTTTAGGATGCATCAAGGGAGTGGCCGCGGGGCCGCCCAAGACAAGATGGACGCCTGGAAGGCAGCTTTGACGGACGCAGCCAGTCAGCCTGATGGATGGGATATGCATGATGGTGCTACTGCTACTGCCAGTAATTGGTAATTTACAGTGTTCTAAAGCAAGAAATTAATTGACGATTAATCGGCGATTAATCACTACTAGCAGGGCCTATTAGATTAGATCCAATTAACAGCTAATCGCGAATTACTAATTAATATACACTGATTAAACCGATTAATTTAATTGCTCAAAGATGGCCGACTGCCCGACTAGAGTCTTGCGATTTTTAGAACATTGGTAATTTATCACTCGATCCTATATCTTCTAAATTGACGGACGCAGCCAGTCAGCCTGATGACTAGATTAATTTGCTGGTGGAAAATATAGAGAAAATTAGGAAACCTGTAGTTGGTTTTTCTTTTCTAAATTGATTTCCGGAAGGCCTCACACACACACACACAAATTACTCAAATAAAGCATTACTCAAATTGATTTCAGGAAGGCCACTCAATTGGATTGGTGATTGATTTTTGAGGTGTTGGTCTTCGATCGGAGTGTGTCTGTGTAGGGGAGTTGCGGAAGGAAGGGGCCGTTCCTTTTTTTTCTGGTGGGGAGGGAATCGAGGGGACTACGGGAGGAGAGAATTTGAATAGACACAAACGATTGCACAAATACACACACAATAGTGTGAGCCTTATGAATGTAATGATATGCACAGGACCTACACTATTGTGAGTGTGTTTGTCTCTAGCATTGTTGATCTTCGATCGGGGTGTGTCTGTGTAGGGAGTTGTGGAAAGAAGGGGCCGTTCCTTAATTTGTTTTCTGGTGGGGAGGGATCGGGGGGACTACGGGAGGAGAGAATTTGAATAGACACAAACGCTTGCACAAATACACTCCCAAGAGTGTGAGCCTTATGAATGTAATGATATGCACAGGACCTACACTATTGTGAGTGTGTTTGTCTCTATCATTGTTGGTGGGGGGAAGGGATAAAAGCCATTAACACAAGTCTACATACACTTATCTTTTTCTTGTTAGATTATTTTCCCATCATCTCTGCTAAAACCAATTGGTATTATGAAGGATTTCAATTAAGTTTTTTATGACATTCGACATCGCACCTGCAAGTCTATTTTTAGAGCGGTCGCATGGACTCCGGACCCTAACACTTCTTTTTTTATAGCGGCAAAGACAACAAAAAAAAAAAAAAGGAGTGTGGATTGTAAAAAAAGATCTCATTTCCCCTCGGCAATTGAAAAGCTCAAAGAAGGATTATGTGTTTGTCTCTATCTTCCACTCGCTTGAAGGACTTTTAGATTAGGCGCATTTCAATATACATTTTCATATTTGGAGTTGTTCTGCTCTTGGCACGCCCTGCATTTTCCACTACACGCCAATTTGCGTTCTTGGAGATAATTGCACCAACAATAATACATAACTAATAATTTGATATATACTTCTTCAATTTATTAATCTTTGATTTATATGGTTCATTTTCATTAATTAATTAGCAAAAATTATCACTCTTTTATTATTACAATAATCATTTCATTGATCTTTTGTTCAATCTTTCTCTGGCATTCATGCAGGCTTCAATCAAAATTCATAAAGGAAATTGTACAACATGTTTCGACTAGACATCAAGATGCGCACATGACCGTTTCCATTTTCCCACCCACAATGGATGCTGGTAAAGAGTACGTAAATCTCTTGTCAAGTGGAATATCAGATGACATTCTAGTCATAGGCATCTGTGGAGGAATGGACGAAACTGCCATTGCAAGAGATTTGTATAACCTGAATTTTCATAGCTTTGAAGCCAGCAGTTTTCTTGAAGATGTAAGCGTTATTGCACAACGACCCAATGGACTAGTTGCGTTACAAAAGCAGTTGCTTTCGGATATCCTCCCAACAGTTGACGACAATTTAGAAATAGAAATAGGCGATGTTAAAAGAGGAACTGACTTGATTAAAGATGCGGTTGGCAAAAAAAGGGTACTTGTAGTACTGGACAATGTGACTGAACTGGACCAAATAAATGCACTTGCTAGGAGCCGCGATTGGTTCGGTTCAGGAAGTAGAATCATCATAACTACTAATACTAGAGATGCAGAGTTGCTAAATGTAGTTGAAGTCGATGATATATATGGACCTCAAGGCATAGAGGTAAGTAATTAATCTGCTAATTCTTAATGATGAATTAATTGGGTTGCTGGACGACCCCATCGATCAAGTCTTTCTTTACTAATTAATGAGTAGTAAGTACATATATGCATGCATGAATGCAGGTCATTGAGGATAAGTATTTGCAGAACCTTAAAATGATTGAAGACCTAAAGGAGTTTATCGAGACGTCCCTCCATGTGCAGGTAGGTACACTACACCGAACCTATATAGACTACTTTTTTGGGTAAATTATATATAGACTACTTACGAATTCTCATTTGCAACTTAATTTGTTTGATGTAAATTATTACTTGCTGACATGCAGTCTCTTGAAAAAATGTGGTCCCTTATCACTGAAATAGAAGAAGAACAGAGGAAGAACAATGCTCAGGTATGAGCTTTAAAATGAAATAGCTCGATCCAAAGTCTGAAATTGGTGGTGATCGACACTGATCTCAATTCACTTATTGCTTTTATATATTAGGAACAAATTATGGCAAACTTACAGTTACAGCAAAATGTGAATCAAATTAGTTTCCCCTTAAATGCATTAGAGTACTCGACAACAGATGCGGTACTTCTAGATGGAAAAGGGCCCTAAAATTGTGAAGGCTACGAGGCCTTGCTAGATTTCGTGCGTGAGAATGAGAAGATGATCGGGGATAGTGCTATTGTTGGTGATGAGCTAGCTAATGGGAAAGAAGCATGTTCTGCGTCATGATGTTGGATCCAAGAATTTGGTTGAGGCAGCAAGCAGTACTAAATCAGAACTTGGGCCTGAGAATGAAAAGAATTTGGTTGTTTTCTAAGTTGTAACAACAGTAACAGATCGCCGAGAAGCACAACTTGAGCAGTAACCTACAATTTGTATACACCACATAATAAGAGATAATTGTACAATTTATATTGAGCAACTTCTTAGGAGTTTATCATGATATGGTTCTGAGGATTACTCTCATTCTAATTAATAGAGTAGCTTGGGATTTCAAACTGCGATTTGATAGTTTACATAGGATTTGGAAATAGAGTTTGAGAGCTCTTTTATGATAGATTTGAAATAACTACTTGAGAGTAGTGATTTAAAATCCTCCATGTTAAGGATTGTAGTTAAATAGTGACCTAACAATTACATCTATACTTCTAGTCCATCTTCCACTTTAGTTTCTGTTTGGACCATATCTGGGCCGACCCAAATTATCACAAATGCAAATTTTTTTGGTGAAATTACACGGACACCCCCTCATCTATCTTGTTTGGATATGGACACCCCTAACCTTTAAAAATGCCCATTCACACCCCCTCATCTACTGAAAAGGAAGAAAAACCTCAACGCCGTTAACGGAATGAACGAAATGTCAAATATACCCTTGGTGAAATTACACGGACACCCCCTCATCTATCTGGTTTGGACACATACAACCCCTAACCTTTAAAAATGCCCATACACACCACCTCATCTACTGAAAAGGAAAAAAAAACCTCAACGCCTTTAACGGTAGGAATGAAATGTCAAATATACCCTTTGTTATGAAATGGAGCAACAAGCATATGCCACACTTCACTTAATCAGAAATTTCTCTCCACCCTACTTGATCATGGTGCCTCTGTCTCTCTTCCTCTCCCTCTTCAACTTGCATTGTAGATCATGGACAACCCTAGATAGTGAAGAAAACCTTAAGTTTCAAAGAACATCGGATCGTGTACACCATAGAAAAGCTGTAGATCGTAGATCATCCATTTTGTATTTGAAGTCCTCAAGGGGGCTTTTTCTCCACAACGGCAGTAGGAATCAACCTAGTTTTGGGTTTGTTTGGAGTTATAGCTCTAACTGGAGCTATTAGATCTGTTGTTAGTGTGGCTATGGTGGCTACTATAGCTATTGTTGCCACTTGCCACCTTCCATGGTTGCTGTAGGGGAGAGAGAGAGAGATCTAATACAAAGTGAGAGAGGGAATCTCTAATATAAAGTGAGAATGAGGAATGAGGTATGAAACGCAACTGGGTATATATTGCCGTTAAAGGGCATTTTTGTCTAAAATTTGGCAAAAGTATTGACATGTGCCTTGCAACAAACAGTACTCAAACGGAAGGGTGCTCATTGGGTAATGGTAGAAGATGAGGGGGTGTGTATGGGCGTTTTTAAAGGTTAGGGGGTGTCCGTGTCTAAACCGAATAGATGAGGGGGTGTTCGTGTAATTTTACCTTTTTTTTTTACAAGACATAAACGACCACAACATGCAAAGTACTAACGATTTGTTTGTCACACAAAGGTTCAGATTTTCTCTGTATTTTTGTTATATTTAATCTTTAGAACATAAAAACAATGCATCAGACGGTTATATTGGGATACACATTGACCGAATTATTTTCTTGTGGATGTCCAGCCATCAACTGCGCAATCTCCGTTTTCCCAAGTTTGGGATCAACTGTGTGCAAGTAATTAACACCCTAAACTCGAAGCATGATATAAACGGAGTACTTAACCAAAATGCAGATGGAATAAAATTCCAAACCCGTTTCTTATTGCTTGAAATTGTAAATACTTCAAACGAGACCCTCCCCGTCGTTTTTACCGACAAGTCCGACCAAAATGGGACAAACAAAAAGTAGAACAGAGTTCCCAGCAAGAAGGAAACGTTATTTCATTAGATACATTCCTTTCCCTCAACACAAGCCTACTCAGAGCTGGTATCAAAGACTTCCGCACCGTCGATCGAAAATTCATTCCAAGTGGCCGCTGCCTTAGGTCAGGTATACTAGCTTTCCTGGAAAACAGGAATAGAAGGGAAAGAAAAGGAAACAACAAAAAAAATTGAGGTATGTCAATTATCACTCTTTAAATACAACTCTTCTGCTTGAAGTAACATATATGACATGCCGTGAACTCAATTTAAGTTGGTTATGAATCCTAGCATTGAAGAGCCAAATCTAGCTTTCAATAGATTGAATATTGTGAATAGAAAAAGAGAACCAAAAGAAACCAATAACTCAAGCAAGTTTTTGCACTTAATTGTGGGTTACATTCTGAAAAAAAAAAAAAGGGTATACCATGAAACCAATGCCTGCATGCGCACCAACATCAACAACGGTAACAGTATCGATATGCAATTATATAGGCGGGGAGGACTGGAGAAAAAAGAAATAAAGAAACAACCTTGGAAAGACACATACCGATTAGCCCCGAAGTCGCCTCTTCAGTCTATTAAAATTCACTGCTGTGGTAACGTACAACCAATCTGCTACTTCGTCCAAGAACTTGAACCAGGCATATCTTGACACACTGCTAAAGAGAATTGTGCCAAAAATTGCCCAGAATCCACATGCAAAGCCAACGCCCAAGCTGATATAAAATGCCGGTGTTATAGTAAACCAGTCCTCGTCATCTTCTTCTTGAATCCATTTCTTATTCCTAGGAGCACCACCTTGTTCTTCCCCCGGACACTTATCTGGAAGTGGAACCCCACAAAGTTGAGCATTCTCAGAATAAACCGAGGCATCGAAGCTTTGCAGTTGGGTGCTTGTTGGGATTTTTCCAGACAGGTTGTTGTTCGACAAGTCCAACACGCTTAGAAAATTTAGAGCAGCCAAGGTAGGAGGAATCTTGCCAAAAAGTCTATTTCTAGACAAGTCAAGAGATTCCAACATTTTCATTCGATCAATGTTCTGGACGATTTTACCAGTAAAATCGTTTCTGGACAAGTTCAAGGAGACCACCTCTGCAAAACTAGCGATTTCCTGTGCAATTTTCCCCGAAAATTTGTTGTTAGAAAAGTCAATCATTTTTAAGAGTCTGAGTCTTCTTTGGTACCCCCGTTCTTGTCCTTTCCATTGCACCAATACATTCCCCAGGTAAATGGTGCTGTAATATGCAAAATCGGCGGTTTCTTTCATGCTATGATCGCTTTGAACCAAAGCAGAAAAATTGTCAAAACACCATGGCAACTTTCCGGACAAATCATTCTGAGAGAAATCCAAAACACGGAGGGAGTTAAGGAGGCAAATATCTCGAGGTATGTCTCCATAGAATCTGTTGGAGCGTATACTAAGAATCATTAAATTTGGGATACGTGTCCCCAACCACGGTTGTATTTTTCCAGTGAATCTGTTTCCTCCCAAGTTAATAATTATCAAACGCGAGCAATTCTTCAAGGACTCAGGCAATTCCCCGGAGAAATTATTGTTGCTTAACTGCAATACTTTGAGGTTAAAGAAGGAACCAAATGATCTTGGAAGTTCACCAGATAAAGTGTTGTTGGCCAAATTGAGCATTTGTAGTAATTGAAAAGGTTCCCAACAGTCGGGAAGCCCTCCTGATAATTGGTTACTTGAAAGGTCAACATACGCCAAAAAGGAAACCGCACATATGGACGAAAGGGACCCCAAAAACAAGTTTTTGGATAGATTCAAGATCGATACATGGGAAGGAAGTCCCGGTATTTGGCCTGTAAAACTGTTTGAACTTAAATTTATTTTGAATATGGAAACCGCGGAAGATAAATCAGGCACCAAGCCCTTCATCTGGTTATTAGAGATATCTATGTTAACCAAGTTGGGAGGTAGATCCCAAAACCAATTCGGGACAACATCAGAAATTCCAGCTCCAGAGACATCAAGCTTGGAGAAATTGTTCTGATTTCGAAGCCATTCAGGGAAGTCAGGCCCCAAAGTGCAAGACTTTAACTTTATAGCATCGAGTTGAAAAGGAGGAATCCAGCTGGAGCTGATGTTGAGAATTAGTTGGTTATTAGAGAACTCCAAATATTTCAAGCTAGAGAGGGTTGAGAAGTGGCTTTCAGAGATAATGCCTTCCAATGAATTCAGAGAGGTGTCCAAATATTCCATCTTCGATAGTTGTCCAATACTTTTGTTAATGGTCCATTCAAGGAATTGTTCGAAAGATCTAACCGCGTTAGTAATGGAAACGCGGTCAATCTGGAAGCATCCCAGAAATTTTATTTCCATAGAATTCCAGGACAACAAGATTCGGAAGCACGCGTCGAAAACTCTTAGGAAAAGCCCCAGTGAGTTTGTTACCACCGAGATACAGTTCCCTAAGGGATGAAAACCTTGTAAAATCAGGCAAAGTACCACTGAGTTGATTCGAATCAAAATTCAAGATTCGTAACGACTTCTCTAACCCCGACAATTTATCAAGAACTACGGCAACTTGTTCGGTCACATGGGACCATGTCAGTTCCAGCGATTCCAAACGACTCAAATTAGCAAAAGACTTTGGAATTCTACCAATGAAATCATTATACGCAAGATTGAGATGAACAAGGGATATCATTTTCCCGAAAGCATCAGGAATCAAAGAAGACATGTGATTGTTAGAGAGATCAACGACGGTGAGATACAAAGAAGAATTAAGAGGATGTGTTGGAGGAACTTGATTCGGAAGGTAGCAATCACTTAAGTTCAAGTATTCCAAGAGAGGGAGATTGTCACTAACTAATTCAAGCCAATTGGTTGCTTCACTAAGGTCAACCATGCTAAGATCAAGGTGTCTTAACAATGGAAAATAAGAAAGCCATTCAAGATTTCCACCCCTCAAGTTATAATTCCCGCCTAGAGAAAGATACTGTAGACTGGAAACGTTTCCAAGATTTTGATTAGGAATTGGGGTGTAATTCCCACCAAAGTTATTTCCACTCAAGTCTAGATACTTCATATGCTGCAATTCAAGTAATGAAGGACTAATCTTACCGGTCAGAGACCATGTACTAAGATTGAGCACGGCTACATGACCTGTGTGATTGTTGCACTAGACTCCTCTCCATTTGCAACACTCCTTTTTATCGTTTTCGCTGCCCCATGAGGAGAGAGAGTCGCCATCATCTCTAAGAGTTTCTTTGAACTTGAGGAGAGCTTGTTTCTCCTTCCCTATGCATCTGATTTTCGGATTTGACGTGAGTCCAGAGGAATTTTCGTTGAATGCCAAAAGCATAACAACAAATAATCTGAGCATTTTAGTGAACATGGTGGCCATAGTTAGGACCAAAATCAAGCCAAAAAACACAAGCCAATGAGGATTTGTGCTTATTGTTTCCTTTGAGTTCTCTTAGCCATGGCATAACCACTTTATATATATACATTTAAGTGTTGGTGTGTATTGGTTGATATGCTTAGTGACAAAAACATTGTCGTCACAAATATGTCCATAAAAGAAAGCGACAATTTTTACAAATGTTAGCTTTAGTGACAAACATAAAGTTGCAACTATAATTTTAGTTATAGAATCAAATTAGAAAAAGACCCAAAAAAAAAAAAACTTTGAATGACGGGCACAACCCATGACCTTCATGATCGTGCTGACCAACAAGTATTTTCTGGGTGTTTTTCGCAGAGATCGACTAGGACTTTGTCAAAGAATTATTCTAAGATTGGAATAGTTTTTATATCGTATTTTTGAGAGTCAAGATTGAGAACAGTGGAATCCAATCCATACATGTCGTGCTGTTTTTTTTGTTCCCCACTGAGCACGCTGATGCCCATCCATGTCACTCCCCAATGCCTGGTTGAAACATTGGTAGTTTATCCAATACCCTCGTTGTTCGACCTATCGACTCCGTCCAGGGCTACGGGTCAAAGCGTGTTCGACCCGCTAGAGATAGATGCATTGGCAAAAGTGAATGGTGCTGACCAACAAGTATTTTCTTGGTGTTTTTTCGCAGAGATCGACTGGGACTTTGTCAAAGATTTCTTATAAGAATTGAATACTGTGCAAAAGTGGGAGATCACTATTTTGACATACTATCCTCTCTTCTTTCCTTGGGTTCGTTGACTTATTATGTATAACTTACCAGGAAACTCTTAACCCATTTTTTTCTACCGAAGATAATTTTCATTTTTCACACTTGACTTTCTCATAAATTAATAGACTCTATAATTTACATTGTTTTGGTGCTTGTGAGTACAGTTATAAGCACAGTATGAACATCAAAATTTGTCGCTACGTAAATGGTTAGAAGAAGGAAATATTATTTATTAATCTGGCATTTTCCCACAACTAGTAGATGTGAATTATTCCAATTTACATCCTTGGGAAAAGTGGTTGAGGTCCTACGCCGAGCCAGAGACGGAACAAGGTGTTATCCTAGCAGTGGTGAAATGTATACTAGTAAAAAAAACTTAAAAAGATGAACTACAATATAAAAAGTCATTGAATCTAGAAAAAATTAAAATTACATAATAAAAACTATAGTAAATGATGTTTGTCATATGCACATATAGTACCCAAAAAAGACTAATTTTAATTTAATCTATCTACTAAAGTGATGTATCTTGAATTGTGTCCAACACTCTTTCATGTGGTCAAAAGTATTGATGATAAAATCATCGTCAAAACTTCTAGCTATGTCCTTCTCAATAATTGCTATCAAGAAACTTGTCAGAAAATCATCTTCCATTCTATATAGTGTGAAGCTTTTTTTTCTTAATTTGGACCTTATCTTTCTAATACTTCACTTTGGCCCATTGAATTTAATTTTGAAATATTTTTTTGGGCCTCCATTCTTGAAAAAAAAGAGGATTAAGTATATAGCAAAAAATAATGAAAAAAAAATTAGCGAGGGCAAGTCTATATAAGTTGGAGATATATTCTTTTTTTTTTTTTACATAAAATAATTGCATTTTCTAAAATCAACCAAATAAAACAGAAATAGAAAGGAAATCATTCCTAAAATCCCTACTATTCATATTCCTAGCCTTCCTCCTCCTAAACTAGCTTTATTTTTGTGGAAGGTGCTGCATAAGATTATCCCAACTAAATAAAGTAGTGTTGTTCAGGAGAGGCATGGCAGGAGACTTGGTCTGTCCGGCGTGTGGATCGGACAACGTGAGGAGACTGTTGAATCATTTATTCTTTGAATGTGACTCTGCTGCATGCGCGTCGTCGTTTGTAGAGGGCGTCACATCTTTGGGTTTGAATTTTATTAGTAGGGAATCCTGTTCCGTTCAAGGAATGGTTTCTAGAATTAACGGGGCACTTGAAAGGAGCATTGTTATACTGAAGAAATCTGTGTGTTATATGGGCTTTTTGGCATATTCGGAATAGAGTGGTGTTTGAAGGAGTCAGTGATGGTGTACATGGAGTACTGCATGGGGTCTTCAAATTGCGGTTTCCCTGTGGAATAGTATTTGGTCTTTGTTACCACAGCTGTGTCTGTGGCTTGGGCTTTCTTTGTCAGCTTTGTCTCTTTTGTGCATCTTCAGCCTTAATGGTTGAAGCTGTGGCCGTACGTTCTTTGATGCGTTACGTTGGGCTCATGGGAAAAGATTCAGCAAATTGGAAGTGTGCGCTAACGTTTGGTTCAGAAATTTGATTATGTGGCAATCACTAAAGTTCCTAGGAATGTTGTAAGAATTGCCCATAATTAATCTTGCTAAGTCTAATGTATTAGTGTTTCATATATATACAATTGTGTTTCTGTTTTCGCAAAATAAATAAATAAATAAACATGCAGTGAAGTTTAAGCTAGCGTGTGCATATCACTTTTTCCATATTACAGTAACATGGATTTTCATAGGAAAAAGGAAAAGCGAAATAAAAAATACTAATCAATAGAAATCAATAAGTCAAGCAAGATTTTGCACTTAAAACTCCTGGTTACCATGTGAAAAAGGGTATAAATGAACCAAAAAAAATTAGTAAATGAAGAAATAAACTAAAAAGACTAAAAAAAAAGTACTTTGAATGATGGGTACAAGTATTGAACTCATGACAAGATGGGAACTAGCTAACCAACAAACCAACTTCACCGTTTGATCTACATCCTTGTCAAAATATAGATATATATAAGAAAACGGACATGAATTTTTTTTAAGGTTGCCCTAACTCAAGGGCTTGCTGGGATTACCCTGGGCGGGGTCTGAGTAGAAATAGTTGTAGAGCACTGAGTGTAAGTGGGAAATCACTATCTTTAATTCTAAATTTCTTTAAGACACCACGGATGTAATCCGGATAAAGATTTCAGGATTGGTTGGCAGAACTAGCTGTGGAGCTTGCTAGCACTAAGTGTAAGTCGGAAGAGAGAAACTTATTCACGGCGGAGCCGTGACGTGCGATCTAGGCCGTCAGTTTCGGCTCTAGACGGTCCAAATTTAAATTAAAATTTTTCAGGGAAGAACACATTAACATCCGGATCGTCCAAAAACACTTTTGGACGGTTGCGATTGGCTCCGTAAACAACTATTCACGGCTCCGCCATTAAAAAAGATCTTCTCAAGTGGGAAATCACCATCGCCGTGAAGAAGTTATTCATGGCTCTGCGCGATCCAAGCAGTCAGTTTCGGCTTTAGACGGTCCAAATTTAAATGAAATTTTTCCGAGAAAGAACACATTAACATCCGGACCGTCCAAAAACACTTTTAGACGGTCGTGATTGGCTCCAGAAACAACAATTCATGGCTCCACCATTAAAAAAGATCTTCTCAAGTGGGAAATCACCGTGTGTAATGCTAAGTTTCTTTAAGGCACCCCAGACGGATAGATTGAGGATGGAGTGTCTGAGGCCTAGTGAGCACATGCTTCCTCCGCCACTGAATCTGGAGGAGAATTTTGCTTGGTGTTCTTACGTGGGAGACTGGGAGTTTGTCAAAGAATTCTTCTAAGATTGGTTGAGAGAGCTACATACTAGCGGTGGAAGATGGAGCAAAAATGTCAAAATGTCACCATTTTGACATTTCGTCTCACCATATTTTCTTTCCTTTGAGTCCGCGGACTCGTTAAGTAGAATTGACTTGGGTTGGGTTTGCTCGGCAAGGAAAAATGTGATTACCAGAAAACTCTAAATCCATTTTTTTTTCTACGGAATATAATTTGCGTAAACTATAGTTAATCCCCTCTAACTAAGCCTTGCCTGCACTTTGCCCCCTCTAACTTTTTTTTTTTGGCACTCAACTCTCTCTAACTAACTGAAATTCAAACGGTCATAACTTCAAATGGTCATAACTTCTTCGTCCAAAATCAAAAACATGCAAATTATATATCGATTTCGAGGTCTTGAAGTCAGCTTTCTAATGACTACCAAAATCATATCACAATTCAAAGTACACAGAAAGTTATGATCAAAAGAGTAAGGGCTGGTAGACAGAAAGACCGTTTTGATCATAACTTTCTGTGTGGTTTGAATCCTAATGTGATTTTGGTGTAATTAGAAAGCTGACTTCAAGACCTTGAAATCGATATATAATTTGCGTGTTTTCGATTTCGGACAAAGAAGTTATGACCATTTGAAGTTATAACCGTTTGAATTTCAGTTAGGTAGAGTGGGTTGAGTGCAAAAAAAAAAAGTTAGAGGGGGCAAAGTGCACGCGAGGCTTAGTTAGAGGGGGTTAACTATAGTTTACCCATATAATTTTTCACACTTGACTCTCATAAATGCACTCTACAATTTATTGTTTTAGCGCTTGTGAGTATGGTTTTAAGCACCGAATGACAAATTTTTGAGTGCGTTTATAAAAAAATAAAGTGCAAAAACTATTACCCTTTTTCTAGTATGAAAACATTCGGTTGAAATCCCTTTTTGTCCTTTGACAACTCAGGTTGTCAGTTTACATGCATTTCAACTAAACCTACCAGATCCCTATTCGAACGTTTATTACCGAAGCTCATTTCATTAAAACCGGACAAACTTGATGGTTCCTTGCAGATTTCTATCTGTTCCTCAAAAGATTTTTATCTGACTTTGAAGGAGCATATTCCTTAGTTTAAGTCTTAACAGCAAAGATGTTCCAGGTATCTTCATGCCTTCCAGTCACCCCCCGTCCTAAGAACTGAATTAGGGGCAAAAGAAACTTTAAGACAGAAAGAGTTTAAAAAGTGTACTACTGTCGTTTGGTCAAACTAATAAATCACAAAAATTTAACGCGAGACTAACAAATGCGATTTTTTTTTTATAACAACATAAATGACCACAAAATGTGAAGTACTTATGATAGTTCAAATTTTCTCTATGTTTTTGTTATATCTATGTTGTGTTTGGATGGATTTTTGACAATTTTTGTAACGCCCCGATTTTCGGAAATAAAATCGAAGGCATTTAAGTATTTATTTTTGAAAAATTCACCAAATTAAAGTTAAAATTTCAAAACGGAATTCTCAACATAGAGATCTATTTATTACAAACCACTAGGAATATACTAAGGAAATAGTTTTTGGGATAATAAAATAACAGAGCCAACTTCTAAGTTTGATACGGATCCCACGCGTACTCGGGTTCGGCTCCCACATCTGGATTCTCCTCTGCATAGAACTGTTCGCCCTTGGAATTCAGTGTCTCTTCCGGATTTTGTGCCATCAAGGGATCCTCTCCATTGAATCCTGCGCCCTCTAGCAAATTGATCGCCGAAGCAATCGATTTGCCAGGATACAGACGTATCCGTGAGTGATAAATCACCCAGTAAAATAATCCAACCCAACCACCCCTCTTACAATACAGCTAGCAAGCAAACAGGATATAAATGATGCGAGAAAGTAAAACAGGGATTTTTCACATAAACCAGTTCATTACTATCCATTAACCTGACGTGTGATCTAAGATCTCCCCGCGAGATCTTTCCTCCCCAACCGTTAGCCATGCTCGGTCCCATGAGATCACTTCTCTTTGCTGTCTTAGATAACCTAAATTACGATACAACAACAAGGGGATAGCTTATCATGCCTGAATCACAACTAGGGTTCGCTTATCTTATACACCACATTACAATCATCACTGGACACACGCCAGGACATCAATTTGTTCCACTGGACACACGCCAGGACATCAATTTATTCCACTGGACTCTCGCCAGGACATCATCATAAAACATCACTGGACCATCCGCCAGGTTTTATCATCGAAATATCACTGGACCACCGCCAGGTTTTATCAACAGAAAACATCTCTGGACTATCGCCAGGTTTTAACATCACAAAATATCGCTGAACCACCGCCAAGTTTTATCAACAGAAAATATCGCGGGATCACCTCCAGGTTTTATCAAAATATCACTGGGCTTACTTTGCCAGGTTTTATCAAAATATCATCACAGACATCACTGGGCTTACTCTGCCAGTCTTAAATCATCTCCGGGCTTACTCTGCCGGTTTTAAATCATCACAACCATCACTGGGCTTACTCTGCCAGTCTTAAATCATTTCCGGGCTTACTCACGGCTCGAATCATCACGAGACATCACTTTGGGCTTACTCGCGGTCTTAAATCATTACAAACATCACTGGGCTTACTCTGCCAGTCTTAAATCATTTCCGGGCTTACTCTGCCGGTTTTAAATCATCACAAACATCACTGGGCTTACTCTGCCAGTCTATCAAATCATCACTGGACACCCGCCAGTATCAATTCTCATCATATCACGACATCACGCCTGCAGGCAACTTCTAAATGTAAAAATAAACTTCACAATTTATCCATTAATTAACATCGCCTACGTGATTTCTAATTCGCATACCACCCCATATCCCTAGGGTCCAATCTAATATCAAATGAAGCATCGGCACAATATCAATCTCAATAATAATTAAAACGAACAACAGACGGATCAAACAGTTATTAAGCAATGCAATCACGTAACTTTTATGACTGGGCGTTGCCCTTAATCTCGTATGATCACAAAGTAATTATGAATGTAAGATTTATTTAATTAAGCTTAAATAATAATTTTCTAGACTTTTATTAATTAATTATAAGTAATTAAGTTAATTAAACACTAATTAAATACATTAATTAGGTAAAAATATTAAAATAATTATCGTAACCTTAATGAAGGTCCTAACAGCCCCCTATAATGAGTTCGAGTGCTAAAAGTTGGGTTTGAACGCTCACGGAATTAATTTAAATAAAAGATTCAAGTTAATAGGCAAAACAAGAATAAATAGACAATAAATGATTAAATATTTGATAATATTTTTATATTTACAGAATAACATTATGGGGCTGTAAAAAGTATAAATAAAATTATTTGGAATTTTAAATCTTCTTTATAATATTTTACGGTATTATTATTAAGAAACAATGCTTAAATGATAATAAATAGTTAATTAAATAAATAAAATTTTATTTTAACAACATATCACCTTTGAACTGTCAGGAGTCTAAGAAAAATATTTTTGATATTAAAAATATTTTTTATAAGGTCGTTATTAATTTTTGTTTATAACTTTAGTTAAATATTAAATAAATAGCTAATAATGTTAATTAACCACGAAATCAGCAAGCTAAGACCTTTAACAGGTTGGGAGCCTAGGAAAAATACTTTGGGGATTTATAGCTTTGTTTATAAGGTCGCATTGATTTTTCGTTTACAAACGATTATACAATTACAAACAGAAATTTAATAAATATAAGATTAAATAAAAAAAATATGAAACTAACAAGGTATGAACTTTAAAGTATGAGAAACCTAGGATAAAAATTTCGGGGTCAAAATCTAATTTTAACAGGTCGAAAAATCAATTCGAAACCGTAAAAAAAATATCGCGCGGCTGGGCAATAACAGAGTTCGCGGCCGCGAACTCTGGCGCTCTGGTTCTAGCGGTGAAGAACCCCGCACCTTGCGGCCGCGAGGTCGCGCTCTGTTTTTTTGTTTTCGTTCGTATGGCCTCGGGTTCGATGCATGGGGGCACGGGGGACGTTGGGTTATGTCTAATAAACATATTTATACGTAGAGGAGGGCTCGGATTGAATTATAGTACCTCGAATCGGATTGAATTTGTTTTCGATCGAAACTTGAACGTTGGAGAAGACGACTTCGGTTTCGTCGATCGGGAAACCTTGGGGTCGAATTGGTTGATGAATAGCGATGCTCTAGGTTGTAGAAGACGATTGGATCGATCAATTCGGATCTCGGAGGGCCGAAACTAATAAACCCACTTTTCTCTTTCTCTCTTTCTCTCTCTAAAAAATCTATGGATTGTAATTGGTTTCTCTCTGATTTTTCTCTCCTTTTTCACTCCGTGGAAGATGGTAAGTGTTGTGTGTGTCCTAGGGTCGGAATAGTTATGTACTTATAAGAGAATTTTGATGTAAAAGGATTAAATCGAGTCCTAACGGGATTGGGTTTCGAGATGGACGAATTTAGCTCGGTTTAAAGGCTACGGAGGTGATAGAGGTCGAGTAGGAGTAGGAGAGGGAGAGATATACGAGTTGCATGCATACATGCAATAATAAAAATAATTAAATGAGATAATGAGAAAGAATAACTATTTTTTTTGTAATTATCTAATACTTATTTAATAAGGAAAGTATTATTTTTAGATTTAATCGATACCTTTTAATATTTTTATTAAAAAAAAAATTGGGTCAAAAATCCGGGTCGTTACAATTTTTGGGTTTGGTTTTTGGGATAATGAGTGGAGAGTGATAGAAAGAGAAATGAAAATAATGATTAAAGATAAGAGTAATAAATGGAAAGAGAAATGAGAGTCATGATTGAAAATAGAGATAATGAGTGTTTTCTGAGTTGAAATTTTTTTTTTATAAAAAAAAGGCAAGCGAACTAATCTTTAGAAAATTGAAACCACCATGCATTAGACGGTTTTATTTGGATTCCCATTGTCAGGATTATATTTCCATTAGACGGTTGTGAAGCCATCAACTGCGCAATCTCCGTTTGGGATCAACTGTGTGCAAGTAATTAACACCCTAAACTCGAAGCATGATATAAGTGGAGTTAGCCAAAATGCAGATGGAATAAAATTCCAGACCCGTTTCTTATTGCTTGAAATTGAAGGATATATACAATACTTCAAACGAGACCCTTCCCGTCGTTTTGCCGACAAGTCCGACCAAAATGGGACAAACAAAACATAGTAGAACAGAGTTCCCAGTCGCCTTGAAGAAGGAAACATTATTTCGTTTGATATTTTCCTTTCCCCTCAACACAGGCCTACTCAGAGCTGGTATCAGACTTAGATACCGTTGATTGAAAAATTCATTCCAAGCGGCTGGTGCCTCAGGTCAGGTATACTAGCTTTCCTGGAAATTAAAACAGGGGAAAAGAGGAAACAACCAAAAAATAAAAATAAATGAAGTATATCAATTATCACTTATAAATGCAACTCTAGTGCTTGAAGTAACATATATGACATGCCGTGAAGTTAAGTTATGTTGATATAAAAATGAGTGTCGCTAGAAAGGGTGTCGATTCGAAAAACTAAACTAGCATTGAAGAGCCATTTGTTTAGACCATTTGACAACTATATATTTAGACCATTTGTTTGGTTATGAATCCCAGCATTGAAGAGCCAAAGACAACTATATATTTAGACCATTTCCAAATAGAAAAAGAGAACAAAAAGAGACCAAGAACTCAATCAAGTTTTCGCACTTAAATTGTGGGTTACATTGTGGAAAAAGGGTATACCGTGAAACCAAAGCCTGCATGCACATCAACAACAGTAACAGTATCGATAAGCAGTTATATAGGCGGGGATGACAGGAGAAAAAAGAAATAAAGAAACAACCTTTGAAAGACACATACCGATCAGCCCCGAAGTCGCCTTTTCAATCTATTAAAATTCACTGCTGTGGTAACGTACAATCAATCTGCTACTTCGTCCAAGAACTTAAACCAGGCATATATTGACACACCGCTAAAGAGAATTGTGCCAAAAATTGCCCAGAATCCACATGTAAAGCCAACACCCAAGCAGATGTAAAATGCTGGTGTAGTAAACTAGTCCTAATCATCTTCTTCTTGAATCCCTTTCTTGCCGCCTTGTTCTTTCCCCGGACACTTATCTGGAAGTGGAACCCCACAAAGTTGAGCATTCCTAGAATAAACAGAGGCATTGAAGCTTTGCAATTGGGTGCTTTTTGGGATTTTTCCAGACAAGTTGTTGTTCGACAAGTCCAACATGCCTAGAAAATTTAGACCAGCCATGGCTGAAGGAATCTCGCCAAAAAGTCTATTTCTAGACAAGTCCAGAGATTCCAATATTTTCATTTGATCAATGTTCTCGACGATTTTACTGGTAAAATCGTTTCTGGACAAGTTCAAGGAGACCAACTCTGCAAGACTAGCAATTTCCTGTGGAATTTTCCCCGAAATTTTGTAGCAAGAAAAGTCAATCATTTTTAGGAGTCTGAGCCTTCTTTGGTACCCCCGTTCTTGTCCTTTCCATTGCACCAATACAATCCCCAGGTAAATGGCGCTGTAAAATGCAAAACCCGCGGTTTCTTTCATGCTATAATCTCTTTGAACCAAAGCAGTAAAATTGTCAAAACACGGTGGCAGCTTTCCGGACAAATCATTCTGATAGAAATCCAAAACACGGAGGGAGTTAAGGAGGCAAATATCTCGAGGTATGTCTCCATAGAATTTGTTGGAGCGTATACTAAGAATCATTAAATTCGGGATATGTGACCCCAACCACGGTTGTATTTTTCCGGTGAATCTGTTTCCTCCCAGGTCAATAATTATCAAATGCGGGCAGTTCTTCAAGAACTCAGGCAATTCCCCGGAGAAATTATTGTTGCTTAATTGCAATGCTTTGAGGTTAAAGAAGTTACCAAATGATCTAGGAAGTTCACCGGATAAAGGGTTGTTGGCCAAATTGATCATTTGTATTGAATGAAAAGGTTCCCAACAGCCAGGAAGCCCTCCCGATAATTGGTTACTTGAGACGTCAACATACCAGAACAGAGGGCCGGTAATTGCACATATGAGCGACATGGGCCCCGAAAACAAATTTTTGGATAGATCCAAAGCCGTTAAACCGGAAGGAAGTCGCGGTATTTGGCCTGTAAAGCAGTTTGAACTTGAATTTATTATAAATAAGGAAACCGCCGAAGATAAATCAGGCACCAAGCCCTTCATCTGGTTATTAGAGATATCTATGTTTAGCAAGTTGGGAGGTAGATCCCAAAACCAATTCGGAACACCATCAGAAATTCCAGCTCCAGAAATATCAAGGTTGGAATAATTGTTTTGGTTTCGAAGCCATTCTGGGAAGTCAGGCTCTAACTTGCAAGACTTCAACCGTATAGCATCGAGTGAAAAGGAGGAATTCAGCTGGAGCTGATGTTGAAAATTAGTTGGTTATGAGAGAAGTCCAATTGTTTCAAACTAGAGAGGTTTGAGAAATGGCTTTCAGAGAGAATGCCTTCCAATGAATTCAGAGAGGGGTCCAAATGTTTCATCTTCGAAAGTTGTCCAATACTTTTGTCAATGGTCCCATTTAAGGAATTGTTCGAAAGATCTAACCGCGTTAGTATGGAAACGCAGTCAAATCTGGAAGCATCCCAGAAATTTGATTTCCGTAGAATTCTAGGACAAGAAGATACAGAAGCACGTGTCGGAAACTTTTAGGAAAAGCCCCAGTGAGTTTGTTACCACCGAGATACAATTCCCTAAGGAATGAAAACCTTGTAAAATCAGGTAAAGTACCACTGAGTTGATTAGAATCAAAATTCAAGATTTGTAACGACTTTTCTGGCCCCGACAATTTATCAAGAACTATGGCAACTTGTTCTGTTACATGGGACCATTTCAGTTCTAGCCTTTCAATGAGCACCCTAAGAGAGCCCGGCCTGAAATTAAATAAGGAGTTTTCGGGTGCTCGGTGAAAGGCCTTAGAGCCAAAAATTCATTACGACCATTTAGGATAAAATAATCAAAAAAATAAGATCTTCGCACCGGTTCAACCGGATTGAAAATTGGAGCATTTAATTTTTTAATCATATTTTTCCATTAGTTTCGTTAACGGTGTTAACGATTTTACCAATTTGGAGCGTAAAACAAACTACATAGACGAAATTGGAGCACTTTGAAACTATAGGGACGAAAGTGAGACAACCGTAAAACTACAGGGACAACTACAAAAATTTGCCCTATTTATAATGGACCAATTACTTAAATCTCCCAAAAATTACCACCTAGTCCCACGAGAAAGATTGCGATTCCAAGATATTTCAGGTCAACTTGGGGCTCCGGGAGGCCCCGGGTGAGGTGTTGCGCGTGAGGAAATTGTTGAGGGAGATCATGGTTGGTATGTCGAGGAACATTGGGCCGCTGTATTTGTGAACGAAGAGCACCTACAAAACAAAATACTTACTAGCTATCATCAAACATTTATCAAAATTTGTTAGGTTTTTTTTTTGGCAACAGAAAGTGATCAGTGCCAGTGCACATAACAAGTTTCAGATGGGTCTGAAACCGTTCGATGCACGTGGGCTCTCCATTGTTTTGTAGAGCTACATGCATCGGATAGTTCTAAATACATCTGTGTTCGGATCTGTGCCCCTATGTCTTTATACTTATATATAATTGCTCCTTTCTAATTTTGTTAAAGAAATAAGCTATGTTTGTGTTCGAAGATTAAATCAATTACTAGTAACCGTTTTGTTTTTAGGTTTTAGTTTTTGTTTTTACTTTTTTGAAAATTAATGAAGAAAACTTTGGTAACAAGTTTTTAATTTTTTGTTTTTCATAAACTTTTTTAGAATTTTTATAAACTATGGAAACTACAAAAAAATATTTTCTCCAGTTTTTTTCTAGAACATAAATAATACCAAACATGTTCTTGTTTTTATTTTTATTAGAGGTGACAATCTTAATCTATTTTTTTAACCCGCTCAAATCCGCCTACTTATAACCCAATTCAATTCGTCCATATTTTATAACGGCTCAACCCATATAAATCCATATAAATATGCGTTTAGATGGATTGAAAGTGGGTTCCATATGGGTTGAGAGTAAAACACCCACAGTCCGTTATAAAACACTGAAGGAAACACATTTTACACAAAACACGTTAGAAGGGGTCGAGCTAATTACAAAATTGTCATTGAGATACTAAAAGACGGTCCAATCGCCCCTCGAACAAAACAAAATACAAGTCACAAAACACATAATAATGCTCCTCTCTCTCCCTCTCTCTCTCTCTCTCTCTCTCTCCAGAATCTAGCAGCCTAGCAAGTGCCACGTATTATCTTTTTTCTAATTTATTTCCATTCCATTTTCCTAGCAAAATTTTTGCCTTATTTAATTAACGAGTTGATGTCGAGGTAGTCACAGCTCGGCTCTACAATTTTTTAATTTTTCAATTCCTCGCTTTGAATAGAACTAATAATCCAAAAAAAAAACCTCATTCCCTCCACATGTAGAGACTCGTCAATTTATTTTAAATTCGGAAATCGTTTATGACATAAAAGAGTTGTTTTATTATTAAATTTAAGCGAATGTTAGTAGGGGTGCACGAATATACGTTTACGGTTGTGTATCGGACGCTAGGAATAAGGTAAAATGTTAGTTTTGATGATATATTGATGTTGGGAAGTGTTGGTATCAAGTTGGGTTCGTTCCGGAGTCCGTTGTAATTTTTTCACTTTTCTGCCTTGTTGGTACCGGTACTGGCCGTTTCTCAGTACAGGTACCTATTGTCCAGTGCATGTTCAAAATTGGCACCTTGAAGGCTTTGGTATCGGTACCCCCTTTTTTCCAGTACCGGTACCTGCTGCGTTTTTCTGCACTTTTTCAACACGCTTTTAGGACATTATAAATACCCCCTTTTGTCATTTTTCACTCCAAAACTCACGAACCAGCCCTGGAAAACCCTCCTCTCACCTACCCAACCTCAATCTCACCCAAAACTCTCGATTTCAACCGCAAATCTTCAAGATCCTCGGGTTTCCAACTTCAAATCACTCGAATCTTGCATTTTGGAGAACAAGGGGTAAGTTTGTGTTCATGTTTTCACTTTTTGGACTCTCACCCACATTTTTCCCTCTCTCCTCTCGATTAATTGTTGATCTTTACTTGTTGTTCATGTTTTTGGGCTTTATCTACTCTAGATCTTGTACCTAAGCTCGGGTGAGGCTTGTCTTTGGAGGATTCTCGCTTATTGCCTTCGGTAGACCTAGGGTTTTGCTCAAAACCCATCTTGGTAGGGATTTCTCTCTTCCTCTACATGTTTTGTGGTGACTACGTGTGATTTAGGCGTTTATTGGCTATATATATGAACGAATGAAATGTTTTATGGCTTGAGGGTTGCATGTACTTTGATTGTGGTATTGCGATAACAAGTGCCATGGTTCATGAGCTATACGTGTTGTATTAGATAATGTCGGTGTGTGTGTGTGTGTGGAAGGAGTTTATGGTATTGGTATCGATTGTGTCGATGGTGTGGTTGTTGATCTTGTGAAGTGAATGGGATTTTAGTGTGACGCAAGGGGTGGAAACACACAGTTCGCAAGGGGTGGTGTCTATTGTGACGCTAGGGGTGGAAACACAATCTCGCAAGGGGTGGAAATTTGTCGAAAGAAGTATGCGTGTGTGTGTGTGTGTGTGTGAGAGGGTGGGTTGTGTATGAGAATGGCTTGATGTTTGCAATGGGTGTTGGCGCGTGTTATTAGAGATTGCTATCTAACTAAATTCGTCGTGGTCATGCATGTCATCTCATTACATATAGATTTAGTAGAGAATTTCCTACTGGGCTAGTGTAGCTCAACAAAATCCTTCTTTTCAGGTTCAAATGCCGGTCCATAGCGTGTATGCATCGAGTGTTGAGATGTGAAGACTTTTGGAAGCTAATCGCATTTTAGTTACTTAATCATCTTGTGGCGATCTCCTTTTGATTAGATGAATATGTAACTAAATCTTCAATTAAATTTCTTTTGACTAGACCGTATGTAACTCAAGAACTTGTCTTTAATTTTCAATTTGGGACCGGTGTGCCAACATTGTATATCTCTGAATTTGGGAAACTTGTTTTGTAAATTTAAATAGGTGGGAATGCTCTTTTTGGGTTTATTGGCCGTATGTGAGGTTTATTTATTGAAAAGGTGTATATAACTATGTTGAAAATTGAGGGCGTGACACCACAAGAGTGAACTAGCTAGTGTTTAGCTAGAAATGCAGTTTCGATCTCGGCTCCTGTTATTGTACAAAACCAAATCACTTTCCCGTCTCTATTATTCCTCGTAAAAAAACATAATCTCTCTCTCTCTCATCACTTTTCCGTCCCATTGAGAGGAATACAAAAAGAAAGAAATAATAATCAAAACTCATACAAATTTTTTGAATAAAGACGAAATTAAGTTAAAAATTCTACTATCTTTTTGGCTTATTTTCATTTTTATTTTAAAAATTTTAAATTTTAATCATAATTTTTTACTTTTCTTATTCCTCTTATTGAGACAAATCAGAAGGAAGGTGGAAAAGTTGAAGGGGGAGAAGAAGGGGGGAGCGAAAGGAAGGGGAAAAAAAGAAGAAGAGGACAACTGGTCGGGTCGGGCGGGTTTGGGTTTGACTTGATCCATGTCCGACCCGACCTGTTTCAACCAGTTTACTATTTGACCACATATTTGACCCGCGATCCGTTTTAACCTGCCCAAATCCGCCCATGTATAACCTCTAGTTTTTATAAAAACATAAACCTGCACTTTTAGTTTCTTAAAAACAAAAAACTGAAAAGGTTACGCACCCTAAAGGTTCGTTTAAGAGTTTTTCAATTGAAGGAAACATGTAGTCCTTGACAAAGCAGAATGTCGAAAACACTTTTGCATAACCAATCCCAGTTTATTGAGATGCACATCTTTGGTTTGGTTATAGAATAGGACCAGGATCCTCTCCAATTTCATATAAATAACTGGACCGGTCTGGTTTTGACAATTCGGGTTTCATTCCAGATCAACTTTTCAGAGCACATTGAGAACTTTGACCATGCTAAAAATCATGATCAGCTATCAATTCATATTTATTTAGAAGGTATCTATATTGAAAGGACACCGCTATTTGCACCCCAGTATTTGCTAAGCGTACCATGTGGACCATATTATATACAGGTGTATACCATATTATATACAGGGCACGCTTAGCAAATTTGTGGTTGCAAATAGTGGTGCCCTATTGAAATGAACACTCAAATCGAATTATTTGACGATAAATATGATTCGATCACCTCTTGGTCAATATCTAATCAACGTGATTCTAAGCAGGATTGAAGTTCTCGTCGAGCTTGACAAAATGATCGATTTTGATTATGAAAGAGGGCTTTGGACGAACCCTAAACGTAAAAACTGGACTAATCAAACTAAAGAGCCAAATATGTGTTTCTTTATTGTACTATTTTTTAACTTCTGATCATAATTATTTACTTTTCTTAATAATCAAATAAATTTGGCCTGGCCTGATAAATTTGAGAAGTAAAAAACTCGGACAAAATTTGAAGAGAAACGGAGCAAATCCTTGTAGTGAGTCTTTGTAAGCCCTTGTGGCGTTTGTTTACGGATTAAAAAAAGAAAACATATGACCGTCGTTAAAGGAATTGGGTTAAGGATATTGAGTATTTACAAAATTACTTGTGATGAATCGAACGGCTCTCAACTATGGAGATACCGTATCCCCAACAAAGGGGAATACACCCCAGCATCTCCCGAGAAAAAAATATTAGACACTTCAATTGCCCTAATGTGAACAAAAAAATAAACAAAATGTCAACGAAGCAAAAACACACGTGCAACCCACATGCCAAACCGTCAGTATGCATAAGTTTCTTTATCTATGGCATGTTTTAATTCTTTCTCTTCCCCAAAAAATCAACATCCTACTAGTGCAGGCCAGGCCTTCCACAAATTTAACAGGTGACATAATGTTATAGATACCCAAAAATGATATGAGTACCGACAGCTTTTATACCGAAATCGTACCGATCGGCTCGCCGGGCCCGCTCCGGCGACCGGACGGCCGATCCGAGCCGTCCAAAAATTTTAAAAAACAAAAACGAGGGGGTCTACGCGGGAATCAACGGCATCCGACACGTGTAGGGTGCTCGATCCAAACACCCCATGGTCGTGTATATACGATACATATATACACTAGGCACACATCTTGGATCGAGCACCCTCCACGTGTCGGATGCCGTTGATTTTTTGGACAACTCGGATCGGCAGTCCGGTCGCCGGAGCGGGCCCGGCGAGCCGATCGGTACGATTTCGGTATAAAAGCTGTCGGTACCTATAGTGGTACTCATAGATACCCTACTAGTAACTAGAGACTGACAGAATTTTTTTGGACAGAATCTGAACAGAAATTCAAATTCCCAACAACCCATTTGAATTCTTGTTCAGACTCTGTCCAACATTTTTGCCAGGAAAGATTTTCCCATTCAAAATAGTGGGTTCTTTTAACTTTCCTATCGCTCAATTCAATGCCCACTGATATGGGTTTGATGATCAATCCTCGATATGCATCGCATCGTCCTTAGTAGTGCGAGTAATAGAAGCAGAGCCCCTGCTCTCAAGTAGCTTCATCTTAGATATTACTTGTGCCTGTATGATGAACAAAAAGATGAAATTTGGTGCAAATTATACTTTGCCCATTAATAATACTAATTAAGAGTCCTGAAAGTTTTCAAGGCAGTAGAAATCGTATATACCTGAATGGCATTCTTCCTACGCTCTCTGCGCAAACAATCTTCAAGGTAACTTACTTTCTGATTAGTCTACGAGCCAAAGAGTCACAATTTAATTAAAACAATCTTCGATTAGAAATTCAGCAATCAATTAGAGATCGTGCTTTGTTGCGTACCAGATTATAGAAAGCCTGGATGTACTCTTTAAGTCCCGCAATTTCGCGACGACTTTGCTGATACTTCTCCCATATGACCTATCATCGAAGTTTTAATCAAATTTTGCCGAGGGCAAGGCAAGTTGTTATTCTGAAAATCGACAAAGCTTAATTACCTGTATATTGGGTGGAAGAGGAAGGCCTTGAGCCATAAAAACCTGATCCACTTCAAGCACATTTAGCAGATGCACTTTTCTAGTGGTTACGATGATTTTACTTCCCAAACCAAACCGACTGCGGCTTCCGACTAAGGCGTACAGTTGGTCGGAATCATCCACATCGTCGAGGATAACAAGAACTCGTTTGTAGCCCAATTTTTCCTTAATCATATCCACACCTCCGTTAACATCTCTTACTTTTACATTCCTTTCTGATAGGATGTCTGAGAGAAGTTTTTCTTGTAATTGAACCAAGCCATTGGGTTTTCTTGAATTTTGTCCAACATTTTCCAGGAAGCTGCTACCTTCGAAAGTATAAAAGATTTGCTCGTAAATTGCTTCTGCAATGGATGTCTTTCCCATTCCGCTCGGCCCGCATATCCCTACTACGAGGACATAGTCCCGTCCTACTCGCGCGAAGAGATTCAGGTATTCATCAAGAATATCGTACCTAATTGGGTAGATGGAAATGTGCAGATTCGTCGGAGTCCGTTTATTCACAATTTCTTCGACAACTTTACCAACTAACATAGATTCAATCCTGAAATTAATGCGTCCGTCGTCAATTGGCAAAAAAAAAAAAATGTAATTGAGCACAAGAGATTTCTTTTGTAACCACTAGGTTTGCTCTCCCCTATGAATAGAAAACTTTAGGGGATATTACTGTTGAATCCTTTTGGTATTGAGTGGCATCTCTAGAGTTACCGATCATAATCGTCTGTTTGTATATCTTCTCCACATTCGATAGTGAAACTCCCTCTCTTTGCCCGTGGATGCACCAATCTTGGGAACCATGTAAATTGTGTGTCTTGTGTGATTATTAACCTTTTTGGTCCCCAAAATATTCAAAAAATCTCAATTTAGTCCCCAATCTACAAATAGGAGACATTTCGTCCCCAACGTTAGTAAATTTGTACCAATGTAGTCCCCCACCCCTCACGCCGTTACCCCAGACGACAAAACCAGGGGCATGTTTGTCATTTCCCCTCCCCCACGGCACCTATTAGGGTTGGGGACTAAATTGAGATTTCTGAATACTTTGGGGACCAAAAAGGTTAATAAGCCCAATTTTTGTCTTTATTCAAAAAATTACGATCAAAATCTAATTTTTTTTAATAAAGACAAAAATAGCCGAGTCGGATATTGTGCCGGTCCTAATCCTTCTAATGAGATGCGCCGATCCGTGAGCCCAGGAGCACGTTGTCACGGCCCTACCGAGGGGTTGTTCAGCTAAATAAGCCAAGTGGCTTATTTTTTGTCCTTATTCAAATTTTTTTTCTCGCATTTGTTAGTTTTTAGTCAATTTTTTGGGGATTATTATTTCGTCATAACGAGAGGAATCTAAAAAGTAAAAAATTACGATCGAAACCTAATTTTTTTGAATAAAAGGTTTTAATAGCCGAGTTGGGCGTTGTGCCGGCCCTAATACCTCTAATGAGGTGCGCCCATCCGTGAGCCCAGGAGCACACCGTCACGGTGGGGCAGCAATGGTGCTTGTCCCGATTTCTTGAGAAACTATCTAGTGCTTTTGAGGCTCTCCTAGACTCCTGCACCATCACATATCATTATGGAGTTTTGTAGAAAAAATTTTAATGCAACGGTTATTTTTAATGTTTTCTCATATGTCATAAGCTCTATATACCTGTGGATCTCAACGCATGTGAAAGAGAAGTTATAAATTACCGTTGCATTAAAAAATTTCTCGGAGTTCTTAGGGTTTGTTCGGAGCATATGAAAAAGAATGGAAAAAAAAAAGGAAAGAATATTTACAAAAATTTACTTTCCCTTGTTCGATAGAAAGAAAATGAGAAGAAAAAATAAATAAATCCAACTTCTGATAACAAGTATATTTTTCTCTATACTTATAACAGTTTCCTTCTTAACCATTTTGTTTTTCCTTCACAAGTATATTTTCCAAAATGGAGTGTTTATGAGTTAATTACTTTTTAAAATTCTAAATTGTAGATTAGAGATTTTTTAAATGTAATTAGAATCTGTAAAAGTGTTTGATTGATACAATAATACCTTTACCTAATTCAAAAAAATTAGGTTTCGATCGTAATTTTTTACGTTTTAGATTCCTCTCGTCATGACGAAATAATAATCCCCACAAAATTGACAAAAAAACTAACAAATGCGAAAAAAATTTGAATAAGGACAAAAAAATAAGCCACTTGGCTTAGACGACGTGCTCTTGGGCTCACGGATCGGCGCACCTCATTAGAGGGATTAGGGCCGGCACAATACCCGACTCGGCTATTTTTGTCTTTATTAAAAAAAAATTAGATTTCGATCGTAATTTTTTGAATAAAGACAAAAATTGGGCTTATTAACCTTTTTGGTCCCCAAAGTATTCAAAAATCTCAATTTAGTCCCCAACCCTAATAGGTGCCGTGGGGGAGGGGAAATGACAAACATACCCCTGGTTTTGACGTCTAGGATAACGGCGTGAGGGGTGGGGGACTACATTGGTACAAATTTACTAACGTTGGGGACGAAATGTCTCCTATTTGTAGATTGGGGACTAAATTAAGATTTTTTGAATACTTTGGGGACCAAAAAAGTTAATAAGCCTTGTTTCTCTTTTCATTCTTAGCATTCATAACATTCGTTACAACATAGTTTTTTTTTTTTTTTTTAATTCGAGCAAACCCACACGGCCACACCCAACCCGAAAACTATTTGGGTTGAGCCTCGGGTTGAAATCGGATTTAGACGGCTCTCTGGTTGAGGAGATTACAGTATCACAAGGTCTGGATACACCTATATAGAAAACCCACCCAACCCATCCGAGTTGCAACCCTCGCTCGTTCCTATTCCATATGGTTTGATTCAAACCGTGAGATTTTGGTATGTACATGTTATTGTTCAAGACTGATCTTGTGGAGTTAGCGATGGCTCTAGGATTTTTAATTAGGAGATAGCGATTAGTAATAAACTTGAAATCTATCACTTCTAGTGAAAAAGTAATACTCAATAAAAATGAATTCTACTATCTTAATGTTAATGTTTCGACAACACATTGATAATGGCGCTCCACAGATTTCATATTTTGAAATTCTTGGACAGATAATTGCGTACTTAATTGGTAATCCATGAGCCCCAAAATTTACTGTATTTATAGTAAGATGATGATTTTGCAACAGAACGGAACAGAAAATTAAGGAGAAGAATTGAAATGAATAGCAACTATCATTACCGATCATTAGCGCTATGATCCCAGCCACAGAAATTGGCAGCTTGTCCAAGAGCTCTCTTCCACCTTCTGTACCAACAGCCACCTTTCCTTTGTTTGCTGACCGCTGCGGCGGCATACCCTCTCTGCTTCCTGACATCGGACGGATCCACGTCGTAGAAAATGGGCAGCACGATCAGCCCCCACTTGCTCCGGCAGTCCATGATGACCGCTAGCTCCTCGAGGCACCAGCTGGAGCAAACGTAGCTTCTGGAGAACAGTACTATGGTGATCCTCGACATTGCTATGGCATCCTTCAGCTCTCGTCCCATCTGTACCGAGCCCGATCCCTGTGTTTTGCTTCGCAGCTGATTCTCGTCTACGAAGGTGGGGACTCCGCGACTGGTCAAGGACCTTGATATCATGTCTGTAACGTACTTGCAGGGGTCGTCGTTTTGAACACTTATGTACACCTCGTGTTTCCGCCCGCTGCTCAACGAGGAGGAGGAGGAGGAGGAGTCCATGCTTGCTAATGGACTGTTAATTTGTTGCTATAATAGAGAGAAAGAAAGAAAGAAAGAAAGAAAGAAAAGCAATAGTTTCATGGTCGAGCTGCTAGCTACCTGAGTTTCGCAATTGCTTGCATATAAGGAAGAAATCACCAGATTAAAGATTCACACAAATATGAAACCGGGTTGGCATTTTCGGATTCTCCTTTTTTTTTTTTCTTTTTTTTTTTTTTAACTCTTTCGTATACTCTCTCCATCCAACTTTTTAAAAAAACATAACGATTACATCAAAAAAGTGTTTCACTTTCCATGTTACGCCCATGATTTGATTGATAGGCAATAGCACTTCAATTTAAAGGCAAGGGCATTAATAATATTTTACCAAGTTTCTGTGTTTGATTTTGGGAAATGAACATGTATTTTGAGATCAAAATGTGACGGAAGAATATATAAAAAGAATTGATATCCATAATTCCTATTTCTCCTCTTACACTCTTTTTTGGTCTTTATTAGGGTGAAGTTACTAAAATGCCCCTATACTTCATAATCTACAATATTTAGTCAAGACATCTTACAGGGGCATATTAGTAATTTCATCATAATATAGAAAAAGAATGTAGGTGGAGAAATGAGGAGACTGGATATCAATTTTCTCAAGGAAAGTCAAGATGTCCATTGTTGTAGAGCACTGCTTTTAAGGTTCCGTCCAGCTCACATGGGCCGGGAAGGGCCAAACTATGCAGCATTCCAATCAGAGCTGTGCTAAAAACAAAGAAAATGAGAAAAAAAAAAAAAAAAAAAAAAAAAAAAAAAAAGAAGACTCTTAAAGTGTATATGAACGGTTCAAATTTACTGTGCGATGAATCTGAGCCATTCATGTACACTTTAAAGGTCTTTTCTTTGCCCTCTTTTTTTGCACTTAACAACCTTTATCTCCACGTTGATTATTTTCGGATCTCTAACCAAAAAAAACACTACAATACATAATACACATTTATCCAATCTCAAATGAATTTCCATTACGCATCTCACCACACCAAATATTCACCATGGAAAGTGACCGTCACATTCTTTTTTAC
The DNA here is from genome assembly GCA_025413875.1 of Rhododendron molle. NCBI lineage: Eukaryota > Viridiplantae > Streptophyta > Magnoliopsida > Ericales > Ericaceae > Rhododendron > Rhododendron molle. Next base: position 37,075,507 of record CM046396.1, read on the forward strand.
AAGTCAAAACAAAGGATACACTGCAAGGTACAAGTATCAACAACCGTTCTTTTCAAAAATACTATGAGCAGAGACACTTTGTAGGGACCCCGTGTAGAGACAATGACGTTTGGCCCTACTCCGGGTCCTAAAAAATTTAGAAAAATATCTATAAATTTTTGAATATTATTTTATAGGGCCTTGTAAAAAATCAGCTCCTGCAGATATCGGTAAGTATTACTTTTGGATTCGTAGGGGCGAACTGCTCAGTTTGCCCCTATGAATCCGAAAGTAATACTTACCGATATCCACAGGAGCTGATTTTTTACAGGGCCCTATAAAATAATATTCGAAAATTTATGGATATTTTTCTAGATTTTTTTGGGACCCGAAATGGGGCCAAACGCGATTGTCTCTGCACGGATCCCTGCAAAGTGTCCCTACTCGTAGCAGGACTCAATTTTTTATGCTTACCATGGTGCAGTGGTCCTAACCTGACTGCCCCTCGCTGGTACTAGAGAAATGATACACCCACCGAAGGGAAACCCACAGCACCGCCCACCGCACGTCCGCCGGGCCCACTCTGGCCACCGGACGGCCGATTCAAACCGTCCAAAAATTCTATGAAAAAAACCCGAGTGTGCGTGCGCGAGAATCAACGGCATCCGACGTGTGTATGTGCTCGAACCAATCTTACATTTTTTAACGGTTCGGATCATCTGATTTTTGGAAGTTCGGATCGAGCACCTACATATGTCGGATGCCGTTGATTCTCGCGAGGACCCACTCGGTTTTTTTTTAAATTTTTGAATGGTTTGGATCTACTGTCCGGTGGCCGAAGTGGGCCCGGCGGACGTGCGGGCGGTGCGATGGGTTTCCCTTTGGTGGGTGTATCATTTCTCTTTCCCCCTGACACACCCCCCGGCCCTACCTCCCTTTTCCCGGACTACCTCTCTCTCTCTCTCTTCCTTTTCTTTCTTTCTTTACCGTTTGCTTCTTCTTCTTTTTTCCCTTTTCTATCTGGTTTACTTTTTTTTTTTCATTTTATTTCCTTTTCTTTTTTTTCGGTTTGAATTTTTTTCCTTTCTTTCCTCTTTAATAATAGGTTTTCCCCCGACACACCCCCGGCTCTACCTCCCTTTTCCCGGACTCTCTCTCTCTCTCTCTCTCTCTCTCTTCTACTTTCTTTACCGTTTGCTTCTTCTTCTTTTTTTCCTTTTCTTTCCAGCTTACTTTTTTTTTCTTTTTCTTTCTTTTCGGTTTGAATTTTTTTTCTTTTTTCCCTCTTTAATAATAGGTTTAAGTCTAATTCTAGGCTTTGTAAAATAATTAAGAGAAAAAAAGTGTTTCAATTGATTATGTTTATCCGACTTTCTTTTTCTCTCGAAACTAAAGAGGTTGAAAAATTGGAAAAACTACATATTTTTGTGGTAGTTTAAACCGTATTAAAGAAGTTGAAAAATTAAGTGTTACAAAATTCAATCCGTTTGAACGGATGAAAAGATTTTAGTTTTCTGATCATTTTATTCTAAATGATCATAATTAAATTTTGATTGTAGGACTCTCGTTGATTAATCCTTAAAAAGTCGTAAAATCAAATATTTTTTAGGGTTAATTAACGAGAGCCTTACAGTCAAAATTTAATTATGATCATTTAGAATAAAATGATCAGAAAACTAAAATCTTTCCACCCGTTCAAACGAATTGAATTTTGGAACACTTAATTTTTTAACTATATTTTTTATACAGTTTATATATTAAAAAATATGGTTAAAAAATTAAGTGTTTCAAAATTCAATCCGTTTGAACGGGTGAAAAGATTTTAATTTTCTGATCATTTTATTCTAAATGGTCGTAATTAAATTTTGACAGTAGAGCTCATATTGATTAACCATTGAATTGCAGCAGTAGGAGCAGAATCGTTCAAAGTGTATTGATCCGAAGATCTTGATCTACGGTAGTCAAGGGGGCCTTCTTCTATGTACAGTTTTATACCATACCAATGTGCGCAAAATGGAAAGAAAAATTCCAATGTACATAAAACCCGGCTCCTTCCGAAAAGAGTAAAGACCCAGTTCGTTACGACGATGACGACCTTGACAACAAGAAGAAGAGTACACGCAACGTCATTTTCCTTCTTGTCCGCAGCGACGAGGTGCAGGCACGACGTGTTCTTGAGCTTCAGAGGCGAGGATACCCGGTACAACATCACGAGGCAGCTGCACCGCGCCTTGGAAGACGCCGGCATCCCCACTTTCAAAGACGACGTCAATCTCCACAAAGGGGGCGAGATCGGGTCGGAGCTGCTCAAGGCCATCCAGACGTCCAGGATCGCCATCATCGTGTTCTCCAGGAACTACGCAAGCTCTGGATGGTGCCTGGATGAGCTTGTCAAGATCGTCGAGTGCAAGAATGAAGGCGGCCAGGTGGTTTTGCCGATATTCTACGACGTTGATCCTTCCGACGTGCGACAACAGACGGGCAGTTTTGCAGACGCGTTTAGGATGCATCAAGGGAGTGGCCGCGGGGCCGCCCAAGACAAGATGGACGCCTGGAAGGCAGCTTTGACGGACGCAGCCAGTCAGCCTGATGGATGGGATATGCATGATGGTGCTACTGCTACTGCCAGTAATTGGTAATTTACAGTGTTCTAAAGCAAGAAATTAATTGACGATTAATCGGCGATTAATCACTACTAGCAGGGCCTATTAGATTAGATCCAATTAACAGCTAATCGCGAATTACTAATTAATATACACTGATTAAACCGATTAATTTAATTGCTCAAAGATGGCCGACTGCCCGACTAGAGTCTTGCGATTTTTAGAACATTGGTAATTTATCACTCGATCCTATATCTTCTAAATTGACGGACGCAGCCAGTCAGCCTGATGACTAGATTAATTTGCTGGTGGAAAATATAGAGAAAATTAGGAAACCTGTAGTTGGTTTTTCTTTTCTAAATTGATTTCCGGAAGGCCTCACACACACACACACAAATTACTCAAATAAAGCATTACTCAAATTGATTTCAGGAAGGCCACTCAATTGGATTGGTGATTGATTTTTGAGGTGTTGGTCTTCGATCGGAGTGTGTCTGTGTAGGGGAGTTGCGGAAGGAACGGGCCGTTCCTTTTTTTTCTGGTGGGGAGGGAATCGAGGGGACTACGGGAGGAGAGAATTTGAATAGACACAAACGATTGCACAAATACACTCACAATAGTGTGAGCCTTATGAATGTAATGATATGCACAGGACCTACACTATTGTGAGTGTGTTTGTCTCTAGCATTGTTGATCTTTGATCGGGGTGTGTCTGTGTAGGGAGTTGTGGAAAGAAGGGGCCGTTCCTTAATTTGTTTTCTGGTGGGGAGGGATCGGGGGGACTACGGGAGGAGAGAATTTGAATAGACACAAACGCTTGCACAAATACACTCACAATAGTGTGAACCTTATGAATGTAATGATATGCACAGGACCTACACTATTGTCGGTGTGTTTGTCTCTATCATTGTTGGTGGGGGGAAGGGATAAAAGCCATTAACACAAGTCTACATACACTTATCTTTTTCTGGAAAAAAATTCAAAAAACCCCCAAACCTTTAGGCCCAAGTTCAATTAGACTCCCAATCTTTTAAAAACTTCAATTTTACTCCCAAAGTTATCTTCCGTTAATCAAAACGCCCCCTTCCGTCCGAATGACTAACGGATTCCGTTAAAGGCTCCGTTAAATATCGTCTCAATCGAATTTTGATGATCCGAGCCGCTCAATGTGTTCAAAATGTGATTTTAAGGGTACCCGCGTAAAATCAACAAAAAAAATGACCGGGAAGGGCTTCATCTGAACAGTTTTTTATTGAATAGTTTTTTATTGAATAGTTCAATAAAAAACTGTTCAGATGAAGCCCTTCCCGGTCATTTTTTTTGTTGATTTTACGCGGGTACCCTTAAAATCATGTTTTGAACACATTGAGCGGCTCAGATCATCAAAATTCGATCGGAAAAAGGGAGGTGTAGACCGAAGCAAAATCCGGACGTCCGGACTTGAACAAAATCCGGATCAATCCGCACCTTCCCTTTCCCAATCGAATTTTGATAATCCGAGCCGCTTAATGTGTTCAAAATGTGGTTTTAAGGGTATTCGCAAATAATCGGCAAAAAAAATGACCCGGAAGGGCTTCATCTGAACAGTTTTTTATTGAATAGTTCAATAAAAAACTGTTCAGATGAAGCTCTTCCGGGTCATTTTTTTTGCCAATTTCTCGCGAATACCCTTAAAACCACATTTTGAACACATTGAACGGCTCAAATCATTGAAATTCGACTGGGACGCTATTTAACGGAGCTTTTAACGAAATCTGTTAGTCATTCTGACGGAAGGGGGTATAACGGAAGATAACGTTGGGAGTAAAATTGAAGTTTTTGAAAGGTTGGGAGTCTAATTAAACTTGGGCCTAAAGGTTGGGGGGTTTTTTGAATTTTTCCCTCTTTTTCTTGTTAGATTGCTTTTCCATCATCTCTGCTAAAACCAATTGGTATTAGGAAGGATTTCAATTAAGTTTTTTATGGCATTCAACATCGCACCCGTAAGGTAATTGGTCTGTTTTTAGAGCGATCGCAGGGAATGGTATTGTGTAACCAAATCCATTGTGGCACTCCGGACCCTAACACTTCTTTTTTTATATCGGCAAAGACAAAAAAAAAAATGGAGTGTGGATTGTCAAAAAAGATCTCATTTCCCTTCAGCAATTGAAAAGCTCAAAGGATTATGTGTTTGTCTCTATCTTCCACTCGCTTGAAGGACTTTTAGATTAGGTGCATTTCAATTTACATTTTCATATTTGGAGTTCTTCTGCTCTTGGCACGCCCTGCATTTTCCACTACACGCCAATCTGCGTTCTTGGAGATAATTGCACCAACAATAATACATAACTAATAATTTGATATATACTTCTTCAATTTATTAATCTTTGATTTATATGGTTCATTTTCATTAATTAATTAGCAAAAATTATCACTCTTTGATTATTACAATAATCATTTCATTGATCTTTTGTTCAATCTTTCTCTGGCATGCATGCAGGCTTCAATCAAAATTCATAAAGGAAATTGTACAACATGTTTCGACTAGATATCAAGATGCGCACATGACTGTTTACATAAATCTCTTGTCAAGTGGAATATCAGATGACATTCTAGTCATAGGCATCTGTGGAGGAATGGACAAAACTGACATTGCAAGAGATTTGTATAACCTGAATTTTCGTAGCTTTGAAGCCAGCAGTTTTCTTGAAGATGTAAGCGTTATTGCAAAACAACCCAATGGACTAGTTGCGTTACAAAAGCAGTTGCTTTCGGATATCCTCCCAACAGTTGACGACAATTTAGAAATAGAAATAGGCGATGTTAAAAGAGGAACTGACTTGAGTAAAGATGCGGATGGCAAAAAAAGGTACTTGTAGTTCTGGACAATGTGACTGAACTGGACCAAATAAATGCACTTGCTAGTAGCCGTGATTGGTTCGGTTCAGGAAGTAGAATCATCATAACTACTAATACTAGAGATGCAGAGTTGCTAAATGTACTTGAAGTCGATGATATATATGGACCTCAAGGCATAGAGGTAAGTAATTAATCTGCTAATTCTTAATGATGAATTAATTGGGTAGCTAGACGACCCAATCGATCAAGTCTTTCTTTACTAATTAATGAGTAGTAAGTATATATATGCATGCATGGATGCAGGTCATTGAGGATAAGTATATGCAGAACCTTAAAATGATTGAAGACCTAAACGAGTTTATCGAGACGTCCCTCCATGTGCAGGTAGATACACTACACCGAACATATATAGACTACAAACGAATTCTCTTTTGCAACTTAATTTGTTCGATGTAAATTATTACTTGCTGACATGCAGTCTCTTGAAAAAATGTGGTCCCTTATCACTGAAATAGAAGAAGAACGGAGGAAGAACAATGCTCAGGTATGCGCTTTGAAATGAAATAGCTCGATCCAAAGTATGAAATTGGTGGTGATCGACACTGATCTCAATTCACTTATTGCTTTTGTATATTAGGAACAAATTATGGCAAACTTACAGTTACAGCAAAATGTGAATCAAATTAGTTTCCCCTTAAATGCATTAGAGTACTCGACAACAGATGCGGTACTTCTAGATGGAAAAGGGCCCAAAAATTGTGAAGGTTATGTGGCCTTGCTAGATCTCGTGCCTGAGAATGAGAAGATAATCGGGGATAGTGCTATTGTTGGTGATGAGCTAGCTAATGGGAAAGAAGCATGTTCTACATCATGATGTTGGTTCCAAGAATTTGGTTGAGGCAGTAGGCAGTACTGAATCACAACTTGTGCCTGAGAATGAAAAGAATTTGATTGTTTTCTAAGTTGTAACAACAGTAACAGATCACCGAGAAGCACAACTTGAGCAGTGACCTACAATTTGTATACACCACATAATAAGAGATAATTGCACAATTTATATTGAGCAACTTCTTAGGAGTTTATTATGATATGGTTCTGAGGATTACTCTCATTCTAATAGAGTAGCTTGGGAGTGGCGTCCATGCCTGCGAAGAGAAATCACTTTGTGTTTTTTTTCGCTGTTTCACCGGCGTTGTGGCTTTTGGACTACTGCATTGGGGAAGGCAGGTTTCACTGTGTTGCACTGATCACTACGATTAGGGTTTTGTTTCTTGAAGGGAATTGTTGTCTAGATTCATACTCCGCGTGTCCCGACCCTGCCTTTGAGTAAGTGGCGGTGTGAAGAGATCCCTGATCTTAGGCTACAATTAGTCTTTCCTGTTCTTCTTGTTGTACCTTTTCGTGGTTTTATTTGAAATCTGTAGATAGCGTATGACGTTTTGATTATAAATGAAATTCGAGCGGATAAAATAATAATAATAATAATAATAGAGTAGCTTGGGATTCTCTTTGCCAGCCTAAAAGGGTAGGTGGCCTTGGAATTAGGTGTCCGTTTGGATGGCTATGGATTTCAAACTGCGATTTGATAGTTTACATAGGATTTGGAAATGGAGTTTGAGAGCTCTTTTATGATAGATTTGAAATAACTACTTGAGAGTAATTTAAAATCCTCCATGTTAAGGATTGTAGCTATATAATGACCCTAACAATTACATCTATCCTTCTAGTCCATCTTCCACTTTAGTTTCTGTTTGGACCATATCTGGGCCGACCCAAATTATCACAAATACGAATTTTATTTTTTTATAAACGTAAACGACCACAACGTGCAAAGTACTAACGATTTGTTTGTCACACAAAGGTTCAGATTTTCTCTATGTTTTTGTTATATTTAATCTTCAGAACATAAATACAACGCATCAGACGGTTATATTGGGATTCACATTGACAGGATTATTTTCTTGTGGATGTCCAGCCATCAATTGCACAATCTCCGTTTTCCCAAGTTTGGGATCAACTGTGTGCAATTAATTGACAACCTAAACTCGAAGCGTGATATAAGCAGAGTACTTAACCAAAATGCAGACGGAATAAAATTCCAAACCCGTTTCTTATTGCCTGAAATTGTAGGACATATACAATACTTCAAACGAGACCCTGCTATTCATATTATTTTTTCTAGCAGGGGCAAGTCTTTATAAGTTGGGGATAAAATTAAGAGTTCCAATTTTTAATCTGTTTGAACCGGTGCGAATATTTTATTTTTCTGATCATTTTATCTTAAATGATCATAATGGATTTTTGGCTCTAAGGCCTTTCAATGAGCACCCTAAGAGATTCCTGAAACTAAATAAGGAGTTTTCGGGTGCTCGTTGAAAGGCCTTAGAGAAAAAAATTTACTACGACCATTTAGGATAAAATGATCAAAAAAATAAGATCTTCGCACCGATTCAACAGGATTGAAAATTGGAGCGCTTAATTTTTTAATCATATTTTTCTGTTAGTTTCGTTAACGGTGTTAACGATTTTACCAATTTGGAACGAAAAACAAACTACAGGGATGAAATTGGAGCACTTTGAAACTAGAGGGACAAAAGTGAGACAACCGTAAAACTACAGGGACTACTACGAAAATTTGCCCCTCTTTTTTTTTTTTTTTTTCCTGTAAGTAAATAATCCGAAAGGCATTATTGTTTTGTCGCTTGAATAAGAAACAGATTCTTCTTCAGTTCTTTGTCTCTTTATAGAACATATTCTTTTTATTAGTACTATTATTATTTGCTTAAGCCTCATACTATTAGTACTTTTTTTGGTTTTATTTTTTCATGTAACCTCCACTATTGAAAGTTTAAAGGGTTTATTTGGTAAATTTCATATTTCTTTTTATTACAATAACTGATATAGATGTTAACATGTCTACATAGGTAAATATTACTCACTTAATTTTAACCTTATATAGTAGGCCGTTTTTTTTGGCTAAAAAGAATTTGTGAAAACAGTTGCTTCGATAGAAAGTAATTTTTCTTAGTTGAAGTCGCATAAAACTTTACATTCGAACGACTATGTCATACGATAGATTAAGTGGATTGACTATGATCTCAGTTTCTCAATTGAAAATGAGTATACATGGATAAGCTAAAGCACGATAACTCAATTGGAGATTTTACTTCAAGAAATGCAAGGAAAAGTGGTTTTATTTGAATTGAATCGTGGTAATCATATAGCAATATAACCGGAGTTACATTTTGATTTTGATTTTTTAATGTAATTCCAGCTAAAAGCACAATGTAACATTGATTTTTTTTTTTTTTTTGGACTTGTATGTCATTCAATTTTTTTATGATTTAATAGTATGTGGGCAACCAAATTTGAAGTCGGGCTTGGGCTACTCCAAGCTCAAAGGAACAAGCTTTACTACAGTTCTTTACTCACAAGGAGAAGACTGATAAGAACTGATTTTAAGGGCAGAAGACACTTTAAGACAAAAAGAGCTTAAAAAGTGTACTCCTGTCGTCGAGTCGAACCAATAAATCACAAAAATTTGACACGAGACTAATAAATGCGATTTTTTTTTTTTTGATAACAACATAAACGACCACAACATGCGAAGTACTAACGATAGTTCAAATTTTCTCTATGTTTTTGTTATATCTATGTTGTGTAATTGTGTTTGGATGGATTTTTGACAATTTTTGGGTTTGGTTTTTGGGATAATGAGTGGAGAGTGATAGAAAGAGAAATGAAAATAATGATTGAAGATAAGAGTAATAAGTGGAGAGAGAAATGAGAGTGATGATTGAAAATAGGGGTAATGAGTGTTTTCTGAGTTCAATTTTTTTTTTTTTAAAAAAAGGCAAGCGAACTAATCTTTAGAAAATGAAAACCACCATGCATTAGACGGTTTTATTTGGATTCCCATTGTCAGGATTATATTTGCATTAGGGCTTGCTTGGATGCCACAATAGAAATGGGTATTGTAATATGCCCGCTTCTAATACGTGGGCCCTCCTTTATGGCGTGGTTTGGCAAACCAATAACCGAAGGGATATCTTAATACCCCCTCCTCCATAACCCCCCCTAATACCCCCTGAGGGGGATTACACATGGCTAGGGTGGGAGCCAGCAATGTGGAATCCCCCATTATAATACCCCCTCTCTCTTTCATTCAACTACAAAACAACCTTATCCCCCCATTTTATACCTTATTCAAATCAAGTATTATTTAATTTCCCCATCACATCAATGTGGACCCACCCTTCTTACATAATACCTCCTACTATCCAATCCCCCCTTCTTACATAATACCTCCAAACCTAATACCTCATCCAAACGAGCCCTTAGAGTCTTAGACGGTTGTGAAGCCATCAATTGCGCAATCTCCGTTTTCCCAAGTTTGGGATCAACTGTGTGCAAGTAATTAACACCCTCAACTCGAAGCATGATATAAGCAGAGTCCTTAACCAAAATGCAGATGGAATAAAATTCCAGACCCGTTTCTTATTGCTTGAAATTGAAGGATATATACAATACTTCAAACGAGGCCCGTCGTTTTACGGACAAGTCCGACCAAAATGTGACAAACAAAACATAGTAGAACAGAGTTTCCAATCCCCTTGAAGAAGGAAACGTTATTTCATTTGATACTTTCCTTTCCCTCAACACAGGCCTACTCAGAGCTGGTATCAAAGACTTCCATACCGTAGATCGAAAAATTCATTCCAAGCGGCTGGTGCCACAGGTCAGGTATACTAGCTTTCCTGGAAATTAAAACAGGGGAAAAAAAGGAAACAAAACAAAATTAAAAAAATTGAAGTGTATCAATTATCACTTATAAATGCAACTCTTCTGCTTGAAGTAACATACACATGCCGTGAGTTGTCAAAGGAAGAAAGGGTATCGATTCGAAAAACTAAACTAGCAAAACTAGCATTGAAGAGCCATTTGTACGTTTAGACCATTTGACAACTATATATTTAGACCATTTGTTTGGTTATGAATCCCAGCATTGAAGAGCCAAAGACAACCATATATTTAGACCATTTCCAAATGGATTGAATTTTGCGAGTAGAAAAGGAGAACCAAAAGAAACCAAGAACTCAATCAAGTTTTTGCACTTAAATTCCGGGTTACATTGTGAAAAAAGGGTATACCATGAAACCAATGCCTGCATGCACAACAACATCAACAGTAACGGTATCGATATGCAATTATATAGGCTGGGAGGACTGGAGAAAAAAGAAATAAAAGAACCAATCTTGGAAGGACACATACCGATTAGCCCCGAAGTCGCCTCTTCATTCTATTAAAGTTCACTGCTGTGGTAACGTACAACCAATCTGCTACTTCATCCAAGAACTTGAACCAGGCATATCTTGACACACTGCTAAAGAGAATTGTGCCAAATATTGCCCAGAATCCACATGCAAAGCCAACGCCCAAGCTGATATAAAATGCCGGTGTAGTAAACCAGTCCTCGTCACCTTCTTCTTGAATCCCTTTCTTATTCCCAGGAGCACCGCCTTGTTCTTCTCCCGGACACTTATCTGGAAGTGGATCCCCACAAAGTTGAGCATTCCCAGAATAAACCGAGGCATTGAAACTTTGCAGTTGGGTGCCTTTTGGGATTTTTCCAAACAAGTTGTTGTTCGACAAGTCCAACACGCATAGAAAAGATAGACTAGCCAGGGTTGGAGGAATCTCGCCAAAAAGTCTATTTCTAGACAAGTCAAGAGAATCCAACATTTTCATTTGATCAATGTTCTGGACGATTTTACCAGTAAAATTGTTTCTCGACAGGTTCAAGGAGACCAACACAGCAAGACTCGCGATTTCCCGAGGAATTTCCCCGGACAACTTGTTGCTAGAAAGGTCAATGATTTTTAGCAGGCCCAGTGTGTTCCGGTACTCCCTTTCTTGTCGTTTCCATTGCACCGATACATAACCCCGGAAAATGGTGCTGTAATATACAAAATCGATGGCTTCTTCCACGTAATAATCTCCTTGAACCAAAGAAGAAAAATTGTCAAAACACCGCGGTAGCTTTCCTGACAAATCATTTTGAGAGAAATCCAAAACTTGGATGGAGTCAAGATGGCAAATATGTCGAGGTACGTCTCCATAGAATTTGTTGAAGCGTAAACTAAGAATCATCAAACTCGGGAAATGTGTCCCCAACCATGGTTGTAATTTTCCGGTAAATCTGTTTCCTCCCACGTCAATAATTTTCAACCACTTGAGATTCTTCAAGGACTCAGGCAATTTCCCGGAGAAATTATTGTTACTTAACTGCAATGCTCCGAGGCTAGTTAAGGAACCCAATGATATAGGAAGTTCACCGGATAAAGTGTTGTCGGCGAAATTGATCACTTTGAGTATTGGAAAAAGTTCCCAACAGTCGGGAAGCCCTCCCGATAATTGGTTACTTGAGAGGTCAAGAAACAATAACTCGAAGAAAGTCGCGTTATTTGCACATATGAACGAAATGGACCCCGAAAACAAGTTTTTGGATAGATCCAAAGCCGTTGAACTACTGGAAGGAAGTCGCGGTATTTGGCCTCTAAAGCAGTTTGAACTTAAATCCATGGAAAATAAAGAATCCACGGAAGATAAATCCGGCACCAAGCCCTTCATCTGGTTATGAGAGGTATTTAACTCAACCAAATTGGGTGGTAGATCCCAAAACCAATTCGGGACAACACTAGAGATTCCAGCTCCAGAGACATCAAGCTCAGAGAAATTGTTTTGATTTCGAAGCCATTCTGGGAAATCAGGCCCCAACTTGCAAGACCTTAACCCTATAACATCGAGTTGAAATGGGGGAATCCAATCGGAGCTGATGTTGAAAATTAGTTGGTTATTAGAGAAGTCCAAATATTTCAAGCTAGAGAGGTTTGAGAAGTGGCTTTCAGAGATAATGCCTTCAAATGAATTCATAGAGGCATCCAAATATTCGAGCTTGGAAAGTTTACCAACACTTTTGTTGATGGTCCCGTTTAAGCGATTTTTCAAAAGTTGTAACCGCGTCAGCGATGGAAATGCGGTTAAATCAGGAAGCATCCCAGAAATTTGATTTTCACCTAATTCTAGGACAACAAGATTCGGAAGCACGTGTCGAAAACTCTTAGGAAAAGCCCCAGTGAGTTTGTTACCACCGAGATATAGTTCCCTAAGGGATGAAAACCTTGTAAAGTCAGGTAAAGTACCACTGAGTTGATTCGAATCAAAATCTAAGATTTGTAACGACTTCTCTGATCCCGACAATTTATCAAGAACTTCGGGAACTTGTTCTGTCACACAGGACCATTTTAAATTCAGTGATTGCAAATGACTCAAATTAGCAAAAGATTTCGGAATTCTACCAACAAATTGATTTTTACGAAGTTCGAGATGCACAAGGGATATCATTTTCCCCAAAGCATTGGGAATCAAAGAAGACATTTCATTGTAAGAGAGATCAACGACGGTGAGATACAGAGAAGAATTAAGAGGACGGGTAGGAGGGACTTGATTCGGAAGTTGGCACCCCCGTAAGTTCAAGTATTCCAAGAGAGGGAGATTGTGAATAACTAATTCAAGCCAATTGGTTGCTTGATTAAGGTCAACCAAGCCAAGATCAAGGTGTCTTAACAATGGAAAATAAGAAAGCCATTCAAGATTTCCACCACTCAAGTCGTAACTCCCGCCTAGAGAAAGATATTGTAGACTGGAAATGTTTCCAAGATGTTGATTAGGAATTGGGGTGTAATTCCCACCAAAGCTATTTCCACTCAAGTCTAGATACTTCAAATGCTGCAATTCAAGTAATGAAGGACTAATCTTACCTCTCAGAGACCATGTACTAAGATTGAGCACGGCTACGTGACCGGTGTGATTGTTGCACTTGACTCCTCTCCATTTGCAACACTCTTTTTTATCGTTTTTGCTCCCCCATGAGGAGAGAGAGTCGTGAACATCTGTAAGAGTTTCTTTGAACTTGAGGAGAGCTTGTTTCTCCTTCTCTACGCATCTGATTTTAGGGTTTGAGGTGAGTCCAAAACAATTTTTGTTGGATGCCAGAAGCATAAAAACAAAAATACTGAGCATTTTAGAGAACATGGTGGCCAATGATGATTTGTGCTTATTGTTTTCCTTCGGTTCTCTTAGCCATGGAATAACCACTTCTTATATAGGAAATTGATTTCTATACTCCCTTTTGTGATATTCACACTCATTTTTTGGTCTTTTAGCAAAAAAATACACTTTCAACGCTAAAATCCAAAAAAAAAAAAAAAAAGAGTGTGCATGATTATCAAAAAGATATTAAATTGTTTTCACCGGCGGTAGAAAACCTCACTTTTCCACCACTACCTTTTTCGGTCTTACTGCATGTTTATTGTTAATTTGAACAGTTCATCTTGTAGACCCCACATAGTAGTGTATCCATGCAAAAAATAAACTTGATCGGATATCGATAAGAGTATCAAAAATTGAATTTTGCTTTGTAAAATGGATAGTTTATCTTTATTATTATTGATAGAAATCAAATCGTCCATTTTATAAACCAAAATTCAAATTTTGATATATCTATCGACTTCTAATCAAGCTGATTTTTTGCATGGCAATACTATATTGCAGGTCTTAAAATATGAACGGTTCAAATCACAACAATAGACACTCGATGGGGCCCATAATAGGTGGTGATGGAAAAGTGAAGTTTTACACCGGCAGTGGATAAAATTTATTCTCTATCAAAAAAGGGAGTATAGAAATCAATACCCCTTATATACACTTAAAAAATGCTTCTTTTTTTTTTGTTTAAAAGATTGAGATGTGGAATGCTGAGCCAAAGTGCGAGATCACTTATCTTTCCGTTCTTCTTGGGTCTGTTTACTCATCGTGTAGAATACTCGGGCCGTTAGGCGGAAAAAAATAAAATAAAAAAGAAGTTGCTTGCAAAGAAACTCTCAACCCTTTTTTCCTACCGAAGATAATTTTCACACTTCACTTTCTCAAAAATGCACTTTAGAATTTATTTATTTTTTACTGGATTCGAGGTTTATCGACGTTTATAATTGCTCACCCCTAACTCGAAATAAAAATCTCGAAAAAAGCTCCCCAACCTGATCAAAAGCTCCCATAGGTATCTGGATTGGTACTCATATAGTCATACACTAAATTAGGTAGAAAAGAAACTAAAACTAAGCCAGAGAATTACAAAATATTCATGCAAAATTAAGCTAAACATGAGTCTCAATCAAGTACCTTTGCGTGGAGACTGGGAGTGGACAATCACTAATTCACGTCATGAGTACCAAATTTTCTTGGTGTTTTTACGTGGAGACTGGGAGTGGACAGGATGCCGAGTCCATGCCGTGAGTAACACTCGCTGCAATCAGCAGCCACAAAAAAAGACGTAGTATTTTGGCAAGTAAAGGCTCACTTTTGTAATCCGGCCAAGACTCCGAGGCTATACATGGTTGTACGGGGCTCACTTAAGGGTTCCGCACAAACAATCTGAATCATTCAATAATTTTAATATAATTATTGTATTCGTTTTGAAAAAATTTAGCCCAATTGGATGTTTGTAAATAATTGATCTAATTCGTTCAATTTTTCATTCAAAATTCAGGACCCCAAACTCTAAAAGAATCTTGAAAAAAATTTAAACAACTGTATCTTCAATGTCCCCTTGATCTGAACCATAGAAATTGTGGGGATTGTTGAGAGGAGAATTTACTAAAAAATTATCTTCATCAGACATCGATAGGTATCAAAACAGTTCATATTTTTGGTATAATCTTTATATTTTGATACCTATCGATGTCTAATGAAGATAATTTTTCTACTGAATGCTCTTCTCAACAAGCCCAACGATTTCTACGGTTCAGATGAAGAGGATGCTGAACATACATTTGTCTTACTTTTTTTCAAGATTCTTTTGGAGTTTAGGGTTCTGAATTCTGAATGAAAAATTGAACGAACTAGATCAATTATTTACAAACATCCAATTGGAGTACTGCTATCTGCACAGATAGCTTCCATACCGAAATCGTACCGACGGCCTCGGTCGGCCGTCTCCGGCCACCGGACGGCCGATCCGAGCCGTCCAAAAAATTTTTAAAAAAAAACCGAGGGGCCTTACGCGGGAATTAACGGCATCCGATGTGTGTAGGGTGGTTGGATCAAGCACCCATTTTTTCCGTGTATATACACACATATATACACGGAAAAAATGGGTGCTCGATCCAACCACCCTACACGCATCGGATGCCGTTAATTCCCACGTGGGGCCCCTCGGTTTTTTTTTTTAAAATTTTTGGACGGCTCGGATCGGCCGTCCGGTGGCCGGAGACGGCCGACCGAGGCCGTCGGTACGATTTCGATATGGAAGCTATCTGTCCTCATATCTTTACTGATCCAATTGGGCTAAATTCTTTCAAGATGAGTCGAATAATTATTTTAAAATTATTGAACGGTTCAAATCGTTTGTACGGAACCCCTAAATGAGTCCCATATAATCACATACAGCCTTGGAGTCTTGGATTACAAAGTGAGCCTTGACTTGTCAAAAAACTATGTCGTTTTTGTGGCGGCCGCTGATTGCCGTGAGTAACCCTCACTGCAGGGACTCGGCGTCCGAGTGGACAAAGATTTTTAAAGAATGGTTTGGTAGAGCCAGCTGTGGAAAACTGAGCAAAAACAAGAAATCAACTTTTTGACAAATCTTCTCCCCCTTTTCTTTTCATTCTCTTTGGCCCTGCAAAAATTCAAATCGATCGAAAATCGATAACCTAGTGAACGAATCATCGGTTTACAGTGTTATTATCAATGTCCAAAATATTATGCCAAAGATTAAGTAAAAAGAGTGATTCATCCACTAGGTTATCGATGCTCAATCAACTTAATTTTTTGCAGGGCCATAGTAAGCGATGAGATCTTTCAAGTGAACATTTCAGATTAAATTTTCGGACTCAGAACGATATTGTTTTGACCGGCACAGCAGCCCAGCCCCCCTTCCTCCGTGCAGAATTGGCTCGCGTCGTTTGGAAAAAAAGTTAGCTTGGCAAGGAAAAATTGCATAAACCCTTTTCTTTTCTTCTTTTGATAACTCAAACTATTCTAGCCAATCAGGCTCATCCCGAGGGAAGCGAGGAAGACTAGCGCCTTGGGCCGCTAAACTTTATGTAGTGCACCTGCACTAAAGGGTTGTAGTGTGATATGTCAACTGTCTTTTTCAGCAATTAACATTTCGGAATTACAAAAGACTCATTTTCTTTCCTTAAAGAGGTTTTTTAAACCCGGACCATTGAAAACACTTTTAGACGTTGGGATCGATGATGCACTACAGCCATGTAGTAGAGGTGCACTACAGGGTCTCTGATTCCAAATTTTATAGCATGAGATGCTAGGGGTTAAAAAAAGCCCATATGAACGGGAAAGATTGATTATATCAACGTAATTACTACTTTTGCCGATAAAAATGCAAGAAGAGTGATATTTAATTGATACTTTTACGTTCTTGTAACGATGTATTACTTTCGGAAATTTACATTACCTCCCATATGATACTCCCTCCGTCCCATAATGTTCAGGGATTGATGGGTTAGAGATGCTCTTAAAGATGTTCCGGGGTCTTCAATAGTTTTATTATTGCAACCCAACGTTCCCCAGTAACCTTAACGTAAGAGAAGAGAGCTTAAACTTGTTAGGCTTAGCTTTTCACAAATATGTTTGATGGACAGGTCGGCCCAATACTTTTGGGCCCAAGGCAGACTCTGAGATGTTTTGTTTAAATAATTCTTTTTCAAGAAATTACCGGCTGGTCCTATTTATTTGTTGGGGTTCCTTCTGAACCCCATTTTGTAGTGTGTATCCCAGGCGGCCCCTTTTCAGAGGTAATTTTACTAGTTTGCCCTCACCCCCTTGGTTTTGGTAGGTGATGTCAGATTTGTACTGACGCGTATCATTCCCGCCATTTCACCAACGAATCCAAATAAACCCACGTGAACAGAGACAAGACGGTCCAACCGCAATCTCACTCCTTTTCTCTCTGATGTGGACATTTTTATTTTTTGAATTACAAAGTTAAAACTCAATATCTTTTATTTTATATATATATATATATATATATATATATATATATATTATTTTTTAAAATTTATATTTTTAGAATCAAACAAGACCCATATTGAATAAAAAATTATGTAAATTTTGGTTTTTGTTTTTTGAGAGGTGTATTTTTTGGATGTGAATTGTGCATTTGAGGGGTGCGAATTCTTTCATTTTGGAGGGTGTGAATTGTTTAAAATGGGTGTGAATTCTTTTATTTTAGAGGGAGTGAATTTTGCATTCGATGGGTGTGAATTCTTTCATTTTAGTTTGTGAATTGTGTATTTTGGAGAGTGAGTTATGATGTGTGAATTCTGCATTTTAGAATTGTGTACTAAAGATAGTTCAAATTTTCTCTATGTTTTTGTTATATCTATGCTGTGTTTGGATGAATTTTTGGGTTTGGTTTTTGGGGTAATGAGTGGAGAGTGATAGAGAGAAATGAGAATAATAATTTGGGATATGGCTAATAAGTGGAGAGAGAAATGGAGTAATGATTGGAAGTAAGAGTCATGAGTATTTTCTGAGTTGGAATTTTTTTTTTTCAAAAAGGCAAGCGAACTAATCTTTAGAAAATGAAAACCACCATGCATTAGACGGTTTTATTTGGAGAGAAAATTACCTCTAAGTACAGAAAAGTGACACTTAATTCTCATTAAGGATAGATGAAATACTTAATTACCACTAAGTCCACTTTTACAAAAATACATTTACCATTAATGGAAGTGTCACCCTGGGGTTTTAGGGCATGCTAGGGTTTTATGGTACCCTAATGGGTACCCTAATGGGTACCCTAGTACCCTAGGATTTTAGGATTTTAGGGTACCCTAGGGTTTTAGGGTACCTTAAGATTTTAGGTTTTAGAATACCCTAGGGTTTAAGGTACCTTAGGGTTTAGGTTTAGTCACTTTCATAGAGCGCTAGGGTTTAGGTTTAGGCACTTTCATAGGAGTTTTAGGGTGCACTTTCCTATTATAGGGTTTTAGCGGTTTAGGCACTTTCATAGGGTGCCCTAGGGGTTTAGGCATTTTTATAGGGTACCCTGAATTTTAGGCACTTTTATAGGGTGCTCTAGGGGTTAGGCAGTTTTAGTATTTAGGATTTTAGGCACTTTCATAGGGTTTTCGGGTTTTGTTAATTAGAGGAGACTTGGTGGGAATTACTTTTTATCCCATCAACTGCGCAATCTCCGTTTTTTTCCCGGATCAACTGTGTGCAAGTAATTAACACCCTAAAACTCGAAGCATGATATATAAGTGGAGTACTTAACCAAAATGCAGATGGAATAAAACTCGGCATCATCTATTTGGGCTTCTTGGAACTTGAGGAGAGCTTGTTTCTCCTTCTGAATGCATCTGATTTTAGGATTTGAGGTGAGTCCAAAGGAATTTTTGTTGGATGCCAAAAGCATAACAACAAAGAAATTGAGCATTTTAGTGAACATGGTGGCCATAGTTAGGACCAAAATCAAGCCAAAAAACACAAGCCAATGAGGATATTTGTGCTTACTGTTTTCCTTCGATCGGTTCTCTTAGCCATGGAATAACTTCTTCTTAGACACTTAAAAAAATGCGTGTGTGTGCAGTGGTTGATATTCGTGGGGCACCCATCAAACAAAATTTATAAAAAAAAAAATTCAACAGTCGCGATGAGGTTAAAAAAAAAAAGAACAGTCTGGAGAGAGGAACAAAAGCAATGTCTGTTTGGTTTGTCTTATTTATTTATTTATGAGTTTTTTTTTGGAAACATACCTCCATCTATCCACCATGTTTTTACTTAGTCCTCAAACTATCAAAATGGTTACTTAGTCCTCCAACTATTGGCTTGCATTTTATGTAGTCCTTTTCGCCAACTTCTGTTAAGTTCCAAACGGAAAAAGGACCCGGGGCTGAAACGGCACCATTTTGGTGCAAAAAAAAATTCTTACCACCAATTTGCAATCCTATGGAGCAGAAACGTGATTATGAGAGCCTTAGAGACAAAATTTGATTATGTCTCTTTAGAATAATATGAACAAAATAATAAGATCTTCACACCCGTTCAAACGGATTAAAAATTGGAGCACTTAATTTTTTAACCATATTTTTTAATATATAAACGGTCTCAAAAAATTAAGTGCTCAAATTTTCACTCCGTTTGAATCAATGCAAAGATCTTGTTATTCTTATCATATTATTCTAAATGGTCATAATTAGTTTTTGTCTCTAGGGCTCTCATATTAAGTATATGTTTTTTATTTAGGACCCTGTAGAGCAAAAATGTGATTATGAGAGCTCTATAAACAAAAATTAATTATGACCATTTAGAATAATATGATAAGAATAACAAGATCTTTGCATTGATTCAAACGGAGTGAAAATTTGAGCACTTAATTTTTTGAGACCGTTTATATATTAAAAAATATGGTTAAAAAATTAAGTGCTCCAATTTTTAATCCGTTTGAACGGGTGTGAAGATCTTATTATTTTGTTCATATTATTCTAAAGAGACATAATCAAATTTTGTCTCTAAGGCTCTCATAATCACGTTTCTGCTCTATAGGATTGCAAATTGGTGGTAAGAATTTTTTTTTGCACCAAAACGGTGCCGTTTCAGCCCCGGGTCCTTTTTCCGTTTGGAACTTAACAGAAGTTGGCGAAAAGGACTACATGAAATGCAAGCCAATAGTTGGAGGACTAAGTAAACCATTTTGATAGTTTGAGGTAAGTAAAAACATGGTGGATAGTTGGAGGGATGTTTCTAAAAAAAACTCTTTATTTATTTACTTTTTGGAGGGAAAAAAAATCATTTTTAGTGAACTTTTTTGCATATTTTGTTTAAAAAATTGAGCTATGGAATACTGAGCAAAAGTGCGAGATCACTACTTTGACATAGCTTCTCCGCATTCTCTTTCCCTTTTTCTTGGGTCTGTTGACTCATTGTGTAGATTACTCGGGTCGTTAGGAGAAAAAAAAAGTTGCTTGAGGAAACTCTTAACCCATTTTTTCTACCGAAATAATTTTCACACTTTCACTTTCTCATAAATGCACTCTAAAATTTATTTTTTTGGACTTAATATATATCGCGGTTTGACAGTTATTTTGTTCACCCCTAACACGAAATACAAATCTCGAAAAAAAAACTCCCCAACCTGATCAAAAACGTATCAGGGTTGGTACTCATATTGTCATATACTAAATTAGGTTGAAAAGAAATTAAAATTAAGCTAAAGAATTACGAATTACAAATTCATGCAAAATTAAGCTAAACATTAGTAATAAATCAAATACCTTTACGTGGAGACTGGGAGTGGACAATCACTAGTTATGACATGAACAGTACTGTAGTAATTTAATAATTGTAAATTGATATTCGCGCTCTCTTTTCTCCGGGGATCCGCCTACAGGGTTGTAATATTGCAGTCGATTTGGCCATTCATTTCGACAATGGATGACTCGAATTTTTAACCCGAGCAATGAACAGTCAAAATCAATAAGAGCTCAGATTAAATTTGAGACTTCCGTGTCGAAATTGACGGCCGCATCGGTGGCACTACACCTCGTTAGTGCGGAAGTGCACGAGGATTTCCAAATCCCTTTTCTACCTAATCTTGTACCAAATTTTCTTGGTCTTTTTACGTGGAGACTGGGAGTGGACAAATCTTCTCCCCCTTTTCTTTCATTCTCCTTTGGAAAAATGACGGCCAAGAACATATTTTGATAATTAATATCCGTTAGGACGTTTTCAGCATTAACAAATATTCTTAGCATGTTTTTTATAGATATTAATTATCAAAACACGTCATTGACCGTCAATTTTTCCCCCCCTATACGTTTGGGAAAAAAAGTTAGCTTGGCAAGGAAAAATGTGTTTACTTGGAAAAACATACCACTTTTTTAAGTACAAAACCTGTCTGTGAGTGTTTGCAATGGTTCAGATTTAAATGAAATATTTTCGGGAAAGAGTTAAACTCTTCCCCAAAAAAGCAAAAACCACATCTCAACTATTCATTGTCAAAATTGATGACATGTGTGCGCCTTACACAGTGTCTTGTAGGGCCTTGCACTACATTATTTCCCAATCCATAATCCCTACCCACCCAACACTCCGTTGAAAAATTGTATAATCCTTTTCTTTTCTTCTTTTAATAATAACCCAAGCTTCTGGCCAGTCAGGCTCATCCCATGGGAAGGTGAGGAAGACTTGCGCCTTGGACGGCCAAATTTTATGGATCCAGAGATCCCTTTAGTGCACCCCTGCATTAAAGGTGATCAAGGGTTGTAATATGGTATGTCAACCGTCAATCTCAGTAATTAACGGTTCGAAATTGAAAAAAATTCATTCTCTTCTCTTGAAGAGTCTTTTTAAACTCGAACCATTAAAAACACTTTGTAACGGGTGGGATGATCGATGCACTACAATCCTATAGTAGGGGTGCACTGCAAGAGTACGAGGTCTCTGATTCCAAACTTTATAGCGTGACATACTAGGGGTAAGAGTAAGCCCATTATTATAAACAGGAAAGATTGATTTTATCAACGTAATTACTACTTTTGCCGCTAATAATGCAGGAACAGGTATATTTAATTGATACAGTTACGTTCTTGTAATGATCACTACTTTCGAAAATTTAATTTACCTCCCATATTATATGTTTTTTTTTTCTAATTTAGATTGATTTATTGTTTACTTTATGTGCTCGTAAAGTACAGAAAGTTCATAAAATAGGGGATAAGTTATAAAATATTCTTTCAATATGTCACATCCAGTCTTCATTTTGGAGCTTCGGAGATGTTCGTCTTCAGTAGTTTTATCAACGTTCTCCGTAACGTAAGAGAAAGAGAGCTCAAGTTTAGGCTTGGATTTTCACAAATATGTTTGATAGACAGGTCGGCCCAATACTTTTGGGCCTTAGGCAAACTCTGAGATGTTTTGTTTAAATAATTCCTTTCGGTAATTGATTTTCGCACTTTTTTTTTTTTCTTCTTCTCATGATCACTCTCTCTTTCTTGTTGTCTCGTAATATGAATTTACAAAAGTAATCTTTCATTCGTATATTCTTTCACTCTTAGAAAAACAACACTGTAACTTCACCGCTTACGTTTTTTTTTTTTTTTTTCGTTGAAGTTACAAATAGAGGTGTATGGTATACCCAAAATAGGTACGCATTTTTCTTTTTTCTTTTTTTAACTAGTTACGCTTTTTCATTATTCTAATGCCAAATGCTAATTAAACAAAAGCATTACATTAAGCAACAACCAATGACAAATAATATTACTGAACAAAAAAACCTAACCTCACGGTATCCTTATAATTTCGGGATTTAAACAAAGTCCTAAATTAAAACAACACACATTAAGCAACAAGAGATTACTAAAACTTAATAATTCAAGAAAACAAGCGCCCGATATCCGGATTTCTATATCCGGGAGCGATCTACATATATCCGGCTCCCATATGCCCCTAACGAACAGGCCGCGGTTAAAATACAAATGGAATGATAGCCTTGACATCTTCAGGGAAGTCTTTAAATTTGGAGAGGTACCATCTCCTCGTGCCATAACTCCTTCCCATCAACAGTATGGCTGAGCCTAGGGCGAAGGAGACTGCACTCCATGTCTGAGCAATGCAGGAGACCCCTATGAACCCTAGAATCTCGAAGAGATAGTGTGGACATATCACCAGACTAAACAAACCCCCCTTTGGAATCTTGTAGTCTTGCTTGCCCTCACCCCTCAAGTTAGAAAGGAGGCAATGGTGGTAGAAATTACCACTCAGTCCCACGAGAAAGATCGCGATTCCGGGATATTTCAGGTCAACTTGGGGCTCCGAGAGGCCCCGGGTGAGGTGTTGGGCGTATATCATGAGTGCGGTGTTGATGAAATAGTTGAGGGAGATCATAGTTGCTATGTCGACGAACATCGGGCCGCTGTATTTGTGAACGAAGAGCACCTACAAAACAAATAGCTAGCTATCATCAAACATTTATCAAACTTGTTAGGTTTTTTTTTTTTTTTTTTTTTTTTGTAACAAAAAGTGATCAGTGCCATGTGCACGTATCAAGTTTCAAATGTGTCTAAAACCGTTCGATACACGTGGGCTCTCCATTGTTTTGTAAAGCTATATGCATCGGACAGGACGATTCTGAATACATCTGTGTCCGGATCTGTGCCCCTGAGTCTTTCCACGTAAAATTGATCCTTTCGTAATTTTCTTAAAGAAATTTTATGTTTGTGTTCCACGATTAAATCAAGTGCTAAGTAGAATGTCGAAAACACTTTTGCATAACCAATCCCAGTGATTGAGATGCATTTGGTTTGGTTTATAGAATAGGACCAGCAGGATCCTCTCTAATTTCACATTATAAATAAGTGGACCAGTCTAGTTTTGACAGTTCAAGCTTCATTAATCCAGATCAACTTTTGAGAGCTCATTGGAAACTTTAACCATGCTAAAAACCATATTGATCGGCTATCAATTCATACTGTATCATCTTAGAAGATATCTATATTGAAATAAACAGTCACCTCGAATTATTTGACCATAAATATGATCCGATCTACTCATAATCAATATCTAATCAACGTGATTCTAACTTGGATTGAAGTTCTCGTCAAGCTTGACAAAATGATCTATCGATTTTGATTATGAAAGAGGGTTTAGGACGAATTAACCCCAAATGTAAAAACTGGACTCGTCTAATATTTTATCAAACTAAAGAGCCACATGTTTTCTTTTTGAATATTGTTTTTATTATTTTTTTTAAAGTTCTGATGATAATTATTTACTTTTCTTAATAATCAAATAAATTTAGTCTGGCCAGATAAATTTGAGAAGTAAAAAACTTGGACAAAATTTGGAGAGAAACAGAGCAAATCCAGGATTAGGACTGGGGATCGAGGGGGAAATTGTTAAAAGGAATTTTATATAAGGTGATATTCAAAAAATAATTTCGGTTTTTTTTTTTACGGAACAGTTTTAACAATTGGAGAACTAAATCTTGAGATATATATATAGTTGATACCATGTATCAAAACACATGAATCATAAAACACAACTCCGGATACAACTGTGTTCGGAGCCATTCGATGTATATGAACCCATGTGCATCAAACGGCTCCGGATACATTAAAGTTATGTAAGTAGCATTGCTCCTTTCTGAATTCGGTTCATTTTTCTTACTTTACTAGTTATAAAAATAAATTGAATTAATTAAAAAATGAAAAAATAAAAAATCCTCTGGAAGAAAAGGTTTCCAGAAAAAAAAAAATTTTGAAGAGTGGTAGCCCAGAGTAGGCAGTAGGCGCCATGTATTTCCTTGCGTTGTTGGGTTCCAATCTCACTAACTATCCACTGCCTTTCGCCGGGGAAAAAATAATATCCACAACGACCATGAGAGAGAGAGAGAGAGAGAGAGAGGGAGGGAGGTGTACCTCAAGGGTCCTTTTAAGGAAATGGATGGTAAGTGCAGATTTAACCAAAATAAACCTGAGACCATGATTTGGGAAAAGGCAGAAAGAGGCAAGGCCAAAGAGAAAAGCAGGGAAATACACCATGAACATGCCTTTCCTTCCCGAAACTTTGAAGGTAGATTTCTGGGACCCAACGTTCCAAAATTTGGAGTACTGCAACTGGTTTCCTCTGATTTCAGTTATCCCATTGTTCCCTAAGAATGCTATAGTTAACACAGACATCACCATGACAAACCAAGTGGGTGGGTATATCAATCCTTGCAATATAGAAGTCTCCATGCTCGCTCTCTCTCTCTCTCTCTCTCTCTCTCTCTCTCTCTCTCTCTCTCTCTCTCTCTCTCTCTCTCTCTCTCTGCATAAATGAGCGCCTGTGCATGTCAAGCATTGTAGAGCATATTTATAGGGTCTGGATCTTCTCAGAGGTCCATAGAGCGAGTCTTAGACGTTGGATCATAGGTGATATTTATAGGGTTCCGATCTTCTCCTCAAGTTATTCAATACCCATGCGGCACCGTGGCGTCCCGCGTGGTACCCCAAGTCTCTCATCAACCGCACATTTCTGTGGAGTTCGAGACTAGTTAAGTGTGAGAACCTCATAACATTGTGCGGTAGGAATAGGCTTCAGACACCACGTGAGCACTGAATAATCTCTCGGATTCTTTGCTCATTTACTCCTTTTTTTTTTTTTTATAGCATTGGGGATGCGCGCCGTTGGGTCGTGGCAGCAGTGGAGCTCCATCCTCATTTACTAGCTTTCTGCCGTTGCATTTGGCACTCCAATACTGTCACACCATGCCTTATTTAATTTCTATGTCAACTACAAATTAATGGCATTATTAATAGGGCAGCTCTTCCTCTTTTTCGAAGAGAGAAGAAAGAAAAACAAAACACTTCCAGTCCTATATACTCCCTCTGTCCCTTTTTAAATGTCCTACTTCATAACTCCAATTTATTAAAAATACATCATCATTATACCTTTCACATCAACTTTTTCCTTCACTTTCCCTATTTACCCATCATCATTACACTTTTACTCACTAACTTTTCAAAATGGAATTTACTTTTAGGGACAAAATAGACAATGTACCAACTTTTACCCACTAACTTTACAAAATAGACACTTATTAAGGGACAGCCCAAAATGGAATACTGGACTATAAATAAGGGACGGAGGGAGTACAAAATATCTCTCTGGTCTCAGTCCTATATACAAAATATCTCTCTGGTTCCATTCTCTGTATTAAATTTTTGATAGATACTTTGATGCTATATACTAGATTTTAAGCACACGGGTTCGCGGGAAAGTTTAAGCTGCATACAACCTTTCCAGGGATTGTTTTATCTTGGGAACAGAACGTCACACGACAAAATCTTAGCGGGAACGTATCTTCTCTTTGGACATTGCTTTAAATGTGACTCGATCCATATAAGCTTTCTCTTAAAACTCCTAATTTTTTGCTTACATAATTATCTCAACATTTTATTTTGTGTTGTTGTCTCCGTTTATTATAGTTTAGGGAAGTTGAAGAGTACGTAGTGTTTATTGTAAAAGCTGCAAAATACGTAAGTTTTTTTGCCGTGAATTAGCCTATTTTTTTCATTGACCATGGGCTAATTGTTAAAATAGCAATCCGTTTCCAAAAAAAATTACAGATTGTGCACAGATTTTGTTGTGGGGCCCACCACGGGTCTCACACAAACGATTCGAGCCGCTCATTAAATGTAAAATATAGAGTTCCCGCTAAAAATCAGCTCAATTTAATATCTATAGATGTTCGATCCAACTATTTAAATTTTCATTCATCTATAGGTATCAGATTGAGCTGATTTTTTACAGAGACCATTGAAAAAAAAATTACATTTAATGAATGGATCACATCAATTTTTCAGAATCTGCAAGACTATCAAAATCATTGTTTCTAAGAAATCAACTTTTGTTCTTTAAAATAGCTTCAAAAAAGCTGGTGAATTTTAGAAGTTTCTTCTAGAATCTGCACTTCTTGCAGCAAACATCTTACTCTGCAGATTTTAATTAGAGGCTAGAATCTCGTAATCTGCTCTTACTGTCTCCGTCTCAAAAATAATGATAATTTTTGAAACTCGTATTATTTTTCATTGCTTATATCTTTTAATCTATAATGTTTTTCATGAGTTTGAAAATTTTGTATAACAGAACTAATCGAGAACTATCAAACAAGATCTATATTGCATATTTTTTAAGATCCATATTGAAAAGATGTAAGGAATTGAAATTGGCACGAATGTCAAAAATTGACATCTAATTTGGGACGGAGGGAATAATATTTTTCGCGAATAGACAATTAATAAAAATATATGTATACTTAACTACATATCATTCTCTCTGTCTAATAACAAGGACTTTTTGGGTGTGGGACTTTTTGTAAGTTGGTAGATTGTAAGGTTCTAATTCAATGTCATGAATGCGTTAGGAACCCTTCTCTATGAGAAAACAAGAGGCAACAGAACTCTCCACGGTAGCTAGAGGCGGCTGGGATTGCATTGAAAGCCGAAAGGGATTGCAGAGCTAGCTCATCAAATTCAAGGGTAATAACAAGACAAAAAGACACACTGCCGAGTCATACTCATACCATGAGCAGAGCCAGCACCGGGATAAGTCCCGCAAGCCGTCAGAGCTTGGGCAACTCTCTGTCTGGGAAAACAAATTTTGTAAACCCAACGAAATAAAATTGTCCAAGAATAAAAATTAGGGATATGTGTAGTTCACAACTTTACACTCAAAATTTACTTGATCATAAGGTCGATAAAGTAACGATGACTTAATTGGAGATCGAGTTTGGTTCAAAAAATGCAAAGAGAATTTGTTTTGTTGGCATCGTATCATGCTAATAAAAAAACTATAACTAGGCTTATATCTTTGATTTTAATTTTTTTTGACTCAATTCAAGCTAAAATTAAGATGCAACCTTTTTTTTTTTTTTTTGACTTGTATTTCTTTTTGTTTTTTTATAACTTAATAATAAGTAGGCGATCAAACTTAGAGTCGGACTTGAACAACTCAAACATCAGAGCACCGTGACTGATGACTCAATTCGATCACTCATAAAGGGCTAGCATGTGGGCTATGCTTATACCCCTGGTAACGGGGTGATTTAGTCCGAGAGAAACTATATTTTATCCGTGCGTAAATGGTTGTCATTGCCCATGAGAGGTGTAAATTAATTCGAATATCCTCGTCATGAATGGGTAAATAATTGCCCTTCCTTTCACTGTTCTCCATTTTTCATTTTTGTTAAAAAAAAAAATTGTTAGACTATGACTTTCACCCAGAATGCTACATACTTTAATAATTTATACGTAGGATTATAATAGAACTAACATAATAGAACTAACATTAATACCTCTATAATAGTAGTAAGTAATCTTGGCTCACGATGTACCCTTTTCGAGCGTTTGTGCTTAGTGATCGAGCTACCTCTCGATGTACCCTTTTCGAATTAATAAAATTCTTTGTTTTGCCAAGGAAAATAATAATAATAATCTTGGCTCACTAATATTTTCAGGCAAAAAAAAAAAAAAAAAGCCTTATGTTAAAGCAACAAACAATTAGGGACATTTTAATTCAAAAGACATAAACTCACAACATTCTTATATTTGGTAGTATTATATGGAGTAAAACATTACTACGTTAGGACACACAGACATCCATTTACTGATTCGGTCACAAATTTCTCATGAACTATCCTGTGGGACCACGTACTTCGAACAATTGCGAACATACCTGTGTAACAAACTGACAAACAAAAAACTATATCCATATTATTATTTTAACTAACAATACATCAAAACAACAAGACATTACTAAAAATTCATAATTTAAGAAACATAACCCCACAAATAAAAATCCTTATTTTTTTATTCGGACCTCTAGAACACAAATGGAATGACAGCCTTGACACCCTTGGGAAAGTCTTCAAATTTGGAAAGGTACCATTTCCTAGTGCCATAACTCCTCCCCATCAAGAGCACAGCTGAGCCAACAGTAAAGGAGAATGCATGCAACGTTTGAGCAATGCAAGAGACTCCCACAAACCCTAGAATCTCAAAGAGATAGTGTGGGCATATCACCAAATTGAACAAGCCCCCCTTTGGGATCTTGTACTCTTTGTTACCCTCACCCCTCAGCCTAGAAAGGAGGCAATGGTGGTAGAAATTACCACTCAGCCCCGCGACGAAAATCGCGATTCCCACGTATTTTAGGTCGACCAGAGGCTCCTGAAGCCCTCGGGTCAGATGTTGGGCGTATATCATGAGTGTTGTTTGGACGAAATAGCTGAGAGATATCATTGTTGCTACGTCGACAAACATCGAACCGCTGTATTTGTGGACAAAGAGCACCTACAAACAAATGGATCGGATATGTGTTGGAAAAATAATGATAGTTGTTATTATGATGAACATATTTTAAGAGACCAACAAATTAAAATTTATTTAATACAGAAGTGATCATTTTCATGTGTGTGTGTGTGTGAGAGAGAGAGAGACAGGTACCTCAAGGGTCCTCTTAAAGAAATGGATGGTAAGAGCAGATTTAACCAACAAAAACCTGAGACCCTCGTTCGGAAAAAGGAAGAAAGAGGCGAGGCCGAACAGAAACGCCGGCGAATACGCCATCAACATGCCTGTTCTTCCGGAAACCTTGAACGTTGATTTTCGAGACCCAGCGTTCCAGAACTTGGAGTACTGCAATTGTTTTCCTCTCATTTCAGCGATCCCATTGCTCCCTAAGAACGCCAATGTTATCGCAGACATTATCGTTACGACCGGAGTCGGTGGGTATATCAATCCCTGCAACATCGAACTCGCCACGCGCGCTCTCTCTCTCTCTCTCTCTCAAGATCTCGTCTGTGTGGGGTTTGTGTTTAACAAAATTCAGTGTTTCAATGGAATGCAAAAGTTTGCATGATATTTTTTAGAATTGCACGAGTATTAATGTCATTCAACTTTTTTGATTTTGTAATATTTGATTTAATATTCATTAGTGTTGTTTCCAAAACGTTTGAATTGATGTTAATTTTTTTGATTTTGTAATATTTGATTTAATATTCATTAGTGTTGTTTCCATAAACGTTTGGATTGATGTTAATTTTTGATATGGTATACAATAATCGCGCGTGAAAGGTTTCAACCAATTAACTAGGGCTAGCTCAGTTGGTCAAAACTCTTACATTTCATTAGGATGTCAAGAGTTCAAGTCTCTGATGTCTTGTGGACTTTTACAATTGATGTAAAAATGTCCCAGATTTGTAGTTTGTAATTCATATCTGATGTAAAATAATCTCTTCTATCGATTGACAAAAAAAAAATTGCTGAAAGATTTCATAGAATCTCCTAATTTTGGTATGAATAAAGTAAATTAATGAGATTATGAAGGGTCATTGGGGGATTATTTGAATGTCAGGGCCCCCGAGGTCAACTTCTTATAAGTAGGAGATAAAAATGTAAGTTTTCATGTAAAATGGGACCCCGAATGCCCCTGTAGGGGTGTGTATCATTTCCCGGTAGGGGCCTGTTTGGGAGACAGATCGTGGATTGTGATCGTGCATTCTCTCCTATTGTATTTTTTTCGTTTGGGAGGTGTATTGTGAGAATGGATTCTCTCACAATGCATTATAAAAATTACGCTTTGGAGGCACAATCTAAGAATCATTCATTGAGGAATTTTCTCACTCTCATTATGGATTTTCTTTCCAAATTCTTAATCTATTTTAGGCATTTTCCTCAAAATAGCTCAAAATACCCATTCATAATCAATTTTGAGCAAAGAAAAAAAAAATTTTTTTTTTTTGAGCAAACACTCTACCGGATTTATAATTTATTCTGGCCACAATCCAAAAACAATGACTCACAACCAAAAATGGAAAATACAAATATAATTAGTCTACCAAACGAACCCTATGAGTCACAGTAATATACGGTTTGAGCTTTTATTTCTCTGTCCGTTAGGGAAAATAAATTTTGGGTGCCGGGTGGGTACCACGTGATGCCCGCTCGGCGCATCCAAGCCGTCAATTTCGGTTTTGGACGGCTTAGATTTGGAGAGAAAACGAGGAGAGAGAGTGGTGCGGTGAGAGGAGATGAGAGAAAGGGTTTCAATTGGGCCGACGTCTAACACACTTTTAGACAGTTCGAATGAGCTGCTCGAACATCACCACGTAGGCACAGTACCCGGAAATTTCTCGTCCGTTAGACGTTGGTACAAGCTGAAAAGATATTGTACATTAAATACCGATCATACCATGGATGCGTTTTGGGGAACTTTCTATGGAGAGAAAGATAAGGCACATAATTAACCACGCCAATCTGCTGGACTTGGCTACGGACTAATAAAATCTTCCATGCAGTGCGGCGCTCGACTCGCCCTTTAATATTTAGGCTACGTTCTTATGAGCTTAATTTAAATTCAACTTAAATTTGAGAGTTATCTTTATTTGAATTTTTTTAACATTTGTTAGTTTTGCGTCAAATTTTTGCAGGTTATTGATTCGTCTCGACTAGAGAAATCGTAAAAGTAAAATTCTTTCCTACTTTTACCCAAGTGTTTTGAGAAAAACCACTTTTTAGCAAAAAATTGCTAAAAAATAGTTATTTCTCAAAATACTTAGGTAAAAGTAAAAAAAAAATTACTTTTCTGATTCCTCTCGTCGGGACGAATCAATAACCTACAAAAGTTTGACGCAAGATTAATAAATGCAAAAAAAAAAATTAAAATAACAAAACTCCCAGATTTAAGTTAAATTCATAATAATGCAGCCTAGAAGTGAGCTCGGGCCCAAAGGGTCTTATAGCATAGGCGTATTCCCTTCCTAGAGTGTTTTAATACTTATGTTTTCATTTGGAAATTTTTAAGGAAGCAAACAATCCCCCCGGTTTATACAAAGCATAATGATTCCTATAAAACCTAAACCTAATTAAAACATAAACCTGTACAACAACAACAACAAAAAAAAAGGGCCATGTTTTGATAAGGAACCTGACTAGGACACCAACGGGTGCACACCCCGGCGCGCGGGGTCCATTCCGAGTCCTACACAAAGTGGGTTTGTGAAAAACCAGCAAAATTGGATACGCGTAGGTGCTATTCCAATCTTCTAATTTTTCATTCAAATTACACGATCCTGAATCTGAATGAAAAATTGAAAGATTGGATCGAGCACTTGCACATATTCTATTAAGTTAATTTTTCACGGGCCGCACTCATTTTATTTTTTTTTTAATTATTGAACGGCTCGGGTCATCCATGCGGGACCCGGGTGGGTCTTGCATGACGGTCGGTGCACCTTTGGTCGGTTCCCATAACATTTTCGTTTGATAAGTCACTAATTATATTTATAATAATGCGAGTACAATTTCGCTATAAGAATTATGTATCCACCGTCTTGTGGAATTAGTTATTCAATGAATGTTTGTTTTAATAAATATATAAATTAACCAGCTGTTACAAGAAATATTGGAGTACACAAGTCTATGGTATGAGACTCTCTAGGCATTTGCTCTTAATAAAAATAAATAAATACTAGGACTAGTAGAATTCAATCTAAAACATGAAGCCCGACGTCCATTTTGCAAACCCAGATTCGCTAACTGATCAGCACAGGAATTTCCTGTCGCAAAAACTAAGAGTCGCTTGCATGCCGAGTCCAGACGCCACAAAAGGTGCTTGCAATCGTTCAGCAAAGCACTGAATTGATGGGTGTCTACGCATGGTTTATCAAGCAAAATTGGGTCACGACCATAGAATCTGTCTCAACTTCCAAATTTGTAAATTACTAACAGCCAATTGCAATCCATCCAACAGACATACGTAATCCTCACAAGTCACAAGTTCTACAATTACGCCACTCCCATAGCAATTCAAACCCAGGGCCGGTTTTGAGCTAAGTTGGATGAGACCGCCGACTTAAGTCCTTAACTTTAGCTCGAAATTAGAGCCCCAAATAGAAATTGCAAGGTATGTACTATATATTCAATACAGTGTTTCTATGACAAATGACCTAGCTAGCCCAGTAACAAAAGCTTTTTTCCTTCACAATTTCGTCTTAGGCCCCGAGAATCTTAGAGCCGGCCCACTTCAAACCATTAGAATACAAATGGAATTAAAGCCTTGACATCCTTGGGAAAGTCTTCAAATTTGGAAAGGTACCATTTCCTAGTGCCACAACTCCTTCCCATCAAGACCATAGCTGAGCCAAGAGTGAAGGAGAATGCATACAATGTCTGAGCAATGCAGGAGACCCCTACGAACCCTAAGATCTCAAAAAGATAGTGTGGGCATATCACTAGACTAAATAAACCCCCTCTTGGAATCTTGTACCCCTTTTCACCCTCACCCCTGAGTTTGGAGAGGAGGTAATGGTGGTAGAAATTACCACTTAGTCCCACGAGAAATATCAGAATCCCAACAAATTTCAGGTCAACCGGGGGCTCCTGGAGCCCTCGGGTGAGGTGTTGGGCGTATATCATGTTTGCTGTTTGAATGAAATAGGTGAGAGAGATGGTAATTGCGATGTCGAGAAACATTGGGCCGCTGTATTTGTGGACGAATAGTACCTACAAAACAAATAATTATTGGGTCAGCACTTCTAGTACGGAGTAGTTCACAAAACAAGAAATTTTAATTTGAATCAAAACTGCTTGAGGAAATTGTGAGTGTTTGCTCCTAAAGTTCTGCGTTTTTTTTTTTTTTTTTTTTTGCGATTTCTGTTAAAAATGTCGTCGTTCATCATATAAGGGGATATGTTTGGTTTAGGATTGTTTTCTGTCGACTGTAGAAGAATCAAGAGACTATTTAGCCATTGTATGTTTGGCCAAATAAGCCATTAGGCTTTCCCGCCAAATTTTTTTTGTTCTTATTCAAATTTTTTTCGTATCACTTGGCTTATCATCATTTTTTTGAAAATTTTTGCATCCTCATGACAAGAGGAATCTAAAAAGTAAAAAATTTTGGTCAGAATCCAAATTTTTTTGAATAAAGACGAAAAACGTGGCTTTCCCGCCAATTTTGTCGAAATTCCAAAAAAATTGGATTTCGATCAAAATTTTTTACTTTTTAGATTCTTCTCGTCATAACGAAGCAATAATCCCCAAAAAAATTGATAATAAGCCATGAAATGTAAAAAAAATTGAATAAGGACAAAAAATAAGCCGCTTTGGCTTATTTGTCCAAACTGGTTGAGGCATTAAAACTTGGTTTTGATGTTGGGTCTTGCGCTGTTGGAGGCCTTCAACCAAATGATGGATAAATTAACCTGATATATATGGGCTACCACCAAATTTCGGGGGCCCTAGTTTGGGCTTTAAATCGTTGGGTCCGAAACCAGCCGCTTCTTGGGCTTACCCCTGGAGCCGGTACAGCTCAGCTGCAGAGTACGTGGACACATTTGATTGTTGGATTATTCTTAAGAGTTAGAAAAGCTTTGACTAAAAGGATGAAGATAAGAGGGAAATTGTATTAAGTCCAAGAAATAATGGAAAATATTATATGAGGTCTTAGAGCAAATTTACCAGTTATTAGCAAAAAAAACTCATGAACAATGCATATTTTTCATTTTACCTATTCATATTTCTTTCAACACAACATCAACACTATCTATTTAACATTTTCTCTATTAAAATATACAATCTTTTCTTTTATTCTATTATTATAATATGAGTGAGAGAGAGAGAGAGATAGAGAGAGAGAGTTAAATAATCAAAAAATAGGATTCCTAGTGAACAATGGTTAGGTATTAGTGTGGTTAGGTATTAGTGCCGAACCAGTTCTAAAAAGCTATTTTACCTCCCCTGTTTTCCTCCTCTGCTGCAACCTCTTTTTTCTGTTCTTCTTCGGTAAAATAGCTAAAATTGTCATTTTAACTCCTCTGGTAAACTTGCTCTTGACTAGCTAGTGATATTAATGTGTCTGGTCTCTTAACTGGTTATATTGTATTTGGTTAGACCGCTAGAGTATATAGGCAGGATAAAGTAGTTACCAAAAAACATAGACAGGATAAAGGTAAATCAATTATTTGCGATCGTCAGATGAAGAGGGAGATTAATTCATAAAAGAAAAAGACTACCTAATACCGCCCATGATATATATTAGCTAGTTTTATGTAAACATTTTTTTCCTCAAGGTTGAACGTAGGATTCGTTAACAATGTTGCCCCTTGTAATCAAATTTTCTGGCACGGTCACACTATCGCCGGCATCCTCGTTAACGCCGGGCAGATGGGGGAAGGGTGACATGAATTCAACTTGAAGTAAAAGTGAAACAGTTAGAATTAAAAGCAAAAGGGCCAAATTGAAATTTCCGCAAGAGCACAGGGGTAGTTTGTGTAGTTATCCAACAAATTTACAAGAGGGAATATCAAGGAGAAGAGGATGAAGACGAAGACATGGGAAGAGCTCAAGATTTCATTTCAGTCACACAAGTACAAGAGTGGCTCTAGAATTTTAGTTTATCGGTAACAAAAATAGAAAATAAATTTTGGTATACAGGACGCTATATAAAATATACACTTATTTTGTTTGAAAGTCTATTCGAGCCTAGTTTATTTTATTTTGTTGAACTATATTTTCTATTTATGGACATATTAAGTGAATTTTTTGATTTACTTTCGCTACAGATGATTTAATGGGTGCCAACAATTTTTAAAAAAGAAAAAAAAAACAAGTTGTATTTAAAAAAAAAAAAAAACAATTTAGTGCATTATTTTGAACTCAAGGGATTCGGTTGAATCCCTCAACTTAAGGCGGGGCGCAGAGAGAGAGATATGGATTTTACCTCGCATAGCCGTTTGAAGAAGTGGATAGTAAGAGCTAATTTTAGCAACACAAACCGGAGCCCCTCGTTCGGAAACATTCCGAACGAGGCGAGGCCGAAGAGAAAAGCCGGCGTATACGCCAGTAGCATGCCCATTTTTCCAGGCAACTTGGGAGTAGATCTCTTAGCACCAACGTTCCAGAATTTTGAGTACTGCAACTGTTTCCCCCTGATTCCGGAAATCCCAGCACTCGCCATCGATACGACGGTGAACAACGCCATGGCCGTGGTGTAGGAAGTAACTGGTGGTGGTGGGTACATAATCAGTTGCGGAAACATGGGAGTCGCCATTCTCTCTCTCTCTCTCTCTCTCTCTCTCGAGAACGGAAAAGCAGGCACTACAAAATTATTGGAGGATTTTATTCATGGGAAGCAGACAAACCGCGTAATTCTTGCAATTGCAGGACTATGTGGAAGGACGTCCTCCATTTACAAGTTGACACGATCTTGAAAGATGCCGGAAACACTTTAAATATTGAGGGTTCCACACGTACTAGTATACAACGAGTGTTTGCGGGTCGGTCGCGTAAATTTTGGGATTCCACGCAAATGATCGGTATCGTTCAGTTCATTTAAAACATGCTTTTAAACGTCCATGCAAGTGCTTGATCGACTTTTGTTCCTAAATTTGCAGGAACAAAAACTGAATGAATCTATCAGTTGTGTTGGATCTCAAAAGAAATCTCAATACAATTGGTGTAAATTCAGTGTAGGGTCCACTCCACGTACTCATGTGTTGGAGGGATCTTTCATATGGACCTTTGACTCCGTAGTATGATGAATCGATGACCACAAAATTGATCCAACAAACGATCTATCAATTATCAGAGAATATTAGCCATGTAAATTGGCATTGAATATGAGACACAAGCTCTAATCTTCCAAAATCAAATTTGTTTCCATTTGTGCAAATTTTATGGTTAAACACAATTGGATGTAGAAATGGCAATGAAAGAAAAGGCTCTAATATACATAACATTAGGTACTCACAAGTCACAAATCGTCAATGAATTTCTATCTAATTTCTCAACAAAAAAAAAAGAAAAAAAGAAACCACAAGTCACAATGAATGCATCTTTCGAACAATAACATACTCCCTCCCTCGGGTCTCTTCTTAAGTGTTCCATACGGAAAAAATGTGTACTTTCTAGATTAAAGATAAAATACTGTCTGTAACTTTCAAACTTTTTTGCACCAATTTAAATACTACTATCTAATTGATATCTTTAATTTAATGCAACGAAGTTGAAAAATCATGAATATAATAAGTACTTTATTTTTGAGTGAGTTGCCTTTATATCCCTTTGACTTATCCTGAAAGTTCAACTTAGTCCTTCCAGTTTCAATTTCACCAAAATAAACCTTGGATTTGCAAATTTTTTTCAATGTCATCCTTCCGTTGGCTTCCGTCAGGAATTTGAACGGAAAAGGGCCATGTGCCCATCACGTGAGCCTCTCCAAGGGGTATATTTGCCCATTCCCCTCCCTCCCCTAACCCTAATCCCCCTCCTCCCTCCACGGCACTTTCCAGCCAACAACCCACCCCACCCCACCATTAACACCTCTCCCTCCACTCAGATAATACTCCAATATTCCCTCCCTCTCAGTCTATGGAGTTCTGAGTTCACCTCCCCAGCCGTGCACCTCCACCCTCGGCCTCCTCCGGTCACCACCGAGAACTCCATAACCACCAACCGGAGCTCACCTCCTCCATACCACCATCACCACCCAAAACACCACCTCCACCCCGTACCACTCCCTCCTCCATAACTGAGATCCCCACAACGAAACTCCACGGCACCACCACCTTTCGGTCCCCCACTGAACCCGCCACCACCGAGACCATCCACTACCGAACCCATCACCTCCAGCCCGTACCCGCCACCACCGGACTGCCGTACCTCACCACGAACAGTTCGTAGCTCCCTAGAGGAAAGGGTTTCAAATGCACTTAGCTCTATTTCAAGCTTCAATCCACTTAGCTAAAACCCACAAATTCCTGATGCCCAAACCCACCAATCACGCAATCAACCTCCCCTCAAGAAATCTCACCGGTATCATCTCGTGGAAATTCCCTAGAAACATCTCCCAGTTGCAGAAAATCAATCTCTCTTCAATTTTTTCTTCTTCTGAGAGGTTGGTGTGGGGATTTGGGTAGTTTGTACCAGAAATTACAAAAAACCTCAGGCTCTGTTTGGAACTTGTGGAAAGGAAAGGAAAAGAAAGGAAAATAAAAGAGATGGAAAATGAGAAGAAAGTGAATCATTTTCCCTTGTTTGATTGTAGAAAGAAAACGAAAAGAAAGTGTGAAGAAAATGGAAAGGAAAGGAAATTCAAAATTAGTTGTACACTACAGGAGTCACTGCAGGAGCCACTACACGCCCCAAAACGTCATTTTGGGGCCTGGAGGAGGGCGGACGACTGGCGGAGGGCGTCATTGGAGCGGAGGTCAGCTTGGATCTGGGCGAAGAGTATGTCCATTTTCGACGATCGCAGTGTGAAATAACTAATCAATCAGTTGAATCTGATGGGCTAAATCGAGTGAATGATTTGAATCCGTGATTGAATTTTCTGGGTTTGAGACAGTTTCTCTCTCTCTCACTAGGAGTAGGAGTTGGAGAGAGAGAGGGGGGGGAAAAGTCAACCAAGGGAGTTAATGTATTCTTCTTTCTTCTCTCCAGATTCCGGCATTCCAACTTGCTTGGTTTAGTTGAAAATCTGTGTGAGAGTCCGAAATCTGGAGATTTGTGAATTCTGATTTAGCGGGAGAGTTGATTTTGGTGGTTCAAAAGTTAGCGCCCTTCTTTCATTTTCCTCAGCCGTATCCAGAGCTTTCCTTTCTTTTTCCTTTCTATTTCCTTTTCCTTTTCCTTTCTATTTCCTTTTCCTTTTCCTTTTATTTTCTTTTCCTTTTCCTTATTAGAAACCAAACAACTTCTAAGGAAATTTTTTTATTTTTCTTTCTTTTCTCCCACTTTCCATAGATTCCAAACAGGCCCTCAATTTTTTAAATTATTTTTCCTCCAAAAACAAAAAGAAAACAGAACGGGCAAGAGAGAAAGAGAGAACACATGCCTGCCGTCACGGGTTTCGTACACGCCGTCGTGGCTCCTCGCCTCCTCCAGGCAAGTCTTTCACCTGGATTTTTCTCTCTGTTTTTTTTTTCTTTTCTGGGTTTTATGGAAAGAGAGAGAGGAGAAGGAGGAGGAGGAGGGAATGGACAAATATGCCCTTGGGGAGAGCACACGTGCTAGGCACATGCCCATTTTCCGTTCAAATTAGTAACGGCATCCAATGGATGGATGACATTGGAACAAAATTGCAAATCGAAGGTTTAGTTGGGTGAAATTGAAACTGAAAGGACTAAGTTGAACTTTTCGGATAAGTCGAAGGGATATAAAAGCAAATCACTCTTTATTTTTTCACGTGAAAATTACACATCTTTTCGCATGTAACAGTTAAAAAGGGACGAAGCGAATAATGAATAGAAAATCGTGTTTTTTCAACCCTTTTGAAAGTAAAAGTCAATAAGACACGACCATTAAATCTAAACACTTTTGAAAGGTTGTGATGCACAATACCCCTGTAGTGTACCCCTAGACTATGGGGTCCCTGGATCCTTTAATCCCTACTATATCGTTTAGGTGAAATTACACGGAGACTCCCTCATCTATACGTTTTGGACACGAACACCCCCTAATCTTTAAAAACGCCCAAAAGCACCCCCTCATTTACTAAAAATTAAAAAATCATAGATGCCTTTAGCGGAATGAATGAAATGACAGATATACCCTTCATATATTACACGGAGCAAAACTCATCTCCCTCTGTCGTGAGTCTAGGGCTGTAAATGAACTGAGCCGTTCGCGAACTGTTCGAGATTCAGTTCGGCAAGAGCTCGTTCGAGTTCGATTCGTCTATTAAACGAACTGAACCTGAACCTCAATTCTAGGCTCGTTCCGTAAATGAGCCGAACTTGAGCCTAACGATATTCGGTTCGGTTAGGCTCGCAAACCTATACTTAAATTTAATTAATAATTCAATAGGGGTCTGTTTGTAAATATAAATTTTTTTAAGGTTGTATATATAATTCAATACTTATTTTTCTCCCAAATTCTATACGATCAATGACAGAGTTTGGGTTCGCTTGAGTTTAATGAGCCGAGAGGAACCAAACCCAAGTCTTGACGAGCTCAATTCGAGCTTAGATTCAGCTCGACCCCATTCGTTTGAGTTTAACAAGGCTAACTCAAGCCAAAATGTTCAGGTTCGAATCGAACCCGAGCCGAACTCGAGTCAAACTAGTATCTTAACGAACCCAACCGAGCCGAACCCGAGCCTTGAAAAATTTTAACGAGCCGAACTCGAGCCGAGTTGTTTGGGCTCGAATTGAACTCGAGCCGAACAAATACCTCAACGAACTCGAGCCGAACTTAACAGAGTTCGGCTCGATTCGGTTCGTTTACGGCCTATGTCTCTCATCTCATCTTCCTCCATGTCCTTCTCAAAGGAAGCTTCCACATCCTCCCACCAAACCACCGTCCCTCTCGAATCCACCCCTTTCCTCGCCAAATCCCAACCCCGCCCCCTCTCTCCTCCAACCCTAAGACCTTCGTCGTCTTCATCGCCATTGTCGGCGCCGGCGTCCTCAGTCTCCCCTACACCTTCAAGCGTACCAGATGGCTCCTCGGCCTCCTCGCCCTCTCCGCCGTCACCCTCCCAACCTACCACTGCATGATGCTCCTCGTCCACTCCCAAAAGAAGCTCAAACAATTGGGACAATTTTCCAAAATATCCTCCCTTCGGTGACCTGGGTTTTATCATGTGCGGCCCCGTCGGCAAGTTTAGCATGGACGTGATGATCGTGCTCTCCCAAGCTGGGTTCTGCATCAGCTAATTTATTGCCAACACCTTGACTTATGTCTTCAACTGTTTGACAAAACTGCCCAGTGGAAATTTATTGGGGTTGTCGTTGAAAGCTGTTTATATATGGGGGCTTTTTCTGTTTCAATCGGGGAAGAAATAAAGGATATTTTATCACTACGAATTTGGGGCTGGGGTTGTTGAGCAATCTGGTGCAGTTGGGTTTGCAGTTTATATATATATGATGAAACGAATTGTGGGCAACTACTTTTATTCAAGACCAATTGTGAAACAAGGTATTTGTGACTTGTGTTTTGTGGCTTCTAAGATCATAAATGGATTATTTGGTTTTGTTTCTCCTTGCCTTTTTGCGATTTTATACTAAAGTAAAAGTGTTTTAAATCCGAAAATTTATCCTTGCTACTGAGTACAAGTGATTTCTTTTTCAAAGAACAGGTTGTTCCATGTTTCATGTTTGGATTTCGAAATAGAGTAGGTGTTTACCCAACAGAATGTGCAATTTTCCCGTTTCGTTTGGGTTGGGTGTGGCTGTGTATGCTTTTGAAGGGATTAGGATGGTTTTGCCATTGAATCGGAGAAGAAAGACAAGAAAGAGTTTGGGAAAATTCTGGGTTTGTCTGTGTTGCCAGCTTCCATGGAATTCTAGGTTTGTTTGTGTTGCTAGCTTCCATGGCT
The DNA here is from genome assembly GCA_025413875.1 of Rhododendron molle. Lineage (NCBI taxonomy): Eukaryota > Viridiplantae > Streptophyta > Magnoliopsida > Ericales > Ericaceae > Rhododendron > Rhododendron molle. The sequence continues at coordinate 37,116,867 of CM046396.1, forward strand.
GCCGTAGGGGAGAGAGAGAGAATGTATTAAGGGCATTTTTGACTAAAAAATGCCAAAACTAATGTCATGTGCCCTTTCAACACACGGTTTTGAAACGGAAAGGTGTCACTTGGGTAACGGTAATACATGAGGGGATGCTTTTGGACATTTTTAAAGATTAGAGGGTGTTCATGTCCAAAACGTATAGATGAGGGGGTCTCCGTGTAATCTCACCGATCGTTTATTCTCGGCCTATATCTCAAGCTTGAAATAGTTTGGGCCGACATTTCAAGAATGGATTTGCTACATTACTTGACTATATTGGTTTGAAACCCTTCCACAAATATTCCTACGTGTGCACGAAAATATGAAATCCTTGTCTAAGTCACCTCACAAGCACATAAATTCACAGCATACATATTTGATATCTCTATTCCATCCTCTACATTACCAATCTACATTCAACATTTACCTTTCCTAGGGCTTTATAAGTTTTGAATTCAGATCAATTCACTCATCCAAAACAGAGCTTTACGGTTGAGAACAGTTGAATACCATCCAGACTGAAAACAAGTACTCGCTTCTTTCAATGATATCTGGGAAACCCCAGAAACAGTACCATAATCAAAGCATTATACAGATCCCCCATTTGACTAATGCATACAGGATTAAACAGAACCGGAGAAAAAAAAAAAGAATGATGAAACACAATACCTATACCAACTATACATCGCCCAACCCAAAATCTTATTTATTCCAAAAATTACAAAGGAATTAAAACCAAAGTAACCATCAATCTAACAGCCTTATGTGAGTCCTCGGGGGGAGAGAGAGAGAGAGAGACGGAGGAAGGTTCAAACTGTGGAGCTACATTGCATATGAAAACTCTGCCACCGTCATATTTAAAATTACACAACCAATGTATTGAAAACTAAAACTCACAATATTCTGATGCCGAATTTTTCTGTGCTGCTGTTGCCTTGGTTCATACATCCACATATAACCGCTTGAGGGTTAAATTCAGAAAAGGTGGAGATTCAGCCAGCATTTCCTAATTATAGATTCTCACGGGCTTCTCATATGTGTGCCGATTCTGCAGGAAAAATATGGTCACTGCATAATTCTAACGACTACAGAAGAAGGAATTAACTCTGTTGAATTATAGGGGCACCAAATTTCTACCAAATTAACAATCAACCTGACGTATAAAGTGAAATTAATTCCTACATCATATTCATGCTTGGTAAAGCCCAATCCAGTTAATGATTCCTGATCTTTTTGGAGCACAATACTTCCCTAACCTTTGCCTAGGCGGCGCCAAGCAATTCGGCGGTTTTTTTTTTATTTTTAAACAAACTATTATCCAATCAAACTATATCCATATATCCATAGTGCAAGTTCAAACTTCAAAGTACAAACCCAAATGAAATTAAGTAGTAATATATGTAGATAAGATTTTGAACTTACATTTTGGCGATTTAAGAAATTCAAGCACAATTTGTGGGGATTGTGAAATACCAACACCAGAACGATCATTTTGTGTGTGTGACCATATCACCGAGAGAGAGAGAGAAGAGAGACTCAGAGAGCCGAGAGAGAGAGAGAGAGAGCGAGAGCGAGACTAAAGAGAGAGCCGAGAGCGAGAGCGAGAGAGAGACATATCGGCGGGAGAGAGAGATACGATGGCATCGACTAGAGCTCTGATCGACTGGAGTTCTTCACTTTCGATTCGTCTCCCGCCTCTGAAGCTCTGATCGACTAGAGTGCGGAGTGTTGAATGGAGGATGTAAATGTAATTGTAATATATATAGATATGATTTTGTAAAATTACATAATAAGCCCTTTTAGTTTAATAGTATACATTTTAAGCCTCCAAAGACGCCGCCGAGCCCACCAAGGGCCGCCAAACACCGCCATACCTCCTTGGGCGCCAAATCAAACGCCAAGGAACCTGACGTATAAAGTGAAATTAATTCCTACATCATATTCATGCTTGGTAAAGCCCAATCCAGTTAATGATTCCTGATCTTTTTGGAGCACAATACTTCCCTAACCTTGTTTCTGCAATCTTTTCAAGGAACCTTCATAGGAGTACCATTTTGGAACTTCTTTTCTTTTAGGTTTCGAACAAGAAGGAATGTATTCACCTGATTGGCTGCATATGACCTTTTAGGAGTATTATCCGAGTGCTCCAATCCAAGATATTGTTCCCACGCACCATAAACATCCCTTCTCTATAATGAAAATTGAGAAAAAAAAACAAATGGAAGGGAGAAATGTCAACCGCCTCAACTAAATAATGTATGCAAGTGCATGTGAGCATGAACAAGTATGCGTGTGCACACGAGAGAGAGAGAGAGAGAGAGTATTCATGCACACCTGAAAACGACTAGAAATGATGTCTGACTCCTGAAGGTATTCAGGACGACCCAAAGACAAAAATGCAAACTTCCACTGAGAGAGAGAGAAATAGTGATTTTAGAATCGCTACAGTTAATTATTAACCAAACACTGAAACACATGCTGTCAAAGAACCTCATCATGCTGAAAGACAAGCCCAAGCAAAATTGAAATTATTGTACCTTTGAGAACTCTTCATCTGGAACTTGCAATTTCTTCTGTATCCGTACTTTAACTTCACCCAATGTCTCACCCTCACGAATGACGAGGAAAAAAGGTTCCCCAAAATTCTGGACCTGCTGTTTAAAGTAAAAGGGACAGGAGGAGGATGAGGATAAATGAGACAGCTATACAACCGAATCTCATCTTATTAGCTAAACAATCATCAATCCAAACAACTTACCACTTGGTTCTGAGCTGTATCTTTCGTAAAATGATATATGTGAATGAGACGGTCATGAGGACCAAGGTTCTTCTCTTCCTCGGGAATCTGTTACAGGGAGAAATCTATTCAAGAACCTTAACGAAACACAAATAAAAGGAAAGAAGCTTGACGAAACAATTGATATACGAGATTATGTGATGTTGTAAACCCATCTGAACAATAACGAGATTTCTCTGTAACAATCAGAAATTTTTGTTGTACCAGACAACTCAAAAAAGCAAAAGCGGCTTGTTTAGCTGGTGATATAATTAATCATAGTGCAGTATCTTAATAAAACCATGCCATATGTAACCTTGTGAAGGGAGATGCGAGAACAGACAAACAGAGACCAATACCACAAATTGAAGGCATGAACTTATAGGGTTTTGCCCGCAGAACTTTACAAGCAAGAGATGGTATGCTTATTTGTATCACGGAGTCTCTCGGGGTTCCTTCCAGTCAAGATTTGAAGAGACGTGTGTAGTTCCTAGAAATTTATAGCAAACCAAAGGTATAGGTTGCCCAATGGAACTCAGGGTAATTTCTCATCCACTAACAGGCCAAACCCTTGTATCAAAAGCATGGGTTCTTTCAGCTCAGTTTCAACCAAAAAATCAAGCCCAAAGTGGCGAAAACAAACAATCAAGATGCAGGAAGCACCTTAACATTTCAGCAGAGACAAAAATAAACATAACAAACCTAAATAAATAAATTAAAATCCAGCCTAACTTGTAAATATAAAATTTTACCTCCTCTGCACGCAATGTCCAGTATTGATCATTGATATTCTCAATCTTCTCATGAAGTGGGAAAATCTGCAAAATATAAAGTGGTACAGTAATAACAGGATATGCATCCACATATGTATATTTCTATGTATATGTCTACCCACAGATGCAAAGTTTCAGAGCACGACGCACATCATTTCTTTTGTTCATTAAATTCGTATTAACTAATACAGCAAACAAGAAAATTTCTAACAGCGACCAATTGCCTTTCTCTTGATAACCTCAGTGATAGATCCATTTCTGAAGTAAATTCAGCACCTAACTACTAAAAATCACAACTCAGCAACTAAGATGACCCACAGAAAACAGATCTAAAACAAAGGTACAGCAGTACCAAATATCACCCACAGAAGCTAAGGATGTTTGAAGATTAAAATCGATTTTGAAAATAGTCAGGTTGTATTAAGATGCATAAATCCTAAAGGCCACTCTGGGTTTCAAGAAACAGTACGTTATTCACTAATGATATTTTCATGCAATGCAGGTCATGGAAAAAAGGAACAAAGAAGTGAGAAAAACTTGCCCACGGGCAAGGAATGACATCAACCACAGACCTCCATTAAGGTGCATTCATTTCAATGACCTCTTATCATTTTTCCATCAGAAAGTAAGAATAACAGCTTCGACATTATCTAGTACCTTGTAGATCTTGTGATAGAAGACTTCAAGCAACCTAAGTTCCGCATTAGGATGGGATAACTCAACCTGTTCCAAAATAAAACACTATTGATGAATGGATTCTTGTCAAAAGCCCAATAAGAGAAATATACCCAAACAAAGCCAAAAAAAAATACAACTAAAACTAAAGAGCACAAAACTCTCTAGACATGTCAGATAGCGCAGGCACATCTCAAAACAAGAGAACATGTGCAGTTAAAAAGCAAAGAAAGTTGCAAGAGTTACCTTCGTCTTAAGATCATTGATGACGTCTCCAACGGTGCTTTGTTTGGGCAATCTGATAGTATGGATTACAACCTGAAAATAGTCACATCAAGACAGAATCAGAGACAAAAAGTGAACATGCAATAAAGAAAACGCAGACAAATTTTGACACTCACTTCTTCCTTGGTAGCGTGATGAAAAGCAACTTTCAGTGTTTTCAGGCCTTGCAGTTCTGGTAGAGGGATATCCAATACCTCATAGTACATGATATCCGTAGTCTGTACAGAAGAGGAACATCAGCCATCAGAAAGCAACACTTGCAACATATGCAAAATGTAAAGATGAAAAGTACCAAGAGGACGGTCCTACAACCTGATTGTAGTGGATCAACATGTCTGATAGATGATCCACTCCTCGATACTTGATCGGCTGGGGTTTAGGTTGCTGGGAGTAGCAATTATGAGATGTAAGCCTTATTTTAGACGGATCATCCAGCCCAAGATGGCAGGCAACTTTTTCAACAACATCGTCATAATTGTGCAGTTTTGACCTATAAATTTAAAAAACCATATTTTTTTCATCTAATATGTAAAACCATATAAAGAAACAAAAAAAGCAATAGAATGGATCAATAAGAATAAACGTATCTAGTAGGAGAGATATAGGAAATTGGAAGAACTTACAACTCGAGACGGAACTCCTCTTCCTTTGGTTTCTCCAAAGAACGGAAGCGAACAACCTATAAATGACAAGATCTATGAAAAGGTGGTACTAAAGGAGGCAATAGGAACGAAAATGAGCAAACAGCTGTATGATCTCAAGGAGGCACGAATTAGAATTTCCAGCACTACATTACCAGGGGACACTACTACCCTAGTGAATTACATTTTGCTATACATGGTACCCTTCCATTCCAAAACGGTAAATATAGCAAATCCTAAAAGATCCAAAATTTCCAAAATAATTAACTTACTATTTATAAAATCTAGACAGAATGGAATTTTGTGAGAAAAATGTAATATCTCGGTCATTATGTTCCTAGAAATGTATTTTGCATGAATAAAATGGAAAATGATACTTTTTTAACTATATGTTTATCCCTTGGAGGATAACTTTTGATTTTGTTATCTATCGAAGCCTACCTTGGGTTTAACTCGTGGTATCAGAAAACGTAACGTAACGGTATCGGTAATATGGTCATATATTGGTCTGTATCAACTGATACCCAAGTAAATAACGGTGTCTAAAATCTCATTACATAATAGCCGATACCATACGTAACAATGTTTATTTAAAACCCTGAGCCTACCCTTAGTGTTCCACAATTTAGACATGTGGCGTACTGCGTTCCCGTTCCCATTCCTGTACTGGTACATTACCATGGGACTGTGGTATTATCAATCCGATGGGATAGTATCTCCGGGTCAGACTATATACCCCTTTACTGTTAGTCCTGTCAAACAAATGAGCCCTTAAAAGTTTTGTGATTAGAGCTATTTACTTAAGTCTGGATCACACACAACTATTTTTTCACTATAGTATAAAAGAGTACATCTCAGGAAGCACTTCTAAGTTCTAACCGATGGTAATGCATTTGATATCAATTCACAAACTGGCTTCCTATAGAAGTGCTTCTCTCCCGAAGTGCATCTCCTGAAAGCTACCACTAGTGGTTGTTAAGTTACCAGTACTCCCAAAAGCTTAAGCTATTAGGAACTAGGCCCAAAAATGTATATCAAAGTATCTAACACCCTCCCTCACGTGCAACCCCATCTTGCACGTGGAGATACAAACATCCATACGAAGTGCGATAGAATGCAAACGGGAACCAAATGCAAACTAAGAAACTGGAACCCAAGACCTCTTGCAGCTTGAGCTATGATACCATGTTAAGTTACCAGCAGTCCCAAAAGATTAAGTTGTTAGGAAATAGGCCCAACAATGTATACAGTGACTTCCTAAATGAATCCCTGCAAAGACAATGGAACGATTTTAAGTGAAATTATATTGATTCCCATTTTGTCCTCGTTTCAGTTCACTATTCATTGAAACTTGAGAAGCTATAACTGACTCTATTTTGGTATGGCATTAGTGATGCATCTTACGGTTCACTGTTCGATTCACAATTTAGTGATTTATTTACCTTATTGTTCATAAAAAGCAAAAATATAGCCTCATAGAGTCTTGATTATGCAAATAAATTCTTATGCACAATTGGATTATCATTTGGTGACTAGAGTCGAATCAAATAGTAGTTTAATATGATATTAGTTGAAATCCAAGAGATAAAAAAATTCGTATAAAATACCTAATGCCTGGCTACCTCAGAAAAAAACATCTATTACCCCTTTTGTTTTGGTGAAATGACCATCGTTTATTAGACATGAGTCAAATCAAAAAGTCTCGAACGTTCAGAAATAGTTTTCTTTCATTTTTCCTCAAGAATTCTTATACAAGAAGTTGAAAATCTCGTTGAACATAAAAACAAAACATAGAAAAGCATGTTATGTTGAATTCATCTTTTAAAAATTCTTGCTTACGTCATTCAAAATAAACCACGCATTCTCCCAATTCTACGCTTTTCTATTCTTGCTATCTTTCTATATTTTCTACAAAGTTAGGAAATCCAGATCAAATCTTTACGATTCACCTCTTGGAGAAAGGTAACCTCGATTCACAAGTCAACTTCTACACAATCAATATTGCCAACATCAAATCTTTCCACACGAAAAACCAATATCGTGTACTCTTATCACGATTCACGTAATCTACGTCAACGATATAGGTTTCCTTTATTTTATTCTCTCAACTTCAATTTCTTTTCTTTTCGTTTTACCTCTATGTTCAAATAGAAGGTTGAGAATTTATGAATAGTTCCTTATCACAATTGGCTTTAATGTGGTGAGGCTCTTATTGTGATTGGCTTCATCTTCATGGGGGCAAAGTCAATCTTTACTCGAATTAATAAGATTGTTATTGGTTTTCCTTTATCTATAGCAAGTCTCTTTATTGACACAGTATCATCTATCCACCAATTTTTGAAGAAAATTTTATGTTGCTTGACAAAGTCTTCTGTGTTTGATGGCAAGTATAGAATTCTCAATTAATTTGTATAAAATTGGAAGCTAGTAGTTACGTAGAAAATAATACCCATATGGATCATGCTTTGAAAGAAATTTGGAAGTCATTTAGAAACATTATGACCTTTCCTTCTTCCTTTGCTTAGATTTTCTAAATTTACTACAAGAAGGAAATGTGAACCGGGAGAAATTTTCAGGAATTGTACATAGTTCAATTATCGATACACCCTTAATGAATATGGTTGATGCTTGATACCATTCATTAATTCCCAAGTTTATACAGAGTATAAAAGAATTTGTGCTAATTCCTTCCATAAATTAATATCATATGTGCTACAGCTAGATGAACTTCCAATAACTGAAAACCATGCTAAACAAGGTCATAGTAGACAAAACACAAAGGCAACCCAACGTGATGGTCTTGCCCCAATTAGATTATTTCCAATCTTTGTTCTTCTTTTCTCAGGAAGACTATTACCCTAAATCCCTAATTGAAAGAAGATCGTAACAACATGGCTCAAAATGCTTAATCAAAAATTATTACTAGAAGCCCACAGGGTTCATATTATTTACTAGTCTCCGTCCACATCCCAGTGTGAAATGGAAATCACCAAGCAAGCACCCATGCATCGAGGCCACCAAAATAACTAAATAAAATATCGGTCCCTCGATGAGGATAAAAAAGCCTACCTAGCCATATTTAAATTGTCTTACAGACTAACGCTGAACAATTTCAAGTTCATGTGATGGATGCTTTAGAGAAGTCCAAATGTATCTCATTCAGGTTAACCAATAATGTAGAGCATCTCTCTGTAAACCTGAAGAAACTTTGCATCCAACTCAAGTGCTTGAAGTGTTGGAAATTGGGCTGCAAGTTGAAGGATTGTAGTCCACTCTATGTTGAAGAGGACTTAGTACAATGTTGGAATGACGAGGACAACCAAAGTTGTGACGATCTTCCCCTTTCTTATGAACTATGAAGAACTTGGAGGTGATCTTCAAGATGACTATATCTTTCAGGATAGAGATTGCTCACAAGACTTGAAGATGTTTCCCTCTTTGATGAGTTCTCATGAAGAGCTTGGAACTGACTTTGAAGACATTCCCGTGTTTGACAAGTTTCTAAAGAAGGATACTGATGATTATGGTGATGGTGATGGTGATGTTCCTATCTTCTTGATGAGCTCCCGCATGAAGAACTTGAAGATGATCCCGTCTTTGGAACTAGTGGCGATTTAGAAGGTGTTCCCATAATCACAAGTTTGAAGAAGCAATTGGTGGTGACGAAGAAGAAATTATTCTATCAATCAATGAGTCTTTCTTGACACATTGGGAAGATAGAGGACAAGTTTTGGAGGCAAGCCATCGGATGGAGGAAAGCTATGACTTTGAGATTGCTGATTGCTCTCCACACTTGTCTTCCAAGTTATCCATGGCGCAAAGGATGCAAGATGTTCAAGTTCATGTGGTATTGGTTTCCAAAAAAAAAGTGTCAATCCTACACATTCCCCCGGAGGTACCAAAAGAAGGCAAGAACTATTTTGGAAAGCGTGAAGATCCTTCATGTATGGTACTTACTCAAACAAGTCTTGGGTATTATGTGAAGTTGAAAAATCTAGATCCTGTGGTTAATGATTCTTGGGATATTTTGGAACCAAGTGAGTCAGTGCTGATCCATAAGAGGCATGGCCTTTGTTGCATGAAGTGGGAATGGAAGCGTGGGAACGGGGACAAGTAGAAGATCCTATGGTTAGGAGCATCGAGGGGGCATATATAAAAAAATTGCATTTTTTAAATGAGAGTATATATTTCATATATTGAAATTTTCAAAAAATAAAATAAAATAATTGGCACAAAATATTATTAGTCCTATCAAAGCCCAACTACAATACAAAAGCCCAAATATACAAAATATAATTAGACCCAATTCCTTAACCCTAGTTAAAGGAGCCCAACTATAAATTCATCATTTCTTCTAGTTCATTGAAAAGTCCCAGGTAAAAACCCTATCTTTCCATATCTTCTTCTCCGATCTATTTTTGTTGCTGCTTGTTCTCCAATCAGTTCTGTTGTGCTCCTCTGAGTGCTCTGCCACTGCTCAAATAGGTTCCCACCTTTGTCAGGATCACGATGTGTAGGAGTCGTGCTCCCATCGCGAATCTTCCTCTGGAGCGCAAATCCGCGCTTCTCTGCTAAGAGCGAGGCCTATTTGCACTATCCCTACTACTAACGGCGTGGCAAATGGTCTTGGGACATAAGCATGGACGGATGGATGAACACAAACAGAAGCTCATATTGAAGATGGGTTATTCCACAAGGATGATATTGACCAACAAAATGCAGGCACATGCCTAATTGAGAGTTGCATAATAAATAGTTCTACGTTTTCTTGGTCTAGTTGTCTTTATCCTGAATTTCCAAAGTACCAAAAAAGAGAGAAGTATTTAGTCTTGTTGTCCAACTTGAGAAAAAGTTGTTTATTTAGATTGCGAGTCCTAATGCAGTAGAAGTGAGGGTATTTGTTTTATTTTAGCATCCTCTTGAGTCTATAAATAGGTATAAGGGTCTCTTATTCTGTAATTTTTATCATTTTAAGGAAGGGAAATTTATATAAATGGTCCTCCTAGTTTCATCCGAGTCTCATTTTCGTCCTCCAAGTAACAATTACAACTCTTTTGACCTTCCAGTTTGGTTTTCGTACCAAATTGGTCCAATTAATAACTTCTGTCAGCCAAATTGGACCAAAAAAATCAAATTGATAACAGTTTGGACATTGCAGTTCGTTCCAAATTGGTCCAATTGATGACGTCTGCCCTCAATTTGATTTTTCCCATCCAGTTTAGCTGACAGACATTATCAATTGGACCAAATTAGTACGAAAATCAAACTTGAAGGTCAAAAGAGTTGCAATTGATATTAGGAGGACGAAAATGAGACTCGGGTGAAACTAGGAGGACCATTTCTATAAATTTCCCTTTAAGGAATTGATTTAAGATTTTAGACTCTTTGTATTCCCTTTTAGGGATTTCACTCTCTTTATCAATCCATCTTTTAATTTGGTTGCATCACAATATCGAGTCATAACCCATTCCACACCCAAGCTATGCGGGGCCTCACCTATTGTCGCTTTTATGGTTTGTCAAGTGTAGCCTTTCTTGGGTCTATCATCATACAACCTCATTTTGGGTCTGTCACCGTGGTTGAAGGGTTATACTCATCTTCTTTCTCCAATAGGGCTTGAATGAGTCTAGCTTTTACACCAGGAACAAACTTTCTATCTAACACAAAAGCTCAAGCTATTAGGTGGCTATGAAGCATGAATACTTCGAGATGGGAATTGTATTCGCATAGGCTACCGATACTCGTGGGTGGAAACTCGAGGTCACGTATTCGACTTTTATCAATTTGAGGTTGTGGCACCACTACCAAAGTCTTAGACAAAAATTGTTGGGAGTAGGTGAAAGTAAAGATCTCTAGAATGTTGCTTGCTTATTATAGAGGAAGATAGTAGTGAAAATGTAAATAGTATAATCTTCTTGTTCATTAGGTTTCTGAAATGACATCCCTATGGAGTCATACGTGGTTTCCATTAAAATAAGATTTCAACAATTAAACAAGTAAACTTGTATTTTTCCATATAAGACTTGGTGCAAAAAGTAAATGACATCGGCAAAATAGTCTCGAAATAAAATTTCACTTGATAAAGAAACAACATATCCGTAAGACCTCCTTGAAATTAGAAGTAAAGGTTCCCAAATTAGTACCTATTTTCCAACTATTGCTACATAATGTTTTCTCACCCTTCTTGTGATTCTGTGAAATACAATCGTATGAAATCCTAAATTATATTTTATCTAACCATATATGCATCCTATTTTTTAGAAAAATTCTTAGATTGCAGGTCCTACATTAAGCCGAAACCCAGTCCCATTCCACACCTTATATTGCACAAGAATAAGCTTGGTCCCATTCCACACCTTGACTCTAACATCAACTATAATGTGTTAACGATATAACACCTTGAAAATGGACTCAGAAGAAAATCAACGACAAGTACAATAAAATCAGTGGTCAACAACGTTTTGTGATCAAAATGAACAAAGTTTTGTGGTCAACCATCATTCTTGTGTTCAATCAAATCTGAAAGACTATTACTTAAAAAGGTCCACCAAACCAACAAATTCAACAAAATACCCATTTTCCTCTTGGGCGGTCAGGTGGGTGTGTTGGGGGGAAATAGGAACAGGCGCCTGGCATGGATCATTCTACCAATGGCCTGAGAAATTGTGAAGAAAGCAAGCATTGCATAAGCAAATTTGGCAGCTAAAATCACCAGGCCAGCCACTTGTGCAATATGACCACATGACATCCCCATAATTTGTCAAACACTTACTGCTTATGACACTCAAATATTAAGAGTTGATGCTCTCAAGTACCATGACATGAAAATGCCCACCATCTGGGGTACACATTGGTTTATATAGTTCTTAATCACGGGTATATCACATATTTCCCTCACAGCCAAACTTTTGAACTTTGCAATTGGTACTTTATACTCAAAACAAACAGATTGCCCATGCCCATTTGAGACTGAAACTTCAAACACCTGACCTAACTCACAAAATTCATACCAATGCCACATAGTAGGGAAACACTGGGTATAAAGACAACTACCATTCCTCAATAAAAGAGAAACCGAAAACAGCGCTCACGACTTCATGTGGATAGTAGTTCAAAAGTCATCGGAGTGACTATCAGAAAGCTCATTTATTACCTGTCGATTATGCACATATTCCAGAAATGCAGGAACGTCAGGATAGCGGCATTGTTCACTACTTTCAACTTGAGTGGATTTCTGAAAACATATTATGTCTCCATCTTCAAGCTGCAAGGTTAGAAGAAGAAATAGGTAAATACCTACTTCCAGCCAATATGGTTTGTATATATCCAAAAACAAAAAGGAAACAATACTAGAAATGGCCATACACGTCATTGTACAAGCAGAAATAGCTTGCAATTAATCATGTTCATACCTGACTACCACGAAATGTGAGCTTCTTATCGATGTGTTCACACATGACAGTAGGTTCAAATTTTATTTCCTGGACATTAAAGAGGATGTTAGAATGGCTTCCTGAACCAAATCCTAACCTGTGGCCAGGCGAGGAAAATCCCACTATAATGACATTACTCACCTCAAAAAGTTCAATTTCTTCATCAGTAGCGAATCCAGCCAACTCATTTAGCTTTGTCAATACTTCTGCTGGCTTACCATTGGCCTTCACAAACAGCCGGCCAACGTACCTGATAACAGGGAAAGACACCTAGTAAGTGAAAGCAAAGAGGGAATCAAAGGCCACTGTATTTACACGCAACACCAATCCAAGGAAACGAATGTTCACCGAAGCTCCTCTTTCAACGGGTCATAACATTTCAGAAAGATAAGAATCTCCTCTTTACTCTTCACGGGTGGAGGGACGGGCTGCAAATCCTGCATATTTGTACTTATCAAATTCACCATCTAGAGCTCCATGTGCATGTTAGAATCTTATGTGGTGATACCCAAACAAAAGTCTACCAAAATCAACTTGAGCAACCACATGGATCCAGATTAAGAAAACGCTACCTGTCCAAATTCCACTTCCAGAAACAATTTTAGTTCTGCGTTGTTCGTCTTATTGGATACCTCACGCAATTGTCCCACCTAAAATGAATGAAGGGATATTCAAAGCCACAGTGGTTTTGGTCAAGTTAAAAATTCACACTGGAAACATATAATTGAACAGATGCAAGGGCATCATAGTTCAGAGAAACAAGGGCGTAGTAAGTGTGTTTATTACCTCCCTTATTTACTCCAGGAATTTAGTCAACACTTAAAAACCTGAATTATTGATGGAGAGGTAAAGACTACACAGCAACTTTTTCAAATTAAGTAATAGAAAATAGACGAGGCTACGCACTACTTGCCAGCATACACCCCAGTGACCCCACATCCACAATGCAACCATAGATAGCAGTGAAACACAGCAACTCATCCAGACAAAGAGTATATACATACAAGAACTAAAGTTCCATCATGACAACCCGCGATATTTGACCGATTTATCAAAGAACTCAACTGGAATATAATCCAACCTTTCAACTTGGACATACAGGGTAACCAGATTATCCTGACAATCCAGTTGTGCAAGTGCAGTCTTGAAAAAATGATGGGGTTTGCAATTTCTGTTTCTATGGAAACAACCCATAAATTTCTACCCAGCTATAATCTGTCGCGTATGAGAAATGACCAGCTTTTTGACTGCAGGAAACTTGAATTCAAGTTCGTGGCAGAGGCAAAAAAAATCGAATTGATCAACCTTTAGTAAAAGTACACCTTAAGACCTTCGGCTGACCCAAGAACATGAGTCCACTAAAACCTGCAACCCCAGCCAAGTACCATCACAGAAATTTTTGCTTAAGGCATTAACTGCTTGATTCAGTACCTAATGTCAAACCTTTAGGCTCCTTCACAAATAAGATCATATTTATAAGCACAAAGGACAACAAAGAAACTTGGAAAGAAAAAGATGTGAAACAATACAACAAACTATACATATTTTGCCAGAAGCTTTTAAAGGTGAAAGCATTAGTTGAACCATTTTGCTCCCAAGAAAGCAGCCAACAAAAAAAGGCAGATAAAGTTGTATCCGTCCTTGTTTACGGACAGGCAAACGAGAATGATAGCTTTGCTAATGAATGGCTCTAACAGCCATCCTAAATTCATCTTAACAGAATGACAAGGAAAGGTTTCTTCTAATTGTTCATAAGAGGAGGCCTTTTTAAGAAAAGCACAAGGTATAATTCTCAGGAACACCTCATTGGGGTTTAAAGACATTCGTTTTCGACAAAGAATTGAGGATCTCTACTTAAGCTGAAATGTGTAATATTTGATCCAAAATCGTGTCCACCCAAATAAAATTAGGATCTCTAATTAAGCTGAAATGTGTAATATTTGATCCAAAATCGTGTCCACCCAAATAAAATTAGGATCTCTAATTAAGCTGAAATGTGCAATACTTGGTTCCAAACCCCCGCCCACACATATAACATGGCCCTCAGTTTGGATGTGAAGCCTGGCAATGCAAGTCAGAAGCTCAAAAACAAAATATCAGAGAATAGTTCTTCATTATACGTGTGCCAAACCTGCTTCCAGAAAGGTTGCATACAGAGATCTGTATTTGCATACCAAGTACACATGAACACGGATCAACAATGTCAGGTACTCACCATATCCATACCAGAACTTACAAATTGGCCATATCAGTTTGCCCATATTGAGTCTCATTATTATCCCTGACCCAACCCCATGCTTCTCGGGTCAGTAGTACAAGTCTAAGGTAATTTAAAATGGAATCCACCATACAGGGTAAATTCGTGAAATATACCAACAGACCACTAAGGTCGTCATATGCAAGTGTTTGTCAGTGTTTCCTACTACATTCAACAAAAGAGAGTACAACAAAAAGAAGGTACAGAAAATTTGAACATATTGTAGAGTTACTATACTTTTTACATAAGTATAAAATGTCAAAATTGAGTTATCGTGTACTGTGTAGCTATAACAAAAATCAGATGAATAGCCACAAAAGCAAGCAAGACATGATTCAATCAAGACAGGTAAGTGACACGCACACAAAATAGACAAGGAATCCTGACCGCAGCCCATAGTCATCATTGGTCACTACTGAATTCAACTACCAAAGCAGAATTAAATTGTAGATGATCCTATCCTATCACTCTTAATAATTCCATATGAAGTGCAAAAAGGAAGCCCCCAAGAACAATTGGAAGTGAATCCAAAGCCAAAGATCTTCTTCAGAGGAAAACAGAATATCTATGGGAACCATAAAATTAGAGTTTTTCGATTTAATTATCTCCAATTCAGAACATGGATGACACAAAACATAAGAGCATGAATATCAAGGAAAATATGCCCTTATTTTCTTCATAGATAATGAAGAGAATGCATCAGAAAGAAGGTACAAGAAAAGAAGAGATGAAGCAAGAAGAGATAAAAGGAAACAGAGAGAGGAAAAGGAAACCAAGATAATTATAAGAAAGGCCAAAAAACAACAAACTCCTAAAACCACCGCAACACTAGTTACTCATCTCTACCATCCACCCACCATAATTATAAGAACCTTGAAGCCTTTTCAACTACCTCTCCTGCCTGTGACTGAGAAACTCTACCTTGACACTTTACTAAATTGGCTTCTTGCCGCCTCCTGTTATGAATATTGTCCCACATTGGCCTTTCTTCTTTCTCAAAACCCCCAGATGTAACTCCCAAAGTATCGCAAACAGTGAACAGCCCAGGGACGACAATGAAGCACTACTTCCCCTCACCAACAAGAATAGTTCACTCCATCCTCTATTAAAGCCTTCGAACTCTCCTCCAACCAAAAATCCTCCGCGAAAAAGATTTCTTTGCAAACCAAATCATCATAAGTAAAGGCCACAAAGATTGTTGATCCGACCACTAGCTACCTGACCTCCATTCATTCCTACTTCTCCTGACAATGATCTAGAACCCCTCCATTCCACCTAGTCTTCTACACAATCTACTCTATCAACAATTGTCTTTTTCCCAACCGGTTCCTCCTCTCTGTTTCCTTTCTCCTCAAGTACAATAAAGCCCACCAGTTATTATTTTCCAAATACTGACCCAAGACTCCATCCTAGGACCCCTCTCCTGTACGAAGTGACTACAGAGTTCAAATAGTAAGACAGCTCACCTTGCTGAAACTCTTAGGACTTTCTGTATGTTGTGGTGAACAGAAATAGAAGCACATAAGACGAAGAAAAAGAGATCAACGAATTCGCAAACTATTAATCAAAGCGTTATCCAGGGTAACAGCACATAACAACACATGCCATATTGAGTAGTGGTAACTCAAAAAACCACAGAGAGAAAGAACAAAATGAAAAAATGCACATAGATGCACTATAACAAGAAAATGATGCAAAGTCGGAAGATGTTTACCGATTGAGCTTCCTCTTGTGTTGTCAATGGACGATTCGGACGGTATGTATGATTTTGACGCTTTGCCCATAGCCAGAAGCGTTGAAATTGCACAGGGATACCAAACTCCTTGGCAACTTCCTCCTGGATAAGAACTCAGAGTAATCAATGCTATAAAGCAAGGTAGCCTTGTCTAAAAGTAGAAGCCATTAAAAATGATCGGTACATTATGACTCAATTCAAAATTGTTTGTTGCACATCCATAAAACCAGGATCACTTGCGAATAATTAATTCACCGAACAGTTCATCCTGGGCAAACAATATGTTCATTTTTTTGAAATGGTGAATTTTCAGATTTCCTGCTTAAAAAGTTCTCAGGAAAGGCAAATGCCCAAAACAAGAAAGAGATGAAATTACTAAAAACCTTATTCTAACTGTTTGGGATACGCTATTGGTGGCACAGAGACTGTAACATCCACTATCCAGTCTAGGACTTCAAATAGCTTACACTAGTTCATGTTTTCCTACTCCGCGTGAGCTACCCATTTATATTTCCCTCTTCCCTCAAGCAATATTAGGTCAGGTCTTTTCCTTCCAAAAAAATTTCCTCAGAAGTGGACCATTTTACTCTTTGTTAGCATAATTTCTTTTTCCACTAGTAAGAACAAACAATCAAATAAACTATGCAAAAAGATTCAGGCAGAGTATCCTCGTCGAAGTACTTTTAAATAGGTTACAATGCTTCTGTCACAGACAAACTACCAAAAATACAATCGCCAAGAACAAGTTATGAATAATTCAATTATGCCCCACCATGACCTATCTTGGTCCACAGTCTTTCGTGGGAATGACACGCCATGCCATAGGTTGTCTCAAATTCAGAAACGGCCAAGATGCTAATACACTAAATATGGTGAAATGTCGGGTGGTTGTCCATTTCAAGACATGAAAATATCTTGTACCTTCAAGTCATAAAAATGTCGTGAGATAAGACAACTTGATTTAAAAAACAAGAAGCTGAGAAACGAAAAGACACAAAGATTGAAAGCCTGCAAGGGTCAATCTTTTAAACTCAGGCACGTTTTACAACTGGATGCGATTAAAATCCAGTGAAACATTATAGCGCCTATTTTGAAGAAGATGGGATCTAAACTCATTTTTACATCCGTTGGTATCAACACAATGTACATGAGAATAAGTATCTAGCTAATGAATTATCACAAGGATGACAATCCAGAGGATGCAGAGGTGGGAGACAGATGATATTAAATGTGATGGTCGGGACGTGATGTTTAGGATTGTCTTACTTGTATTTGATAGTGTTTCAGCTAATAATAAACCGCCCCTTTATCTTCAGATACTACCAACTTTCTCCCATCTGCTTTTCAGGATATAGTTATCAAACCTATTAGCAAACAAGGAAGATGCTGATAGCAAAATTTCCCTAGCAATAACCGAGGCTATGCCAAGACAAGCCTGGGGGAATGGCACTCATTCTCTCTGCCATATGCCCTAAATGGCATGCCTACAGTTCAGCTTTCTTCATGGCTGATAATCTCTTCCTCTGTTGAAGTTACATATGAACAACTCTTTGAAAGAATTTACCATTAATCAAGAACGCAGAAGAAAACTAGAGTCAAAGATAATGCCTACCAACAATTAGAAGACCCATATAGAGTGCACACCACTACAACTCCAGACGAATAATATGCCCCTAGAGTACAAAATGCTAATGTTTGTACCAACTGCTACTGGATCCTTTTAGGTCGAGCCGGTAGGGGTCCGTATGAAAGAGTCCAACACACGAATAATGTCTAAGTGATGAGCTAAACTCGGAAAGTCCCACAGGTTTGAAGAGCAGGAAGGAATGTCTTACCAGGAGGTGGCAGAGGTTCCTTCATGGTTGAACTTACCATTGGAGGTATCCATGGAGATCCATGAAGAGACGCTGAGTTAGCTATTGACCTAGAGTCATGGAATGATCGCAGAACCATCCCTCGATTGCACCTTGTGTAACGAGTTGGTGAAAATTTTTACTGATTCTAGGCAAAATCTTTCAACATACTTTAAGTGAATTATAACCTCCCTACCCTAAGCCTCTCAAAAAGGGAGTCTGAGGTCTTGAATGAGAAGCAAAAAATGGAATCTGATTTTTTACTTTATTTTGCACATAAATTACTTCAAACTGCAAAGTTAATTTTTATCAAGAAACAGCTGTATGATCAGATACCAAATCCACCAAGAAGTAGCACTCCAACTAATCAAAACATAACCAACCAACTGCTAGAGAATACCTTAAAAAGGCTGAAAGGCGTCTGTTTCTGAATACGAAAAGTTCGAGCTTTGTCATGGTCCACAAGATCAAAATATATATCCCTTCCAATCTGTTGAACAAGGTCCTCATCACGAGCAACCTGAGGCATCAACAAACAGATTTGGTACACAATGTTCAACAAGCCAAAGAGGCATATTGGGCAAAAAGTAACAACTTTGAGGAGACGTTTTAGACTGCTATAACCTTTATGATGGTATAAAGATGTGCCTCTGCTTTTTCCTTTCTTTTTTGCTCCTTTTCTTCTTGTTCTTTCTTCAACCTAATCTGGAATTTATTGTCCAAAGAGCCAGTAAAATTATATGGGTGACCAACATCTGCAACTTAAATCAACAAGAACAATTCCGAAAATCTTACCCTAAGGTGTTCTGCTATGTCCTTCTCATCCACATTACATATCACCTTCTCCTTGTCACTTTCCCGTATATACACAAGCATATATGCATTAGAGTACTTTGTAAACTTGAAAGGAGAGTTGTTGAACCCCGGGTTAGTCTGTGGTAGCTGTTGGGTAGAAGCAGAGATCAGTATAGACATTAGTACCATTAAACATCAGGACCTACACCAGAATATATGCGTCAAAAAAGGTGACCTCTTCCTCCCCGCCATATTGCTCCTCCAATGCCCTCTTTATATCTTCTTTTGTTACCCGTTCATCGTCAAATTTAAACCTGTAAGCAACCAACTTGCAGTGAATTTTGGCGGTTAACCCAAATAAAACAACAGAAAGATTATGCAACATAACATTAACTTGAAGGCAAGTCTAAAATTGAAGCAATTGTCACACAGTATAGCAGTTGTGAAAACGAATCTTTGAAATGCCAACAAGCATATGCAAAGAAGGAAGAGGATAGCACAAAAGGCTTTTTGGTTGTTTTAAAATGTTGGTAGGTGAAGTAGTCCAAGGGCAACCAGAAGGGAGTAAAGTGGGGTTTTGTAATAACAAAATTGCTTTTACAAGTATTTATCCCAAATTGCTCTTCAAAGCTTAGTAGAGCAATGTTAGATAACAATAACATAAATAGATTAGTAAACACCAAAATATAACGAACTGTGTGAAACAAAAACCACGGAAACAAATATGCATACCACTGATCAGAAAGGGTGGGCCTGATGTAAGCATAATAATGTCCACCATGCACCCCACCACTGTGAACCAAAACACTGCAAACAAGCAATATTGCACTATAAGAATTTCAATAGAGAGAGTTCGAACGAGGTGCCAATATCCATCAACCCACATACTTCTCGAATTTCGTGCAAAATATGTTTCTGTTGAAATAAGACACTATGTGGCTAGAAAACAACCAATTTACACAAACGAAAAGAAAACATGGAAAACAATAAAGAAGCAATACAGGATAAGATCAATAAGTTGGAAACAGCAGAGCATCAGTCACGGTACTTGCAGATACAGGTTAGTAAACGAGGAGGCATCTAAAGACTGGAGATGAATATACAATTTAATTCCAATGAACTTAATGCACCTCCATTCACATCAACAGAATAAAATTAGAAACCAAATGTAATAGGGGCTTGTAATGCTGGACTGCAAAGAGTATATCCCCCTGTTTCCCAAAGAGTGCATAACAAGAATAGGGTATGCCATTTCACTTCCTCTGCAAGAATTGAAGTTTTCCCAGAGGGGAAATGGGGGAAGAAAGTGGGGCAGACTGGAAGCACAACTAACAGAATACAGAATCATTAATCCACCTTCTTCCTTTGTTTTCTACAGCGTTCTTATTCCCTTTCATTTACAAGGTTCGGGGACTCATTGTCTGGTTCTAATGGGTCCATAGAGGCTGCCTCTCCTTGAGGGCTAAACACCCTAATGGTTGAGTCAGTACCATCATCCAGCCACCAAGAAGGAAGACGCTTCATTCCCAAAATAAGGAAGACACCCTATTCCCAAAATAAGGAAGACATCTTATTTTTCCCTCCAAATTTTCGCAAACGCGAGACATGGAAAATGTGCTCCGAATACATGCTAAAAGGATTAGGCACCAAACTAAGGAAGTTTAGCTGAACAAACCACCTGGCATTTCCATATCAATCATCTACATAAAGAGAGCAGATGTCACAAAAAAATGTAGTCAACATATGCATTGAATTAAGTTCAGAAAAAGAAAACTTATCAAAGGCCAGTAGGATAAGATAAAAATAATAGATACCTGTGAAGAGTATACAAGTTGCGAACACTCCTATCTGCTTCAGGCGACAAATATTTACCATTCTCTCTATCAAGATCAAGTTGTAGAGGGAACTCATAGCGGTCATTTATCTGTTTGAAAAAAGAAACGAGTCAATTCAGCAGCGCATACTGAGGGAAAAAAACTTATAGACAACTACAAGAGACAAAACAGTTAGAATAAACATCTTCTACTGTGGGAGGAATGACCAAGGGAAAAGGTCCATCCTTAAGCAACCCCAATGAAAATGAGGGGAAAACGACATCAATTCCCTGATAAAACCAACCAATTCTTATATTTGCGTAACCTGCACTGCCCCTCCCTGCCACTGATTTGAAGAGTTCAAGAGGAATTGATCGAGACGAGATCTGGACAAATAGGTTTCTGAATCCTGACCCAATCACGTACTCATTTTACGGAAGTCCTCTTGTGACTCGAAATACTCACAATGGGTACAAGCTTACAAGCAGACTAGTGGTACTTAAGAGTACTTACCTTCAGACCTGGGGTATTTGAGGTTTAAAAAGGCTTTATGATCCATTTTACTTTCACTGTTAAGGACCATTATAACTACTTGAATGAACAGAAAACCTGCAAACTTAAATCCAAACCGTGGTGAAATGATGTGGTCCACATGAATAACTAGCATCATATTCATTGTCCCCAATGGAAAAAGAAAAACAAGAAACACTGCAGTTGAAAAACCATGGTCACCCACACCCCACCCCCCATCCCATCCACCAATGTTCGAAAATCAGGAAAGAAAATTGTGAGACTTATATAAAAAATCATGAGTAATAATCAACTGGTGACACATGCTGATCTGGACCAAGGTTTTTAATTTACTCAATAATTTAAGTCTAGTCAGATAGCCCAGCCTACCCCTGACAAATTCTGCAGCGCCACGCAGCCCCATGTGCCCCACCCTACTGTGAGATGGGAATTGGACGGCTTCAAAAAGGGTATCTAATCCTAGGACACTAGGGAAAGCGGTGCCCGACCAAAACCAATGTGGTGCCGTCCCACAAATCAGCTTATCATTGAAGCTTACAGCATCTTCAGCAGGCTGGCTACATTTGCTACTCCAGCAGGATTGTATGGCTTCTATAGGAACATTACATAAAAAATAAAAAATAACACCACGACCTGAAAATTCATTACATAACCAAAACAAAAGAGGAAGCTCTTAGGGAAAGTAACTTCAGTATCTACAACAAGAACCCACTTTGGCAAAACCCGTAGACTTCATAAAAGGAGTTCCCAAACACAAACGGAAGTGAAATTCATGAAAAGCTTAACAGACATCAACTTCATACAGAAATTATGGCAGTTTCACTAATTTATGCTTTCGGTTTTGGTTACCATTCACATTCATGATTCAAAAATCAACACTAAAACACTTCCACTGAAACATCAGGTAGGAATTTATCTTTGGGTTCAGCCAAGGATGCCCACAAAAGGTTATAAACCAAGAAACATCATGGATTGAAGGGGTTTAGAACCAAATATGGAACATAAATTTGTACTAGTTTAACTGAAGCTAAACATGATGGAACCAAGGACTCATCTATGCCTTCCCTCAAACTGTTGCCACAAACACGAATAATCCAAAAGTGTCAAATCTTCAAACTAGAAACACAAAAGGAAAATTTGCAAGTTTCAAACTATCCTACAACAGAAAACAAGGCGTCACTAAGTTGACATAAATAGTTATGTAATATAATGAGAACACATCCCTCATTGCCAAAAAAACTCACCCTTCATATTTATATTTGAGAACATGGTTCTCTCACAAAAAGATGCACTCAAGGGATAAGTTCCAGTAGACTTTCGGTTTTAATTTTGAAAAGTAAAGCCCAACATTTTCTGACAGTAAGTGTAAAAGGGTCAGTTATTTTCTTAGCAAATGTTCCTAAAAATAGTTATGATTCCCTCAAACATAGTAATTAACTCATAGCAAACGCATACACATCAAGTAGAACATTTACCATGCAGACTGTAAGATAAACAGGTCCAGTTATTTTCAGCTCTACACACTCAGCAAATTTTACCACACTAACACTTCTCAGATTAAACAGAATGCCTACAGTACACATTCACAAGAACACAAATCATGAAGACAAAAGCAAAAACTATTTTCCGTTACTAACCTTTACCATGGTATCCCGCATAAAATCATATTCAAACCGTTTTAACTGAAGTTGAAGGACCGGGGGGAAGTCAATGAACAAGACACCCTTCCTTGCATCCTGGAAAGGTCAAGAAATATAGCATTTCTTCATAAGACAGAACAATAGCACTGCGTCTAGCGATTAGGTCCAAATGACACCAAAGTACATGCCACAGTTGGTGATAATAAACCCAGTTGCAGTGAAAATTTAACATCATTTTACTGAAGCATTTAGAGTTTGTTCAGAACAGCATACGGACTGGCACTAGGCAAAACTCTCTTGGAAAGATTTTCAAGCTTAGAAATCAAATCACCAGGTTTCAAAAGCATCTAACCTGTAACCCATGTTGTTCAGCGTGATATTTGTTATCACCCTCAAGACGTTCCACCTCCACATACTTGTCAAAAGAAGCATAAACATCACGACAGCCTTTAACATCTAGCTGAAGATCTACACCCAAAATACATAGGAGTCAGAATGGCCTACAAAATTCTTAAATAACACAGTGTTCACCAAAGTACCATAAAATGATTCCTTTCTTGTGGATTTGTAGTCCACATTGATGCACTCTATATAATTCATATGGTGCCCTTCAAATAACTGCTGTATTGTACCCTCCACAACAGTTCCCTGAGCCAAAAACAACAACAATCAAGTACAAAAGAGCTCCTAGTGCAAATACAAAGAAATAACAACAAAAAGATGTTACAACCCTTATACCTTCATCTTGTCTTCAAGCTTTTCGCAAAGGACTCTGTTTAGTTCTTGCACATCATGCTGCATGAACGAATCATATGTATCCCATCCAAAAGACTTCGTCAACTCTTTTGTTGCCACACTAGTGTCACTGTGCTGAAGCTTATAGAATAAACTTTGCAAAGCCAAAGGGATGCTCCCTGATGGCATATCATTCTCAGTTGTTGGCATATGATACACAGCCTGAATTCAGTAACTCAAATAAGGTATTTCCGAGTAAACAATAATCAGTCAGACAAACTGAATGAAAATGCAAACCTTTCTGAAATAAGGAATATGGTACAATGTCTGGAGGAGAGAGTTCATGTAGCAAGTAGCTCCTTGGTTTTTAAGACCAACATATCCAGTCTCCTTTTTTGAGTCATGGGACCAGTAATCAACGACTTTACGAACAGCAACATCAGCTTCTACTAAAATAGTATCATTCACCAGATAACCTCTGCTAGGATCGTACAATTCAACAAGAGGCATGAAAGAAGTGAAACCCCAATCACTTTCTCGTGCATTGAACTGGTGTTGTGTGTCTGCAGAATGACAAACAGTAAAAATGCCACCAAAAAAGTAAATTATGTTACATAAAGTCAAAGACTGTTGGATTTATGCCTATAAGGCAACAAAATAGTATAAGATACAAGTATGACAGCCTTGATCTCATATGGAGGAGCATCTAGCAAACTTTCGTGCCAAACCACGATTCAACCTTTTTTTATTGGAAGTTCATGATTTCCCACAGAAAATTAAGAAATTCTGTTTCAAGTGCCCCATTGCTCCCCCACCCTACTGTAAGGCAAGGAAACAGATACCATCTCACAAAAAAAAAAATTGGATAGGATCATGAATATTAACTTGCTTTGAGCTTGAAACTTGCCAAAAAATCATCAATATGAACTTAAAGTTTGCACTGTCACGTGAATAGGGCTCATCGCCAAAATTGGCAATGTCCCTGTACACTTGGAGAGAGAGAGAGAGAGAGAGAGAGAGAGAGAGCTTGAACTTATGCATTCAAGAACGCAAATATAACATCTTCTCCCACAAGAATTCCCAAACCTCCCCTCCGAAACAATGCAGCAACTGTCATTTGTAGAGAATGAAATCCAAAACGCCCTTCCGTTACTAAATATTCAGATTGGCTCCCAAAGTATTATCAGAATCATTCCTTTTGAAAAAAATGCAGATAACATTCACATCCAACTAGACAAGGAAAGCCCTCTAAATTTTTAAATGGAAATTTCACAAACACATACTTCTATATCACAAGGAACATTCGTAAACAATTAGTAGAAGGAAAGGATATTGAGCGGCCTTAAAAGTTCAGGACACTTTCATCCCAAATAACGAAAAAGAAACTCATCTTCTCTCCTTTTGGAATACCTACATGCATGCATAAGGCAAAATCTATTGAATTTCTAGAAAGGATAAGTCCCCAACCTATGAAGCACGGATACTCTATTTTGGCCTCCGTATCGCGTACCATACATGTATCGGATACGGATACGCTCGGATACGTTCCGGATGCGTATCCGATACGTTTTTTTAGAGTATCCTGTTTTTAATTTTATTTTTTGGTATTCGGATACGCTCTAGATACGTTTCGGATACGTTTGGGATACGTTTCAGATACGTTTCGCATATGCGTGGGGTAAATATGTTATTTCTTAAAACATATGGGTTAAACTGCAATTAGGGCTAGATATATGTTTCTTCTCCCTATCGATCTAAAACCAAAAAAAACAAAAGAAAAAGAAGGCGATTCCTAGCTCTCTGTGGTCTACTGGTCTCTAATCTCTCTCTCGGTCTCACCTGTAAGTCTCTCTCCCCTCTCTCATCTCTCTCTTCTCTCTCGTCTCCCTCTTCTCTCTTCCCTCTCATCTCTGTCGCTGTATGTACAGTGTGTGTGTGTGTGTGTGTGTATATATATATATATATATATATATATATATATATATATATATATATATATATATTACATACTTGTATATACAGTATGCATATTACATATATATATCTCGTCTCTCTCTCTCTCGTCTGTTATTTATTTTTTTTAAAAACAGTCAGTCTGACTGAGAGTGAAACCCTTAGTCCCTTATTATTGTTTTTTTTTAAATAGTACATGATGGATTCTATTGTTACTTTAATCATTAATTGAATTTTAGGAATGAAAAATTATATATATATATATATATAATATTTTTTATTTAATTTTATATTCAACGTATCATATCCTACTTTTTGGAAAAACCACGTATCCACGTATCCATATCGTATCGTATCCCGTATCCCGTATCCGTATCCGAGCTTCTTAGTCCCCAACATTTCGACAGGCCCTTCAAAAACACAATGTCATTTGGTGACTCAACAGAATCTTCTCGTGCATAGCAGTCCATCCAAAATCGACCATCTAAAAAGGGCTTTACCTGTCCAGATGCCACTCTAGTGAAATATTCTTCAGCACTTGACAACACCTTGAAATACAACTGGATTCAAAACCCGCCTGACTTTCAAGGATTCTGCCCATCTGGCCTGGCCTAACTAAAGGCAAGGGAAAATGTATGGAGGCAGCAAATTGGTGACTATCTCCTACAATATTGTGGAGTGGAATGACAGCAGCACGCTGTGAACTTGGATCACTTTGCAATACTTTTACTTACAGTGGGAAATGGATAGAATGAGACTGACTATCCTTTTTGTGACTTCTCTGTCTTAAGCCTAAAATAGACCAACAAAACACCACAAAGATTGACGTGACTAGGAAAACTTTAATAGCCAATTAAACATTTTCTTCTTTACTCCACACCATGGAGCCTTTGTTTGCGCTGCCTTGATAGAAATCTGCTGGCTGCTAATTTGTAATCGATTATGATTGTAATGATATTCCAACAGATAGCTTAGATGCATAAAGTGATTCGAAGGAGTGAACCACCTCATCAGCTCACGCCTCTACGGAGATCATTACAAAAAGAGAAAATAGCAAATCGGTGAACCATCCAACACTCCAAACAGAAAATGGGACAACCATAAACAAACCCTTCCACTTCCTCCACCAATTGATTCCTCTATCTTTGAATCATACATGTTGGTATTAACCAAGTTTATTACCTCGTCCTCCTAGTTGAACTAGTCACCCCTACTAGTAGTATATCCAACAATTTTTTGCCTCTTTTTTGCTCTAATTTCCATTTCAACTTTAAATCAATCAATCATCATTCTCGCACCCTTCGAATGACCAAGAGATTAGCCAAGACCTTTCACCCTCATCAAACCTTATTGTATTTAACCATATATTGGCCTGTAGTAACCGCTCCACTACATCATTATCTCTCTCTCTCTCTCTCTCTCTCTCTCTCTCTCTCTCTCTCTCTCTCTCTCTCTCTCTCTCTCTCTGCTGACTGCCCTGGCCTCCTTGAAGCCCATCTCTTCTCTCCCTACATCCATGGTTGTCTAATTCTGAATCCCAATCAAAACCTTTAGCATCCTCCAATTTGTTCTGGGAAAATCAACCCCCATCCTTATAGAAATCCCTCAAAGGTAGGATTTTACAATTTTGGTGGTTGAATCTTGCAACTTTATGGGACCCTGATCCTAGTGATCCATGATGAACCTTGTTTTGCTTGATATGCCTATTGTTTGCGTTGCATTCTTGCTACTTTTCTTAATATGACCATTTTCCAGAACGTTCAAACCAAATCAATTAAAAAAAGTCATTTTCAATAATAAAAAAATGCTAAGAAAACGCAGATTAGGGAGCCACCATCCATAGATTGCAGCAATTAGAAGAAAAAAAGAAAAAACTACAGAGCTAAAGGAACATGGGGGCAATTTTGAGCATCTTCGGATCCCCCTCAAATCCACTTCAGTTTTCAAGCAAGTCATATTAGATCACTTTTCCAGTAGTTTTTCCACACTAAAGCATAGCCTAAGACTGACGTTAAACAAAAAAAAAAACATGATTTAAAACATTTTACAGCCCATGGTCTAGTTCTTTATTGTCTCATCTTTTAACAAAGAAAAAAACTTGGAAATTTTTCAATTTCCTTTTTTTATCTTATTGACATACTCTTTATCTCGTTATTCTAACTGGAATCATTCATTAATGATTAATCTACAAAGGTTTATCATTCCGATAAGTTACTTTTCTCTTCCTTCATGTATATTTAATGCAAACATAACTCTTCTTTTTTTTTCAACACGTTCCAAAGAATGCAAATTGTTTTTTCCAATTTTTCCCCTCCAATGACAATCCTTTGCCCATGGTCTAGTATTCTTCACTTTTTCTTCAAACTTCTATCTTTAGTGCTACTTCAAAGCTCTTCTTCTCCACCCTACTTTTCCTCTCTCTTTTTTCTGATACACAGGGTCCATATAACTTGGGATACTCGGATTTTCCTCATACTTGTATGTTATTTGTGTAATTCAGGAGTGCACGTAACAGAGACCCTAAGCTCCTCGTGATACTACTATCTATTACTAACCATCACCAGAGAACTTGAGACACAATAAAGACCCTAAGCTCCTCGTGATAGTACTATCTATTATTACTAACCATCGCCAGAAAACTTGAGACACGATAATTTCATTCTTTCCAATCAACTCATAATGGAGTTGTCACACGAGAACCACTCTACATAATTTGACAGTTTGCTTGGGGCTGTTAAATTCACATGTCAGAATGCATTTTCATGATAAGAAGCAACTCTACGCGACTTTCTTCCATTTATACATCTACAATGTCTACATACATATGGCATATGATCTGACTATATATTATATATATATGGGGAATGCATACAAAAGGAAAACAAAAACAATGTGGATTACTAACGGGATGGGAATCTAGTAATCACTAAATAATGATATTACAAAAGATCACTGGATTAAAATGAATAGCTACCATATAAAATAGAAGTACGGAACAACTGTATTCAGTAGTAACAGTAATTTTGTAACATAAAGGCAAAAAAGATCCAAATGAACAACAGCACACAGTTGCAGGCTACCATAAAAGTTATACCAAATACAGAACTTTGTCCCAGCAGTCTGTCTAGATAGCTGTATACATACAAGGAACATGGATAGACTTCAAGTAATCTGCATTAAGATTAAACAGGATCGCTACAGAATAGAAAACATAATAAGCATACCTTTCCTCACTGTATACTTGGTTTGAACTTGATTGATCACAGATAAACTGAATTGAGCATATCTACACCAGCCATATGGCAAAGTTGCGGAATCGGCAACATCCAGATACATTGACAAATGCTCCACGTTGTTTCCCTTCGGAAATATAAGCACCCGCCTTTACCACAGAATCCAACAACATAAAATAGAACATGTAAGATTGATCCAGAAAAATGTAACACCAACTCTAAGAAGAAGTCAGAGATCAACGTATACCATTTGTATCCGCCGACATAGAAAATCTCAGAGTATAGCTTCTTAGTATTCAACCTCGTAAAATTTTCAATTGTCCACGTGAACCGCGCTGATGGAGTATCATCAACCGACTGGGCATCAACTGGATTGGCAGTTTCCGATGGAGCAACTGACAATTAACGGAAAGTTAGTAAAACCCAAAACCCTTTTGGCTCTGTTCTGTTTTCAAGACTAACGTTCCAGATTCCCATAAAAAGTAATGGGGAAAAGAACCATATTCTCTTGTGTGCGCTCAACAGAACGAAGAATTTAGCCCAAAAATTAATACAAGGAGTCTAACTGCATATAAAACCAGTCGGGTAAGGGGAAAAAAAAAAAAAAGATTCCTACAAACTCTTACGTTTTCCTGCAAGATTCCCTCAAGTTTTTAAAAGTGAAAAACAGTCGCTTTCCTTCCCTGTTCCTTACTAGTGAACGGGGACAGAAAAGCTTAATCAAATTGAGCCCCAATTGATACACACAAACAAGTACACTAATTTCAGCTGAAACTGAATCATAAAAAATAAAATTTGGCTAATTCTGCACATAAATTTTTTAAAATAAATAAATAAAAAGATCGAGGCAATACCTTCCATGGGTTGAGGACCTTCCACGGGGGCGAAATCCGAATGCGGCACGAGCATCTCGTCGTCATCTTGCTGCTGCGAAAAAGAAAAAAAACGAAGCGAGAATGAGCGATTGGATCTAGGAAATTCAGCACAGTTGATGAAACCGAAGCCCTAAAATCCGAGCATTGGTACGACGAGATGTCGAAATCGAAACTAATTCCGGAATCGAACGGAGGCTGAGGGATAGAGAGTGTTGAGCAGCAAGAGAGTGTAGCACCAGTAGATACAACCAACATATCCATAGATAGTCATACACGGGGGCAAGTTCATATATGTATGTATGTATATGTGTAGAGAGAGAGAGAGAGAGAGAGAGAGATTACATCCATAGGTGAAGGAGTCATGAGAGTCATGGGCGGAGGTGAGTGGCTGAGCGATCAGAGAACGGGAGAGAGTTGCAGGGGGAAATTGTTGAGAAAGAGCGAGAGAGAGACTCGGCTATGGGGGGGTCTGGGGAAGAAGAGAAGGGGAGGACAAAAAAAAAATTTGGCTTTATAAAGGAGAGGAGAGCTTATTGGGGATTTGCTGAGGTGTTGTTTGTTTGGATTTAAAAGGGAAATAAAGTAGGAGTAATGGATTATTGAAATAAAAGGAGGGGGGGGGTGGGGAATATTAATTGTTTTTCCTTGTTTTTTTTTTATATAGAAAAGAAAATTAATTAGTAATGTGTTTTAAAATTGAAGAATCGGGAGAGAAAAAGGAAAGAAGCGATGGAAAAATTTAGGGAAATTAATGTTCTTCCTTGTTTATCCACGCGAAGAAGATTAAATGGAAATTTGAATAAAATAGGCTTTCGAATTAGATTTTGAAAAATAAAACAGCGATGGTAAAAATGTACTGTTATTGCAAACAAATCAAAATTATTAAACAAATGTGAAAGGCCAGCATGTGTTCTTGTATTCTAAACATTTTTCTTAATCACACACAAAGATGGTTTTGACTGTATATTCGTCAAAACATGAGATGTGATTGACTCTATCTCAGTCTAGCCCTCCGTTAGACACTCTCTGCTTCCCCTCTCAGTCCCATTCTTCGATATCGATTTGTGGCCCATTACTCTTCCCACCCTTCTTCCTACTTGGTAGTTTTTCGGTCTCATCCATACACTTTTCAAGAATTATATAAGTATGAAAAGAAAAAGGAAACAAGGAAGAGAACAGATACATAAAAAGGAGAAAAATACGAGACAAAACCTATCATAACCTAATTAAATTATAATGCATGCCTAGTGTATTGACTATTGAGAGTTGAGTCGCTTGTGAAAAACATATATTTGCCATTTAGAAATACTTTAGTTCGTTGATCGATGTCATCTCACTTAAAGGTTAAAATCTTTGGAAATTTCAAGAAGATTGCTGATAAATAAATAAATAAATAAAAACTTAAGAAGATTATGATTTATTAATTGTCCTTATAACATTAATTACCCTTCTTTACCTAATTTCAATTAACTACAAATCATTTTATAAATAAAGCGTCATTACTAATTCAAATGTATGTAAAAATTAGACTCCGTTTGTATTTCAAGAACAACTAAACCATTAAAAAGTGTGTATTTTACAAAAGTAGATGAAGCCCACTAAAGAATAGATTTCTTTATGCAAATTATAATGCCATGCCCGAATTTAGTTCTTTCTTTTTTTTTTTCCTTAAATATTTGGAAACAAACATTTACTACTCCTAATTTTGCAGTTTTCAAAATGACCAATCAACTTCGACATTGTCTTTAGCTCATGGTTGATAAAACGACACACTCTGAAGGGAAAATTGTTAATAAGGTGAGATTCAATTACGGTTGAAAATGAGTAGAGCTCGATGAAGGTTGCGTCACTAGAATTACTTGATTCGCATCGAATTCGAAGATGAAATTCTTAATAGTGATCGATGATTGCTATTAGCATTTTTGGTCTTATTCCACCCTTTTAATCAAGGAGGACAAGTATTTGAGTTGAGTTTTGTTACTCTTTTTTTTCTTGAGTGAAATAGTGTGAATCCCACCACAAAATAATGTCATGCTTACAAAGAGTGTATTGCACGGTATGGACCTACATCAGTTCAATCAGTAAGAGGGATGATTATGTTTACAACGGAGATGGGCTCATTTCCTAAGCCCTAGTCTGGCCCAAGAAAAATTATACAGAGAGTAATAATGGGCCCGAAGAATAAGTAGTCGATCCAGGATACAACACCTTCATTAAACAAGGCCCAATCCAGGATACAATACCAAGATTAAACAAAGGGGGCTTATAACAACTTACTAATAGTTTGTGATGGGCTCAAAATGGGTGAGGCCAGGGCAGACCTGCATCGAAAAATTAAGAACAACGCAAGAAGAAACTCACACAGTTAGAAAGCTCATTGTTTTTCTTATGTTTGAAGCTGATGCTCATTCAATAATTTTCACCTTATTGTATGCTCTCTTCTTCTTTTTTATAAACTCCGAGTGATTAGTCAATGCCCCGAGGGCATTGCCGAGTGGTGTCATAGTCATCTCTTCACAACACATTTTTTGTGGCGGGGACTAGTGTGATTGAGAGAAACGTTGGAGCACCACATCGCAATGGGGCATTGAATAAGGACAAGGACTAAGCTCCTATCCAGTGTAGCTTTCCTCTGGTCACATCCAATTTTGTGCTTTAGGGGGGGCCCTTTTCGAGCCCACAATAATGATCAAAACTGTTCACTTTTAAAAGCTCGTCAAGAACATCTACCACGTCCAATATCACGTTGATCGGATAGTATTTTATAAAAAATTTAAATGCGTTAAGTTTCAGATAAATGTGGTGGTTTGAAGTAGGTGTGAGAACCATGGGGTCAGTCGTCGGAGCTTTGGTTTGTGTGGTTTTGTTCGGTGATGGCGGTTTCTCTCTTGGGGGATACCAGTTGTTGGCCTAACGGCAAGGCGGTGATTCGATGGTGGTGGCAGTCGGCTGTGGTGTTGGTGGTTTGGCTTGGACGATGGCGGGCGAGTTGGGGTTGGGCGGCAGTTTGTTTACTGTGTTTGATGGTTTTTAGGTTAGGCTTGCCCCAAGAGATGTTTTTGGACTTCGGGCCGTTAGGTGTGAGCTTTGTCCATTTGGGTTCCTTAATTGGTATCTTCTCAATCAAGAGTCTGGGTTTCAGATTGGGCATATGATTCTTTATTAGGAATTTGATGCCATTTTCCTTATTCCAATTAGTCTTTGTAACAATTTCAAAGATTAATGATTTTTTTTGCCGTTTTAAAAAAAAATGTTTCGGATAAATATGTCGAAGGAGTTGCAATCTTGTATTACACACCTCTTTTTTTTTTTAAATTTAATTTTGTATAGACAAGATTAATGATTTGTTTTGGGTGATTTTTATTTAAAAAGTGAAAGGTTCATGTAAGGCCGAAGCTGGACGGCCCTGGAAGGTAGCTCAGTCCGTTCTCTTAGGTCCCATTCTGTTAAGGCTAAAGAAAATTAGTACTTATTTTTTAAATTAAAAATAATATATTATGAAAGAATTACCTATATCATAAAACAGAAAATAAGTACTGACCGGTCTCTGTAGCGAGAGTTTGTAAATTGTAACCTAAG
Source organism: Rhododendron molle (assembly GCA_025413875.1). NCBI lineage: Eukaryota > Viridiplantae > Streptophyta > Magnoliopsida > Ericales > Ericaceae > Rhododendron > Rhododendron molle. The sequence goes on from CM046396.1 coordinate 37,150,474, forward strand.
CAGGGACATTAAGGTTGTGTTCCAGAACTGATATGAGTTTTTATTTTTTGTTGAATTAGAAGGTTTGTTCTAGAAAAAAGAAGTAAGGACTGATAAAGATATGTGATATCGAAAGCCCCCGGAGGGAAATCATACCAACAGCCGCGCCAGGCCATCTCCGGCCACCGGACGGCCGATCCGAGCCGTCCGAAAATTCTAAAAAAAAAAAAACCAAGGGGAATCTTATATATACACGGAAAAGAGATGCTCAGATTAAGCAGTCTACACACCTCGGATGCCGTTGATTCCTGTGTAAGCCCCCTTGGTTTTTTTTTCAAGAATTTTTGGATGGCTCAGATCTGTTGTCCGGTGGATGGAGATGGCCCAGCGCGGCCGTTGGTATGATTTCCCTCCGCCGGCGCCCATTCTCATAGCAACAATCTTATTTTTTGTATACGACAACTTCAAGCTCAAAAATCATGTATTTACGCAAATAATTTTCCTATCACTATAGATCTTGTTTGATAGATCTCATTGAGATCTTTAATACGGTGGGGGAAAAAAATTTCATTTACATTACATTATTTTTGAGTTTGAAAATGTGAAATAAACTTTTTGTTTAAATTTTGTGGAATGATTCTTCTTATTTTTGAAATTAAAGTTACAAAATAAGTACTTATTTTTTTTAAAAATTTCGGGAACGAAACCTAAGGCGATTGAATAGTCATCTTCCGAGGTTGGTTGCAAGTGACATCTGACATCTCACAATCGTAACACAGCTACAAAACACATACTTAAAAAATACATAGAATTTTAGCATAAAGTGGCAAGGTGCCATTCTGCTCTTTTTTTTTTTTTTAAATAATAAAAAGGTAATTTTAAACTCAAATATAATAAAAATAAAAAATAATTTTTTAATTTTTTCCCACCGTTTAAAAGATCTTAATGAGATTTTTCAAACAAGATCCATATTGATAGAAAAATTATTTGGGTAAACACATAATTTTTGAGCTTGAAATTACATTCTTTTTTTAAAAATTTTTTTAGAACAAAAATGATACTCACACAATAATCCAAATACAACACCAAATACAACCTCGTTTATACATATGAGCTCCACACACATTACTATGTATGGGCTCTATGGCCCCGTTTGATAACGGGTGGGATGGGACTACTAATCCCATGGGAGTATTAATACACTGTTTGGTATCAAAAAAAGGTCCGGACTATTAGTCCGATGGGATTAATAATCCGAGTAATAGGGGGTATTGCTAATACCCCGTGGGACTTGGTATTGAGGGGTATTAATAGTCCAATCCCAACTCATTCACATTATCAATTCCTTCTCATTACCAATTTCTTCTATCAATCCAATCCCATCATCTAATTACATCTCAAACAAATATGATATTAATAATCCTATCATCTAATCCAATTCCAAACAAACGTACTCATTGTCAATCCCTTCTCATTACTAATCCCATCTCCTTACGAATCCCAATCCTAATTCCATCTCCTTACGAATCCCATCAATCGATTACTGTTATCAAACGAGGCCTATATGTATGTAAGTTGTGTAAATTATTGTGTTTGAATTGTTACGTGAGCATTGTTGTTTTCCGAGAGTGGAACACCCCTTACGGTACTCCTATACAACTGTTCCCAATTCATTACTGCTTAGTCCTTACGTACATCTGAAACTAGAAAGTAGAAAGTGAGAGTAGAGAGAAAGTAAAGAGAGAGACAGGCGAGGAAGAGAGAGAAAATCAGAAAAACCACTGGCCAGTGTCCTCCCTTCGAAGCCAATAAAAGATCTTCGTGTCCTCTTTTCCCCTTTCCCCTTCTCTTCAATAAAAACACCAACCAAAACCACCACCAGAAACTCCAATGCCTTCTCCAATGGCGCCCAATCTCCTCCTCTCTCTCCTCCTCCTCATCTCCACCCTACTCAGCCCCACATTGGCCCAACGACAACAAACCCAGATCAACTCCAACTCAGTCCTCGTCGCCCTCCTCGACTCCCACTACACCGAGCTCGCCGAGCTCGTGGAGAAGGCCCTCCTCTTGCACACTCTCGAACAGTCCGTCGCCAGCCACAACATCACCATCTTCGCCCCGAAGAACGAGGCCCTCGAGCGCGACCTCGACCCCGAGTTCAAGCGCTTCCTGCTCGAGCCCAGAAACCTCAGGTCCCTCCAGACCCTCCTGCTCCACCACATACTCCCGAGGAAAATCCACTGGCCGGACTCGGACTCACCCGCTGAGCCAACTCGGCATTACACCCTCTCCGACGACTCGGTAGAGGCAGGCGGGGTTAATCCGGAGCTTAGAGTCGTCCGCCCGAACGACGTCGTCCGTGCGGACGGAGTCATCCACGGGATCGAGCGGCTGTTAGTGCCCAAATCCGTGCAACAGGAGTTCAACAAGCGGCGGAGCTTGGAGTCAATCTCCGCCGTCAAGCCGGAGTCGGCTCCGGTTGTGGACCCCAGAACCCACCGGTTGAAAAAACCCTCCCCGCCGGTTCCTGCCGGTTCGCCTCCGGTTCTCCCAATTTACGACGCGATGGCGCCCGGACCGTCGCTAGCTCCGGCTCCGGCTCCTGGACCCGGTGGGCCCCACCACCACTTCGACGGCGAGGCCCAGGTGAACATGGGCGGCTTTACTAGTGATTTATTGAACACCTGCTTCGAAAATTCACTCGAACTTTTAACTTTTCTTTACAATTTCGACACTGTTTCATTCTTGCAGGTGAAGGACTTCATCCAAACCCTCCTCTTATACGGCGGGTACAACGAAATGGCCGACATTATGGTGAATTTGACGAATTTAGCCTCGGAAATGGGAAGACTAGTGTCCGAGGGGTACGTGTTGACGGTTCTGGCGCCGAACGACGAGGCGATGGCGAAGCTGACGGCGGACCGGCTGGCCGAGCCGGGCGCGCCGGAGCAGATCATGTACTACCACATGATCCCCGAGTACCAGACGGAGGAGAGCATGTACAACGCGGTCCGGAGGTTCGGGTCGATCCGATACGAGACGCTGCGGCTGGGTCAGAAGGTGGTGGCCACGGAGGCCGACGGGTCGGTCAAGTTCGGAGAAGGCGAGGCGTCGGCGTATTTGTTCGACCCGGACATTTTCACGGATGGGCGGATTTCGGTTCAGGGGATAGACGGGGTTTTGTTTCCGGCAGAGGAGGCGGCGTCGCCGGTGGTGGCGGAGAAGAAGGCGGAGGCCAGGAGTGTTACGCGTGCTAAACTTGCGGCCAAGCCTAGAAGAGGTATGTTTTACATGTTTTTTTTTTAATAATTCAGATGTCCAGACCAGTTCCGCGCACCTAACTTATGTTGGGAGTTGGGACCAATAGGCCTCTTGCGGACCTGAATTCCCCGTTTCGGTAAGAAAAATACGTACATATTTGAAATTATTTTTTAAGTTAAAGGTAATGTATTATTGAAGAATGACTTGTTTCGTAAAACGGAGTACTTAAAAGATAGGAGTAATAACCTTAGCGAAACAGTGCTTAGATGTTACTGACTTCAATTGTTTGCTCGTTGGATTTCACCGGGATTTCGCCGGAATGGGTACTTTCGCCGGGGGTTGGAGAATGCCGGGATGGGTGGTAGGTTGGGGGAATAGTGGGGGAGGATGGTGTTGTCGGTGGGTCTGAAATGCTAGGAGGGTAAAATTGTCCATTTGGCGGTATATTTTGTGGGTGCTGTTGTCGGTGGTGTTTGTTGCTTTATTTATTCTGTTTTAGGTTCTCAGCCCATCAGGATAGGTTAAAGAAAAGAAAGGAAAAGAAAATAAAAGGGAAGGAAAATGGGAAAGAAAATTTACTGTTCACAAAACTGAAAATTGTTATTTTCTTCCCCTTTTCTCTTCAAACCAAACAATGGGAAGGAAAATTTTTTAGTTTTCCTTTCTTTTCCTTTCCTTTCCTTAATCTGTTTGGAACCCATGGAGAGAAAAGGAAAGGAAAGGAAAATAAAAAAATTTTCCTTTTCATTGTTTGGTTGGAAGAAAAAGTGTGAAGAAAATAAGGATTTTAAGTGTAATGAACAGTAAATTTTCCCTCCCATTTTCCTCTCATTTTCCTTCTATTTTATTTTCTTTTCCTTTCTTTTCTTTTCCACCGGTTCCAAACAGAGCCTAAGTTTCAAACAGACCCTAAGGAATGGCAGCTGATAATGCCAAAACTCATATTGTTTGTGCCAAAACCAAAAGTGTTCGTGCCAAAATATTAGTGGTGGCTCCTCATTGAATCACTTATTTGCCCCTGCTAGATCCCTAACTTTTCAACCTCATCTTTGCAAATATTCAGCCTCTCCCTCCGACACACTCTCGATCTCCCTCCGGCACACTAGCTTTCTCTCTCCAAATACCATTTTTTGACCTCTCCTCCAAAATTTCTTCTGAAACCCAAACAACAATGGTGACAAGGCCTTCCCGAGTCCCGACCACCACCCGGTCCACCCGTTCTCCCTCCCGACTTCCAATATATCTCTCTCTCTCATGAATTAGAGCTCAAGGCTCTAATTCGTATTCTTTATTCGCATAGGGGAATCTATTTTCAAACATCCACCCAACTTGGTAATATGGAAGTATATGAAATCAGTTCCATGAAGAAAATTGGGTACCATGGAATCACATTCAATTGTATTTTGGAATCTAAATCATTTAACGTTAGATGGAGTCTCATGCTTAGTTACCTCCTCAGACTGGAAAATGGTACCGTAAAGAAGAAAGAATGAAATTGCATGGAGCAATCACCACAATTTACTATCCTTTTTTTCTGTCATTATCGGAAACCAAAATCACTGAGGGCAGAGGATTTAATCCAAGTCATTTTGTTGCCTTGGCTTATGTTTATTGGGAGGAAATGTGGAGAAAAATTTGGGGGAAATGTCAAAAAGTGGGTTTTGGAGAGAGAGAGTGTTTCTATGTGTGTCTGAGAGAGGGAGAGAGAATATTTGCAAAGATGAGGTTGAAAAGTTAGGGATCTAGCAGGGGCAAATAAGTAATTCAATGAGGAGCCACCACTAATATTTTGGCAGGAACACTTTTGGTTTTGGCACAAACAATATGAGTTTTGGCATTATCAATTGCAATTTTGGGTATAGGCTAGCAAAATTGGATTTTACTAGTACAGTGTTTTAGAGGGTCGAAATAGAGTTTATCTTTGGAAATTTTAGAGTTTATCTTTAGTTTACCAAGTCACAGTTTCCGGACTTGTTTACGTGCACGATGAGTCGATGACTAATTCTGGAGGAATAATTTGACTGGTGGAGAGTTCAATTAAAGTTGGGTTAAAACCCCGTTTAGACGGACCCGTAAGAGTTGATTAATAGTGACCCAGTAAGTTTTTAACTTAGAGCTTAGGATGAGCAAATTCCTACAGCAAGTCTTAAAAGCCTTGCCACCAGGTACCATGCCAGCTCCTTAGGCTGTTTTTTAAATTGTACAGTATCTTACAGCAGTGGCCTCCAGTTTCTTTCTTTCTGCCAAACTAATAGTACTAAAAAAGTGATGTGGGAAAACTCTAGATTTTGTTCTCTAGGTTTCCTGTCATTTTATGTTACCTTATGAATCCTTCCAGAAACCCTTTTTGAATCAGTTTTTTATGACTTATGAGAAAGGATCAATTTTTTATTTTTTTAAAGAAGGATTTTATTACCAAAAAACACACGGAATACAAGAAAACAGGGGCATACCCCTGGAGAAAACAACCAGCAAAACTGGAACAACCAGAAGGATGTGCATGTAGTCTGTTCGATCTGTTACGTGGCTTTTGGAATACTTTTTGTAGCAAAAACAATAATATTATGTCTTAATGTCAATTTTTTGGGCTGTCATTATCATGTGACAATTATTCTCAAAATCACGCAAACACAAACCTGGGTTAGGTAGATGAAGCAGTTCTTGCAGTAAGAACTAAGACCCATTGAATGGTGTTTTAATTTAAACTACTGTATTTAGTATTGTGTTTTAGTATGACTTCTGTAGCTATGTCGTGCAAAATACTTCCATTTCGAACTGGTCTGAAGGGTAGTACATATATATATATATATATACACACACAATTTCTTACTTAGCCGCTCGTGGGGAGACTATGCTTTTGTAGTCTAAAATTTAATAGGTTGAACAATGTTTATGTTTATAATTTGGAATGCTGTTAATTACTATCAAAGTTGTCAAAACCGCGCGTCTTTTTTCTCCGTTTTATGTATCGTATCGAGATGCGCATGAGACACCATAAGATACGATACCTTCATGAGAGTACAAGTTGAATTATACCCCCAGATGAAATACAATATCTATTCCATATATCATGGAAAAACTTTGAGGATGCAATGTTTCACGTCTTCGATTATAAAATATTTTCTAATAATAATCGTGCGTATTGTGCAAATATTTACTTACACACAAGATATGCTTGAGAGATGCTGTCGATGTTTCTAAACATACTGAATGATTAGATATGTAACGTATTATCGCACATGTATCAAAAGATTTATTTGGACCAAGACATGTTTTAGTAACAGGGTTTGATTGGTCTTCTAAATATTTTGAATCTTACGATACCATATCGTGAACCGTAGGATTTTGACAACGCTGATCACTACCTTGTACACTAGAGTAGGTTTCACTCGAGAGCAAAGACACCCTATCCTGACATGGAGTACTAAACAAACAACTGGGGCAGTTGCGTTGTTCGTGTCATCAAATGCAACAGGTTGGAGTGAGGTTTGTTGGGATGTTGCCGCTGGAAAACCTAAACCAGTGTCGGCTTCAAGTTGAAAGCATTGTAGTTGAACTGTTATTTTCGAGTTAAGCGACGACAAAGCCAAAAAGACGAAACTGTACAAAGTCCAACCACAACGATGACAAATTCCGGTTCTGGCATCTCGACTGACTTCCCTTCCTACTACTAAGGTCAATACAAGATAATTCCTTTGTTAATTGCGTGTTTGGGACAGCTCGTGTGAGCCTCAACTAAATCTAAGGCTCTCAAGTTAGCGACTGGGTAAACGACTAGCGGCCTCAAAAAGTTTTTTTTGCCACGATTTGTTTTGTTTCCATTGTTGTTAGTACTTTAATACTTGGGGTTTTTTCATTATTAGAATGACATTTAAGTATACAAGTACAAGATACCATATTGTCGGTTGGACCCAATGAACAGTACAGGAATTGCAACTTCTTATTGAGATCCGAACATTAATAAATTGGTGGAAAATGTTCCTGGGGATACCTTGCAGATATAATAAGATTTAGTTCTCTGTCCTAATATCTTCACAATTCTAGCTGTCAGAACTCATAATAGCATCTGTTGTAAGGGGTGTTTTGGCTCAATAAGTGAGTCAAATTATTTTTTTGTCCTTATTTAATTTTTTTTTTGGAATTTATTAGTTTTGCGTTAATTTTTTGTGGATTATTAGTTTGTCTCGAAGAGATGTAAAAAGTTATGAACCAAATTTAAGTTTTTTTTGGATAAAGACGAAAAAAGAGAGAGTGTTTTGGTTTATTTTTGTCTTCAGTAAACTTTATAAAAATGTTGATTGTAATTTTTTACTCTCTAAATTCCTCTCTTCGAGGCGAAACAATAATTCACACAAATCGATGTAAAACTAACAAGTGTGCAAAAAAAAAAGTTTTGAATAAGCACAAAAAAAATATAATCTGGCTCAATTATTTTGCCAAAACACCCCTAACCTACAAGGCACATTGTGAAAATATGCAGGGAAGCCTTTTACCCGTATCTTAATTTTTAATTTCTTTCTAATGTCCAGTTGTACATTAATTAATACCGTCCATACACGCTTTTAATGATTGATTAATGCGTGCTTATTTTATTGGAGGGCAGTTGCTTTCATAAATCAAAGGAAGTTATTGGGTTGCTTTCTGGTGATTCATTTATTTTATTATTCCTGATCAAAGTTACAGACTGTGGACTTAATACTATTTTTATTTATTTTTTCTACACATATATGCGTGTGCCTGTAATATTGTACACTGATCCAGAATACTGGACTAATTTATTTGAGATTTTGTAACGATTTTCGCAGGAAAATTGCTTCAAGTAGCATGCCGTATGCTCGGCGCGATAGGGCAAGATTCCCGGTTTACAACATGCCATTGAAGAATGCCAAGAACTTAAAGTAGAGAAAAGGTATCATTTTCTCTCTCTCTCTTTACAAATATGTCGGTGTCACCCAAAAACAAGAAATTTCGATGCATGTCATGTCATGTCTATTACTCCTATATTGCTTGCTTTAGCAGATTGATGGTCTGATGATCGGGTAAGTGTCCTAACCAGTTAGACTCCCAACCAGTTTGGACCCGCTGTGGGCCCTTTTGGGCCCACAACAATGATCGCAATCCTTCACTTTTTAGAGCTTGTTGAGGTTTTATATGGGGATGTAGTCACCTGTAAGCTACCTTTGGATTATTTTTCCAGTTTTGGGGGGAAACAAGAAAAGATACCTTAGATTAACATCCAAGTCAATAGCGGGAAGAAGTAACATGGGTGATGCAAAGTTCCTTTCATGCTGGTTGCCCCTTTCCCTTCAACTTCTTGTGCTAGCTGATACTAACTTAATCGTCATGGATGTTGTATTTGTCTCTCTCGTGTGTGCAATAGGTTCCTTTTCCCGTTGCAATAGATCCACACGGAAGGTTGAAATCCTTATCATCGATAAAGTTCTTGCTCTTCGTCAGAAAAGAATGAGTCATCTCAGAACAAGATTGGGCCGTAAAAGAAATATTCGATTACTTGATTTTTATGTCGACTCGAGTAGTTCTAAAAACCTCTAAAATCAAGGTTTACGAACGAAGAACAACTCTAACAATTAGTGATAACCTTTACGCACATGTAAAGTTAGCCATGTTTCTTTCCCAACTTATCTTTCCAACTTAAGCATTATGTAAAAAGGAAAAGCAAAAGGTGAGGCATTACTCATGTTTTAATGGTATTATTAACTGGAGCTCATAATTGGTTATTACCTTTTTATTGCAGGCAAATCACCAGATTGAGCTGCCCAAACAAAATATATATAAATATAAAAAAAAAATTCACCGGATCGAGGTATGATTTAATTTCTGTAAATTAGGGTTTAGTTGTTATCAAAGAAAGGCTGCAGCCATGGATGGGGGAAGGGGGTAGCTGGTGAAGAATATTGCTATCTGTTGCAGAACTTCCAGGGATGGATTTTGGGAGAAGGAAGAGGTCACATGAACTGTACAAGGTTTTTTTCAATTTTTTTTTTTTTTTAATTTGTTAGGTTGGATGGTGATGAGCTGTGCGTGTGTGTGTGTGTGTGTGTTTTTTTTTTCATAAAGCAGTAAAGATTGGGGTGAGGGGATTAATTTTGTATTAGGCGGTGGGTCCCCACTGAGTAAAATAAAAAAAAATTGTAGGGAAAATATTTGTGGGGAGGAGTGAAATAAAATTCTTATTGTATTAGGGGGGGGCCATCAGAATAAAGAATAAATTCAAGTTTGTTTGTTCGTCTTACTGCGTTCCTGTAAACTTATAAGTTTGAAATTTATTTCGGTATTTTTTCGTAATTTTTTGTTTAGCTTTTCGTCGTAATTTTTGGGGTTAATCGTTCGTTTAGGCGAAGCGATTTGGTAAAGTATAAAAATATGAACCGATGTTGAAAAAATTCAAATAAGACTGCACTTTAGACAAATAAGAGAGTTGTTTGATACTTTTTTCGGCTTTAGTGATTTTTTTTTTTTGCTTTCAGTCATAATTTTGCACTTTTTTATTCTTTTTGTTGAGACGTACGGTTAATTCAAAAAATATCACTCGAATCTAAAAAAAATTCAGAAAAAATTGAACTAAACATACAAAAATAAAGAAAAAAAATAAGTTTAGAAGAATGGGGCCTTGTCTTTTCTAAGACCAGCCGAAAGTCGAGTGGAGTTCGAACTGTTTGGTTCGTTTACGAGCCCTAGTTGTGTACTTTGACAGTGGAATTAAACTTTGAATTAGTGTCGAGAATCAAATAGGTCCGGTGTGGATATATGATAGGACACCGACACTTTGTCACTCTGATGCAGATACATATGTTTTGCAAAACTAGAAACGCGAAATGTTTAAAAAAAATATTTGTATGCATTTTAATTGTGCACTGAATGTCTAAATAAAAGAAATAAAATAAAAACAAGACTCTAGCTAGTTTAGTACAAAATCATGAATACATACGGATTACATCATTTCATATATGTCACTCATTATTTAGAAAGCCATTCCGGCAGAAAGTGTGTATCGCAATTGTTCACAGCATCTCGAGACCATCCTAACGTATTCTGAGCACGTTGGGAAGTGTCCGGGACTCCAAACGAAAATCGTTGAAATCGAATAGGACACTTTCGATTTGAGTTCAGACACGAACGTATCTTACACCAGTACGTTACCTTTCGATTTGACTTCACACACGAACGTATCTTACACCAGTACGTTACCTCCAACGAGGTGTCCGGCTTCATAGGCTGCTGCTGTGTTAGTTTTCCGTTGCCCACTCGTGGTGCCTCCAATCAGACTGTTCTTGATCCATTGCAACTGAGTTACAACATCACCCATATCCAATCTCTCCCTCGGTATTTCCTCTGAACAGGCAACCCCAATTCTGAATACCGAAACCAAGCACTCTTCGATTGTCTTTCTGCTAACATTTTTCTCATTACTATGAGTGGTGGTGGTTGCGTTTTTGCTTGCCTCCACCACCTCCTCCTCCTTCTCCTCCTCCCTTTCATGTTCAAGAAGTATTGGATCTGCAATTTCCTCCACTCTTTCTGGCAAAGCCATTTCAGCAAAGCTATGAAGGCTTAGATTGTCCATAAACATCTCATCAGTGGGTCTTCTTCCCGTGAACATCTCCAACAAGAGAATGCCATAGCTGTAAACATCGCCTTGTGTTGACACGCGACTTCCCATTCCATACTCTGCAATTCACAAATCAAACAGTGTAATGACAATTGTAGATTACTTTTCAAACTTGTAAACAAGAAAATCAGGAAAAGAAAGAAAAATTCCGGTACAACTTTGTGCATTCTTTAATTTCGGACCAAACCATGCTATTTCTACCACTGTGTCAACAAAACTTTGTCTAGATCTATAAAGCATTGGAAGGAAGATTTGCTTTTTTGTTTCCTCTCTCCCCACTCTTTAACCCCAAATTCTAATAGTTTATACTAGTTGTTTCCAAACATCAGATGTTATAGTCTGTATACTTTAAAAGTTTCAAAAGCCTAAGAACAGCTTGTGCAAAGTAAGAGCTAACAACTGCAAAATTTAATCGCATGAAAGTTGAAATGATGATATGACATTACTACACATGCTTGTTGGTTTTCGATGTATTTGAAGTATCATAGTTGGGAAAAACCAAGAGACATGTCTCGTGGATAAATGAGGTTTCTGTTTCTGTTTTATTTTATTTGTTTTGGAGACAATGTTGGAAATCTTCTTGCGGGTATTTTAGCAGATAAGGGTTAAATGTGGGAATTTTAATCAAAACTGCCTTAATAGCAGCATATTACAATGTTTTCGTTCCTGTTTTGCTGCTCGAAATTTCATTAGAAAATTTCTCGCGTCGATGCTATGTTTAGTATCTGCAGAAATATAAAAACTATACTTAGACATATGCGCTGCTGCAGTGATGCTTGATGTGTCGTGAGAATTGTGTAGGTTGTGATTCACCAAAAAGTGAAAAAAAAGACAAGAAGAGATCACCATATCAAGAGCATATTTACCTGGAGCAGCATAGCCAATAGATCCTCTAACCCCTACTGAGAGTGTTTGACTGTTGGAAGAGTCACTTCTTTGTTGCAGAACAAATCTTGATAACCCAAAGTCCCCAACACGGGCAGTCATATCAGCATCGAGAAGAACATTGCTTGGCTTGAGATCACAGTGAATTATTGGTGTTTCGCAACCGTGATGAAGATAATCCACCGCACAAGCAACATCAATGGCAATGTTTAGTCTTTGAAGAAAACACAATTTCCTTTCCCTACCTCTTAGATGCAACCACTCCTCTAAATTACCATTTTCCATGAACTCGTAAACCAGAGCCTTGAATTCGTTTCCTTGGTGATCAATACTAGAACAAGCTGTGAGTATCTTCACTAGATTTCGGTGCCTAATGTTCCTCAATGCCTCACACTCCGATTTGAAGCTCTTTGATGCTCTAGGGTTATCAATTAGTTTAAGAACTTTCACAGCAACAACCATTCCTCCATTTTGATCATTGATAATTGCTTTATAAACACTCCCGAAATTACCCGAACCAATCAAGTTGGTTGAAGAGAATCCATCAGTTGCTTCAAGGAGACTTCGGTAAGACACCTTCAAAAGTGAATTTTCTTGTGCTATTGGCGAAGGCCTCATTCTTCTTCTTTGAAACCAAACAAAGAATAGCAAACATAGAGAGAGTACTATAATTCCTGGGAGAGTAAAGAGTAAAATTATCACACTAAGACTCAATGTTTTCTTAGTAGAGCCTTCGATAATGCATGCGGGGAGGTCTAGTTCTTCGACACCACCACAGAGCTTTGCATTACCAAGTACTGATAACGCGCTTGTATTTTCAAAAACACCTTCTGTTGGTACAGAACCCTCAAAGTCATTAAAAGAGAGATTAAGACTTTGAAAGAATTTGAATTCCTCTAGATAATCTGGAATTTCTCCTGACAAATTGTTGCGAGAAAGGTCTAAAAACTGAATACCTCTCAAAGAACTCAAAAGCAAAGGAATTGCTCCAGAAAATAAGTTCCCCTGCATATATAGTCTCTCCACTCTTACACAGCGACCAAGACTGCTGGGGATTTCCCCGGAAAACATGTTCTCAGAAACATCCAATTTTTCCAGATTGATCAAATTTCTGACTTCCACAGGCAAGGTACCAGTCAAATTGTTTTGAGATACGTTGAAAACAACTAGAGTCACGATACCAAGAGCTTCAGCAGGCAAGGTACCACTAAGTTTGTTTTTAGCAAGTTCCAATCCGGCCAAATTTCGGCAGTTCCCTAGACTTGAAGGAATGGTCCCTTGAAGATTATTTCCTCCAAGATTTAAGTTGATCAACATACTCAAGTTTCCCAGAGAGGAAGGAACGTTTCCAAGTAATTTGTTGTCAGATATGTTTAATACCTTCAGCTTATGCAGATTTCCAATGCCATTTGGGATATTGCCACTGAATTGGTTTCCACCCATATTTATAGTCTCCAAGTGAAGCAGATTCCCTAGCCCAGCTGGAATGCTTCCAAACATAAAATTCTCTGCCAAATTCATCTTTGAAACGATAGTTGAAAAATTACCGATAGATTCAGGCAACACCCCTTCTAAGCCGTTTCCATCTACTGCCAATTCCTCTAAACTGGTCGCATTGATCAACGAGGAGAAGAAACTTGAGTCGTCACTTTTCCCATTTCCTAACTGATTGAGGGACAGGACTATCCGGTGAAGTCCAGGCATCTGCCCAAAAACAGGCAATTTCCCAGTAAAATGGTTTCCTGGAACAAAGATATTCACCAAACTTGATACATTGGCTAATGACCCTGGAATGGATCCAGTAAACCTGTTATAACCAAGAGCAAGTGTCCGGAGATTTGGCAAACTGGTGCCCAAATCCATGGGAAGACTCCCTTCAATATCATAATTATATGATGCATGCAATTCTGCTATAGAAGAAATGTTGAAAATAGTGGCCGGAATACTGTTAGACAGCCTGTTGAAACCCAGTCCAATCCATGACAAATTTCTTAGTGTACCCAAAGTCTCAGGGATACTTCCATTGAGGTTATTATACGATAAACGAATCCAAGTAAGCGAAGATATGTTCCCTAAGGAAGGCGGGATAGAACCACTGAAATCATTAGAGTCCAAAATTAGTATCTGAAGCCTTGACAAGAATCCGAGCTGAGCCGGAATGTTCCCCACCAACTTGTTAATAGACAAATTGATACCAACGAGGTTAGAACATGCAGATATGTTAACGGGTATCTCACCAGTGATGGAGTTATTATGTAGCCTCAAAAGCTGGAGTCTCCTCAAGTTTCCAAGTTCCATGGGGATTTCAGGACCAAAGGTGTTGTTTTGGAGGTACAAGGCCCTGAGAAAGCTCAAGTTCCCTACGTGAGGTGAAATGGGCCCCGCTAGTTTTTTAGACCTGAGATTGAGCACGGTGACCCTCAGGTGGTGGGTCCCGCATGTGACACCATGCCACAGGCAGAAGTGGGTGGAGTCATTCCATGAGTTGAGAAATCCCAGAGGATCATGGGTTATCTTTGCTTTGATATCAAGCAGGGCTAGTCTGTCCGTTTCATTTCCTGATTGAGCAGAGGCAGATGGGAATCCCATGAACAAGTTGCTGACAAAGCAAACGAGAAGTATATGAGGTAGCAGGAGATTCAAAGGTGCCAAAGAATTCCTTAATTTCATGATAAGGCCCAGGTACAACTCGCTAGTGAAATGCGCAGAGATCGGAAACAACACCAACGGCAAAAGTACTCTCCTGGGCCGACACCGACACTGAGAGACGAAAGCTAGGGGAGCGAGCTGGATTAGAGACCCCAGTACGTAGTCCTAGCCGTAAACGTATAAACCTTGTAGAAGGAGATTCAAAGGTGGCCAAGAATCGCTCAGTTTAATGGTAAGAAAGGCTGCACTTTAGGTGAGAAAGGAATGAAAAGATATGAGACATCCCACCACATTTAAATAGAAGCAAAACAAGAGAAAGTTCTGGGAAGATCATAAACTTGCGATCTTTTTCCTCAATAATCAAGAGTTAGAAAAAGTGTACGCAACATTAGAGGTGGGACCCAACATTAGAAATCAAATTTGGCAAAGTATTAGGTAAGGAAACACTTTATAACATGGAAATATGACCAGATTTGACTAATTAACAAATGCTTGTGAGAATTGTCTTTCTTTCTTCAGGATACGTACGCTGTATTCAAATGAATTATCCTAGAAAGTTGAACACACAGTCTGAATGAAGAGAAAGTTGCGTCAAATACTTCAATTTATTCAGCTGTCCCCTTGGTCGAATGCATTGGCCTGCCCTGGTCTATCTTGATTTGGCATGCTCCTACTGCATGTCCCTCATCTATCTTGTATGGGAAGCAAACACAGGATGCTGCCTGGAAAAGTGGAACAGGGAAAATCTGCCTTGAGGTCATCAGGTCATGTACCCGAATTTCGGCGCACCCCTCTATTTTGGTACACTTTTAGTCACAGGACTGCGCAAAGAATAAAGAGGAGAGTTTTGCATAGAGAAATCTTGCGACTAAAAAGGTACCAGAACATGGAGAGATTATTCAGTGCCATGGGTCGCTGCCACGTGGTTGTAGTGAGCCTAACCCGGATTCTGGATTGGGCCGAACCCATCAGGTATTGGTCTCCCAAGGCAGATGGACCACGTCCCAATACGGGCTAGATGGGCTGAGCGGTAGTGGGCTGTGCCGACGGCCCACCCGTCAAGTGGCCCAGGTCAGAGCTCTTCAGAGCCCGGGTCAGTGTCGAGATTATTGACCGACAGTAAACCCGACCCAGGCACTGACCCGGGAGTTAGTCGAAGATATTTATGGTGCGCACGACGACCACGTGCCCGATGAGCGTCACTGTGACGTCGCTAACTGAGGTGATTACGCGTGACGTCAGGGATGTATTGTGCACATTTAACTTGGTGAGCAACTACATACTATCTACATAAACCAATGGATAAACCCTGAAGAAGGCTCGCCATTTGGTAAGTGCCGAAATGTAAACCTTTTTATGACCATGTCCAAAAAAAAAAAAAATTTTTTTTACACCTTTAGGCCGCCTAATATGCATTTGTAATGTCCTATATAATTATTAATTAATGTCTTATTGTTATGAATTATTGACATGGGTTGTCTGACCACATGCATTGGCATGAATTACCTGACCACATAATAAAGGCAACGAGACAAATTTCCCTATTTCTTCCAACCTATTTATTAGGTTGTTTCATTTCTTTGCCTATAAAATGGCTACCTTGTAAAGCAATTGAACATACCGAGAAAAAAGAGAAATATTGATCAAGAAAGAAAGAATAGGCAGATAGCAGAAAAAAGAAACACTGAGTATAATATAATAGGTCCTGAAGACCTACTTTGCTCTCGATAGTTCCTGAAGAAATTATCTTTTCTATATATATTTGTGTCCAGTGTTTAATTTAATTTCTGCAATCTTAATTATTGCGCTGGTTTTATAACTTACGTTGTATTTTTTTTGATTGTAGGTCAGAAGAATGTGTGTATCAAATTTGGAAATTCTGCAAGAAATGGTGGTGCACTGCGCAACACCTAATTATTTCCTACGTTCTCTGCCGACTCCCTCGTCTTCTTCTCCTTCAATTCTCCGCCTAGATATCTACAATGGCCACCCATGGATTATTTTGCAGAGGACCTATTTCTCCTTTATCTCACCGACATCTAAGTCCCAGCCGCTTGGTTCATTAATTGCTCCCATATCCTCTTGTCTTCTTTCTTCCATTATTCTACTGTGTTTTGTACATTCAATGGGATCATATGCGTGTATAATTGGAGAGAAAGTCAGAAATGAGGAGGAGGAGGAACTCGGCAGAAACGTAAAAGAGAGAAGGGAGATTTCAGTGACGAATACAAGATTGTCTAGCCTTTCCCGAAATATCGAAACCAATTCCGCTCCACGAATGGCCAACTAAACCATCCGCTTAGGGTATAGGTAAGCCCTAGCTTTGCAACTATGATTTCTCTTATTTTGTAATTAGATGAATTAAATGTGGTGATTGTATAATCCAGAGGATTTCTCAACAATCGGTTTCATTGCCAAATCTCAACCATGTGTTTATTTTATGTGATTATAAATGTAAAAGTTATACAATTGTTTTCACGCCGCCTAGTATATATTGTAAATTAAAGACAAGCCATGCTGATGAGGGATGGAGCTAGGGAAGGGCCAGTCGCCCCTGCAAGAAGAAAAAGAAACATTACTATTATATGTAAAAAAAAAAATTTCCTATAAAAGTATATAGGCTCGTTCCTGTGTAGAATTTGGAAAAAAAAAATATAATTGTAACTTTTGAACTACGAGAATACCAACATTAATTACTAAAGGCTAAGAGCTAAAATATAACAAAAAATAAAACTTAGGCTAATATTATGAATATTCAAGTAATGAATTTCCACCTTTCGTTAGATGAGTTTAGTGTTTTACAATTTTATTTTATTTTACCCTAAACTCTCAATGGCACACCAAATTCTCTCTCTCTCTTGGCACAAACATCCCTTATTGTTAAGACTTCAAAGGCAATTTCGAGAAAATAGAGACAGAGGAGAAGAGATTTTGAAAACCCTAAGTAATTTTGGTAAAATTTAAGTTGTAACTATGTCTATCCCCAATTGTTGTTCTAGACTTCTCCTAATTCTTTATTTTTTGACTAGTAAAATCAAGTGACATGAAAGCCCATATACCGAATTCGTCCAGTTGTGATGAATGACAAAGAAGAAGATGAACAATAAAGAAAAATAAGACACATACATCAAGATCGATCCCATTAGTTAAATCAATTTATGTATTTATGTAATTTTGAGTTTTAATGTATTTACGTAATTATGCATGTGTATTTATATTTTTTTCTCGCTGAAATTCCTGACTCCGTCCTTGAGTCTTATGAGAAGACGGGTTGTACCCATAACCCTAGTTAGTGTTAGATTAGCGTGGACAGTCCGTGCCTATCAAAGATGGACACGTTCACGAAAGCAGAAGTTTTTCGATTCCATGCAGACATAGTCAATGCCAATGGGTGTGCTTAAGAGCTGGTGGCAACCGAATACCTTTCACACCTAACCTAAGCTTTTGCCTACAACCTTTCTTTCCAAATTCACTTGGTGAACCTAGCCAAAGTTCAGGAACAGCTACAAAGGCTTCAAGAGACAGTGGCTCGAAGCATTAAGAGGAAATAGAAAGATTCGTGTGAAGAGGGTCTTAATTGGTGCTTTTACTCCCCGCTAATCGATTGTTTCTAATTTACGTGTACAAGAACTTCTTGAAAGATACTCCAGTATTTTGGCTTGTAGCTAGAATACAGCACTATCATGTAGGAAAACATACAAAACAAAGATAAAAAATAAGTTTAGAAGAATGGGGCCTTGTCTTTTCTAAGACCAGCTGAAAGTCGAGTGGACCTCGAGCTGTTTGGTTCGTTTACCGGTCAGAGTTGCTTTACGTTGATGGTGGAATTGAACTTTGAATTAGTGTTGAGAATCAAATAGCACCGGTATGGACACATGATAGGACATCGACACTCTGTCTCTCTGATACAGATAACATAACTTTTGCAAAACTAGAAAGACGCTAAATGTTTGAAAAATATTTGTATGCATTTTAATATAATGCATTGGATGTCTAAGTAAAAGAAATGAAATAAAAACAAGATTCTAGCTAGTTTAGTACAAAATCATGAATACATACGGATTATGTCATTCGTACATGTCACTCATTATTTACAAAGCCATTCCAGCAAAAGTGCATCTTGAAATTGTTCACAGCATCTCGAGACCACCCTAACGTATTCTGAGCACGTTAGGAAGTGTCCAGGACTGCAAACGAAAATCGTTGAAATCAAATAGGACACTTCCAATTTGAGTTCAGACACGAACGTATCTTACACCAGTACGTTACCTCCAACGGGGTGTCTGGCTTCATAGGCTGCTGATGTATTAGTTTTCCGTTGCCCACTCGTGGTGCATTTGTGAATTCAGTTCTCTGCCTCCAATCAGACTGTTCTTGATCCATTGCAACTGTGCTACAACATCACCCATATCCAATCTCTCCCTCGGTATTTCCTCTGAACAGGCAACCCCAATTCTGACTACCGAAACCAAGCACTCTTCGACTGTCTTTCTGCTAACATTGTTCTCATTACTATGAGTGGTGGTTGCGTTTTTGCTTGCCTCCACCTCCTCCTCCTCCTTCTCCTCCTCCCTTTCATGTTCAAGAAGAATTGGATCTGCAATTTCCTCCACTCTTTCTGGCAAAGCCATTTCAGCAAAGCTATGAAGGCTTAGATTGTCCATAAACATCTCATCAGTGGGTCTTCTTCCTGTGAACATCTCCAACAAGAGAATGCCATAGCTGTAAACATCGCCTTGTGTTGACACGCGACTTCCCATTCCATACTCTGCAATTCACAAATCAAACAGTGTAATGATAATTGTAGATAACTTTTCAAACTTGTACACAAGAAAACCATAGAACTTTGTGCATTCTTTAATTTCAGACTAAACCAAGCTATTTCTACCACTGTCATCAAAACTTTGTCTATAAAGCATTGAAAGGAAGATTTGCATTTTTGCTTCCTCTCTCCGCCTCCCCCTTCTTTAACCCCAAATTGTAATACTCCGTAGTTTATACCAGTTGTTTCTGAACATCAGATGTTATAGCCTGTATACTTCAAAAGTTTCAAAAGCCTAGAGAACAGCTTGTGCAAAGTAAGAGCTGACAACATGCAAAATTTAATCGCATGAAAGTTGAAATGATGATATGACAATACTACACATGCTTGTTGGTTTTCGATGTATTTGAAGTATCATAGTTGGGAAAAACCAAAGGCCATGTCTCCTGGATAAATGAGGTTTCTGTTTTAGTTTTACTTGTTTCAGAGACAATGTTGGAAATCTTCTTGTGGGTATTTTAGCAGATAAGGGTTAAATGTGGGAATTTGTATCGAAACCGCCCTAATTGCAGCATATCACAATGTTTTCGTTCCTGTTTTGCTGCTCGAAATTTCATTAGAAAATTTCTCGCGTCGATGCTATATTTAGCATCTGCAGAAATATAAAAACTATACTTGGATATATGTGCTGCTGGAGTGATGCTTGATGTGTCGTGCGAATTGTGTAGGTTGTGATTCACCAAAAAGAGCGAAAAAAAAGACAAGAAAGAAATCGCCATATCAAGAGCATATTTACCTGGAGCAGCATAGCCAACAGATCCTCTAACCCCTACTGAGAGTGTTTGACTGTTGGAAGAGTCACTTCTTTGTTGCAGAACAAATCTTGATAACCCAAAGTCCCCAACATGGGCAGTCATATCAGCATCGAGAAGAACATTGCTTGGCTTGAGATCACAGTGAATTATTGGTGTTTCGCAACCGTGATGAAGATAATCCACCGCACAAGCAACATCGATGGCAATGTTTAGTCTTTGAAGAAAACGCAATTTCCTTTCCCTACCTCTTAGATGCAACCACTCCTCTAAATTACCATTTTCCATGAACTCGTAAACCAGAGCCTTGAATTCGTTTCCTTGGTGATCAATACTAGAACAAGCTGTGAGTATCTTCACTAGATTTCGGTGCCTAATGTTCCTCAATGCCTCACACTCCGATTTGAAGCTCTTTGACGCTCTTTGGTTATCAATTAGTTTAAGAACTTTCACAGCAACAACCATTCCTCCATTTTGATCATTGATAATTGCTTTATAAACACTCCCGAAACTACCCGAACCAATCAAGTTGGTTGAAGAGAATCCATCAGTTGCTTCAAGGAGACTTCGGTAAGACACCTTCAAAAGTGAATTTTCTTGTGCTATTGGCGAATGCTTTATTCTTCTTCTTTGAAACCAAACAAAGAATAGCAAACATAGAGAGAGTACTATAATTCCTGGGAGAGTAAAGAGTAAAATTATCACACTAAGACTCAATGTTTTCTTAGTAGAGCCTTCGATAATGCATGCGGGGAGGTCTAGTTCTTCGACACCACCACAGAGCTTTGCATTACCAAGTACTGATAACGCACTTGTATTTTCAAAAACACCTTCTGTTGGTACAGAACCCTCAAAGTCATTAAAAGAGAGATTAAGACTTTGAAAGAATTTGAATTCCTCTAGATAATCTGGAATTTCTCCTGACAAATTGTTGCGAGAAAGGTCTAAAAACTGAATACCTCTCAAAGAACTCAAAAGCGAAGCAATTGCCCCAGAAAATAAGTTCCCCTGCATATATAGTCTCTCCACTCGTACACAGTGACTAAGACTGCTGGGGATTTCCCCGGAAAACATGTTCTCAGAAACATCCAATTTTTCCAGATTGATCAAATTTCCGACTTCCACAGGCAAGGAACCAGTCAAATTGTTTTGAGATACGTTGAAAACAACTAGAGTCGCGATACGAAGAGCTTCAGCGGGCAAGGCACCACTAAGTTTGTTTTTAGCAAGTTCCAATCTGGCCAAATTTTGGCAGTTCCCTAGACTTGAAGGAATGCTGCCTTGAAGATTATTTCCTCCAAGATTGAAGTTGATCAACATACTCAAATTTCCCAGAGAGGAAGGAATGTTTCCAAGTAATTTGTTGTCAGATATGTTCAATACCTTCAGCTTATGCAGATTTCCAATGCCATTTGGGATATTGCCACTGAATTGGTTTCCACCCATATTTATAGTCTCCAAGTGAACCAGATTCCCTAGCCCAGCTGGAATGCTTCCAAACATAAAATTCTCGGCCAAATTCATCTTCGAAAGGATAGTTGAAAAATTACCGATTGATTCAGGCAACACCCCTTCTAAGTTGTTTCCATCTACTGCCAATTCCTCTAAACTGGTCGCATTGATTAACGAGGAGAAGAAACTCGAGTCGTCACTTTTCCCGTTTCCTAACTGATTGAGGGACACGACTATCCGGTGAAGCCTAGGCATCTGCCCAAAAACAGGCAATTTTCCAGTAAGTTGGTTTCCCGGAACAACGATATTCACCAAACTTGATACATTGGCCAATGACCCTGGAATGGATCCAGTAAGCCTGTTATAACCAAGAGCAAGTGTCTGGAGATTTGGCAAACTGGTGCCCAAATCCATGGGAAGACTCCCTTCAATACCATAATTATATGATGCATGCAATTCTGCTATAGAAGAAATGTTGAAAATAGTGGCAGGAATACTGTTAGATAGCCTGTTGAAACCCAGTCCAATGAATGACAAATTTTTTAGTGTACCCAAAGTCTCAGGGATACTTCCATTGAGGTTATTGTACGATAAACCAATCGTAGTAAGCGAAGTTAAATTCCCTAAGGAAGGCGGGATAGAACCACTGAGATCATTAGAGTCCAAAATTAGTACCTGCAGCCTTGACAAGAATCCGAGCTGAGCCGGAATGTTCCCCACCAACTTGTTATTAGACAAACTGATTCGAACGAGGTTAGAACATGCGGATATGTTAACGGGTATCTCACCGGTGATGGAGTTATTGTGTAGCCGTAAAATCTGGAGTCTCCTCAAGTTTCCAAGTTCCATGGGGATTTCAGGACCAAAGGTGTTGTTTTGGAGATTCAAGGCCCTGAGAAAGCTCAAGTTCCCTACGTGAGGCGAAATGGGCCCCGCTAGTTTTTGAGACCGGAGGTCGAGCACGGTGACCCTCCAGTGGCGGGTCCCACACGTGACACCGTTCCACAGGCAGAAGTGGGTGGAGTCATTCCATGAGTTGAGAATTCCCAGAGGATCATGGGTTATCTTTGCTTTGATATCAAGCAGGGCTAGTCTGTCTGTTTCATTTCCTGATTGAGCAAAGGCAGATGGGAATCCCATGAACAAGTTGCTGACACAGGAAACGAGAAGTATATGAGGTAGAAGGAGATTCAAAGGTGCCAAAGAATTCCTGAATTTCATGATGACTCCCAGGTACAACTCACTAGGGAAATGCGCAGAGATCGGAAACAACACCACCGACAAAAGTACTCTCCTGGGCCGACACCGACACTGAGAGATGAAAGCTAGGGGAGCGAGCGGGATTAGAGACCCCAGTAGTTCCAGCCGTAAACGTATAAACGTTGTAGAAGGAGATTCAAAGGTGGCCAAGAATCGCTCAGTTTCAAGGTAAGAGAGGCTGCACTTTAGGTGAGAAAGGAATGACAAGATAAGAGACATCCCACCACATTTAAATAGAAGCAGAACAAGAGAAAGTTCTGGGAAGATCATAAACTTGTGATCTTTTTCCTCAATAATTAAGAGTTAGAAAAGCGTACGCAACATTAGAGGTGGGACCCAACATTAGAAATCAAGTCTGGCAAAGTATTGGGTAAGGAAACACTTTATAACATGGAAATATGACCGGATTTGACTAATTTAACAAATGCCTGTGAGAATTGTCTTTCTTTCTGCAGGATACGTATACGCTATATTCAAATGAATTATCCTAGAAAGTTGAACACACAGTGTGAATGAAGAGAAAGTTGCGTCAAATACTTCAATTTATTCAACTGTCCCCTTGGCCGAATGCATTGGTCTCCCCAGCTGGTCTATCTTGATTTGGCATGCTCCTACTGCATGTCCCTCATCTACCTTGTATGAGAAGCAAACACAGGATGCTGCCTGGAAAGGTGGAACAGGGAAAATATGCCTTGAGGTTATGTATTGTATCCGAATTTCGTTGTGCCCCTCTATTTTGGTACACTTTTAGTCACAGGATTGCGCAAAGAATAAAGAGGAGAGTTTTGCATTGAAAAATCTTTACTAAAACACAATCTTTACGACTAAAAGGGTACCAGAACATGGAGAGATTATTCAGTGCCACGGGGCGCTGCCACGTGGTCGTAGTGGGCCGAATCCGGATTCAGGATTGGGCTGAGCCCGTCAGGTATTTGGGTTCACAATTCAGATGGACCACATCCTAGGACGGGCTTGATGGGCCGAGCGGTAGGGGACCGTGCCGACGGCCCACCCGTCAAATGGCCCATGTCAAGACTCTCGACCGATGGTAAACCCGACCCGGGTGTAGACTCAGGGAGTCAGTTGAAGATATTTATGGAGCGCACGAGGACCACGTGCCCGCTGTATTTGATGAAAGTCGTATGTATGGCTTGGAGGGAGAGCTTTCATATCTTTACGGGCGTCACCGTGACGTTACTAACCAAGGTGGTTATGCGTGACGTCAGGTATGTGTCGTGCACACTTAACTTGAAGAGCAACTACATACCATCTATATAAACCAATGGATAAATCCTGAAGAAGTTACGCTATTTCCTAATAGTTCTACAGTATTTTCCTCTCCTACACCGTATACTTGCTTGATCGTCGGAGTGTCGCCGGGGATGGAGTCACCCCGACAACGCTAACAATTGTATATCTCGGAGAGTAGCGTAGGTAGAAGGAGAGGACATTCGAATCTAGCAGGAGAGTCTGGAGACCCAACTCAAACCACCACCCCCACACAGTGGGGTCTCGGACGCCTTTTCCACCACAGCCATGTGGTGTCCTAGACCCTTTTACCACCACACAATGGACCTATACAACAATGTGTGATGGAAAAAGGCCCCGCCATTGAATAATTTGTCTACAACATGAGTGTGCCCATGTTCCATAAAGAGGACGTCCCCACGTACTGCTGCTGAAAATCTCTGGCTTTTAATTAGGACAGCAAACGAATCAAAGGCTCGACTCGTTAAGGACTTGACTCGGCTCTATTCATTTAGTAATGCTCTAGTTTTAGGCACAAGTTAACAATCCATGCTAGACTCTAAAGCTTGGCTCGGAAAAAAAAAAGCTCGATTCGTTTATTAAAGTAACCGGGCTCGCCTCGTTTAACGAGCCGAGCTCAAACACTACTAGGCTCGGCTCGTTTCATTCCTTTCGCACCCCTAGTTCTAATAGCAAAATATGGGCTCACCACCCAAAGAAAAATAAATGATCTTGTCCTCGGTAAAGAACAAAACCCTACCCGGGCCCTCGAGGAAGACAATATTATATCCTCTCTCAACTATGGAATTTTCCATGACTGGAATTTAGCAAAAGCACCACATTTCGTTTCATGAAATTGAGATTCGGCTGCTGTGCTATCTCTTCTACAATAATAACTGATGATGATCGTTGTTGAGGCCGTGTTACAAGAAATCAAGACAACAATTCAGCACTCGTTCTCAACTTTTTTTTTCTTCCTTTGAGAGAGATAAAGAAGTGTAAAATTCCCAACTTTTGTGTTCGAGAAAGTCTACGTATACAAAGGTTGCTGATTTTGCAATTCTCTTTTTTGTTAACGTCGAGTGGCAAAATCATTTTCCTATGCAAAACTCTGTTAAATATAAGAGAAGAAATGTTTTATTCTAATATCTCCCCTCAAATTCAAGTAGGTCTACCAACTTGAGTTTGAAAAAGCCCAGAGAAACCAGAAATAACCAAGCCAAGGCAAAAAAACTAGTAGCAGCCAAGCCTAGAAATCAGGAGTAGTCAGGAACTAGGAGAATCTGGAAAGAAAACCAGGAGAAACCAAGAAAAGCCGGAAAACAAAGAAGCCATTAATCGAAAAACCATGAGCGCTGTTGGAGAAGAGGCATGGTGGTTGCAGACAACTAGAAAGCGTGAAAGAGATTGACAAAGTAACTAAGTGCCTGGCGGATGACAGCGAGACTTAGGCTGCTAGCCAGGAGCGAATATTGACCTAGATCTTATAGCTTTGATACCATGTTAAATATGGGAGAAGAAATGTTTTATTCCAACATATATAAAGACATGTTAGGGTTATGTTTCACACACAATCAATAATACATCTTTCGCTTTTATTAACACTCTCAACCACAACTCTGAACACAATTAGGTCAAGAACCGTTAACACAATTGGGTCCGGAATTGTTCGTTGCATGTGAATCCATATGCATCGAACGACTTTGGACGCAAGTGTGTTCGACGTTGTGGTCGAGATTTGTCAATGTAGCATTCCTCGTTGAGTTCTCTAATTTTTTTGGCCTGGTATCTTTTATTTCTCTTTATCTTTGGTTAGGCTTTCATAGTAATTTTTGAGATTAAACATTTGACTCGATTTGAGAAATTGTAAAACCATAAAATGTGAGAAATTACAAAAACATTCACATAAGATGGCACTAAAGGCAAAAATACTTGGTATTGTTTCGTTTTCAGTAATTGTTTTTTTTTTTTAAACCTTTCAGACTCCTTTTGTCATGATCAAAGATTATTCCAAAAAAAATACTACTAATGACGTTAATTTAACAATTTTTTTTAAAAGACAAAATGAACACCCAAACAGAAATATAAGAACAACGGGCGAGGGTAAGTTTGAGTTGCTCAGGAAATGTGTGAAAAAACTTATCAAAAACTGTGAGAGGCCAGAGTTCGAGCCCCGTCATGGGCGTTTGGAATTCAGACCTATGGATGACCTTTGAAATCCCTTGTGGATTAATCTACTAATACTCTGCTAACCCCTTGATGTATAAAAAAAAAAAAAACCTTATCACGCATTCCGTTAGAAAGAAAAAGTTTTGAAATGATTTGACACAGATTCGGATGTTCCCAATCATTCAAATTCACATATCTGTCCATGTAGGCTTATAGCACCACTAAAAAACACTCTTTATCTTTATCTTTATATATGATATGATATGAAAAGGTTAAATTCCTAAATTAATGGAGCCAAGAATTTGGTGTGTTAAAATTCCAATTAATGGTTTGCTACACTAGCAGACCAAGGTATGAGCATCTGTATTCAAAGTATGAGGCTACGTAGATACCTCACTTGTGTGCGTTCTAGATTTTCAACAAGCTCTATGAGAATGTTTTCTGCCAAAACAAAGAGAGACTATACAAGTTTTAATCGATACTAACGACGCAAAAAATCAAGGAGATCAAAGAGAGAGATAAAACAAAGATCTACAAAAACTCTAGACTATCAACGAACACATCAATGTTGACTATTCTTTTGGCAATTGACTCTACATTGTGGGCAAGTCATATCTCTCTCATAGAAAATAAAGAGAATAGAAAGAAAAATCAATTAAGAAGAAAAATGTCATGAAGGCGAGGAGAAAAATTTAAGGACAATTTTGCTGCAATTAATAGTTTGTTTTAATGTGATTCCCGATGCTTTAGACTATGAATGAAGAAAGCATTGTAATGTGTGTGTGTGTATATAAATTAATTTGGGTCTCTAGGCTTGCGATTTCTGATGCTTTGTGGCTTTGATTTGAAGGTATGATTACGCTGTAAAACATCCCTTCAACTCCAAGGTTCTTGGAGGCATAAGGGAGCTACTATTTATGTGTGTATTGCCAAAAGGGGGTTTGTCTCCGATCCTCCCGCCCACCCCAATAATTAGAGATTAAATGAGTTATAGTACTTAAATTTCCCTTACTTTCTCTACAAATCAAATACTACAGTAGTAATCTTTTCTTTCACTTAAATTCCTTCTTTTTTCCTCCTGAGATAAAGAGTTGCTCTTCCATGTTTCTCAGAAAATTAATTATTATTATTTTTTGATCAGATCTCAGAAAATTTAAATTTTAAGTCTTGCCAAAAAAAAACCAAACCAGCTTTTAGATACTCCTAAATGAAACCAAAAAAACCCACCCGATCAAATCGCTTCCGCCTAATAAACGGTTGGGATTGGTCCCCTTGGCCTTCGCAAGTCCTGTTAACATTAGCAAATCTTCCAAAGTAGTACTCCCACGTTCAAAATCAGTTCGCGTACGGTCCCACTCTCTCTCTCCCCCAAATCCCTATTCTCACTTTCTCTCCCCATTTGCACATTTAAAACCCTATTTTCTGCCCTCGCTCTCTCTACACCGTTCACTTTCTCTCTCTCTCTCTCTCTGAATTCCTTGCAATAAGCCGAAGGCTTTTCACCTATGGCGTCGACGGCAGCCGGAGGAAGTACCTCCTATGGAGGCGGCAGCGGCGGCGGAGGAGGGGCGGGAGGAAAGTATCCCAAGGCCAAGAGGCCGTTTAATGGGAGCGCCCGCCCGCCGCCGTACGCTCGGCCCGCCGCCCTGCGAAACCCTAGCACCACCAACGGCTGGCTCTCGAAGCTCGTCGTCGATCCCGCCTCCAAACTCATCTCCGCCAGCGCCCATCTCTTCTTCTCCTCGTCCCTCTTCCGCAAGCGCCTCCCCCCCGCTCCTCCGCCGCCACATATCCCACCACCTCCAGGTTCAAATTCACGTACATATATACGTAGATGTTCATATACAAGTACTCGGAACTGTATATCGTTTGTTGTTTTTTGAATTGCCCTCTGGTTTTTGTTTTACTGTTTTTGTTGTGATGGCAATTTGGTTCTTTGGCTTAGTGTATTTTTGAGGGCTGGGTGAGAAATTAGGGTTTTTTTTTCCTTTTGTGTTGTGTTGAGGGGCGTTGTAATCAATTCGTGACTTATTAGGGTTTCTTGTACTGTCACCAATTTGTGGCCTTCATGGTTTCTTTGGTGGGGAACTTTGTCGTGAAAGAGGTGGGAAGATGTTAGTTTGATCTTAACACTAGGGCACTAGAGATGTTATTTGATGTGGAATGGTGTTGAGAAGACTGCAAAGAGACGTTTTTGGTCCTGGTGTTTATAAGTAGTTAAGTGCAGCGAACACTTTGATTTTGTTTAATTTAATTGTTGTCATTGCAATTGGGTTCTTTGGCTTCGTCTATTGTTAGGGCTGGGTGAGGAAGTAGGTTTTTTGTTTTGTGTTGAGGGGCGCTGTAATCGATTCATGGCTATTAGGGTTTCTTGCACTGTCGCCAGTTTGTGGCCTTTAGGGTTTCTTTGGTGGGGAACTTTGTCATGAAAGAAGTGCTAAGATGTTAGTTTGATTCAGTTAAGATAACACTGGGGCACTAGAGATCAAATTTCATGTTTCTATTCAAAGTAGTTAAGTGCAGCGAACACTTGTTTTTTGTTTTACTGTTTAGTTATGAATCATGATTGCCATTGGGTTCTTTGGCTTTGTGTACTATTAGGGCTGGGTGGGTGGGTGAGGAATTAGGGTTTTTGGTTTTGTGTTGAGGGGCGCTGTAATCAGTTCGTGGGGAACTTTGTTGTGAAGAAGTGGGAAGATGTTAGTTTGATCCAGGTAAGATATTCTCTGGGGCACTAGAGATCAAATTCATGTTTATATTTGTACGAGTACTCAAACTGTGTAAAGTTTGTTGTTTTTTGAATTGCAATCTTTATGTTGTGTAGAATAGTGGGGGGAAGACTGCAAAATGACTTTTTTTTGGGGGTCCTGGTGGTTAAGTAGTTAAGTGCAGTGAACACTTTGTTTTGTTGAACCTTTTTGTTTTTATTGCGATTAGCTTCTTTGGCTTTTTGTATCGTCAGGGCTGGTTGAGGAATTAGGCTTTTTTCGTGCGTGTCGAAGGGTGCCGTAATCAATTTGTGAATTTTTGGGTTCCTTTGGCTGGTAACTTTGTGGTGTACATGTGTGAAGATATTAGTTTGATTCAGCATATATACTATAGTAATAGTTCAACTAGGAATCTTATGTTAGGCTTGTTAACAGTGCTGTCACCAATTTGTGGGCTTTAGGGTTACTTTGGTGGGGAACTTTGTTGTTATGAAGTCATTGAAGTCGGACTATGTTAGTTTGGTCCAGCTAAGATTTGCATTATGGTGCTAGAGATCAAATTCATGTTTTATATTTATGCAAGTACTCAAACTATATGTAGCTTTTTGTTTTTTGAATTGTACTCCTTATTTGTTGTAGAATAATGTTGGGGCGACTGCAGAAAACAGTATTTTTGGTCCTGGTGAATAGGTAGTTAAGTCAGCAGACACTTCGTTTTTGTTTCATTTTTCTCGTGATTGCGATTAGCTTCTTTGGCTTGGTGTATCATTAGTGCTTGTTGTGGAATTAGTTTTTTTCTTTTGGCGTGTGTTGAGGGGCAATGCATTCAATTTGTGACTTTTTAGGGTTATTTTGGTTGGTAAGTTTGTTGTGTGAAGAAGTGGGTAGATGTTAGTTTTATTCAGCATAGATATTGATAATGGCATTAGCTGCATTATATATCAACTAGGAATCATATGTTAGGTTTTGTTAACAGCGCTGTCCCCAATTTGTGGCCTTCAGGGTTTCTTTGGTGGAACTTTGTTGTAAAGTAGTGGGAAGATGTTAAGTTTTATTCGGCATAGATATGGATAATGGCACTATACGAACTAGGAATCTAAATGACTTGCAAAATTGTTCCTTGCTCTATGAGGTATCTTGTAGGTAGCATAATGTTAGGTTGTGTAAACAGCCCTGTCACCAATTTTTGAATTTAGGGTTTCTTTGGTGGGGAACTTTGTCGTCAGAAAGTGGGAAGACATTAGTTTTATTCAGCATAGAAATTGCTAATGGCACCATAGATCAACTAGGAATCTTAATGACTTGCAAAATGTTTCCTTGCTCTATGGTGATATTTTGTAGTCTGCATGATGTTGGGTTATGTTAACAGGGCTGTCCCCAAATTTGTGGCCTTTAGGGTTTCTTTGGTGAGGAACTTTGTTGTGAAGAATTGGGAAGATGTTAGTTTTATTCAGCGTAGACATAGATATTGATGACAGAACTATAGATTCAAGTTCAACTAGGAATCACAATGACTTGTGAAATGCTTCCTTGCTCTATGATGATATTTCTTAGGTTGCATAATGTTAGGTTTTGTTAACAGCGCTGTCACCATTTGTGGCCTTTAGGGTTTCTTCGGTGGGGAACTTATGTTTGTGAAGAAGTTGGAAGGTGTTGGTTTGATTTTACATAGATAAAGATAATGGCTCTATAGATCAACTGGGGATCTTAATGACTTGCAAAATGTTTGCTTGCTCTATGACAATATTTTGTAGATTTTTTTTTAACAGACAGTAGATTGCATGATAGGTCTTGTTAACAGATTTTGTGTATCATGATGTAGCACCTGTACTACGATTTAATTGTTAATATCTGCATAAGTTTCTATGTGAAGTGATATTCTGCTTTTAGCCCGTGCTTATTACCATGTAGTCATGATTCTGATGTGTAGTGGGCCTAGTGGCATCATTCCTTTCTGATCGAGCTAATGTTGTTTCTTCTCATTTATCCAACAGATTATGACTTGGTCATGAAGTGTGAGTTTTATTGGGATCTATTCATCAATGTTTTCCATAGTTGTTACAGCGTGCAGATTGTTGTTTATTTGTGGTCTATGATTTAAGTTTTCAGGTTATCGTTACTGGTATTTTCCATAAAGTTAGTTTTTAATTTTCATAATTAGGTTATTTATTCGGGATCTTATTTCTTCGTTCAGTGACTTCGGTCCCGGTTATTCTTTAATCATATTTACTTGTGTAAATGCATATGACTATCTTCATGTTTCTGATTTTAACTCTTTAATTATATGGCATGGCCAGAAGCAAACCAAGAATCAAGGGATAGGTTCGAAGAGGAAGTTCTTGATGTAAGTCTGAATGTTTATCTTGCGTTGTTAGTTTGAGAAAGCATTTTTGTACGAGCTTGTTTGCGATTTTTCCTTCCATTTGAGAACATAGTTTGTCCAAAATAAGGAACAGTTTGTTGTTTAAACTTGTACTATTCTGCAACCAAGCATCTCTCTCTCTCTCTCACACACACACACACACAAACACACACACAGAGTCACGCGCATGCTTTTTCTGAGTCCTGGTTTATGTGCTATGGGCCTATGGCCCATGTGGTCCTATTTTATAATAATGTTGTCAGAGCATGGCCTGATAGGCTGATAAATTATCTTTGCCCATGTTTGTGTGAAGAATCCACCTGGAGTACAAAGACCATTTCTCAATGACGGTGGCAAATCAACTAATAGCAGCAACAGTTATGGACTTTCGGAACTTGAGCAAATGTTGAAGCAGAAGACCTTCACCAGGTGCACTTTGGCTGGATATTTCATTATTTCATACAATGCCCTTTATGGTGTTTTGGGATAAAGGTGTAACTGTGCATGCATTTGCCTGTGTGTCTTCATGTGTGTTTGGGTGAAAATGCAACATAGCATAAATGCTTGTTCTTCATCTTTGTATGACTTTGCTGCGGTGGAATCTTAGAATGTCTCAACATGGGCCGGGCATTGAGAGGGAGACTTGTTGCTCTCACCACATTTCGTTCATGAATAGAGGCGCATGTTGTGACTGTTGACTCATCACAAAATGATTAAAAGGAAATAATTAAGAATCCAGCCTTTATCCTTATTTGAACAGCCTCCCATGCGAATCGAATGGTTCGTAAGAGTGCTTTCTTATTTGGGTTTATTTGTATGCCCTTTCTGCGTGGACTCGTGCTAATTACTAATGCGGCTATATGTGCCAGATCTGAGATTGATCACTTGACAGAACTACTGCATTCAAGAACTGTTGATGCACCCCAGGGGGATGAGGATACGAGGACTGAGTTAAATGTTCCACAACCTTTATCAACTGCTGGAATACGGCATGAACTTACTCGTAGTCCAATGCAAGCAAATGGAATACAGCCCCACTTGGAGAGCCATAAATTTCATGGACGCATTTCAACTCCTGGTGCCAGTTCACTAGTATGCTACCATGCTCTGGTTTCTTGAATGTTTCATTGTATTGAACGTATTTTTGGATGATAGTCATGTAGTTTGCATTATAGCACTCTTTTTCACTTTCTTACAATAAAAGTATCTTCAGGTCCCTGAAGAGGATGTTGCGGCACCTTCTGAGCTTGCAAAAGTATACATGGGCAGTAAGCCTTCAATAGTGTCACCATCAAGGTTTGGTTTGCGCAGCCAAGCACTGAGAGAAGATGCAAATGTGCTGAATAACGGACCCTATACTCCAAAGTCACCTGTCATGTCTCTTGTATCAAAGCCAGCTGTCCGAATTGGGGTTCCTGAAAATGGTTTTATCACCCCAAGATCACGAGGCAGATCTGCAATATATAGTATGGCCCGTACACCATATTCCAGGGTTAATCCGACTTCTATCCAAAAGGTTTATGCCCATATATTTCTGCCGAGAGAATTCTCATCTTTGGTTTAAAATTTGTGGCTAGGTTAAAATTTTCATTATCTTTTTGCTCAATCTCAGGGTACTGGTCCTGCATTTGATGGTTATGGTGGACAGTCTCCATCCCCATCTCAGTTTCCATGGGAGCATGATGGGCTATACAGTTCTAAACAATTGGTAATAGTATTGCAGATGATGAAGATTTCTTTTTAGGAATATGTTTTAAGACGAGCAATAACGGCTACATTCTTCCTTTCTTTCAGGCCTTAAAACGTAGGAGTTCTGCATTAGAAGATAATATTGGATCTATTGGTCCCATACGAAGACTTCGACAGAAAACAAATCTCTCAACTCCAAAAAGTTTGAGCTTGCAAGCACCTAGAAGTTCTTTTTCTAGTCGTGGAGTTGGAGTTGGTCCTGATTCTACTGAACTTCATTTATCTTTGGCTCATAAGCTTCATTCATCAGATGATTCTAAGCATAGAACATCCAAAGCACTAGGAGAAAACGAGGATAACAGCATGCCTTGTACAAGCTATACCCCTGTTCCTTCTAAGTCTACAGAGATGGCTACAAAAATATTGCAGCAGCTTGATAGATTGGTTCCAAAGGAGAAATCGCCAGAAGGGAAGGCAGTTGCTGCAAGGGAGAAATCAACCAGTAAGTCGACAAACTCGACAACAAAGATGGTATATGGACAGGCTCTTAGAAGCCTGGAGGATGTAGATTCATCAAATAGTATGCGTAACGAGGCGGGTACTCATAAGTTTAAGGACACGGGTGACACATCTTTGTTTGATGCTCGAGATACTTACTCCCAAAAGCAAGATAAAGTGGAGAATGGCCCCAAAATGCATATGGTCGCAAGTGATGCATTGACCCCTTCAAGGTTTGGGAACGCTCCAGTCTCGTCGAAAGAAGCTGTAGCTGGTTTTAAAATTGTCGAGTCAGTCAGCACACAAAAGTTTGTTACTCAACCTTCTCAATCTAAATGGGGGTTTCAAATGAGTGCTCATGAGGTTGGTGCTTCCTTTTTGTTTTAGGTGCATTAAGTTTGGTTGTTTTTTGGCCTGCTGTCTTGTCTTTTTACCAACTCGGTGCCAGTCCTTACATTGCTTCTTTACCTAACGTACAGTTCTTCAGTTAAATATGTTGTGCTCTTATCTCTTTGCTTGTTATTTTATGCCAGAATTCTAACTTATGGTTCTCTCATGAAGGATTTTTTGGACCTCGATGATGAGATTCGTTCTAATAAAGCTGCATCTACACTACCGGCTGAAGGGACTAAAAAAGTGGAGACATCTGTGGTGGAGAGCAAGGCCTTGTCTTCTGAAGCATTGACGGTGGACGAAACTTCTCTAGTGCCAGACTCTAAACTACATGCTAATACTGAATTGGGAAAAGCAACTGAGTTAGAAGCTTCTGATGGGACTGTGATTGGTGATAAGAAGACTGGCTTCACTCTCCCTATGGCACTTCCTTCCAGCACAACTTTTCAACTTGTTAGCAAATCAACTTCAGAATTTGATCAGATTGTTCCTCCTAAGGAACCAAATGCACCGGCTCCTTTATTTAGTTTTGGCCCGAAAAGGGTTGGTGAAATACCATCACCTTTTCCTTATTCATCTTCTATCAGCGATTCTGCGGTCCTAAAATCTAGTGCCCCATTGGAACCACGACCAGTAAGTGCAACCAGGTCAGTGTCTGTTGGTGGTGAAATTTAGGTTTTTTTCGTCCCCTTGTTATTTTTGAAATTCTCTCTCTAAGCATAGATGTATGACCACCACTTTACGTCCTCCACCCAACTTGCACTAGATGGATGTAAAATATATTCCACAGAGGCATCCCTATGTGACATCTCATATTCAAGTGGCACAGCATCTTCTAAAAAATCACAATGAGCATGTTTTTGAAGCAGGGTCATGGATATAGGGTTTTGTCCCCAAGGGCTGGTGTTAAGACGTTGGGTGCTGTTAGAGAACAATGGTTTTTCTGGACTTTTACCTTTGGTGTATGTGTTCTTATGTACTGCTTTAGGGTGTATTGCTCTTAGAGTTCGTATCTTTGGCTGCTGATTTTTGGTTAGGCTTCAATATCATTATCAAGTTGTGAACTGCAAAGTATTATATGCATGCGAGAATGTAAGTTTTATGGTATGCTTATTAACTATGGAGAATCACGTTTGTTCGTTGAAGTGGGTATATAATAGTTGACAACATGCTGAGGTTCACATCATGAAAGTTTTGAAGCTCAAATCAGCCAACTCCAGGCTAAAGTCATTGTTTCTATATTCGAAGGAATGTCGAAAATCTTCCATCTAGTGAACTTGATACATGAATCACATTCAGTAGATAAATCAATGAGTTTTGAGATTGGAATTCTTGAATTTGTTTTTGTGTATATGCAGCTTGGCCAATGTTGCTTCTGCAACTGACACCATACCAGGAATTCCTGAGTCCGATAAAGGCGGTAATAGAAACTTGCAAACATCTGGATATACAGTGGGAAAATCAGAAGCTTCAGTTTCTTCTGCTCTTTCAACTTCAACATCAACTAGCAACATTTTCTCCTTCAGTGCCCCGCCCAAGAGTACAAGTCTTAATGGTTCACTTGGTTTAAGCTCTTCCATATTTGCTTCACCTTCTCCAGCTCTAGCTTCCAGTATTTTGGCGAATAGCTTTGCCACTGTGGCTTCTTCCACTGCTACCATGGCCGCCAATGGAACCGCCTCCAATGGCAGTCAGTCTACCTCTGCTGCAGGACCTCTATTTCCGACAGCCCCCATTTTCCAGTTTGGGGCCACATCTGTAACTCCAACAAATTCTGTTTCAACAGTATCGACCATATCCACTGCTGAACCAATAGATGTGAAGGCCAAAACAGAGAAGAAGGAAACAATCTTTGGCAACCTAACTGGCTCGCTTTTTGGTAGCCCATCTTTTGCAACGGCAAGCACGGGAAGTAACATTTTCGGATTCAGTGCTCCTGCCTCTTCTTCGACTACTGATAATAACTCTCAGGGTTCTCTTTTTGGCACAAGTAGTGTATCCATGCCTTTTCAGTTCGGTTCATCTGTTTCGTCTACAATATCTGGGACTACAGAGACCCCATCCCTCACATCTAGCACTTCTCCATTTTTTTCTTCAACCTCTAGTGGTTCTCCGTTTGGTTTGCCAGCTCCTAAACCGATTGGTTCAAGCTCTGGTTTTGGTCTGAGCTCTTTGGCAACCAACTCTAATAGCTCCAGTGGTCCCACTTCTAGCTTATCCACTTGGCAACCCCCAAAGTCTTCCATTTTCAGTTCTACCACGGAGTCCCCACCAACTGCTTTCTCATTTGGTACATCGTCCGTTTCTGCTGCTGCTACCAACAGTGCACCTATGGTGTTTGGTTCTTCATCAGGTTCTCTTTTCTCATTCACGTCAGCTGCTGCTGGTTCTGCCTCTTCTTCCCAAACGCTGCCTGTGTTCGGTACCGGTGATCAGATGAACATGGAGGATAGTATGGCTGAGGACCAACCCATACAGGCATCCACCCCTACGGTTCCAGTGTTTGGCCAAACTCCTATCTCAAATCCATCTTCCGGATTTGTGTTCGGTTCAGCAGTTCCATCAGCGGGAAATCCCTTTCAATTTGGGGGCCAACAGAATCAAAGCACCCCACAGAACACATCTCCGTTTCAGACATCTGGCAGTCTGGATTTCGCAGCTGCTGGCAACAGTTTCTCATTGGGTTCTACCGGCGATGACAAGGCTAATAGGAGGAAAGTGAGGGTTAAACACAAACCCCGAAAGATGTAAGACATTGAATATCAAAGGTGTTTCGTTATTTGGAAATGCTATGTCATATGGGTCAATAATGGGAAGATGATTTTTTTTTTGGGGTTGTAATGGTTGGAGAATAGCGGCTGAAGTTTACCGTTGTATCAGTTTATTTGAGTTTGTCAATGTTAATCAGAGCCTTCAGGTTTTTGAAGTCTGATGCTTGTGTCTTATTGGCAAAAATGTCACAATTTTGGGTGGTGTCTCTCTAGCGAACCCTAGGTCAGTTGTATTGTATCAGTAGCAGAGTAGTAGTATTAGTTTTTTTTTTGTACCTTGACAGGGTTATTGGTCTGGAAATTGTGCTGTCAACTTTTCTTAGTGTACTCTGGTACTTTTTCATAAAAGAGGAATTCCCAAGTGTGTATTTCTGTTGATACTTGATAGTGCACAAGTACTTTCCACTTCCAGCTCTATGCTTACGGATCAGTATATACGTATTGTCGCCATCTCACTCCCCGCCTTTGCGGTTCATGTTCGAACGCATACCCATCAGTTGGAACTGGTTAATTTTGTGCTGAATAGCATTATTTATGGAAGTTGAGAAAGCTGGACATACCCTGTTGACTGTTGCCTACCTGACTGGCTCTTCATATTTGCATGGACGTAAGAAAAATTGGAAACTTGTTTTTTCCGGAGGAGGAAGAGATCCCTCCTTGGTTATGCGCGCGCGGGCCTGTTAGCACATTGATTTGCTTTCATCGAGCAGAACCTTAGTTTTGAAAGGTGTTTGAAGCTTAATTTTCTAGGCTGGTGCTACGAGCAATCTAAACCACCAATGTTGCTTGTGCAGGTCATTCATATAAATTTACTTTATTTGGGCAGAAATGAGTCGTGAAAATGGAACGGGGGGTTGCTATCCCTTAGCGACAGTAACATTTAGCAGCGCTCAATTTTACCGTATGTCTCGGCAATCAATTGTCCGAATTTTAAAGAACTCTTTCAGGGAAGAGTTGAAAATTTATTTTAAAATCCGAATCGCCAATACACTTTTAGACAGTAAAATTTAGCACCGCTAAATGCTGTTGTCCCACAAGTCGCGTAAAAATTATGTATAATGGACAAATCATAGTAGACGAAGACATGCAAGCAATTGGTAGGGTTCTAAATTTTGGAAAAATAGCATATACCAATGTTTACACTTGCTAATTACCAAAAGTGGACATTTCGTCAATTTTGGTCATATACGTCTACGTACTTTTGACTCAACGTAAATTTTAATAGCACATCTATACATCTTTGATTATTGTCCAATTCATGAAATTAAACATAGATCCTTCACTCCTTAATGTGGACTAAACGGACAGTTTAAATATGGATCATTCATTTGTGCAATATTCAATTGTTTCAAATTTGCTCAGATCAGATTCTTATGTAATTTTAACCGATAAGAGTTTCTCTACAAATCTAAACCATTAATTATACCGATGTATGGTCCAAATTTAAACTCTCTTTCAGACCAATCGGAGAGAATCCAAACCCGGGATGAAAAACAGCAGTAAATGGAGTGGGACATCTGCCGCATATTAGTTTGTTTTGCAGCTGTAAAATGGGACCACCATGTTGGTGATTGACGAAGACCAGACACAAAACTGCACGTTGACAAACTAATCAATGGCTCATATGCTTTAAAAACAAGTGTGTTTCCCAAAGAGATGATAAAGAACACGTTTTGGTATTGAGAATTCATTTATTTGAGATTTTGTAATGATTTTCGCAGGAAAATTGCTTGGGAGAATTATTGGACAGAGGTGTGGACCGTGTCATATCCCTAATTCTTGGTCTCCATTCTTGAAATCACTCATCCCATGACAAATGGTAAAATATTCCCGAAGACATGGTGTGCCAAGTTAAAATGTCAATTATACCCTCATTTATATATCACTTCCAAGCTCTAGCCCCAAATTTTCTTCCACAATCAGCATTTTCTCCCTCTCTCACCAACTGCACCCACCTCTCTCTCTCTCTCTCTCTCTCTCTCTCTCTCTCTACCCCATTTCCAGTGATGGAAACCCATCTATTCCAATCATACATATCCAAAGGAGCAATCAATCTCTGTATTCTTGAATCAGCCAAACTTTATGAGTTCTATAATGGAAACAGTCGAAAACACATCTCCAAGAAGGCAAGAATTGATATTTGAAAATCGTGGGTATCGA
Organism: Rhododendron molle; assembly: GCA_025413875.1. Taxonomy (NCBI): domain Eukaryota; kingdom Viridiplantae; phylum Streptophyta; class Magnoliopsida; order Ericales; family Ericaceae; genus Rhododendron; species Rhododendron molle. Next base: position 37,189,162 of record CM046396.1, read on the forward strand.
CCGTGGGTTTGATTTATATGAACTAAATCGAGGGTCTTGTAATTTCAATCAAAATATGTGAATTTGTGTTACCTCGATTGATTTAGGTTTTGGTTGGGAAAAAACGATACTAGTTTGGGTTTGATTTGGGAAAAATCGGAACTAATTTGGGTTTACCTTTCAAAAAAATTTGGTGGTGTTTGCTATGGGGGTTGAGGGGTGATAGTGCCGAAGATGGGAGATGGTGGTGGCGATGAAAAGATTAAGGGATTTTGTGGTTTGTGAATGACAGAGAATTGGGAATTTTTAAATTGAGAGAGAGAGAGAGAGAGAGAGAGAGAGAGAGAGAGAGAGAGATGGTGGGTGGGGGGATGGTGGGTATGGCTGGGGGTGGTGGTTGCTATGGAAGTTGAGGGGTGCCGGTCCTGCCGGATATGGTGGGATGGGGGTGGGCCTGGTGGCGGTGAAGAGGAACAGGAAGATGGCATATTTCAATAAAAATGACTTGGTCGTTAACAATAAAAATGATGGTCTATTTCAATATAATAAAACGTCTATTTCATATATTGACTTACCCTTTTCTGGATGAGTAAGGTTGGTTGAGCTTGAATGAGAGATGACATTCATTGAACAAAGATATGACTTGGTCTTTATCAATAAAAATGATGGTCTGTTTCAATATAATAAAAAGTCTGTTTCATATATTGACTTGCCCTTTTTTGGCCCAAAGAAGGTTGGTAGAGCTTGAATGAGAGATGACATTCATTGAACAAGATATGACTTGGTCTTTATCAATAAAAATGATGGTCTGTTTCAATATAATAAAAAGTCTGTTTCATATATTGACTTGCCATTTTTTGACCCAAATAAAGTTGGTTGAGTTTTAACGAAAGATGACATTCATTGAACATGGTATGACTTGGTTTTTATCAATAAAAATGATGATCTATTTTAATATAATAAAACGTTTGTTTCATATATTCACTTGCCCTTTTTGGCCCAAATAAGGTTGGGGCTTTTACAAACAGTGCCGTTTTATATTAGGGGCAAAATTGTCCTAACAATTCCACCGAGGTTATGGTTACCATGTATTTGTCATTCAGGAATCCACCATAAATCTGGAGATACAGTGGGAAAATCAGAAGCTTCAGTTTCTTCTGCTCTTTCAGCTTCAACATCAACTGGCAACATTTTCTCCTTCAGTGCCCCGCCCAAGAGTACAAGTCTTAATGGTTCACTTGGTTTAAGCTCTTCCATATTTGCTTCACCTTCTCCAGCTCTAGCTTCCAGTATTTTGGCGAAAAGCTTTACCACTGTGGCTTCTTCCACTTCTACCATGGCCGCCAATGGAACCGACTCCAATGGCAGTTAGTCTACCCCTGCTGCAGGACCTTTATCTCCGACAGTCCCCATTTTCCAGTTTGGGGCCACATCTGTAGCTCCAACAAATTCAGTTTCAACAGTATCGACTACATCCACTGCTGAACCAATAGATGTGAAGGCCAAAACAGAGAAGAAGGAAACAATCTTGGCAACCTAACCCCCAAAGTCTTCCATTTTCAGTTCTACCACGTACGGAGTCCCCACCAACTGTTTTCTCATTTGGTGCATCGTCCATTTCTGCTGCAGGACCTTTATTTCCGACAGCCCCCATTTTCCAGTTTGGGGCCACATCTGTGGCTTCAACAAATTTAGTTTCAACAGTATCGGCTATATCCATTGCTGAACCAATAGATGTGAAGGCCAAAACAGAGAAGAAGGAAACAATCTTTGGCTACCAAACCGGCTCGCCATTTGGTAGCCCATCTTTTGCAATGGCAAACACGGGAAGTAACATTTTCGGATTCGGTGCTCCTGCCTCTTCTTCGACTACTGATAATCACTCTCAGGGTTCTCTTTTTGGCACAAGTAGTGTATCCATGCCTTTTTAGTTCCGTTCATTTGCTTCGTCTACAATATGTGGGACTACAGAGACCCCATCCCTCACATCTAGCACTTCTCCATTTGGTTCTTCAACCTCTAGTGGTTCTCCGTTTGGTTTGCCAGCTCCTAAACCGATTGGTTCAAGCTCTGATTTTGGTTTGAGCTCTTTGGCAACCAACTCTAATAGCTCCAGTGGTCCCACTTCTAGCTTATCCACTTGGCAACCCCCAAAGTCTTCCATTTTCAGTTCTACTGCGGAGTCCCCACCAATTGTTTTCTCATTTGGTGCATCGTCCGTTTCTGCTGCTGCTACCAACGGTGCTCCTATGGTGTTTGGTTCTTCTTCAGGTTCTCTTTTCTCATTCAGGTCAGCTGCTGCTGCTTCTGCCTCTTCTTCCCAAACGCTGCCTGTGTTCGGTAGCGGTGATCAGATGGACATGGAGGATAGTATGGCTGAGGACCAACTCATACAGGGCGGTGATCAGATGGACATGGAGGATAGTATGGCTGAGGACCAACCCATACAGGCATCCACCCCTACGGTTCCAGTGTTTGGCCAAACTCCTATCTCAAATCCATCTTCCGGATTTGTGTTCGGTTCAGCAGTTCCATCAGCGGGAAATCCCTTTCAATTTGGGGGCCAACAGAATCAAAGCACCCCACAGAACCCATCTCCGTTTCAGACATCTGGCAGTCTGGATTTCGCAGCTGCTAGCAACAGTTTCTTATTGGGTTCTACCGGCAATGACATGGCTAATAGGAGGATAGTGAGGGTTAAACACAAACCCCGAAAGACGTAAAACATTGAATATCAAAGGTGTTTCGTTATTTGGAAATGCTATGTCAGATGGGTCAATAATGGGAAGATGATTTTTTTTTTGGGGTTGTAATGGTTGGAGAATAGCGGCTGAAGTTTACCGTTGTATCAGTTTATTTGAGTTTGTCAATGTTAATCAGAGCCTTCAGGTTTTTGAAGTCTGATGCTTGTGTCTTATTGGCAAAAATGTCACAATTTTGGGTGGTGGTCTCTCTAGCGAACCCTAGGTCAGTTGTATTGTATCAGTAGTAGAGTAGTAGTATTAGTTTTCTTTTTTGTACCTTGACAGGGTTATTGGTCTGGAAATTGTGCTATCAACTTTTCCACTTCCAGCTCTATGTGTACGGATCAGTATATACGTATTGTCGCCATCTCACTCCACGCCTTCGCGGTTCATGTTTGAACGCATATCCATCGGTTGGAACTGGTTAAATTTTGTTAAATTTGTGCTGAATAGCATTATTTATGGAAGTTGAGAAAGCTGGACATACCCTGTTGACTGTTGCCTACCTGACTGGCTCTTCATATTTGCATGGACGTAAGAAAAATTGGAAACTTGTTTTTTCCGGAGGAGGAAGAGATCCCTCCTTGGTTATGCGCGCGCGGGCCTGTTAGGACATTGATTTGCTTTCATCGAGCAGAACCTGAGTTTTGAAAGGTGTTTGAAGCTTAATTTTCTGGGCTGGTGCTACGAGCGGTCTAAACCACCAATGTTGCTTGTGCAGGTCATTCATATAAATTTACTTTATTTGGGCAGAAATGAGTCGTGAAAATGGAACGGGGGGCTGCTATCCCTCAGCAACAGTAACATTCAGCAACACTCAATCGCACCGTCTATTTCGACAATCAAAGGTCGGGATTTTAAAAGAACTCTTCCGGTGAAGAGTTGAACTTCTTTTAAAATCCGGACCGCCAACCACTTTTAGACGGTAAGATTTGGCATTGCTGAATGCTGAATACTGCTGCCCCGCAAGTCGCGTGAAAATGATGTATAATAGACAAATCATAGTAAGACAGAAGACATGCAAGCAATTGGTAGGGTTCTAAATTTTGGAAAAATAGCATATACCAATGTTTGCATTTGCTAATTACCAAAAGTGGACATTTCCTCAATTTTGGTCATATACGTCTACGTACTTTTGACTCAACGTAAAATTTTAATAGCATATGTATACATCTTTGATGATTGTTCAATTCATGAAATTAAACGTAGACCCTCCACTCCTTAACGTGGATTGAACGGACAGTCTAAATTTGGATCATTCATTTGTGTAATATTCAATTGTTTCAAATTTGCTCAGATCAGACTCTTACGTAATTTTAACCGATAAGAGTTTTTCAACGAATCTAAACCATTAGTTATACCAAAGTATGGTCCAGATTTAAACTCTCTCTTTCGGATCAATAGGAGAGAATCCGAACCCTCGAGGAAAAACAGCAGTGAGTGGGACATCTGCCGCATATTAGCTTGTTTTGCAGCTGTAAAATGGGACCACCATGCTGGTGATTGACCAAGACCAGACACAACACTGCACGTTTACAAAACTAATACTCGTATGCTTTAAAAACATGCAAGTGTGTTTCCCAAAGAGATGATGAAGAACACGTTTTGGTATTGAGAATTCATTTCCAGACCAAAGTATTAATAACACAAACAAATGGCCCACACTTGAATTCCCTGTTCATCCACACTACGATAGCGTGTTTTGGAGAGAAAGAGAGAGAGAGAGAGAGTTTGACTCCATTGATCATGAAATTTGGCCCAAGTGGTCAATGCCTTTCACGTTTGTGTGCAGGAGATGTGCACTTGTATTACACTATTTGCTTAGTGATCGATGATTTTAAATATCACGTGATGTTGTGTTATTATTATATTGGTAGAATATATCTCACTTAACGCGAGGTGAGTGGGTCATTTTGTTAGATTATTTAGTAATTTCTTACTGGATTATTTGTACCAGCTTTGCAGTTCGGTTAACTCTTTTTTTTTTTGAACGGTAAAAAAAATTCATTAATCTTGAAATTGTTTTTTTTTTTACAAGACTAATAGGAGCAAGTAAACAGCAGTTCGGTTAACTTCATGCCCTTACTGAAATTTCTCCCCATTCTTCCTAAATTTTTGGTATCTTTTAGTTTGGTTATTTTGTTTGTCTTTTTTGTTTTTTCGTTAGGTTCACGTTATAATTTTTGAATTAATAATCATTCTTGGCGAGAGAAGTCAAAAAAATAAAAATTTATAACCAAAAGCAAAAAAAAATTCACTAAAAACATTTACTCCTACTAAAAGCTAAAGATTCCCATTGCTTCTTAATAAAAGCTGCTTGCGTGGGATTTTAGAAGTTTCCAATTATCTCCTAGTGGCTTTATTCAGTTTCTTGTTTGATGTATTTTTTCTCTTTTTTTTTTTTGGCATTTTCTATGATTCAAATTTTTCCTTATATCTAGAGTTCGTCACTTCAATGTACTCTTTGTCGAGTTATAATAAAATTTGTTGTCGATTAAAAAAAAAACGGCTCTAAATTATTTAGAACCTATTTTCGCTAATGACTCAATTTTCTAGATCGATTTGATTTTTCAAAAAAGTTGATTGTCTGATCATCATTAGATTAATTTAATTGTTTGATCTTCATTTGATTTCCTTAATTAATTAATTATTTTAGAAGTTCAACGGATCAATTTGGTTTGTACTTTGTACTCTATAATAGCTTTAATTAAGGTTTTCTAATTGCAAAGTGTTGACTTTTTGTGATGCACTACAACTCCAAATATTTAAGGCCAAGATACACTTACACTTCTCTCTCATATTTGAAAATGTCCCATTAAATTACTTTAACATGGATTTGGATCGCCTAATTACTTTAATAATATGGAGTGGATCGCACAACGCTATATTTTAATTTTTAAACCCAATGTTACGAAAATATTTGACCGGATTGTATTGAAAAAGCCAAATCCTTATGAAAATAGAAAGTGACATACGTACTAATGAATTGAAATGGAGTAGCCGTCTTTTCAAAATCGTACGATTGGCGGTTTGTATTTTACAGCAGATCCGCATCTCTAAACATATTAAACGTTTAAAAGAATCTTAAGATATACATATGGTATACGCATCTTGCAATTCTATATATATCTAAGATTAAATCTGATATCGTATATCAGGTTTAATCTTATATATTTAGCTTTGTATTATTGGGTATTGAATTTCTTACTCTTCAACGTACTAGTTCAGGAAATATTCTCACGACATTTACACGATCATGGATATATGCCATAGTGATTTAGCTGAAGAAGTGTTTGAATCACCAAAGTTTTATTTTTGCATACCGTGCGATAAATTTTGTATTTTACACATCACGTAAAACTATTTTTTTTTCCTACTTATAGAGTAAATATATCTTGCGATACATGCATGATGCATATATCCCGATATATATGCTACATAAAATGGAGAGAACGATACGCAATACATATCTCGTTTTGACAATTAACCTAGCCTTTCTCCTTATAAAACTTGCTACCTGTAAATACTTGAACAAGTCAAATTAAAGCTTCACTGACAAATATGATCAAGAACAATAGTGATTGTGATCATTAGCAATACATGTTTGATCAATTGCTTTCCTCTTTTCCTCTCACAAATATCTGAAAACGAATGATTTTGTACAAAATTTCCTTTAGTTTGAAACGATCTACCATGAAGCCATAATTGTTGACTGAATAGAAGGTTCTCTCTTGATATTATTTTCTTAATTATATTTCATATCTATTTGAGCACCAAAAATAACTGGTTTGGAAAAGGACATGTATCTCGCCTTTTGACATACAAAAATATGAAGAACTGAGGAGCCTATAGTGCAGGGGTGTAGTGCGCAATTAATCCGAGCCGTCCACATTTACAAAACACTTTTGAACGGCTCAGATCATATAGTACAGAGTCCCCGAGTCTATATATGAATGGTAAGGTCTCTTACTCCCAAATTCAAAACTTTTTTAATGCACCAAACTAAAGAGTAAAACTTTTTTATTCGATCGCGGTCGGAAAATAACTATCCCTTTGATCTAAAATCTCTTTTTCGTATGGGGCAAATCTGAAAAGATTATCAAAGAATGAAGATGAAACCCTAAATTTCTAGACTCCAATGAACCCCGAGAACCTCATATATATCATCTTGCAATCGTTTAACCCTCTGAACCATTATTCATTACAATTTCTTTAAATCATTTGTTTTCCAGTTCTACTCCACCATTCTATTTATAGAATACGTTTGTGTTCCGATAATAATATATTTCAAATTATCAATAGGGCCGATCAATATGGACTGACCCCAAAAATATTGAACCATTCACGCTCGTACATTTTCAACTGAGAGGTCAAGTGTGTCGAAGCCAAGAATTGATTATTTTTTCTCCTTTTATAGGAGTCTTTGTTTGTTGGTTTCTTTCTTCTCGATACGAGGCTATTTCTTGGACCGGTGTCTATTAGCCTTTATTCCATTGTCATTGGTTAATTTCACATGATTGATTTGGTGTTATTATAACTCTCATGTATTGCGAATGTAGTTTCCGACTGTTTGACATAAAAAAAAAAAAAAAAAAAAAATATATATATATATATATATATATATATATATATATATATTGAACCATCCAAATTATACAATAGTCCGGTAGTAACGTCAGGTGGTACTCTGGACCACTTAACAACCACACATTCTTGTGGAGTTCATAGCGCAACGTGATATTTTAGACTACTAAACAACCACACATTACTATGGGGTCCATAGTCTTTAAAGGTACTTTTAGGCTTTGTTTCAAACACATCGCTGTTATTTGAATAATCAGAATGAGTCAGAAGAAATAGGAAACGTACAAAAAAGAAACAAAAAAAAAAAAAAAAAAGCACAATAGCATTTTCCTGATCAATAAGAAAAATGTGTTTATATGACTATTATAATCAATAAACAACAAAGTCGGTATTTTTTTATAATTGAGTCAGACTCGTATATAACCAGTAATAATATTTCTAAAGGCAAGCTGGCTTTGTCTGATTACGATTGATCCCCTGATCTCGTTATGATCATTTTCACAGGCAAACGATTCAAATGAAACAGTTTTATTTCAGCCCTAAGGTTAATCTGGTTGGTTCGATCGTGAGTTGTACTCTCCACACAACTCATTCAACTCATTAGAGTTTGATTCTTGAGTCTAACCGCAAGAAAGTAATTTCTTGTGAATCTCGTAGATGGCCTGCCTCTGACCGGATCAAAGAATAAATTAGTTGAGGTACGTGTTGGCCCAGAGTGGTAGGAAAATAATTGAGGTATGAAGCATACCCGCCGTCTGTTCAGCTGATATTTTCTCTGGTGTGAACTCGTTGACCTGTAAATTCAAGGGGCCTTATTATGACTATTTATTTCAAGTTGGCCTTTCATTTATTTATTTAACTATATTTTGGAAAATGATATTGGCACTTCAAAAATTGATGCAGACACTTCAAAAAATAAAGAAAAATGGCTTTGGAGTTACACTATTGATTTTGGAGTGCTTCCATCAATTTTTGGAGTACTCATTTCTCTATATTTTTCAGGAATTTAATATTGGTAGGCAGAATTCATGGGTTGCTGTAAATATGCAGGGGTCCTTGTTTTGATTTTATCAATTAAAGTCCAATTGGTATATAGTTTTAAATAACATTAAATAGATTATCATTATGGTAACTGAAGTATCCATTTTTATGTCACTTTCTCCTCAAAGTGTTACTTTTTATTAAGTTCATTATGAAAGAATGCAAGGCCGCAAGGGTATGTTTGGACGGCGTTGGAATTTGGGGCTGGGTTTGGGATCAGATTTTATTTAAGTTCATTTGTTTTCCAGTTCTACTCCACCATTCTATTTATAGAATACGTTTGTGTTCCTATAATAATATATTTCAAATTATCAATAGGGCTGATCAATATAGACTGACCCCAAAAATATTGAACCATTCACGCTCGTACATTTTCAACTGAGAGGTCAAGTGTGTCGAAGCCAAGAATTGATTATTTTTTCTCCTTTTATAGGAGTCTTTGTTTGTTGGTTTATTTCTTCTCGATACGAGGCTATTTCTTGGACGGGTGTTTATTAGCCTTTATTCAGTTGTCATTGGTTAATTTCACGTGATTGATTTAGTGTTATTATAACTCTCATGTATTGCGAATGTAGTTTTCAACCGCTTGACATAAAAATAAGAAAAGAAGAAAATCTTGAACCATCCAAAAAAAAAAAAACACGTGGTATTCCGGATCACTTAGTAACCACATATAGTGGTGAACCCCATAGGAGGAATGTGTGGTTATAAAGTGGTCCAGAGTACCACATGACGGTATCCCCGGACTATTGTATAATTTCACCAAAAAAAATATACCGCACCATATTTTAAATACTCTCCTTTTATTCTGAATTTTAAAAGTAATCAAGATTTGATAACCATTTTTAATACATAATTCTCAAAAGGTATTTTTTAGGCTTTCTTTCAAACACATCACAGTGATTTGAATAATCAGAATGAGTCAGAAGAAATAGGAAGCGTACAAAAAAAAAAAAAAAAACACAATAGCATCTTCCTGATCAATAAGAAAAATGTTTTTATATGACTATTATAATCAATAAACAACAAAGTCGGTATTTTTTTATAATTGAGTCGACTCGTATATATATAACCAGTAATAATTTTTCTAAAGGCAAGCTGTCTGTCTGATTATGATTGATCTCGTTATGATCATTTTCACAGGCAAACGATGAAACAGTTTTATTTCAGTCCTAAGGTTAGTCCGGTTGGTTTCAATCATGAGTTGTGAACTCCATACAATGCACCAGGGTTTGATTCTTGAGAACGGCCGCAAGAAAGTGATTTCTTGTGAATCTCGTGGATGGCCTACCTCTGACCGGGTCGAAGAATGAATTAGTTAAAGTGCGTGTAAACTTAAGGGTGACAAATTGAATCTAAACCCAATAACAAACCCAGACCCATCAACTAAAAAATAAACCCAACCTAACCCATGTATTAGTTGGGTAAGAATGAGTCCAAACCCAACTAACCCATTATTAATTGGGTCTTAATTGGACATCAATTGGATCAACTTAAATGACCCAATGGGTCATGAAAGTAACTCACCATCTCTCTCTCTCTCTCTCTCTCTCTCTCTCTCTCTCTCTCACACACACACACACACAATTCTTGTGTTAAATTATACAAATCCAAAAATTCTTTTGTGTTAAATTACACACATCTAAAAATATTTTAAACGGTCCGGATTAAAAATTAATTGTAACCGGTAATAATAATAATAATAATTATTATTATTTTTGACAAAAGGAGAGAAGTGTTATTAATCTGAAAAGCGTAAAAGCCTAAACATCAGACAATTGGGAACCCCATGGGGGCAAAATGGAAGTCGACAGACCGAACCAACCATTCAAAAGAGCCTTTTGAGCACAACAATGTGCAGCTCGATTACAATCACGTTTAACAAAACCAAACTTTTATGGCTTATTGCTTGCGACCAAATTGAGTGTCAAGATGGAGAGCGCCCCAAGCGTAGGGCTCGGTCGGTTGTAGCACAATAAACTCGGAAGTCCGAGGTCGAATCCACAGGGAGCCAATGGAACTAGGCCAGAAGGTTTGGTTTACGAAGGGTTTTTAGCGTTAGGACCGCCAACCTTTAGTTCGGCTTTGAGACGGCCAACTTTTGATTGATGGAAATTCTAATTACCAAAAAGACTAAAAAAATGGAATTTGACAGGAAATAAAAGCGGCAAGGTTTAGGGGTTCATTCCGCCCATAACTTAGGTCGTTCAATGCTTCTCTTGATAACTCAAGTGGGAGTCATTGTCATTTGATCTCACTCAGAAGATTTAACCATGAAAATCAAGTTTAACTCATACAACGGGGTTTGGAAATGGATGAAAACTCGTTTAGGCATTTTATCGAACACAAAGAGAGCCATGGTTCCAAGCATTGGGTGTGCCAAGAGACTTGTCTACACCTACTCAAAGAAATTAACATCTCTAGGTTTAGACCAAAGATTAGAGCTTAATAAGTTCTTTGAAGCATTTTGGCAAACACTTAGGGTGACATAGCTCCAAGCATTATATGTGGCAAGAGATCAAGTCATTGCCTACACATAATCAAAGAGGTTAACAACCCTAGGTTTTGTTACATAAAAAATGAACTTAATCCATTCTCAAACCACATTAAGCACAAGAAATGAGAGAAGCCATTAAACTACCTAAATCATAGGGTAGAAATCACCCCATGACCAAGCTTAAATCACTACTCACCCATAGTGGGTGTAAACACAGGGCAAAACGAAGAGAGATATGAAAACATGGGCAAAAACGAAAATGAAAGCTAGATTAATGAAGAACACAAGTATACTTACAACATTAATGAAGAAAATCTACCCCAAAACCTTTGCAATTCCCCTCCTTCTAAGAGAGAAGGAGAGCTTGAGAAGAGAGGAGAAGAGGGAGGTAGAGAGAGAAAATGAAAAATGGAGAATGCCCTAGAATCGGGCTAAGGGTGGTATATATACCCCCTTTACAAAAAAACTACAAAAATGCCACTGAAATGTCCGCGCAGGAGTGAGGGATCGATCCCTGGTCAGAGGGGGATCGATCCCTGTTGTTTCTGAAGCTTTCTGATGGTGGGGGATCGATCCCTAAACATTGGGGGATCGATCCCTAAGCTTGCTGGATTCTGCAGACACATTTTCAATTTTGCGGGCTCGCTCCGGACACTCCCGAATTCGGATTTTGGTATTTTTCGAACCGTTGAAAAGTTTGTTGAGTCTACTTTCTAACCCAAGTGGTTTGGATCAAAAATAATTTTTACATCAAAAGTTATGATGATTCTACCCTCAGCTGGTCGGAAAATGAGTTGCTTTGGGTAACATCCTTGCATCTCCCTCACTTCCCTTGATCCTTGGACATCCCGAGTATGCTTCAAAGCTTCTTTTCATGACTCTTGGGACTCGGTCACGGAGTGCCACGTGGTCTTGGGTACTTGGACACCCTCGGGGCTATCCATGGCCTTCAAATGCGCCTTATTCACGCGATTTACCTGCAAATGCCAAAAACACACCTTTCGTGCAATATCGTTCAAATCAAGCAAGTTATGCACTTGTGTGTGACAAAAATGAGAGGGATAAGCCCTATTATTTACACTATTGAGGGCTTATCACACCCCCCAACTTGGACTTTGCTAGTCCCTAGCAAACTAAAGCAAAAATATAACTAATTACGCTATGCAGTCTTCCCCCGAAATAAGATACGGCAACTATGCTCAACGACACTCGGCAAGAATCCAGACAAACACCCCTTCGAACTCAATCACATGCAACCCACGCACATGCATACAATGAACTAAGGTGAACAAATTATGCCAACGGCCAAGCAACACACATCCACCTTGAATTTCAATTCCAGGACTCAAAAGAGCGTACTCTGATATGAACTTGTACAAGGTAATAAACAAAAACATCCCATGATAAGCGCTAACAAGAATCGCAATAGCAAGAGACAAAAAGCTATGCATGCTAATCAAAAGAGCGCCAACAAAGAGAGTTATTCAGAAACAAACTAAGCTAACGGAAACTTCATACTAAAATAGCATTAAATATCGATCATGCATCAAAAGGAGTTAGATGAGCGTACAAAAGATCAACGGAGGACTTTAGTAGCTTATAATGACCTTGGTGCCAAGAAAAGGGAAACAAAAGGGGTAGCGGCCATAACTTTGCTTGGTTTCAACTACCCTTGGCCACTACCTTCCCCTAGACTACCCAACCATGGCCTCAAGCCAGCCACCAAGTAGATTGCCCAAAAGGAAGCTACAAAGAAGACAATAAAGAAAATCTACTAGATTAATCCTACTAAACTATTACCACCGACTCCACCACATCGTCCTTATCATCCGGCACCTCACGATATTGAGCCTCGAGCTCCCCCTCCTTATCGGACTCTTTCTTATCCAAAATATATGCTAGCCCGGAGATCTAACCAATCCTCACATCATAGTAGTCAACCCTCTTTCGAATCCCATTTTGCTCTTTCATAGCATTTCTTTGAGGAATAGGGTCATTTGAGGTGAGATTTGTAGTGAGAGAGATTGAGGGGCCAATTTCAAGAGCTTTGGAGAGGGAGATGAAAATTTGAGGCTTTAGCTTTTGTAGTGGGAGATGAGAGATAAGGGATCACATATCAATTCTTTGCCTTTTCTGCATCCCAACCACTTCTATCACATTCACACCACCCTCAAACCTCCTTAGATCATTGAAACACAATTTCACATAACCCTCCAAACATCCGATTACCTAAGTTTAAACAATGGAAGAGACTCGGACTATAGTTCAACAATTTAGGACGAGGGGACACATTTGTGGTTTTATCATGCAAAAATTGCCTTGTATCATGTCCTACGTACGCCAATCAACTCCAATATGATGCTTAAAAGATATCTAAACTACTCAGGTATGAACAAACGGATATTATTTACGCAAGTGCGGAAAGAGAGACAAACAAGCATGGAATGCTTCAAAAAGAACTTCAACTCTAAGCGATGCATACTACTTGACACACATTGGAGCTCAATTTGTTCAACAAAGTTCACATATATGCATGCAGCATGGATTCAACACATAATCAAATTCGACGGGGTGCACGACTTCTGCCATTATTAGGGAAAATTGAGCATAATCTAAGAATCTAGCACTTGAAATCATTAATTACAAGGAAAAATTGCACAAAAAATTTAAAATTTTCTATGCAAACCTAGAACGAAATAAACTTAAAGCATAAACCATCCCCTCCAACTTGAAATATGCAGTGTCCTCAATGCAAAAGACAGTAAATAAGAGAGGGATAGAACAAAAATGTACCGATGGGGTGGAATGTCAACCATCCGATACCTCGACCAAGTTGGAGGATTTTGCGCCATTGCCTTCGTTCGTCATTGAGACTGCTTCCAAGGCCCACTCGTTCGGCTCCGCCGTCGGAACCAAAGCTAGTCGCACAAGGCCATTGCCGGAGCTTTCTTGGGCTTACAACCGCGACACATAGTCGCACCTTTGCTTAGGGCTCCTGAATGCCTCACTCACCCCTGCTTTTAGACCCAAACTACCAAGGCTGGTGCGGTAGCGTGTTACCCTGCAAAAGACTTAAGATCCAACTACCTAATAGGAGGCAAATGACATTAATCCCGCCGGCTCGTGGTAGCTCGGCAACAAAAATGATGAATAACAAGAATTAAAACCACCGAATCGTCACGCGATTGCACGGGTACTACTTTTCTCCCCATGGTTCGCTTAAGGTGTCGCAAAGTAGAAGAAACAACACCTTAGGCGAAACACGGGTGGCTATACCGGACCACAAAAGATTTGCCCTTACGAACCAGAGCTGGGTACACGACTTATTTGAATAGCGGCGTGCGAAGCTATAAACCCAAGTCAATGATGGGTACCCCCGAAGAGGTCGGGCCTTCCAAACAATTAAGTCCAGAAGTACGCAGAAACTCCCCGTGGAAACATTTTTAGAACTTTTCAAACCAAAGGAACATCAACATAAATCGGAGCTACTAAATCCTCCGAGATTTCCTCCTTTTCAAAATTTTCCAAAAATGGTTTGAGCCGTTGGCCATTCACTTTGAAAATATGTCCATTGGAAGGATTCACCACGTCAATTGCCCCGTGGGGGAAAACGGTTTGCACAATGTACGGACCCTCCCAACGGGACCTCAATTTTCCGGGAAACACTTGGAGTTTAGAATTGTATAACAACACCTTTTGCCCAACTTCAAAATTTTTCCTTTGGATATTCTTATCATGAAACTCCTTGACTTTGGATTTATAAATATTAGTGTTATCGTATGCATCCCGCCTTAGTTCCTTAAGTTCGTTGAGTTGGAGTTACGATGAGCACCGGCTTCGGGCAACCGAAAGTTTAAAGATTTTATTGCCCAATACGCCTTATGTTCCAACTCAATCGGGAGGTGACATGCCTTACCATATACAAGCCGATAGGGCGAAGCACCCAACACGGTCTTATACGCGGTCCGCTATGCCCAGAAAGCATCGGTCAATCGTTGTGACCAATCTTTTCGGTTCGGATTTACGATTTTTTCTAAGATATGCTTTACCTCCCGATTGGCGAGCTCAGCTTGACCGTTGGTTTGTGGATGATAGGCGGTGGAGACCTTGTGGGTGATTCCATACTTCCTCATGAGGGCTTCAAAAGAGCGGTTGCAAAAGTGGGTGCCTTGATCACTTATGATGGCTCGGGGCATCCCAAACCGTGACAAAATGTGCTCTTTAATGAAATTCACCACCACTTTGGAATCATTGGTGCGAGTAGCCACGGCTTCAACCCATTTGGACACGTAGTCCACCGCCAAGAGAATATAGAGAAAGCCATCGGAATTGGGGAAGGGGCCCATGAAATCAATTCCCCAACATTCGAATACCTCCACTACTAGGATATTGGTGAGGGGCATCATGTTCCTCCGAGTCACCGCACCTAGTTTTTGACATCTCTCGCAAGCCCGGCAAAAGGCATAAGCATCCTTGTGGAGATTTGGCCAATAGAACCCACATTGAAGAACTTTGGCGTAGGTCTTTTTATAAGAGAAATTGCCCCCACACGCCTCGGAATGACAAAAGTTGAGGATCCCTTGTTGGTCTTCGTCGGGCACGCACCTCCTAATGAGTTGATCCGAGCAATACTTGAATAAATAAGGGTCATCAAAGACGAATCTTTTCACCTCACTAAGAAAGAGCCGCCGGTCCTGAGGAGTCCAATGGGGTGGAATTCGCCCGGTGACAAGATAATTGACGATGTCGGCATACCACGGACAACGAGATATGGCAAAGAGTTGTTCATCCGGAAACGTATCAACAATTGGAAGCTTGGAAGAAGAATCCCCGAACTCAAGACGGGACAGGTGATCCGCCACAACATTCTCCACCCCCTTTTTGTCTTTGATTGTGATATTGAACTCTTGAAGCAATAGAATCCATCGGATGAGCCGTGCTTTCGCATCTTGCTTCGTGAAGAGGTATTTCAAAGCCGCATGATCGGTATAGACAACAATAGGGGATCCCACCAAATACGACCGGAATTTGTCCAAGGCAAAGACAACGACAAGCAACTCCTTCTCCGTGGTGGAATAGTTCATTTGAGCTTCATTCAAAGTCTTGCTTGCATAGTAGATAACATAGGGATTCTTGTCTTTCCTTTGCCCGAGAACCGCCCCAACCACATAGTCACTAGCATCGCACATGAGTTCGAAAGGCAACATCCAATCCGGAGTTTGTACAATGGGAGGAGAAACGAGGCTTGACTTTAACTTTTGGAAAGCTTCCTCACAAGCCGATGTCCACTCAAATGGGGTGTCCTTAGAGAGAAGGTGACACAATGGCCGAGATATAGCACTGAAGTCTTTGATAAACCGCCGATAAAACCCAGCATGCCCAAGAAAAGAGCGGATGTCTTTAACACACTTCGGCGTCGGGAGGGTGGCGATAAGATCAATTTTGGCTTTGTCAACTTCGATCCCTTTTGACGAAACAATATGGCCCAAGACGATACCATGAGTCACCATGAAATGGCATTTCTCCCAATTAAGCACCAAGTTCTTCTCCTCACACCTTGCCAAAACCTTCTCCAAATTTGCCAAGCAAGCCTCAAATGAGTCGCCAAACACCGAGAAATCATCCATGAATACTTCAACGATCTTTTCAATCATATCGCTAAAGATGCCCATCATACACCATGAGAAGGTTCCGGGCGCATTGCATAAGCCGAAAGGCATGCGACGATAAGCGAACGTCCCAAACGGACAAGTGAACGTCGTTTTCTCTTGATCGGGCAAAGCGACCTCAATTTGGTTATACCCCGAATAACCGTCCAAGAAGCAATAATAGGCGTGCCTCGCAACCCGTTCCAATATTTGATCAATGAAGGGAAGAGGAAAATGATCCTTTCGAGTGCTAGCATTGAGTTTCCAGTAATCGATATAAACGCGCCAACCGGTAGTGACTCGGGTCGGGACCAATTCATTGTCGGCGTTGGCCACCACGGTGACACTGGATTTCTTGGGAACCACTTGGATGGGACTAACCCACTTGCTATCGGCGATCAGATAAATAATCCCCACATCTAAGAGTTTCAAAATCTCGGCCTTCACCACGTCTTTCATGATAGGATTCAAACGGCGTTGTGGTTGGCGAGAAGGTTTGACATCGTCTTCAAGAACAATGTGATGGGAGCAAATGGAAGCATCTATCCCTTTGATATCGGCGATAGTCCAAGCAATGGCTTTTGTATGCCGCTTCAAAAGTTCAAGGAGTTGAGATTGTCGCAAGCCGTCGAGAGAGGAAGAGATCACCACCGGGTAGGTTTCATTTTCACCTAAGAATGCATACTTCAATGTTTCCGGGAGGACCTTCAACTCGAGCTTTGGTGGTTGAACACTCGAGGGAAGGGTCTTGCACTCGAGAGGAGGCAACTCTTCAAATTTTGGAGACCATAAATCCGTCCCGCAAACTTCGGCCATATCAAGCAAAGAGCACAAATACTCCACCTCCGGTGATTCTAGAAATGATGCTTTTTCGGCGGTAAGGCACAACTCCAACGGATCCTTGCACAACATATTATCTACATGCTCTTGAACCAAAGAATCGATAAGATTTACTTCGTGAATACACTCATCATCCCCCATTTGGCTTCCGATATTGAATACGTTCACCTCCACTTTCATGTTTCCAAAGGTGAGATTGAGCAAGCCGCTTCGGCAATGAATAACGGCATCTGCAGTAGCCAAGAATGGTCGCCCAAGAATAACCGGGGTTGACTTTCCCGCTTGAGAGGAGGGTACCGGGCAAGTGTCTAAAACGACGAAATCCACCGGATAGACAAAATTATCCACTTGTACAAGTACATCCTCCACCACACCTCGCGGAACTCGGATGCTCCTATCGGCCAATTGAAGGGTCACCGGTATGGGTCGCATTTCCCCCAATCCAAGTTGCTCATAGACAGAGAATGGAAGCAAATTCACGCTAGCTCCCAAGTCAAGGAGAGCTTTCTCAATTTTCGTGCCCCTGATAGTGATGGAAATGGTTGGGCATCCCGGATCTTTGTACTTTGGAGCCACGTTGGTTTGGATTATAGAACTCACTTGCTCCGTCAACAATACCCGCTTGTGAACATTCAACTTACGCTTTAGAGTGCATAAGTCCTTGAGAAATTTGGCATAGGCGGGAATTTGCTTGACGGCGTCCACCAACGGAATATTGATCTTCACTTGCTTGAAAAGCTCGTAGATCTCGGAATTTGAATGAGCATGGGCCGGAGCTCTCAATCGTTGGGGGAAAGGAGCCGGAATGTGGGACACGGGGGCCTTGGGTTCTTCCTCTTGAGATTTGGCCGGCTGCTCACCAACGGGACTAGGCATCGAAGTTGGTGAGTCAATAGGAATATCCGGTGCTTGCAAAACAATTGGTGTAACCCTTGGCTTGCTTGGCTTTGGAGCTACTGCCGTATCGACTTCCTTTCCACTCCGCAATGTGATAATAGACTTGGCTTGCTCGGGACTATGCACCGAAGAGCTTGCCACAAAATGAGTGCCTTGCGGACTTGCTTGGGGTTGAGTTGGAAGCTTCCCCTTTTCTTTTGAAGTAACCCCACGGTATTCGTCAACTTGGCCATTTGTTTCTGGAGTTCCCCGAGAGTTTGAGTATTTTGCTCATTGAAGGAAGTTTGGCTTTGCATGTAAGATGACAGAATATCCTCCAACGAGGGCTTTTGTGGTTGGAATTGGTGCGGCACATGAGGAGGTCCTGTCGGTGCAAACCCCGGCGGTTGTTGATTCTGAGAGAAACGCGGCGCTCCTTGAGATTGAGGAGGCCGGAAAGCTTGGTGTTGTTGTTGCGGTGGAAATTGTGAAGGTCCGGGAGGTTGTGGTTCGCTCCACCAGAAATTAGGGTGCATCTTCCATCCGGAATTGAAAGTTTGAGAATACGGGTCAAAGCGTTGATTTACAGCATTGACCTCCGATGGACCGGGGCCTTGAAGAATATCCTTAACGGCGGGAAGCATTTGACAATCCCCGATGGTATGGCCTGCAATATCACATATAACACAAAAATCCTCCGCCTTGACCACAGAGGCCACCCCAGCCACTTTGTTAAGTTGTAATGTTTCAATTTGGCGGGAAAGTTGGGCAACCTTGTGGGCTAAGTCGGTTTGCTCATTCAATTGAAATTTACCGGAACTGCTCGGAACCGGAGTAACCACATTCCTGTCAGAGGGTTCCGAGCAATCCCAGGCTTGTGTTTTTTCAGCCAACACCTCAAAATAATCCCACGCCGCATCTGGAGTCTTGGCCATAACTCCACCCTCACACATGCTATCCATGAGAAGTCGAGTGCTTGGAAAACATCCCTTCAATAAAATCTCGACTTTTTGAAAATTTTCAAAGCCATGGTGTGAAATGGAGTTTAACAAATCTTTGTATCTCTCCCAATATTGGTAGAACGACTCCCTTTCTTTTTGTTTAAATGTTTGAGTAGTACGGGCCGGATTCATGTAATCACTCATGGTTCTCTCGGGCACAACCGGGGGAATATCATCACCTCCACCGTTTCCACCACCGGCGGCTGCCATTCTTTCTCGAGGAGGGGTATTTATTGAAAAATGAGTTCTTTGGGGTGGTGGTGTCCTTGCTCTAACCCGACGAGGAGTTTTGGGTTGAGGAGGGGAAAAAGATCGATGAAGCCTTTTAGAAATTGGGCTCCGAAAGGCTCCCTGATGACCACCACGCATACACTAAATACCCTTGCTCGAGAAACAATGGACCACAAATTACCAACTAACAGACAAGAAGGGCTATGCCGCCGCCTCCTAACAACAACTACGAGGGGCTATGCCGCCGCCTCGAAAAGTAAAAGCAATAAGTAAAAGGGTAGCTTATACTTACGCTAGCTTCGTTACACCTCAAGTTAGAGAAGAAACTCAGGTTAGAGGTATCCACTAGATTAAGTATAAACTACGCAAAACAAAATGAAGCGAGATACTTACAGTGGTTCGGCGAACCTCCAATATAAGCTATAAAAGAAAGCGCTCCCCGGCAACGGCGCCAAAAATGCTTGCGACCAAATTGAGTGTCAAGATGGAGAGCGCCCCAAGCGTAGGGTAAGGTCGGTTGTAGCACAATAAACTCGGAAGTCCGAGGTCGAATCCACAGGGAGCCAATGGAGCTAGGCCAGAAGGTTTGGTTTACGAAGGGTTTTTAGCGTTAGGACCGCCAACCTTTAGTTCGGCTTTGAGACGGCCAACTTTTGATTGATGGAAATTCTAATTACCAAAAAGACTAAAAAAATGGAATTTGACAGGAAATAAAAGCGGCAAGGTCTAGGGGTTCATTCCGCCCATAACTTAGGTCATTCAATGCTTCTCTTGATAACTCAAGTGGGAGTCATTGTCATTTGATATCACTCGGAAGATTTAACCATGAAAATCAAGTTTAACTCATACAACGGGGTTTGGAAATGGATGAAAACTCGTTTAGGCATTTTATCGAACACAAAGAGAGCCATGGTTCTAAGCATTGGGTGTGCCAAGAGACTTGTCTACACCTAATCAAAGAAATTAACATCTCTAGGTTTAGACCAAAGATTAGAGCTTAACAAGTTCTTTGAGGCATTTTGGCAAACACTTAGGGTGACATAGCTCCAAGCATTATATGTGGCAAGAGATCAAGTCATTGCCTACACATAATCAAAGAGGTTAACAACCCTAGGTTTTGTTACATAAAAAATGAACTTAATCCATTCTCAAACCACATTAAGCACAAGAAATGAGAGAAGCCATTAAACTACCTAAATCATAGGGTAGAAATCACCCCATGACCAAGTTTAAATCACTACTCACCCATAGTGGGTGTAAACACAGGGCAAAATGAAGAGAGATATGAAAACATGGGCAAAAACAAAAATGAAAGCTAGATTAATGAAGAACACAAGTATACTTACAACATTAATGAAGGAAATCTACCCCAAAACCTTTGCAATTCCCCTCCTTTGAAGGGAGAAGGAGAGCTTGAGAAGAGAGGAGAAGAGGGAGGTAGAGAGAGAAAATGAAAAATGGAGAATGCCCTAAAATCGGGCTAAGGGTGGTATATATACCCCATTTACAAAAAAACTACAAAAATGCCACTGAAATGTCCGCGCAGGAGTGAGGGATCGATCCCTGGTCAGAGGGGGATCGATCCCTGTTGTTTCTGAAGCTTTCTGATGGTGGGGGATCGATCCCTAAACATTGGGGGATCGATCCCTAAGCTTGCTGGATTCTGCAGACACATTTCAACTTCGCGGGCTCGCTCCGGACACTTCCGAACTCGGATTTTGGTGTTTTTCGAACCGTTGGAAAGCTTGTTGAGTCTACTTTCTAACCCAAGTGGTTTGGATCAAAAATAATTTTTACATCAAAAGTTATGATGATTCTACCCTCAGCTGGTCGGAAAATGAGTTGCTTTGGGTAACATCCTTGCATCTCCCTCACTTCCCTTGATCCTTGGACATCCCGAGTATGCTTCAAAGCTTCTTTTCATGACTCTTGGGACTCGGTCACGGAGTGCCACGTGGTCTTGGGTACTTGGACACCCTCGGGGCTATCCATAGCCTTCAAATGCACCTTATTCACGCGATTTACCTGCAAATGCCAAAAACACACCTTTCGTGCAATATCGTTCAAATCAAGCAAGTTATGCACTTGTGTGTGACAAAAATGAGGGGGATAAGCCCTATTATTTACACTATTGAGGGCTTATCACTTATTGATTCGTTTCGACCCGAGGAACCGAAAAATTAAAAAAATTTGATCAAAACTTATAATTGTTTTAAATAAAGACAAAAATAAGTCAATAGGATAGAAAAATTTACTTATTCTTAGCTTTTTGAAAAAATTTATGAGTTTCGAACATAATTTTTTACTTTTTCTATTTTTCACAACTAAATGAATCACTAAGTCACAAAAGTTTGACGCAAAACAATCAAATACGAAAAAAAATTGAATAAAGACAAAAAAAAGATATATACATCTCGCAGCGGGCTAGTTTTGATTCTAATTGAATGGAAATTTACGGGAACAAACAAAACAGATTTATACATCTGGCTTGTTCATGGCTTCTTTTTTTTTTTTTTTTTATCCTTATTCAATCTTTTTCGCATTTATTTGTTTTTCGTTAATTTTTTGTGGATCATTGCTTCGACATGACAGGAGGAATCTAAAAAGTAAAAAAATTATGATCGAAACTTAAAAAGTAAAAATAAGCCACTTGGATATGCTGCGATTCGGTAATTAAGAGCGACCACTATGGTAATTAAGTGTATTTTATTCATTTTAGTATATAAAATGTAATTAGGCTAATGGTCGGGTCGGGTTTATTTTTAAATAAATGGGTTGGGTTGGGTTTGGGTAACTAAACTCATAATTAATGGGTCTAAATGGGTCAATGACTCATTAAAGACCCAACCCACTTATAACTTACCCATTTTGACCCAAATCCGTCCATTTGACATCCCTAGTGTAAACTGACCTAGACACTTCTGTTGGTAGGAAAATAATTGAGGTATGAACCATACCCTCATTCTGTTCAGCTGATCTTTTCTCTTGTGTGAACACGTTGACCTGCAAATTCACGGGGCCTTATTATGACTATTTAATTCGATTTGGCCTTTTATTTATTTATTTATTTTTAACTACTAGTATTATATTTTTCAAGAATTTAATATTAGTAGGCAGAATTCATGGGTTGCGCTAAATATGCAGGGTCCTTGTTTTGATTTTATCAATTAAAGTCCAATTGGTATATAGTTTCAAATCACATTAAATAGATTATCATTATGGTAACTGAAGTATGCATTTTTATGTCACTTTCTCCTCACAGTATTACTTTTTATTAAGTTCATTATGAAAGAATGAAAGGCGGAAAGGGTATGTTTCGACGGTGTTGAAATTTGGGGTCGGATCTGGGATCAGGTTGGATCGCTCATGTAGACATGACCTGGTGAGCCATTAAACAGAATTCTATCTTATGTTGAAGATAAAATGAAGGAATATGAAACCAATTCTTTCTCCTTGGGATATTAAAATTCATGTGCATCGAGGATGCTAGCTCCTCTATTTAATTTCTGCAGTAATTCGTAGAAAGATGCTCAGAAAATTAAGAGGAAAAAAGGTTCTCTCTAGTTTTCTCGCTCTGCATTATAGAGCAATTCAAGCTTTTACGTTGTGGAATTGAGGGTGATACTCGAAACACATCGTATCACTCCATCGCTTGAGATTGTTGTTGCGTTCGTGTTCGGAACTCGTGATTCATCTACAAACAATCCATTTTGGTTTATACTCGTCAAGAGATAATCCAAACCATCGCTTTCGTATCCGTTACCTATCGTTTACAGATAAACTACTCTTATATGGGCATATTTTTCACAAACATATTCCAAAAAGAGTTAGATGGCTGTCTATAAGTTAAAACGGATTTTGAGACTACCTATAAATCTTAAAAACCAACAAAATTAAAATTGGAGAGATTGAAATGACACAGAGCATATAATCTAGGTTATATAAGTGCCTATCCTTCTTTCTTTGACAAGGATTTGATTAGGATCGATATTATTGCACAACAATAAACGACGCGTATCTGAGAAAATCATCACAAAGATC
Source organism: Rhododendron molle (assembly GCA_025413875.1). Lineage (NCBI taxonomy): Eukaryota > Viridiplantae > Streptophyta > Magnoliopsida > Ericales > Ericaceae > Rhododendron > Rhododendron molle. Next base: position 37,212,644 of record CM046396.1, read on the forward strand.
TTTTAAGAATTTAACAAGATAGGATGTTCCCGGCATGAAACACCCATTTAGTGACAAGTCTACCTCATGTGGGCCCCGACCCACCCCAAATTTTTTTTGATGCGTAAATGACGCACCACAAATTTCAGAGACACAATTACATATTTCGTACCTTTTATGATAGTTTGCGAAAAATATACGTATGTTGATGTTTCTCCATTTTTATAAAATATAACTCTGTTTTCCTCATCGTAGATATTAACTGTTACAAAAGTAGATTGAATTCTTACTGAAACCAAAAGATCACATTGGATGTATATTTATCAAGAAATATTGGCAGAACGTCATGAAGAATTCAAATAAATAAATATCGTATCGAAACCTTTAAAAATATAATTTCTCAATTTGGCGCCATAAAATTTTAATCCTGATTGCTTCCATGCCCCCATAAGATAGTAAATACCCACTCTCTTGATATCCGTACGGTAGAATTTTCCTATCATGTTATTGATCTCGTTATATTATCTTTGTAGGGCAAATTTCACTGACCTACCCTGAGGTTTCTGACATATGCAGAGACCTCCCTTGAGGTTTTTGAAATATCACTGACCTCCCCTACTTTTGCTGACAATATCAAGTCTCCCCCCTGTCATTAACTTGCATCAGATGGCGTTAACTACTGTGTTTAAAAGACCAAAATACCCCCTAATAACAATACCTGAGTCATTTTGCAGGACATCTTTTCATGTCATCATCCACAAATATTAGTTAGAGTAGTAATTATGAATCCATCATATCAAAAACTAAATGAACATCATAACAGGAGTAATTGGTCTTTTTTTTTTTAGGAGAACTGAAGTAATTGCTTAACCCATTTGCCACCCCATTTCCCTTAAAGTTTTGGGTTTTTTTAAATAATGTTTTTTTCCTCTTTTTGAATTTGTATTAGATTCGATTAATCATCCTTCTTGGTGAGAGGAGTCTAAAAAATAATGTCATACCAAAGACCAAAAAAAAATTATTGAGACGGAAAAAAAAAATCAAACAGCTGGTATTGTTAATTTTTTTTATTGTATTATATGAACTTTTTCAAATTTCAATTCACATTTTTTGCACTTTTCTTATTCTTCTTGTTGCGACAGACCATTAATCCTAAAAATTACGACGAAACCCTCAATAAAAATAACAAACAAAAAATTTAGGAAGCATGGTCCTACTAATGAACTTGATGAAGAAAACTGGCGTAGAAAAGAGAATCATAATACTTCTACGGGCCACTATCTACCATTTTTTTTATTATTACCACCATTTTTATAACTCAAGAATCTAGGTTAGCTTACGCATATCGCGACTAATTTTGGGGGTCCAATCCCACCTGAAAGGTTCCGAACGTGTGATCTTTGGAAGGAGTAATAAACCTCTATGTCTCAAATCTTGATTTGAAATCATTCAGATCAAAGCTCGTCGAATTCGAACACTGCTTTCAAATTTGAGACATGCTTCGATGAATTCCTGGTACTCCATCATTGATATCAAAGCTCAACATCACCAATTTTAACTTTATGGTATTCTATTTTGATTCCCAAGCATAAATGTTGGGGACATCAATTTTTTTCAGAAACGGATTTCTCATGGACGAGTTGGTTTTTTTCTTTTTTTCGATTGGGTTAAAGGTGAGTAATAAGGGTCAGCTCAAAATTTGATTAAATTAGAGATATGGTGGTGGGAGATGCAATGTAGCTTTTCTGGAGTAGAAAAAAGAGAGAGATTTTGTTCTTAGGGGGTGTTTCAGTAGTGAAAAATCTATAGATTTTTATTTGTAGGTGAAAAATTGTTAGGTATTTCCAGTAATGAATAAATTATTTGAGAAATGTCAAATTATTTTTCCAGCAGTGAATTTTATTTTGCTGGGTATGTGAGTGAAAAAATTGTTGAGTTGGTAAAAACTTTTTTGTTAGTGAAAATCAATTGGTAAAATGTGTTAAGTTTTTAGTATTTTTTATTAGTAGAAATGAGATACTAGTAAAATGCGTTTAGTTTTTTGTGATTTTTGTTAGTGGTAACGGGACCTTAATAAGACATTAATTGTGAGATGGGAGAAAAAAAAAAAGGAAAGGAAGCGTAAAAAAGGTATCGTATTTGGTATAAAATGTTGATATCATCACACATCAGCAGTTTTTGCCCATTTTTGTAACGGAGAAGTAACGGAGGGGGCAATATTAGTATTGTCAGCAAAAGCAGGGGAGGTTAATGATATTTCAGAAATCTCAGGGGAGGTCTCTGCATGTGTCAGAAACCTTAGGGGAGGTCAGTGAAATTTTCCCTATCTTTGTATGGTCTGCTGACAAATCAAATCAAATTGGCCTTGTTCGTTTCTATACTTTACTTTGTTTTAATTTTGTTTTTCAATCATTACCCTATATCTTTCTCCAATCATTACCCTATTTCTCCAATTATTAATTTCATTTCTCTCTCTATCTCTCTCCAATCATTACCCCTCTCTCCAATTATTACCCTATTTCTCTCTCCACCCACTACTAAAACTAAAATACCCAAAGTATGGAAACGAACAAGGTCATTACTTTTCTGGGTTTTAATTTCTGAGGTGATTGGTGGGACCAAAGCATTTCTTCTTTGTTTTGAAATGCGACCTCGTATTGACAAGACGAGAAAAGCAGAGCACTGCGACACTCTTTAAAACCACCACAAGAGACAGAGAGACCATGCATGATTTGTAGGTGGTGATATTGTTAGGTTTTTTTATTATACTGTAAAGACTAGTAGACAGCCCCATGGGTTACTTCGCTTATTCGGTGGGTTTGCTCCCACATAATAGATTAGAATTCGAATTTTGGGTTAGATCGTAAAAAAGTAACTTCTTATTGATTTCATAGTCTTGGCGTAGATTGTCTTTCTCTGAACCGACCAAGAATTAGACTAATCGAGCTTCACATAAGCAAGTCCGAGCACCTCCGACCGCCAATGGAAGAAAAAAGACTAGTACTCCCTCCGTCCCTTTTTAAGTGTCCTACTTCGTAACTCCAACTTATTAAAAAGACATCATCATTATACCTTTCACATCAACTTTTTTCTCCATTTTCCCTACTTACCCATCATCATTACTCTTTTACTCACTCATTTTTCAAAAAGGAATCTACTTTTAGGGACAAAATAGACAATATACCAACTTTTACCCACTAACTTTACAAAATGGATACTTATTAAGGAACAGCCCAAAATAGAATACTGGACAATAAAAAATGGACGGAGGGAGTAGTAGATTGTCCAATTGAATCAATACACATGCTCAACACTCTTGCTTTTCCCCGGGCCGAGTAGTAATAAAGTCTGGCATGGGAAAGTCTAAAAAGACACACATCCTCTCCACACATGGATATTTAGGCTCCGTTTCAGAATTAAAAATAAGTATTTATTTTTTAAAAAGGAAATTTTAAATTAAAAAATAGTGTGTTTATGCAAATAATTTTTCTAGCAATATGGATCTTATTTGATAGATTTTAGTGAGATCTTTTATAGGTGAAAAAAATAAAAATATCAAATTTTATTTACATTATTTTTAAATTTAAAAATATAAAATAAATACTTATTTTGTAAAAAATTATTCTAAATCAGAGCCTTAACTTCGTTCTAAAATACCTTCTTTAAAAATAAATACTTATTTCCCTTTCAAAACGAGGGCCTTATATAGTTTGGCCGTTTTCAAGGCCTACCCTGCAGTCATATCACTGAGCTGTCCCCTTTGTGACTACCTACTACTAGATAAGAAATACAGTTAAAATTAACGGGGCATATTTTTGGCATCGTTATAGTGCTTGTGGTAAGATACATTACTATCCACACATGGGTTTGTCCTTCCATTTGAGAAAAATGAATTGTGGTTGCCATTAGGCATACATTAGTGCTATTGATTAATTTGGCCTAACAAGATATTTTATGTCAATTAGTAGGGTTGGTAACGCTCTTATTAGTTTTAGCGTCAGGGTTAAGCATAACTTTGAGGTGGAAAAACATCTTCCTGAATTTGGTTAACTATTTTTTTTTTTTTTTTGTTTCTTACAGCTCATGCGTTTAAACCAAGTTATTAAAGTCGGAACAAAATCTCATATAGATTGGTCTATAGAATTGCTACCACTTAGGGGTGTTCCGGATGCGCAGTAAAAAATTTTTTCAAAAAAGAAAGGTTTTTCAAGCTCAAATATAATGAAAATAAAAAATAATTTTTTAATTTTTTTTACACCGTTTAAAAGATCTCGATAAGATCTATCAAATAAGATCCATATTGGTGGAAAAATTATTTGCGTAAACACATAATTTTTGAGCTTGAAAAACCTTCCTTTTTTCTAAACCTTCCTATTACTGTTGAAATGGAACGGATTATTAAGAGGTTTCGAACGTGAGATTCTCAAGGGAGTCAATTCCTAAAGTCGTATGTCTTGACCACTATGCCAAACCTCTTGGTGTTTGTATAGGGGGCACAAGGGGACATCTTTGTTTTTTTAGTAGGAAGAATATGAAAATTTCATTGTAGCTCAAGGGTTTGTACCGGTAGCTCAAGGGGTCGAACGTTAGTTTGTAATTACCTAAAATGTTAATTGGCCGACAAAAAAAGAAGAGAAAAGAGATTAGCTTACACACACATTGACTTTTCACTTGTTGTTGGAGTGTCACGTTCGAAAAAGATAAGAGAGTAAAAAAAGGAGCAATTAAGGGGAAAGAGAGAGGGGAATAGACATGTATTTAGGCAAACGGTTATGCCATGGGCCAAACTCAAAGGTAGCATCCATCATTTTCAGCTTGAGAATGTCCAAAATCAAAGTGGTTAAGATATACAGTGTATCATACTTACCTAAACCACTGACAAATTTGTTGACTATTCATCCTCTTCTCACTATTTGTGAACTTAATTTTCTTTGTCCCCAGGCAGTGGATTTTTTTTTTTAAACAAAAAGATTTTATTAATTTTTATAAAGAATTATAAAGATTAAATGGAGCAAGAGTCCATTTTTATGAACCTAAGTGTTTTTTTTTTCCCTCATCAAAATCTCCTTCTAGTACAGTTCTCAATTCCCACTAGACAACCTCTTTTATATGTATTTCAGAAATGCCAATTTAGACTTTGACATATATATCATTTGGGTTTCACCAACTTTGCTCGGCAAATGGTTTTCTTTCCGAACCTTTGACTAGCTAGCTTTTTCTTTTATGGTACTCAAGGTGTTCAGGTCAATTTTATGAACATATATAATAACTAGCAATTTTTGAAAATCAACTCTACGAAATGTGAATCTATTATTACTCATGCATAGTTTATTGACGTTACGTACTCAAATATTAAGGACACTAAACTGTCATTAAGAGCCTTCCACTATTAATCAAACAAGAACTAGGCTGACCAGAATAAATTTTGGTTTTAATAGGATGAACGGCGGAGCTACTAAGGGACCCGGTGCCCCCCCACCTATTTTTAGATATAATTTCGACTAGATTTAGTCTTAAAAAATCACCGAACAGAATTAATTTTTATTGTTCGCCCCCTTCCGATTTCATTTCCTGGTTTTGCCATTGATCTTTCATCAGCATGAACTTCTATATGCAATTTCTACAATCTTACTTTTATCTAAACAATCTCCAACAATATGAACTCATTTTGAAGTTGAGGAGAGTTTGTTTAGAAAGTCGGAGTCGATAGGACATAAATTAGACGGCTTATTAACCTTTTTGGTCCCCAAAGTATTCAAAAAATCTCAATTTAGTCCCCAATCTACAAATAGGAGACATTTCGTCCTCAACGTTAGTAAATTTGTACCAATGTAGTCCCCCACCCCTCACGCCGTTACCCCAGACGACAAAACCAGGGGCATGTTTGTCATTTCCCCTCCCCCACGGCACCTATTAGGGTTGGGGACTAAATTGACATTTCTGAATACTTTGGGGACCAAAAAGGTTAATAAGCCCAATTTTTTTCTTTATTCAAAAAATTAGATTTAAAAATTACGATCGAAATCTAATTTTTTTTAACAAAGACAAAATTAGCTGAGTCGGGCGTTGTGCCGGCCCTAATCCCTCTAATGAGGTGCGCCGATCCGTGAGCCCAGGAGCACGTCGTCACGGCCCTACCGAGAAGCCAAGTGGCTTATTTTTTGTCCTTATTCAAATTTTTTTCCGCATTTGTTAGTTTTTAGTCAATTTTTTTTGGGGATTATTATTTCGTCATGATGAGAGGAATCTAAAAAGTAAAAAATTACGATCGGAACCTAATTTTTTTGAATAAAAGGTTTTAATAGCGGAGTTGGGCGTTGTGCCGGCCCTAATACCTCTAATGAGGTGTGCCCATCCGTGAGCCCAGGAGCACACCGTCACGGTGGGGCAGCAATGGTGGTTGTCCCGATTTCTTGAGAAACTATCTAGTGCTTTTGAGGCTCTCCTAGACTCCTGCACCATCACATATCATTATGGAGTTTTGTAGAAAAAATTTTAATGCAACGGTTATTTTTAATGTTTTCTCATATGTCATCTCCATATACGTGTGGATCTCAACGCATGTGAAAGAGAAGTTATAAATTACCGTTGCATTAAAAAATTTCTCGGAGTTCTTAGGGTTTGTTCGGAGCATATGAAAAAGAATGGAAAAAAAAAGGAAAGAATATTTACAAAAATTTACTTTCCCTTGTTCGGTAGAAAGAAAATGAGAAGAAAAAATAAATAAATCCAACTTCTGATGACAAGTATATTTTCCTCTATACTTATAACAGTTTCCTTCTTAACCATTTTGTTTTTCCTTCACAAGTATATTTTCCAAAATGGAGTGTTTATGAGTTAATTACTTTTTAAAATTCTAAATTGTAGATTAGAGATTTTTAAAATGTAATTAGAATCTGTAAAAGTGTTCGATTGATACAATAATACCTTTACCCAATTCAAAAAAATTAGGTTTCGATCGTAATTTTTTACGTTTTAGATTCCTCTCGTCATGACGAAATAATAATCCCCACAAAATTGACAAAAAAACTAACAAATGCGAAAAAAATTTGAATAAGGACAAAAAAATAAGCCACTTGGCTTAGACGACGTGCTCTTGGGCTCACGGATCGGCGCACCTCATTAGAGGGATTAGGGCCGGCACAATACCCGACTCGGCTATTTTTGTCTTTATTAAAAAAAATTAGATTTCGATCGTAATTTTTTGAATAAAGACAAAAATTGGGCTTATTAACCTTTTTGGTCCCCAAAGTATTCAAAAATCTCAATTTAGTCCCCAACCCTAATAGGTGCCGTGGGGGAGGGGAAATGACAAACATGCCCCTGGTTTTGACGTCTGGGGTAACGGCGTGAGGGGTGGGGACTACATTGGTACAAATTTACTAACGTTGGGGACGAAATGTCTCCTATTTGTAGATTGGGGACTAAATTGAGATTTTTTGAATACTTTGGGGACCAAAAAGGTTAATAAGCCTAAATTAGACACAATCAATATCCATAAAATATGGATATTAGACTGGACTCTATATATCTAAACTAGCTAAATATTCAATATTTGATTAAATATATCTACAACCCGCATAATTTATGAAGACGTAGTATTAGAAATTATTTCATTATTAATCCGGCAGAGTTGTATGTCCAATAGGATTATATAAATACATAAATACATACATATATAGTATGTTTTTGGTACAGCTGAAATAGTGTACTCCCAAATAAAATAAAAACTAGGGCAAACTAAGGGCTCCAGCCCCTGGCAAAAGCCATACCGGCTAGCCTACGTCCGTCGCCAATAGTTATTATCTCATCCTGGTGGGGTAACAAATACTAGGATTTTCTATAGTACCAGTGTATATTTCTTCATTTCAATCGCAAAGATTAGTCCGGTTGATTGGTGGGTTTACTCTTTATATATAATTGATCAGGGTTCGATTCTTGAGGTTGGGCCGCAAGAAAGTAATTTCTCATCAATCTCCTAGTATCAGTATGAATGGCCTGCCTTTGACTAGAACTTGTTTTTGGGTTTTATTTTAGCCACAAAATCACGTAAAAATCGAACCCAAAAAAAAAAAAAAAACTGTCATTTTTTTTTCCTTCAAAAAAACGAGTTCATGGGTAAAATGTAAATAAGTAACAGTACAGGGATGATTCTGCAAAAACCACTCAAGAAAGACGTTAGTATTTCTTCGGTTAATTTACTGCCGTCCTCCACTCTCTCTCTCTCCCTATCTCTCTCTTTCTCCCTCCCTCGAGGGTTCTTTCTGTATAGCCTAGAGACAACGGTATATTCCAGTTACACATATATAAATATATGCATAAAACGTATACAACCATAACCCATTTCTCCCCTTGAATATTTCCTCCGAATCCAACCAATTTTCAAATTCTTGTCATCTGATCAACACTGATCCCCAATCCTTCGAACTCCAAATTCCAAGAAAACCCACAAATACGTACCTATACATACATATATATATGTATACATAGACTGACCCTTTTTGTATCAGGTCTTGAATCAGCAAAGCAATGGTGGTGAGGATGATGAGGTGGCGTCCATGGCCCCCGATACCATCGAAGAAATTCCAAGCAAAACTGATCCTTTATCGCCTCGAAGGCCTATGTGGATCATCAGAAAAGCCACTAGGAATGGAAGACTTTTCCCAATTGGCAGTGGAGATCAAGTGGAAGGGTTCAAAGGGGAATGGTCTCAGTTATTTGAGGCGAAGTGTGAGGAGGAATTACACGAAACAAGAGAGTTTGAGGGAAGGTGGGGACGTGGAGTGGAACGAAGAGTTTCAGAGTGTTTGTAGCTTTTCGGGGTATAATAAGGAGGGCTTGTTTCGTCCTTGGGAAGTGGCCTTCACTGTCTTCAATGTGAGTTCTTGAATTGGGCCTCTTTTTTTCCCCACACCCCTCCCCCCTCAATTTTCTTGATTTTCCTGAGGTTTCTCCGGGATTTTGTCCTCAATTTTCTTGATTTTGCTGAGGTTTCTCCGGGATTTTGTTTAATAGATGATGATACTGAATTCTTGAGAACCCCAAGGAGTTGGCCTAGTGGTCGAGGCCACTTAGGAGTTTGCTCCCTGTCTCGGGTTTGAAACCTCTCGCCCGCTATCAACTCCTTTCGGGCCTCTCCATATGGAGCTTTTCTCCGGCTTCAATTGGGCTCCCCGCAAGTGTGTGGTGGAATTGACCCAAGATTAGTTGAGGTTGGTGTAAACACTTGAGTTATAAAAAGAAAGAGAGAATTCTTCAGTTTTGAATTGGGTTTTCTTTCTTTTTCCCATAAAATTGTTGAGGTTCTGAATTGGGTTTCCTATTACTTAGGTGGTTTTTTTTCTTAGATTCGTTTTGTTGAATAATATTGAAAGTTTCGCGTGTTTAATTACTTTTAGCTCCTTTTTTCAATTTCCTTGATTTGCTGAGGTTTCTCCTGGATTTGGTTTAATGGATGATACTGAATTCTTGAGTTCTGAATCAGGTTTTTTTCACCTTTTTTCTCATTAAAATTTTGAGGTTCTGAATTGGGTTTCCTATAATTTACGTGGGGATTTGTTTACGTTGAATAATTTTTGGAAGGTCCTCCAGTTTAATTTCTTTTAGCTCTTTTGTGTTTGGTACAGGCTTTGTTTGTTTGATGACAGCTCAATTGACAAGCTCTATAAGTTGTTTGTATGGTGTTTTCCAATCTATTGAAAGTAACACTTGAATTTGAGGGGTTTAGTTGAGGTAGGTTTTACTATAGCAATATAAAAAGTGAAGTCTAAATCGGTTATACTTTTCCTCAATTTTCTCAGCTACCAAACAGAGGGAAAAAGACTTTTGACTATTGATTGATTAAGAAAAGGATACTGGGATTTCATTATTTTCATCCAATAATTTGGTGTGGAGTTCTGATTGTCCTTTTGGGGCTTTGGTAGTACTGAATTAACGTGGTTATGATTATTTCTCCCATTTTCCAGCTATTGATTTCTGGCTTTGGTTTTAATTTGTAAGCGTGATGCTTGGGTTCGAGTCTTGCCGCTGCAAATTGTAGCTTTCCCCTCTCTTGTACCCTCCCATCGACTGGAGACAATAAAAAACAGTTTGGAAATTCGAAAATGCGATAATATAATTAGATTTACGAATTGTTTCCGTCTAGGCAAAGGCTGCAATAGGTGAAGAGAATAATTCCCTTTTTGACTTGTAAGATCTATATCAGAATTTCGTGTTAGTTTTGTTATGCCTCTGTGATAAATAATCATTTATACCGAACAAATATGCTTAAGTTTACTTCCTTTCTATGGGTTTAGGTTTTTCTTGGGGTATCTGGACCTACCAACTGCGAAATTTGTGCTGATAGGTCAATATATGTAGGCTTTGTGGCAAAGTTGTTTTCTTCCCAGGTGGTGTTCTATTTTTAGATGTAATATTACTTGGTATATTCTGTTTGTTAGTTTTTGTAATCTTGTTGATCGAGACTGCCCTGGAATATGCCTTTTAACACAAGGTCTGAAAATGGTTGAACTAGCTTCTAGGAATTTTCGTAATGTTTCCCTAGTAATCGTTCTTTCGTTTCTTCTGACTTTCTAAGTGATTGATTGTAGTGGATGGCTACCCCACGTTGTGTGCCAACTCTATTGTATATAAAACATGAAATCCTGGTGGATTAGAAACAAGGAAGATGGTTGAACAAGTTCGTTTTGGTTGTTCAGGGCACTACAATTTGTTATGACAATAATGCGAGTGTTTTTTACGTTCTCAACAATTTGTACTTGTTCGTGTTTTTTCATTTAACCGTTCCAGTTGGTTGTTGTCTGCGGGATTAGTGAATCATCCACTAAACTGACTCTATTTGTTTCTTATTTTTTTGATGAGTCAGGGGTTGAACCACGGACCTATTAGCAAGGTACCTGCTGTTGCAACTGCATCTTTGAACCTCGCGGAATTTGCTTCTGTAAATGAAGAAAAGGAGCTTGAAGTCAGAATTCCTCTCTCCATCCATGGTGACAACATCGAGTGCAGCCCCTCACTTTGTGTGAGTACCCTTCCAATGGGGTTTCTGTTACCCTTTTCTTTTCATATCACACTCTCTTTATTTATCATTGTTTTATTTTATTGAACCGAGCTCGTGCATAATGCAGTTATCGGTAACCATTTTGGAATTGAAGACAACCCAAGAACCCTCGAAGATCGTGCAGAGATCAATAGCACCTCATCCTCTCTCACCTCGTTCCACTGATGGTTCATCGATGGAGAGAGATGAGGGTTCTCCCCTAAAAGCAGGTTTAAGAAAAGTAAAAGAATTAACTCGAAGAGTGACGAAGACACGTCGTGAAGAAGAAAGCAGTGATGGGAGGAGTTCTGTCCGAAGTGAGGATGCGGAGTACAATTACCCATTTGACACGGAATCACTTGATGATATGGGTGAAGTGGAATCAGAGGAAGAAGTGAAGGAGGATTCTAGGTTTCGGAAGTCGGTCAGTTACGGTTCATTGGCCTATGCAAATTGTGCTGGGGCATCATTTTACTCGAACACAACCAAAAGCGAAGATGAAGACTTGATCTATTACAGTAATCGAAGAACAGATGTGGGTTTGACTGCATCTGTACTGGATCCGTCATTGCAGCTGAGTTCAAAACGCAGTATCCTCCCCTGGAAAAGGAGAAAGTTGAGCTTCAAATCTCCCAAAGCCAAGGGAGAACCTCTACTGAAAAAAGATTGTGGAGAAGAAGGTGGAGATGACATTGATTTTGATCGCCGGCAACTTAGTTCCTCTGATGAATCAACTTTTGGGGTACACTTCCTTTTTAATATTTTTATGCTATTTTATCATTTCTTCCAAAATAAATTATTTAAAGATTACCCAGCTTCTAAATACCATGGGATTAGCCTGGTGAATGAGGCATTCCTTGCTAGGTGTGATGCCTGATTAATCTTCCCGTCTGTTCCTCTCCTATCCTGTCATGTTTGATCATACCATTATTCCTCTTACCGCTGCATCAACATTTAGCACAACTACCACTCTTAGGAACTCACTTGTTTGAAAACAGATGGTGTAAATTCAGCTCTCTGAATATTAGAAGTCTGCTTTTATCGAAATGAACAGTACCCATAATTGGTGCATATTCTCCTGCATTTAAAGTGTCAATGAGTTGGGTTCTTAGCGATTAACTGAGAAAGAAAGAAGCAGAATTAGTTTTTCCCAGTTTCTATTGTCCCTATGATTGAACAGCATTATCTCATACTCTTAAATTTCCTATCAATCTGGCAGCGGGACAAATCAGAAGATTCATCTGCCAACCGATCGTCGGTCTCAGAATTTGGCGACGACAGTTTCAGTGTCGGCAGCTGGGAGAACAAGGAAGTAATAAGCCGCGATGGACGCATGAAGCTCCAAACCCAAGTTTTCTTTGCATCGATTGATCAGAGGAGCGAACGTGCCGCGGGTGAGAGCGCGTGTACAGCCCTGGTCGCTGTGATAGCTGATTGGTTCCAGTCCAACCGCGATCAAATGCCCCTCAAGTGCCAACTTGATAGCCTAATCCGAGAAGGTTCACTAGAATGGAGAAATCTCTGTGAAAATACGACGTTCAGGGACCGGTTCCCTGACAAGCACTTCGACCTCGACACGGTCCTCGAGGCCAAAATTCGTCCCCTTTGTGTAGTCCCAGAAAATTCCTTCGTCGGTTTCTTCCATCCAGAAGGACTGGAAGAAGAGGAGGTGGAAGGTTTCAACTTCCTCCATGGTGCTATGTCCTTTGATAGCATTTGGGATGAGATAAGTCGGTTCCGATCAGAAAACCCTAGAAATGGTGATGACCCTGTGGTTTACATTGTGAGCTGGAATGACCATTTCTTCTTATTGAAGGTGGAACACAACGCGTACTACATAATCGACACGTTGGGTGAAAGGCTTTCCGAGGGTTGCAACCAGGCATATGTCCTCAAATTTGATAAAGACACGATAATCCAATCTATTCCTCAAGAGACGACTACTAAATCAGCCGATGAAAAATCAGTGGGTGAAAAAGGGAAGAGCGATGACACCAAGGAGGATTCAAGTGAAGGAAAAGAGATTGCCATTTCAAATGATTTGGGTAGTATCGAGGACAAAGAATCGGTTGCGTGCAGAGGGAAAGACTGTTGTAAGGAGTACATTAAGAGTTTTTTGGCAGCGATTCCTATTAGGGAATTGCAGGTTGATCTCAAGAAGGGTTTGATGGCGTCAACACCACTTCATCACCGGCTGCAAATTGAATTCCACTACACACGGTTCTTGGAGCCTGGGGCTAAGCTTTTGTTGACAGAAGCAACATCTGATGCACTAGCTGCATCTTGGGAGTTGTTTGAGGTGAAAGAAGAAAGTATATAGTCTTGTTAATTAATACAGTTAATCGAGTTCTAACCTAATTTCATCCTTTTTTGTTTTTGGCCGTTGTTTTCTGTTTTACACGAACGGAGTTATTTTTCCCCCTAATTGTTCTTTTGCCATCTCTTTGCTTGGGAATGGCGACGACGTAATGGAGTGTAAGTACTGCTATAGCTGCTCTTTTGTTATCTGTCACTCCCGATCCTTATTTCTTTAGCCGAACTTCAAAATTCAACATACTAGGAAGCTTGTTTGATTTCTTGGCCTTGATTTAGACAGAAGTACATACCAAACACACATGCTTTTTACATGGTTCATAAAAAACGGGTATGTCCGCGGGCAGCCAGGCATCATGCCACAGTAATACTCACATTCCATGAGACTATGAGAGGCGGCGAAGGCCTTCGATCTGGGCCTTGATTGAAGAGGGAACAACAGCCTCATCAAATAGCAACGTCCATTGCATAAACCACAAGGTAGTCATCTGGGCATATGAAAACCCCGGGATCAAGAGCATTAGATTGTGTTTAGATGATGGATTTGTGTTTGAATTAGCACCAAGAGAAACAAAATTTCGTAGCGAAACCAATACATAACATTAGCTTCTCCACTTGGTTGTTTCTCTTAACTTCCCAAAAGCCCTCCATAAATCTATGATCCAACGCACAACCTTAGCACACAAAAGATAGATCAAGAGGAAGAAACTTGGCCTCAAAGAAGACCAAAGATAGATGCATAATAGGATTGAATGTTCATCGTATTTTTAGGTGGATGAACAAAATCGAACTCTATTCGATTAAGGTAGACGTTGGAACACGTTGTTGTTGATAGTATTATAAAGAGGCAGTATCCGAGCTTAAATACTATTAGCTAGCAACAAAAAGAATTATCCTTTTAATCTTGGGCAAAGTATGAATTACTTTCCAGGAGTTTTTCTATTTGGCAGATCACCTTCCTGAACTTTATTAATGATCAATTCGTCTCCTTATGATTTTGGAGTAAAGTGCAACTCCTAATTCCGTTAATGGCAGAAGTAATAAGATACTACCCTTTCTTAAACAAAGGGCCTTTACTATCCTTGGAGCGTCTCCAGCGCCCTAAAGTGGTTCATAGGCAATCGGAAAATCCATCTTTTTAAGCGACAGGAACTCATCTTCGCTTCTCTGTACTCTACGAATCGGAAAACCCATCAGCCGATTCCGGCCATCCAAACAAAACAATTTTCCAAATCAAACCAACATTTTGCAAACCCATGCACAAATTGAAAACCATCTCCTCCGCCATGACATGAAACCACTGTCTACAAATTGAAAACTACAAACCGATTGCACAAACCAACAAACCAATTGATAACCTCCAAACACAAATTGATAACTGACGCCAAAACCCACAACCACAAATCCAAAACCATACGAACGATTTTTTCGCCGTCGTCGAGTTCGATTTTGCCGCCGTCATCGAGCTTGTCTTTTGCAGTACCCGAGTTTGATTTTACCATCATGCAAATCGATTCCGCCATTGTGAAGTTCTATTGTGCAGTAGTTGTTGTCGGCGTGTTAGAAGTTGAGTTTCTCGTGGAGTCCGTGAGCTCGAGTTGGTGCGTATGGGAGAGAGAGAGAGCAGTGCTATTGGGTTGCTGGGGGGTGTTGCCCAAATATGATGGGTTTTGATTGTGGGCTATTACGTGGAGTGGGTTTTGATGTGAGGAATATGAAATGGGGCAGATTGTTGGGGTGGGGAACAAGTTGGATATGGGCCGATGGTGAAGGGGCAGGCGGCGACAATGATTCTATTGGTGGGGAGAGGAAACGACCACCATTGTTTGGTATGAAGATGGACGAGAGACGTGAAGAAGGGCAATGTCGTCTTCTTACATTAGAAATGAACTTTATTTAATTTTTTTTTCCTGACCAGTCTTGTAACTTGCACGTGTCTTAAACTTTCCGGTACTTTGGATGAAAAAGGTAACAGTAACACTTTACTTCAAAACTATGGAGAGACGAATTGATCATTAATAAAGTTCAAGAGGTCATCTGCTACCTCCGGGAGGTAATCTGTATTTTACCTTTTAATCTTTATAACAAATTTAAGGATTAATAAAAAAACATTGCCGTTAAAAAAAAAGGAAAAAAAAAGAGAACCAATCTATGTGGCTTGCACAGAAAAATGAAACTCAAATAGCAGTGATTTTCTCATAAAAAGCCCCATCGTGGCGGGAGAAACTGGACAAGATTAGAATTGCCGATCGTTGTAGTTTTGACAACTTCCAGTAGAACAGAGCTCGGAGACAAGGTTGACCACTTCCCGCATGGGTGCTTCGTTCTGTAAGTAATAACAAAATACAGTAACAAATTAGAGTGAATCAGTGAATTGGCTGTGAAGATACAGCATTCCCTTGAATCTCTCTCTCTCTCTCTCTGAATGAATAGAAGGTAAAGAAGAGAATAGCACGGTGAAAAGCCTCAGATCACCCAAGATTTACTCACGTTGAAGAAGAATAATACTCCACCTGTAACTTTTTTTTTTCACCACTTTAAATTTTAGGTTCTCCAATAGTCAACTTATTTGGACTGTGCTTATTTTGTTTTGTTCGGCTATGATATTTTATTTTCCAAACTTAGTTGGAATTGTATATTTTAATCTTGCACGAGTAATTCAGCGCTAACAATATTAAGAAAATTTTAATTTATATAAAAAAATAAAAATTTAAGTACTTTTTTCGAAAGCAGAGGGTCTGTGTGAACCCCATGGGATAGTAGTGTAGCCGCCCATGGCAATAGGTTGTTATCCTGATTGTTTATCTCGACAATTGACAATTTAAATGGAATCTAAGTGCAATGCGTTCCACTCACGAGATACACCATGTGAAATGCTTTGCGGTTAACTAGCAAGAGAATCTCAAGCCTCTAGCTTAGGTCTTAATTGGGTGGTCTCCCCCTAGCAGTTTTGGTTTCTATTTTATGTAATGACGCTATTGGTTATCAATGAAATTCCGTTCAAAAAAAAAAAAAAAACTAGCAAGAGAATCTGCACATTCACGGTTCCTGAAAATAGTAGTTTACAATAGAGGTGGCAAATTGGCGGGTTGATACGGATCACGAGTTAAATATGGACGAGTTGAATACAGGTCAAATAGTAAATGAATTGAAATGGATTGGATCAAGACCGAATTCGGTCTGGTACGAGGAGGATTTTTTCTTCAACAGTAAACTTCTGTATAAGGAATGGGTTTTTTAATTTCAACCCATATTAAACCCATTTTTAATCCATATAAACTTTTGTAAATATGAGTTTACATGCGTTCAATCCATAACAACCATTTTGTTCGGTGTTGCCATTGATCATGGGAGGTCTTTCATATCTTTATGTTAATTTGTGTGACCAAAAAAAAAAGTGTTAATTTGTCTAGAGGTTGCCTTTTTCATGGAGGTTCCGTAAAAGAGGTTTTGCACTGTTCGTCACAGTAATCGGCGGTCTGGATTTTAAATAAATTATTTGTGCAAATAATTTATTTAAAATTTGGACCGCCCAAAACACTTTTGGACGGATGAGATGGTTCACCTCTATAAAAACCTTCTTATATAATATGGACGGATTGAGTTGGATTATAAATGGGCGAATTTAAAAATATGAGTTCTAATTGTCACCTCTAGTTTACAATGTCAAGCTCAATTACTTTAATTGTGTACATCCGAAAACATGACATACTGCACAATGTTGGTGGTTACTTGCATGTAGGGACGGATATAGGATTTTACTTTAACAGTGGCGAAATGTATACTAAAAAAATAAAAAAAAATACATTACAATATGAATGTCATCGACTGTAGGAAAAATTAAAATAACATAATAAAAATTATAGTAAATTATGTTTGTCATTTGCACATAGAGTACGGAAAAAAGAATAACTTTAATTTAATCTATCTACTACTAAAGTGAGGCATTTTGAATTGTGTCCGTAGCTCTTTTATGTCATTAAAAATATCGATGGTAGAATTGGCGTAAAAAATTCTAGTTATGTCATTCTCAATGTATATAGCAAAAAATAATGAAAAAAATTTAGTGGTGACGGGTTTATATAAGTTGAGGATAATTTTTGTTTTTTTACATATAATAATTATATTTTTTAAAATTTTTGTCATGGCGACCGCCACTACCTGACCCTCTTGACTCCATCCTTGCTTGCATGATTTTGCACGGACAACATTTGCATCTATGCGTCGAATACTAAAGCAAATTAATTAATTACTAACATCGATGTTTAGCCGTTTAGAGTGATAACTTTATGTGTTTGTAGCTCACGTGACAGGAACTTCAATTTTGAGTTCAGGAGAAATTTATGGATCTGGGGGCTGTGCTGCCCAGGGGGACAGTAGAGCCTACCCACACCCTCAAAACGATGCCGTTTTGAGAGTAAAATTGTTTGACCTCTTCTCGTCAAAACGACGCAGTTTTGGGACAAAATTGCTGGTCCTCCCACAACTCAAAACGACACTGTTTTGAGGGAAAACTGCTGGGTTTTTTTCTTCTTTTTTTTCCTTCATGTCAACCACAAGAACCCAGCTACAAAACACAAGCACTAAACAAAAAGAAAAGGCAAGAACGAACAAAAAAATCAAATACCAGGAACTCAAACCTTGAAAAACTTAAATCAGAAGTTAAAGAGTACCCATTAATCGGAAATTTGAACTGGAACCCATGAGAAAAACTGAATCTCCAAATTTAGGTTCCCAATCATAAATACAATTCTTCACAATCTCAATCCCATAATCCAGAATTCAAAAGAACACGATCTCATATTCATCGTGTTACCCCAAAAAGCGCAACCACTACTAAAAGTTCTAAAATTGAAAAGAACACAATCTAATATTCATCCTCTCACATCTAGAGTCAATAATGTGAGGGTGGTTGTGTATTGATGATAAAATCAATGAACCCTTCATGGAAGAATGACTCGGTCTCCATGACTGTTTGGATTGATCCATCGATGGTAATATGTCCCGCTCGATCAAATTCCATCTCCTACAAAAATATAGCAAAGTGTATAAAGATGTAAAGTTGTAATCGAAACAATAATTGGAACCAAACAATAATTGACACTAAGTACACTAAAGACCTCTGAAATTTGTGAACTAGAAGATGCTTGAGTTAATAAATGTGCTGTTTGTGGATAATAGGGTGTTCCGTCATTCTTGGAGCCGAATTGTTCAATGCCCTAAAAGTTAGTGAAACATTTGTAAGAATATTGTACAAAGTCAAGACATATATTTTTTTGATATATATTACAGGAAAGTAACTATATACCTGACTGAATTGAGGTTGTGGAACACCTTTTGCCCTTTTTTTCAACTTTTCATACCAAGGCTTTAGTCTTCTACCACCCTTTCTTGCATGGTCTGTGAATTTCTTTTTCAAGCCCTTTGCATTTTTTAAAATAGGATCGATGGAATCTATTCCCATGTCAATGTCGGCTCCACTACTTGACGCATCGTGGCCATGTTTGGAAAGAAAGATATTCTTCACTTGCACTCCCAAACTCGTAATAGTATCCTCCACCAACCTACATGCTTCATCATCTTCAGATGACCAAGCCGCCAATGTCACCATTTTAGGACAAAGATGCCTATATCGCGCCGATATTACAAACTTCCGATCAGTCTCCTCCACCATAACTTCTTTTCCCTTAGATGAACAACTCTTTGCATCTAGCCTCCATCGGGGTAATATGTATTTTTCAGGTATTTCCATGACATTCAATAGCGAGAGCACTTTTATTGCATGACCACATAGAATTCCAAAGCTCTCAAATTTTCGACAACTACAACGAACTCCTCCAAAAGTTTTAGCTCCCAATGCATCAAGTTCCACACTAGCTAACACAACATACTCTCTTTCTTGTCCATGCTTTTGAATCACACATCTAATTTCATCTCCCAACACCTTCGATTGTATCACTTTACAACCAAGGGAGATGTCTAACTCTTTGTGGAACAAGTCGAAAAGATGAGGAGTATACAATTTTGCAGCATGAAGTAATATTGGACAACTTGGATACTTTAATCTAACCATCTTTTCTCTAGAGCCGTGTGCCGCTTCTTTTTCATTGTACCGCTTGTCAAAAATAACTTTATTAAGTTGTGTTAAGAATTGATCAAGATGGAGGTTGGACTTTAAGTGTTTCTTCAATTTGGCATTCAAGCTCTCACTAAGTTGAGTGCTTCTCATCCCTGCTTTATAAGACAACTTCATGTACACATGTGCCCACTTCCTTCTAAGTTCCCAAGTTTTGGTCATCCACTCATTGTCTTTCAAGTTATAACTTTCAAGCAAAGATTCCCAAACTTCTTCTAATTCATTTTCTTCTTCATAGAGAAACATGCACGCATTGAAATCACTTCCAAATGTGGATCCTGCCCCATACAAGTAGCCTAAATGTTTCATTGCATTTTGATTAATGTGAAATGTACACAATCCGTGTTTCACATCCGGCATAACTTGAGATATCACGTTAGCCATTGCTTGATCTTGATCGGTAAAAAATGTGAAAGGCTTCTTCCCCGACATTGCTTCCAAATTTTTTTTGAATAACCACACAAATGATGGGATTGTTTCATCATACATCAATGCAACACCAAAAATCACCATCATACGAAAATGGTTAAAGCTGGTAAAAATAGCCAACGGTCGAAACTCTTTATTAGTTCTAAAAGTCGTGTCACAAGACAATGTATCCCCAAAAAGCTCATAATCTCTTATCATCTCATGGTCCGCCCAAAAGATATTGGTTATCATCTCATCTACATCCAATTGCATTCCGTGAAAGAAGTAAGGATTTCAATTGTTTGTTTCTAAAAATATCTCAACAAAGCCCCTGCTTCACCATATTGTAAATCCCTTCCTCTTTTCGCACGCAAGTAGCTTTTAATATCCTCTCGCATGAACCCAACATTTTCCTTCCCTCCTGATTGGGCACTAATGAGATCATGTGACAACTTAAGAGGTAACCCGGTAGTCTCGGCAATTTCAACAGTTATACCTTGTGACTCAATCAATCCTCTTTGATTCCTCATCATATGGATAGTTTCAGGAATATGTAACAAGTGATTGTGAGTCTCATCAAATCTTTTCACAGTCCATTTCAATGAAGCCCGATCAAGTGATATGTACAAAAATGCTTTGCAATTAGTTCTTGTCTCTAGTCTACCTAGTGATGTCGTTGGAGTTCGTTTATCCACACTTTTTACTCCCTCCTTACTACAAACAAATTTTCTATTAATCATCACTCCGTCCATCTTGCTTTTTGATATGTAGTCTTTTCAAACACAAAACCCTAGAATCCTTCCGTATTCGCAATAGAATCGATACGCAGCATCTTCCTACTCAAACTCCATACCAATACATGGTGTACATTCGTTTACGAACTCTTCATTATGTTCTATAGACCCCTCAACTCTATCTTCCTCCATTTGAACAATAAACAAGTATGAAAATCTAAAATGTATAAAAAATTCATACAGTCAACATTAACTATATTTTAGATCATCAAAACCAAGAGTATTGCATGCTAGATGCCAACTTGCTTGTAAAAGCAATCATATCTAAGCTTAAAAACTAAGAGAATTGAACCAAATTGGATGGGTCGGCAATATTTGTCCGATTTTTCCAATTGTACCCCTGGATTGGGCATCTGCAAAGGTACACCGTAGGGGCAATTTCGTACATTCATAGAGGTCTATTTTTGTAGATTTGCGTGTTGACAGGGGCAATTTCTTCCACGGATTGGCCTTCTAAATTTTGGCTGGGCGTGGACTTCAAATGCCCGACGTGGCTTTTTGTTGGCCACCTATTAACCTGGAGATTCCTCTCCCACTTTCTCTCCCCGATATGTCTCTCTTCCAATTCCCAAATACCCAGGAGACTCACTCCTCCTCCGGCTAGATCACAGAGGCGACCCAAACCGCCCAAAACCTGTTCCCAGCAGCCTCGCCGGACTCTGGCCATTTCCGCCCCCTCGCTCCAACCCCTCGCCACAGTTAGCGAGGTAATACCCCTCGCTTCGCCTCTGTCTCTCTGTCACTCTGTCTCCATCTCTCTCTCCTTGGTTTCACCGGATCCGGCGCCGGAAAATGAATTAGGGGATATCACGCAACAAACGAACGGTCGGAAAAAAGAGAAAAGGTATTCCGGCTAGATCTCATCGGAGTTAGATCTCGCTGAGAAAAAAAAGACGAGGTACTCCGGCCGTCTTCGGCCGCCGGCTGTGGCAGATCCAAGTGAAAATGGTGTGTGTATGTGTATATACATATATATATACACGCGTATAAATATAGGGATTTCAGCTCGACTTTCCCCGGCGAGTTCGAGTTGACTTTCTCCGGTGGGTTTTTTTATTTTCCCAGCGAGTTCTCCGGTGGGTTTTATATGTATATATGCGTATATATATGTGGCCGGAACTGGTTTTGGTCGGTGACTTTCTCCTATATCTCTTCTTACATTTTCGAAACATAGAGAGAGAAATACACATTTCAAAACCCTAAGTGAGAGGTGAGAGATCAGTGATGAAATAGTCAATTTGGTTTCGATGTTTGGGTTGGGTTCGTATAAAAAGTTCGCGGAAACAAACTTCCAATTGTGTATTGTCATCTGCTGTGTTCGTGGGCTTCAAATTGTATACACTCGGAGCGATGTTAACTGGCACTTAGTTGAACTCTTAAGAGTTAATCTTGTTCTTTCGCCATGGTATTTATAATTGCGATTTTGGGTAGCTTAAACAGTTTATCAAGGCATTGAAATAGCGTTCTTATGATTTCGTCTCTGTCAATGTTGCAAAACCAGAGGAAGTTTGAGGTATTGTCTTTGCCTCGGATGGAGTGGGGAAGATTTACGGTTGGTTTTGGGGTAAGGAAATTGAGTGAGTGTTGCAAATAGAAATGCTAATGTAATTGGTTCGTTGCTATAATGAGAAAGTCTTCCATGGACGGTCTATATGTAGTACACATTTGACTTGCAATGCCGTTCATACACTTCCTATGATTTTGTAGATGTTCTGTTGGAATTGCAGCGTAGATTGCTGACTATATAAACGGACATGGAACTAGACATGATGCATGAAAATGGCGTTGATAAACTCTGAGATCTCACCTCTTGTACATTATGGAGCTATAGTAAGCTGGTTGATGTAGGAGTTTAGGGAGGGCAGTGTTTAATTTGAAGGAATCTAAGGAGGTCAATGTTTTGTACATTTGAATTGCCGTTTATACACTTCATAAGTTTACCATTAATTACTTATGTATTTAATTTTTGGAATTTTGGTTGAAATAATCAGAGACCGCGATGTTCGGAAAACCCTTTTCAAGAGCTTTTGTCATTGTGACAGAGCTCTTTCGGTGGCCTTATGTTTTTTCCTTGTCGATTTGGTGGCCAGGGAAACAATGAGCTTCCATGTGGATTTAAATTTTGTGTCAAGGAAATGTTTCTAGGGTTTCGGTGCAGAAAAGTTCTTCTTGCCTATTTTTATTTTTGTTCTTCTTTTGGGGTTAAATATTTCGACAGAGGTGGTGTTTGTGGTCTGGTTTCGGAGACGTCAGAGTAGAGAGAGAAGAAAGTGACAGAAGCCATGGGCGGATCGTGGTGGAGGAGGAGCGACTCTCTTGTCATCTTTATTGTAAGTGCTTCTTTTTTGTTTGCTCATAGAGCTTCTTATTCTTTTGTAATCCATCAATACAATTTTCAGAGTTGTATATGTTTTTTTTTTCCCCTTGTGATTGGTTAATCAAATATTATGGATCTCGCATTGTACGTCACTTGAAGATTTTTAATAACCCCTTTCACTTCTCATACTATATATCAGTCAATTAATTTGTTTAGCATAAGATGAGTAAGATTGCTAATACCATATGTTGGTCGCACATTATGGATGCCGGAGGCATTAAAAATAAGATGTCGCAATTTCCTCTCTCTGATTTCGTTTGAGAATATAAGTATCTTGCTCTGACTCTAGGTTTCTATCTGTTGAGAGTATTCTTGAACTACTAATGCTGTGTTTGGTTGCATAGAAAACTGAAGGAAAGAATTAGAAGACTTGCTTGCTTTAACCCTTCAGTAAAGATTCTTTGTTATATTATTATTATATTTTTGGCGATAGATAAATTTGTTGTATTTAGAATTCTTGTAGAAATTAGTGTTCTCTTATTAATGAGTAAATTATGGTTTGAGTTTGGAAGGATCAATTATTTTATGAACTGGGAGTGGGTTTTGAATGAATTGCTTTGATTTGTTTGATTTACCATTTGAGATGCTACGAAAGGAGATGTGTTTTGTTTGAATTTGTTCACTTTTGGGTGACTCTTGGTTATGCACTTATGCTCACTACTTTGTGATTGCGGATAAAAAAAAAACCTTTGTGATTGTTTTTATGGATGATTACCACATCCGTCTAGGGGTTAAGAAGGTGAGGTTTGCTAGGAATTTAGAGACCGGAGACAATGTGGCTATAAAGATTTTAGACAAGCAGAAGATTCTCAAGCATAAGATGATCGGTCAGGTACTCTCTATCTCTCTTATTCATTGATTCGCCGATCTTTTGAATATACTTGAAGGATTTTGGATTGGGTTGAACAGGGATTCCATGTGGGTGTTCGTCAAAACATATAATAGGTAAAAACTCTTTATTTAGAACAGCATCTGAAGTTGATTCTCCTTTTTTTTGTATGTGCGCTATAATACATAGGTATTGGATTGTGTTCAACGTAGATTTGTTGTGGTTTTGTCAAAATTTAAGATGGCTTAATCCTAATTTTGTAAAGCAGAAGCAAAACATAAAGCCCTTGTTCGGTTGTGAGTTTTGAGTAGTGTTTTTGAATAAAGGTAGAGAGAGAAATGAGAGTAATGATTGTGGAGAGAGGTAAAAAGTAGAGAGAGATAGAATGAAAAATGAGAGTAATGATTGAAAAGTTAGAGAGAGAAAAAGTAGAAAAGTTACTTTTTCCAAAATTTTGGGTTTGGAGTTCCAAACCGAACAAGGCCAAGCATAGAAATGATTGCATCTTTGAAAAAGTTTTTGAGCAGCTTTTCTTTAAAAAAACTTTTCCCAAAAGCAGAATCGGGTTGGCCCAGGGAAATATAAGTGTTTTGGTACTTGCGCTTGGAACTGTCATGACTTCTGATTTCCCCTGATTATATTTTGCTTCAATTTTGGGTTTAACAGAGATCCTGTGAATGGTTTGGCTTTTTTGTAGTTTGAGTTGGGCTTCTAATTTTCCAATTGGTATAATAATTGATTCTGCTTGATTACGGATTTAGTAGGGAAAGCAAGTCCTTTCGTTTCCATACTAAAAAAATCAATTCTTTTCTTCATTAAGTTTCCCTCTAAAATATTGTTTTGCTACATTGTGCAAAGATTGTTCAGGTCATCAAATTTGGTTGTAAATAAGACAAAGACACAGTTTTGGATTTAGGTAAAAATGGTAGGGTGGTTGATCGAGGAAAATGATTTGATCCATACAGTGTTGAAGGAAGAAAAAATGCACAACATTGAAGTCCATAGTTTTTATTTGTTTATACTTCTACTTGAATCTATGTGCAAAGCGCTGAGTGTAGCGGTGAATTGCCAGAAAGAGCTGGACAATCCGACTGTGGGGTAATTTCCTTTTGCTTTCCTTTGATTAGCTTATTTGCTTCTATTCAATGAAATTCAAGTAGAAGGATTGGAGACATTGGATTATCTTGACGACTTGCAGAATATGGAGCAAATTACTAAACAAGGGGACGCAATAACTTTCAATTCAGAAGTAAGTTTAGGAAATCAATCTGCTTTCCCTACTTCTGTGCACATGTTTTGCTGGCATAACATATCTTATTAATGCTATCCAGGTGAACAAAATATACCCAGGATACCTAAAAAAATGAGAATGAGGAGCATCATTCTCTTTCCATTGCTGAAATGGAAGGTACACTGATCACTCAGAAGGTACCTCAAATCCAAACTTTTCACACGTATGTGTGAGTGATGGGGTCGGAGTGTGCCCGATTGATGTGCCCGTAACATTATTGTTTTTTTAAGTAGAAAACTTCTCGTAGTTGTTTGATAAAACATCTAAGGAAGATGTTTGGCAAAATCAATTGTAGTTGCGTATGCACAAAGCATGTCGTGGAATGAGGCTTTGGTGTCCCATCTAGATTTCAGGAGATTGTCTAGTGAGTTTAATGAGTTCAGTTTTAACCGTTTCTGTGTGAAGAATTGCAAATTGTTGCTAATAAATTGATAATTAGTTTAGATTCCAGGAAAGATAAGTTATTATGTTGTGAATTTTAGGGGGATCGCGCATGCTAGCACGCAAAAATCTCGTGCATCTGATGTTTGATGAACATGTGTTCAGAACGTTGAGCAAAAGTCGGAGATTTGGGATTTGAGTGTTGCATTAGTGTTTGGAATGTATAATAATCACATTCAAGATACCAGGCATGAAATTCCTCGTGCAAGCACGAGCCGATCACCTAGTGTATTTAAACATGGCTTATCTCCGTAAAAAAAAAGGCAAAAATAATAATCCCAATGTCTAATGCATAATTAAAAATGCAACCCCAGGACCACAATCCATTTTATCAGTTCATTGATAAAAGGGGAAATCACACTCAAACGAGAATAAGGACAAACATGCGGCATTGGGCTTAGTTGAAGACCGAATGAACAATACACATACTGTAGTGGTTGTTTCGGCGGCTTGCGGCGGTTCGGCGTCGGTGGATCGATCAGAAGCAGGAGGAAATGTCGATGGAGAAGCAACCACAGATGATGAGGGAGGAGGGACTGGAGTCGGTGAGAGAGAAGGGAGAACCCATTGGCGGGAGAAGCAGAGGATTAGAGAGAGATTCGGGGGGAATCTTATAGGGCTTTTGGGTTTACTACTGGAAACTATGTCGTTTCGGTTTTAGGGAAGGAAAAAATGTGTGTCAAACAGGGCCCTTACCAGAGGCCAGCAGTTTTACCCTCAAAACCCTCAAAATGGTGTCGTTTTGAGGGTGTGGATAGGCTCTACTGTTCCCTCTAGGCAGCAGAGCCTCCGAATCCGAAATTTATTCGTTGCCCTTGGGCCAACACGTCACTTTGGATATGTGTTGGCCTTACATCAATCAAAACCTGTCTTATGTCATTATTCTGACACATCAATTCACCAGACACCAAGACAATCCGGAAAGCAACGGCGTTAACATCTACATACTCCCTTGTATTTTTTGATGTTCTTACTATTCTCTCTCCCCCTTGAATTTTCATTCACATTTTTTCCCTCCATTTTAAACTCCGTTTCTTTTCTTCTTCTTTTTTCCAACCAAAGAATTCCCTCGTAGGCCCCCTTAGTTTTTTTTAAAGAATTTTTGAATGGCTCGGATCGGTCGTCTAGTGGCCGAAGAAGGCCCAGAGCGGCCGTCGGTACGATTTCCCAGCGGGGGCTGTTGGTATCACATATCTTTATCAGTCCTTACTTCTTTTTTCTGGAACAAACCTTCTTACTCAACAAAAAATAAGAATTTATGTAAGTTCTGGAACACAATCTTACAAGTTCTGGTGGTTGAATGACATTTATAGAAATAGGGACCCGTTAAAGTTTTATTACGATCTAATGGCAAAGTCTACACAAAATCATAAAACTTTTAAACGGCACTTTTAACATGTCATTGATTTATAAGTATACACTGATCACTTAATTGAAGGATCCGAACCGTTTATTTTGTAGGACTTGTTAAGAAATTTAGGCTTTAAAAAATTATCTTCATCGAATATTCCTAGGTATCTAAAGAAACAAATTTTTGAAAAATACTTTTTTGTATTTATTGATGTCCGATCACAATGATTATTTCGGTAAGTACATTATTTTTAAGTTTAAAATTGAACATAATTCGTAGAGAACTAGCTCTATGGGATGGAGGGAGTATTTTTTTCTTTTTTTGATAATTGTTATCTTTTGCAATTTATTATTATTTTTTTGTCATAATTTTTAGGATTAATCATTAGTATCAACAAGATGATTTGGAAAAGTACAAAAATATGGACTAAAATTAAAAAAAGTTCATATAATGTGACAACAATAGCAATTGTTTTGTACTTTTTCGTATCTACTGAACTTTTTCTTCGGGTCATAATATTTATTTTGTAGTCACAAGAGACAGGTGATTAATTCATACAAAATAACATGATGAATAACAAAAACCAAAAACCAAAAATACCAAAATGTTGGGAGAATGGGTATTTATCTTGGAGGAGTCTTTAATTTTCGCACTTCCTTTTTTGATATCCACTTTCTTTGTATTTTTTAACTTGTCATTGCAAGTGTATGTTTTTTTTTCTTAAAAAGAATGACGCAAGTGTGGATATAAAAATGAAGAGTTTGAAAATTATTTTCCTTTTCTCTATTTCTTTTACACTTGATACAGAAAACTTGATGAGTGTTAACAAAAATTAAGGCGGTGTTTTCGGTAGTGAATAAATTTAAAGAAAAAATTTGTAGCAATCAAGTTGTTAGGTGTTCCCAGTAGTGAATAAGTTATTAAGAAATGTCAAGTTGTTTCCGGTAGTGAATTATAAGTTGTAGATGTGTTTGTGAGTAGAGTTACTGTAACAAATTTTTTTTTTGTTGACAAGTTGTTAGTTACCGCGAACGAGATGATAAAATGCCAAAACTTGTTAATTTATGTGAACAATATACTTAAAATGGCTATGTTTTTTTTTTTTTTTTTTTGCAAATAGCTAGAGCCAGCCTTGATATTTTCGAGGCTTTAGGTGGGATTTTTAAATGGGGCCCTCCATTATGTGTGTATATATATTAGTATTTTAAATTGGATAAGATGGAAAGGCTTTTGGTGCAATGGCATTCTGCCTGTCCAACCTGTGTTAGCATACCTGGTCGTGGGTTTGAACCTCAGCAGGACTAATTAAAGGCATTTTTTGTTGAGGTTCAAAAGGTTTTCGCGTTAAAAACTAAAAGTAGATGGGACTCAAACTTACTTGCATTCCGCGTGTGGAATAAAGACATTTTCCCGCTAAACTATCATCAACCAATGTGAAAAATAAGAGACATACATAATATTTATTATAATGCCAATATTTGGGGGCCCTATAATTGGGTCCAAATTGGGAGACCCAAAGCGGCCGCCTAGTGGGCTTGTGTCTAGGACCGGGTCTGCAAATAGATACCGGAAACATGGTCTAAATAGAGGGAAAAAAAAGTGAGCGAAAAAATGAAAAGAGGAGAGAGAAAAGCAAGGAGATCAAAATTAATAAGACAGGTGTAGGTGGATGTTAACGCCGAGAAATTATTCCTTGCCCCAAGGGCAACACGTGGCCGTGCCACAACACATCCGAGCCGTCCGTTCGGTATCCGGACGGCTCGGATTTAGTGAGAGAAAGCAGAGAGAGAAAGGAGAGAGAGAAAGGAGGAGAGAGGGTATTTTAATCTCATCCGTTCGGTACCCGAACGGACGGCTCGGATCGTGCCGAGGGGCACCACGTCACCCCTGCCCCAGGGGCATTGAATAATTTCTCGTTAACGCCATTGGTTTGTCATTTGTCTTGGGTATCGGGCCATTGAGAATTGTTGATGTGTCAGAATAATGATATAGGATAGGTTTTGATTGGTGAGAGACAACACCTGTAAAAAATAACGTGTTGCTCCAGGAACAACGAATAATTTCTTCTCAATTTCAGAGGTATAGATTACATTCATTCTTATTTTTAGGCAAGTCCTCCTATTCCAATTGGAGGTAAAATCATGTGTAGAATGAAGATGCCTCTATATCGTCACTTTTTTGGGTCTATGAGATCCTTTCAATGGCCGAATATCTACCTGAAATGCCTCTAAACCATCACTTTTTCCGGGTCTCCGAAATCCCTTCAACGACCTATGCTTGTTGAAGGGATATCTACCCAATCATCTTTTGTGCCATTCTGCACAAAATAAAGTCAATCAGAAGTCCTTTTGCTAAATTTAGACCTTCAACGTCACAAATGTCTATATAATGGCAATGTTCACTTAATTCTCGGGTCCCCCTCTTCCCTAATTCCAAAATAAAAGGCAATAGTATATTCTCTCTCACTCTTTTCTCTCCCTGGACCTTTGCCCGTGCATCCGGAAAGGGTATGTTGTTATACATGCACAGGGGGTTCTTCATTCCTTTCGGGAATTTCGTATTTGGCAAATGCTAATCGATGTCCTCGGGGAGTTCGGCTCATTTCCAATCTCTTTAAATGGATTGGAGAGAACAAGCTCTCCAATTTCGGTTTGGAATTTTTTTTCCCAATCACACTTCAATGATTGGAGAGGAGCCGGACTCACCCCGGGGCACAAGTTAGGGTGTAATATTTATGAAAATTTTTTCAACATGTAATGTCATCTTCTAAAAGAATCTGGCCCCTTTTGCCGTTTGCCATTTCTAAAACTTTTCAAAATATCAAAGGCAAACATTCTTAATCTAAGATGTAGTAATACAATTTTTTCCTTTTTCTAATGTTTGCCCTTGATTGTGGGCAAATATCAGAATTGTTCCATTCCTAATCTTCTTATTTCACAAAGATTTTGGAGGAAAAAAAGTAGAAGATGAAGGAATGATTTCCGCCGATGAATGCGTAATCTATTGTACCATGCACGTTTTCTTCTTTGTTTTCTTTTAATTTCTTTAGGGTTTTTTTTACTCATGCGATCACCTTGTTCTAGATCTATAAGAGGAATTTATTTTCTTGTAGAATTTTTTGAAAAATTGAATTCCGAACATCTCAATTAGTTTATGTCGTGCTATGATATTAGGCTAAAGCAATAACTCTGCATGGTTTACATTTTGTTATTTTGATTGGATTTCAGTTATCTGTTATTTGTAAAAAGTATCAGATATATTACTATGGTAAAATATTTAATTGCATGCTAAAATAGTGGAGTAAGGTATATGTATTTTCATTGATGTTTGACTTTCTCTTTAGAAAATCGAATTAATAGTTTTGAAGTCTTATTGTTGGTTCCATATTTAACGCACATTACCTTGTGCCCCAGGGGCACTTGTTAGCAGAACCGATTTCATCTATTCATTATGAGTAAATACAATCTACCTTGTGTGGTTTTTCTCTCTGTAAATTGATCCTTTGGATCCTTATTTGATATTAGCAATGAATTTGAGCCTCAAAAATAAAGAAGGTACGTTCAAATTACGCGTGCACAGCAAAAGTGACTAGTGGGTTCAAAGCAACGTCGCTGGTTCCATGGTTTAAACTTAACGTATTGGTAGTCATTTAATTTGTGTTCCATATATGGTTTTCATTCGTGTGCTTGTGTACAGGTTTAAAGGAGATATATGATGAGGGTTTCAAAAGGTTGCCTCTACAATGTTGTGTTGATAGTTGTGCTCGTCCTTCTGCATGTCGGAGTCTTCTATTACGAAAGCAAAGCAGACGCGGGTGAAGCTATTTGGGGCTCGCTATGCTGGTTTTTAATGTTTGTCTTATTCGTCATAAATCTAATCGTTAAGCCTCATAGTGATCAGGACGGGTTCTGGACTTTTTATAACTCAACCATGATCATCATCCTGATTGCAATCAATGCAATCGGGATTGCTTTTGGATATCTGAAGGAGGCTGACGGGGCTTCGCATGTGTATGCCATTGTTGAAGCATGCGCGGTGGTGACGCAAGACATTCTTTTTTTGGGGCACATTTATGCCGCTGGAAACTAATATGAATGAGACTCATGTCATGTAGAGCGGGCAACTATTGTAATGTATTTACTATAAAAAGAAGAGTGACCCTAAAAATTTCTAATATATACATGGGGCATTATATAACTTGCATTCAGCTATTGTTTTTTTATTATTTTTATTCAAATGACACCGTGAGATATTCTTTAATGACCGATGCCCTCATAATGTATGAGAAATGACTATGACCCCAACTGTGATGTTAATGTTCATTTCACTGATCAATATTATTAGCCAAAAGTATCTTACATTGACAAATTCATCTCTTTTAATAATAAAAGTAATAAAATTGGTTTTTCTATAAAAACAAAAAATGAATCTTTCAAGTAGTAAAAAGTAAATAGTTATACAAAAATTTTGTCATTCCTCATCAAAGCAACTCTTCCAATGTGTGAAAAAGTCATTCGGATTCAAAATAAGGGAGAGCTAGATAATTTTTTTTTATTATTAGAATGGGTGAATTTTTAAATATAAGTCACTTTTACCTCATTCCATCACGTGTTTAGTTAGACAACTATCTATTGGGGTGTCGGTGAGATGCATATAGAAACCGCAATGATTTCATTATTATTTCGCATATACGAGATGGGTATACGTGGTTAATGCAAATCTCAAATGTCAGTGAAATTTACCCCATCTTTTTGTTAGTTTGGATTGGAGATCTATTTTTGAGGAAAGACAAACATATATTCATGACCATAAATAAATTATAAAAAGGACACACTGGTCAGAATATACAACAAACAAAGACAAAATACAAAGAAAAAAGCCGGAAAATGCTATGCTTCTTTTATAGATAAAACAAACTTTATTTAAAACTCGATAGATAGTACATCAAGAAGAAAATGGCAAACATCATTGAAAGGAGAAAATTTGTAACAACCCAAATTCCCATGCACCACACAATGAAAGTCGACAATAAAATCGCGAGTATTATCCGCCACCATCCATCACCAGCTTAACACACTATAACAAATATGGACTTTTATTGCATTAAAGTTATAGCGTTTTTTCGTCTATGCTATAAAAGAAGAGTTATTATAGCGTTCCCTGTTCAGAAACAGAACAGGGAACCCCTCCCTCGGAGTCTCGCGCTCCAAAAAATATGCGTTTCATTAAAGGAGAACAGCGTTCCGCGAAATCTTTAGGGGCCAATCCTTGCCGCCCTAGGTCACCAAAAATTCCAATCGCTCCTTCAAAATCAAAGGCGCCAGATCTCCCAATCACTTCGCGCGAACTGGAGATTAATATCTCAAGCATTGCGAACTGGTTTTGCTCATTAATGGATCAATTTCTCGTGTCCTAGGGCTTCCATCGTGCACACCAGGTTTATTCCCCTCTCTCTCTCTCTCTCTCTCTCTCTCTCTGTATATGTTGATCTAAGCCCTAGCTTGTGCACGTTTAGGTCTGGGACTAATTTTTATCACGAGGATATGATGTAGCCAAACACATTGCAACGCCTCACGGAACTCGTGTTCCGTCTTGAGCACTAATCTGATTTTAGGAATGCCGAATATGATAATTTTGAGTACTAATTTTGCTTTAGCTGTTGCTGGTGTTGAAATCGGGTAGTTACTGGTACTGGGTAAGGGCTGCATGTGTTGTTGATTCCACAATTTTTGATTGTTCAAATGTTTGCATTTTGTGGAGATTTTTTTGGGTGTTTATGGTGCAAAGGGTTTCCAGCCATGGCTCATTATGGACTTTGTCCAATTAACTAGCTCCTCCCAAATTGGTATCCACCCCTCAAAAATCAACTCGTTTCTTGCTTTTCCAAACAGATCATGTGGGGAAAAAAAAAATACAAGGTGATTGTAGCAAGCATAGCATAGCATACCACATCAGCTTAATGTAGAATATATTAGCCTACTCGTTAGTTCGTCGAATGGACTAGGATGGAATGAAAAATTGAAGTTCAATTTGGACTGGTTTTGTGGGTGGGTGTCTTGACACCTTTCTCCCTACAGTTATTAAGGTAAAAGACATATAAGGCATAGAACATTGAATTAGTCATGTTTCAGATTAAAAAAATAGTATAACCTATGTTTCATTACTCTAAATGTTTCATTACTCTATCATGAACATTGACTTGTTCAACCTTTTAGGTTATTTGTAGGTCATAAGAAATGGATGACGATATAACATAGGTGGTCAAGTAATTAAGTATAGGGCCTATAGGCAACTGGATAGCTTCAAATTTTGCCGTTTTGGGATTTGTTTTATCTAAAAACAGAGTTGATACTATATGATCAGTAAGGTTTGCTTCCATTTTATTACTTTAATAGGTTTTAAAGTTTAATACTCATTTTGTTAGCTATATGAGCAATGGGTGTGTATTATTGGGTGTTTAATACTACTTCATGTTTATCCTTGAAAGGTAACATGCATTCCAGTGGATGCAACTGAACTCTGTAGACTTAGAGAAAACCATGGTAGAAAATTAATGATATGAAGAATGCTTGGGGCCAACTCCATTCCTGTGACATAGCTGTTTTATAAGACATCTTTGGAATCACTTCTACCACTCCCGAGGGGTGTACGACTGTTGAAAAATTGAAATGAAAACTTTCTTTCTGTTGTGTACGTATGGCTGAGTTATGTGATGATAGATAACCTCATTACTCTTATGCTTCTGTTTTGTACATATTGGCTACTTCTGGTTGTTGTTATTTGCGATCAGTGCTGCATTGATGCTGCTCTGAATATGACTGTATTTTTTGACTCCCTTTTATGCATATCATATTTATGCCTGATAATTTGGTTACTCCATAGTGTTGATTATGGCCATATCAGTCTTACTGTTAGTAAGTTATATGCACGGTACAATACCTGTGTTGGCATTTGTAAAATTATGGGATTTGTGTCTTAAAGGATGTCTTCTAATTCTATCCTGTCTGTTTACTACTCTTGTTAATCTTGTGAAGTAACTGCATGAAAATGTGTAAGGTGGCCTTTAGTGGACCTCAACCAAATGATTTAGTGATCGTAAGCTCTGTAGTCCATACTGCTTTCTTGTATACTAAAACTTTGAACCTGACGAGAAAATTGGTGGCAATCCCCCTTTGGGACCTTTTCCCTTCTTTGTGGCATGTCTAATGGATGCTAGCACATTAATTTTTATTTGACGCTTGAGTAATCACCTGAATATGAAACTATACTGATAAAGTCACTCAGTGAATTACCTTCTTTTCAAACAACTGATGGTAACTTGACCTAGTTCCTAATACTGATTGGAAGAGATACTGCATTGGTGAGATTTCCCATTACAGGTTTGATTATTCGCATTGGTCATGAGTCTCACGACTCACGACATTCTTGAAGAGTTGTCAATTCCATCTTGTTCTGTGATTGATATTCAAATAAAAGAGTGAAGATTATTCGTAAAGGACAACCGACCTAAGAAACAAGCAGGAGTGTTTGTCTTTTGGGGTTGAGTGTTGAAGGGTCAATGCATGGTAGCTCAATCAACTTATAAAGTATGTCGCTCACTTGGTTATTATTAATCATTAAGGGGTTGAGACTAATAGGTAGTCTTATCCATGGACCGCATTCCAATTCCTTATTTATGTTCAATTTTTTTCCTGCTTCGGTTGTGATCTGGAAACTTGCATATTTTCTGTGCAGATAAAAGCAATGGAAGCTGATCCAAATAGACGGAGAGCACTTTTCTTGAATATAGAATGTATTAACAGTTTGAATGAGGGTCTTTTGTTACAACATGCCACACGTGGCTGCCCAAAGCCAAAGTGGTCAAAATACTTGAGCCTCTTAAGGAGCAAAACTTTTGCTGACCTAACTCGGCCTAAATTTCCAACTCCGGATACCTTGCGAACCAGGGACGATGAGTTGCAACATTAGGTCTCTGATGAACCTGGGAAGCCGCATCCGAAAATCCACACCGTTTTTTCCACAGAGTGTACTCCTTACTTTGATTGGCAAATTGTGGGACTCATTCACAGCTTCCATACGAGTGGCCAACCTGGGAATATCACGAGGCTTCTCAGCTGTACAGATGAGGACCTAAAGAATTATAAGGGCCGTGATCTGGCTCCCACCCACTATGTTCCATCCATGAGTCGACATCCGTTAACAGGCGATCGATTGG
Organism: Rhododendron molle; assembly: GCA_025413875.1. NCBI lineage: Eukaryota > Viridiplantae > Streptophyta > Magnoliopsida > Ericales > Ericaceae > Rhododendron > Rhododendron molle. The sequence continues at coordinate 37,247,816 of CM046396.1, forward strand.
TAATTCTATTGCTGCCCTATGTTTTTTTTTTTTTTGTTTTTGTTTCCTTTTTTGGTATTTCGTATTTGTTGTCCTTCTACTTATTGACTTCTTCGGAAAAACTAAGGTTGATGAACTCCCCTTGTCTGATTTAGCCCAACTGTACTCATTGACTTACTGTTTGTTTGTTGCATTTGTAAGGACTTTCAAAAATATCATTAAAGCTCTAATTTAGTAGCTGCTTGGATCTCATCATGTTGGTCACAAAAGGGACCTATTAAACATTATCTGTTTGTAGTATTAAAAAATTTCGATGTATTAGATTCACTATTTACCCTACATGAAAAGTACAAATGAGGTGAATCCGTTGCAATTTTTTCTTGGAACTAAATTATTATGCAGCTTGTTTAAAGTTTAAACAACTCTCTTGATATTTGGACGTGTTTAATTTCCTACCCTATACATGCACTTCCATCATGCTACCAAAGGTTGGCAAAGGTACATTTTTTACGATACAAAAAGTTGAATATGATGCTAATCGGTTTATATGTGCCACATCGGGTATCCTGCAATCAATAAACCTGCTGCAGTCCTGCATTGGCTCAATCATGCAAATGTTGATGCGGAGTTCATTGTAATTCTGGATGCCAACACCAAATTAGGACATGCCCGGCCCTGAAGTACTGTTAGAGCCGGTACTCTCTAATACCTATTTTGTTCTTTTTGCTCAATGATGTTTTACTGTATGATTTAACTACAACAAACATCACTTTTAATAGCATTATATCATAGCATTTTTTTAGAAATGCTATAAAAGGTAATCAATAATAGCGTTTTCCTCTTAAACACCAAGGAAACACCGAAGGCAGAAATATAGTGTTCCATTTAATCCATCTACAGCGTTCTGCCGCTGTACTGCCCAAATAAGAGGCGAAAAAATGGCTTCGCACCCCCAAATCACATACCCCTTCAAAATTTTCACACGATTTCACTCTGGCGCTCGATTCCAGATCCCTTAATCGTACTGTACGAACTTGCGCGAGTGTTCTCCAGCTGTGCGAACTGTCTATCCTAGGGTTTTGATCGTGAGTTGAAGGTTAGTTCTTGTTCTTTCAGTTCTCCTAGTGTCTGATGATTAACATCTGATTCCATACTAATAGCTCGAGTACTTCATCATATTTCTGCTCTCTCGTTCTGTAGTTGGAGAAGAATCAAAGATCTATTCAGAACTTTTGCACCGATTGAAGCAAAGAGGTCATTGTTCGGATTGTTCGGAGAGTCTTCACCAGGTTTGATTTGATTTTTTTCTTAATTCTTTCCCAAATGCGAAGGTAGGGTTTTAATCTTCCATTATTAGCATTTGATAATGAGTTTAAGATTTCCACAGTTTTTGCACTTAGAGGGTTTGGAATCAATTTGCATTCAGATAATATGTTGGGGCTTTTGGGTTGATTCATTCACGTTCAACAAGTTTGCTTGTGAGGCCACTTCTATACCCTTGGTTTAGGAGAAGTTCAAATGTGGACCCCTTGGCTAGCAATTTTTTCTGTTGATCCTCTATGGCTAGCAATTCACTGCTTTACATTCTTTTGTTTTTGAAAAAGACAAAAACTATGGATACAAAAGATTGGGTACACTGAGTAGAGTCATAAGGGATATGCACAGTTGAAACTGTAATAAACTTGACTAACGCAAGGAAGCAAAACATAGAGGCAAGGAAGCAAAACTTTTTTTTTTTTTTTGACATCGAAGAAGATCATATATATAAATGAGAAGAAAGATTACAAGGGTTTAGCAAATACAAAACAAAATACAACTGTGCTATCGCCTAAGATAGAGGGCGCCGGCGACATGCAAAGGCCATGAAGCCTAAGGAATAGAACACAGTGTAAATACAGGAACAGAAAGAAACTAAAACACAAGACAACCAAACAACACCCCACCGCCACGAGCAAGCCTCAAGAACACATACCAAGGTTCAACCACAAGGACGTTCCAACAGTACCCCAAATGCCTTCCAATCTTCAAGTCGTAGACATCACCTAAAGCACGACTAAACCGCTGGCCGGATCCGCCCATCTTTAACGATGGCCGACACAGATTAGTTAATCACAAGCAGAAACCACAGCCTCACCCCAGTAACCTGCAAACAGACATGCATGCAAAACAAAATAGAAAAGAAAAGAAAAGAAAAACGATCGGACCAGTTGGGGAAGGGGAGAAAGAAGAGGGGGAACCAGATCCGATCGGAAGGACAAGCGACAACCGATCGAACAGGGAAAATGGAGAAAAGAAGGGGGAGGCGATCGGTAGTTGCTTTGGGGAAACCTCCGACGCTCGACGGGGAGGGGCGGTCAGAAGAGGGGAAGTCAAGCAATCGGAGAAGAAGAGAAAATGATGCATGCATTCCGGAACGGCTGAAGAAGAGGCTGGGCACCAAACAGAGATGGACGAACCCACGACAACACGATCGGAACAACGAAAGAAGCTAGATGAAGCACGGCGGAGGGAGAGGGAGCTGAATGGGTACTTATTTAGAACATAGAGATGAGAGGGAGGGAGGGAGAGAGAGAGAGGGAGGGGGGGGAGGAGCCGCCCCTTCCCCAGACAAAGCCCTAGAGCGGTTTCGAAATCCGGTGGCTGCTGGATTGGAACAAGAACGGAGGGAGAAGGGAAAGGTAGAGAGAGGTTAGAGCCTCTCCCTCTAAGACAGTGTGTAGTTTGTTGATTTAAGGAAGCAAAACTTGAAACTGTAATATGTCTGTAGACATATTGCACTTGCAACTGGTTTCTGTCTAGATGGGAATCAAATATCCAGACACTTGGTGACGTGAAGCATGTATAATGTGTGTTCATTTTACGGTTTTTAGGAGAACCTTGAAACAACTAAGAGGCACAATCATAGTTTTTAATATCGGCCGGTACAAACTGTATCAGCCGGTTCGTACCGGAATTTGAGGGTTCCGGTTTGGATATAGGTCGGTATAACGGGGAGACTAGAAATCACAGGTGAATCGGCCGAATACGTATCGGTCTGTAACGGATTCTTGTGGACTGGTTCGGCAAAAAAAAATAAAAACAGAGCTTGAACACAGTGAACAAATTGTTGAACCCGTACATGCACCCGATCCCGGAAACCGAAACCCTAACCATATCCGCCCCAATACCCGAACGGGGAGAAGACTGGTGAACCATAACCGAATTGTACGGATTTCGGGTAGTCCCCGAACCGATTGGTTACCGAATTTGGTACAAAATAAAAACTGAGGAAGAAAACCTCAACCAAAAAACAGAGAGAGAGAGTGTAAATTGCTTCTGGAATACCCAACAAAAATGGAATACAAGGTTGGAATACCCAACAAAAATAAAAAATGAACATCCGAAATCACACCCAAAAGAACACATATTTGCAATCAACCGAACATACTGTTGCAAAAAAATCTCTAACTTTGCTTTAATCCATGAGAAAGAGACTTATGGCCGAAGGAGGGACGATGATCGATGGCGACGGAGAGAGAGAGACGTCAGACGGAGAAGAGAGGCTTTGCGTGATTCTGTGAGAGAGGCGAGAGAGGGTGTGCCAGATCTAATTTCTGTGAGCCCTAAGTGACCGACTGTTATGCTTATATATAAAGAGTTATCACACTCCAGGTCCTTAGACCTTAACACATGCAACAATTTGGTCCCTAACATTTTTAGAAGTGTTCACTTTAACCCCTGATATCTTTTAATGGGCTATTACATGTCTTAAATTAATTAAAATGTGATAATTTAAGCCAATATTGGGGGCAAAAGTATATTTTTCAAGTTTTATACATGTTGATGATTTTTAAAAATTCATGACCGCGACACCCGATTTCCGCGACGTATCACCGATACGTTCCGATACCGATATACCGTGACCGATACCACGACGGCGACCGATACCGCGATTTAAAACTATGGGCACAATTGAGGGGGTTACTTGTTATTCTTATTGTTCAACCATGGTTTCCCCTTCCATCGTGGATATACGCACACAATATCGTTTGTCAAACCACAAATTTCATGTGTAATGTTCTTGTGTTTGTTGGTGTGCTTTCTTTCATTCATATTTATTGCTCGTGGTATATTTGTTTAGTTCATGTTGTTTGCATAATAAGTGGGATCACATGTCTCAGGTGCCCTGTGCTAATGTTATGGGGTGTCTTATGTATTTGCTTGATTGTACCAAGCCTGATATATATTTTATGCAGTCAATGTGTTCGTTAGGTATTTGGCCTATGGAGCGCACCGACACTACTAGGAGGTCACTGTACCACTTTTATCTGTGTCAGACATGCCCGGGATACGCCAAATTACATACGGGATTTCACCTGGTGTGTCCATTAAATTTAATAAGTATTTTGAGTTGGGAGAAGACAGTGAAACAGTTGAGACATGCAGGGACACGGGAGGACACTCGGAGATGTGGAGCATATATAATGTGCATTCATTTAGGATATTTAGGGAGAAACTTGAAAGAACTAAGAGGCTCAACTGAGAGTGCTACTGTGGATCATTGTAATTCTTATCGTTTTTAGAACGCTATAGAAATTTTACATTCAATAGCATTTTTAAAACACTGTAAAAAGTCTATATTCTATAGTGTTTTAATAATGCTGTCTTATGTCCAAGACTTTTAACATCGGCTAATACAGCGTTCGGAAAAACTCTATCTATACCATTTAATAGCGTTTTTCAAACGCTGTAAAAAGTGATTTTTCTTGTAGTGACATAAACAACAAACAATAATTGATAAGCCATTCCCACTTCCTTAAATATTTTTACATAACTCCTCACTTACACTTTCCGGTACACGTACCCTTCTTCTTATGTATACCTTACTCACCTTCTCATCTTTCTCTTCCTTCCATGTCACCCTTTGTAAAACCCAGCTCCAGCCTTCTCATTTCCTCACGGCACTTTGTCTCTCTTCATATATGACCACTTTTTCCATCTTTTAGTTCTTGTCTCCATCCATTTTATGGTCCATGACGTGCGACTGTTTACACAAGTGTTTTGTTGCATGCAGTTGTGAGTCTAGAAATTGTTACATATGGGATCATATACAAATATAATAATATATAATAATTAACAACTTACTATCTATTTTATAAAAAAAATAAAGTTTCAAATATTGTGTAAACTTGTATACATATATATACCAATGATTTGAAATCTTGCCAAGGTAAAACTAAGAACCATATATAGGTTTTAATTAAATGGATCCTAAATTAAGAACCTAGCAATAATATAAATGAAGGTTTATATATTATGTCAACTTACATAGTAATATATTGTTACGGGATAGTTATTTGTCAAAATTAAAAACCATAAATTGTTATATTTTAACTAAATGAAATTGATCCCATAAAAAAAGTTCAACTGGAACCCAATACATGTTAGAAGTTTTACGTACATGGTGTCTAAAGAAGCTTTTTCTTAGGAACGATGGCAGCGGTTACATCAGCAAGAGCGCTTCAGTCTCAAATGAAAGCTAAGCGGGAAGAAGGTTACTTCACTTCAACAACCAGGCAGAAGAGCAGCGGTGGAAAGGCGCCGTGTATCTTGCAGAGTATTCCCTATTGCTTGGGAGGGTTGGGCAGTTGAAGGGCCACATGGTAGTCTATTTTATTTGTGCCAGTTATCTCTATTCACACGGTTCAATTTTCAAAGCAGAACCATGTGAACCATATACATATATATATATAGAGTTCCATTCTATTGAGGACCTAAGTTGCGGACCACCCCATTTCTCCTTTTCCCTATTGAATTTTGATGATCCGAGCCGTTCAATGTGTTCAGAACGTGATTTTAAGGGCACCCGTGAGAAATCGGGAAAAAAAAATGTCTGGGAAGGACTTGATTTGAGCAGTTTTTATTTGAACCGTTCAATTCAGAATAAACAAAAACTGTTCGGATGAAGCCCTTCTTGGTATTTTTTTTTGCTGATTTCTCGCGAGTACTCTTAAAATCACGTTCTGAACACATTGAGCGGCTCGGATCATCGAAATTCGATCGGAAAAGGCAAAGTCCGCAACTTAGGCCCGCAACTTAGGTCCTCAATGGTCCCCTTCTATTGCGGACTTAAGTTGTGGACCATCCCATTTCTCCCTTTCCCTATTGAATTTTGATGACCCGAGCCGTTCAATGTGTTCAGAACGTGATTTTAAGGGCACTCGCGAGAAATCGGAAAAAAAAATGACCGAAAAGGACTTGATTTGAGCAGTTTTTATTTGAACCGTTCAATTCAGAATAAACAAAAACTGCTAGGATGAAGCCCTTCCCGGTATTTTTTTTTTGCTGATTTCTCGCGAGTACCCTTAAAATCACGTTCTGAACACATTGAGCGGCTCGGATTATCGAAATCGCAACTTAGGTCCACAATGGAAGCCACTGTATATATACATATATATATGTTTCTCTCTGTTCAGTACCTACGAGTGAAATGCAAAAGCAGAGGAGAAGGGTGGGCAGAAGGGAAGGAGATCCTCATACGAAGTCGCACACTTGAGCAGTGCGGGAGACAGTGAAATTGAATCCCATAAAAAAGTCGGGTGCCGCTATTCGCAGCTACGTATTTTCTCCCATAGCCCGTTAAAAATTTCCAACTATACTTGATAGTTAGTTATCGAAATTGAAATACATTTTCAGTACCCAATTACCGAAATATAATCTTTTTTTCAACATCTATTTACCGAAATGTATGTATTAGCAGTTGTATACCGAAGGTTGAACATATTTTCGACATGCAGTTGCCGAAATATAATTTAGTTTTCAACAGCTATTTATCGAAATGTTATTTATGATTTTCAACAACTACCTACCGAAATATAGTGGGTTATGGGAGAAAATATGTAACTGCGAGTAGCGCCACCCAAAAAGTCCTACTGGAATCCAATACATGTTAGAAGTTTTACTTGCGTGGTGCTTTATTGAGAGAGGACTTATTTGTATGGATGGTCCCCAAAGTATTTTTAGAATGTCAATTTGGTCCTTATATATAAATCGCGTCTATTGCATCCCCAATGTTAACAATATGTGTTTAAATGGTCCCCGAAACTAACTCTGTTTCCTTTTGCCGTCTATAACGAGGGCATTATAGTCAAACCCCCAACCCAATTCCCCACTTTACCCTTCATTTCCCCACACCGTCCCTCATCGACCTCTCCACCCCCAACCCACCCTCACCAATCCTCACCGATCAAATCAAACGCGCCGCCTCCACCGTGTTAATCTCAGAAGCAGAGATAATTAAACAGCTCAAGTTCAAAGATGATATTTCGTCCTCGAATGAAAACAGCAGCACCAGCATTAAACAAGAAACAACCAAACGGGCTTGATTGAGAATAACAGCACTTTGACCCACCCCACAGCAGAATTTCCAAGCAAAACAGAATTGGTGTTGAACAAAATCTTCATAAACGCTTCAGCGAACGATCAGTGGGTGTGTTTACAAATTCCTACAGAAGAGGAATTCTAAGGTTTCGAAAACCCGAGCGAAATTAAATGAAATCAGATGAAATTGATAGATACAAGAGTATATACACGCTGGAATTAACCTCTGAATTTTCCTTAGCATTTGTACATGAATTCCCAGGGGTTAAAAGGTGGGTGGGTGGGTAGGCCAAAAAGAAAGGAGGAATTGCTTTACATTTGCTTCGATGGTTCGTCGACGTCTCTTTTTCGATCCAAACCCCAAAACCCCTTCTTTCCCGGTATGAAAGGCGAGAAGCACAATCGATCTCAGATCGTCAGCGGGCGAAGCTTCAAGGAGGCTCTGTGAGACCTTTAGCTTCGAGAGAGCTTGAAAAGTTGCCGGTGTCGGCCCTTGCTTCAGATCCGAGCGAGAGGGAACGGGGGGAGAGGAGGGCAGCGGTCATGGGAAGGGTGGCGGTCGGGGTGAGGAGTTGGAGGGCGAGGAGGATACCTGTAACCTGTTGGGAGGAGGTTGGCCAAATTAGCGGTGCCAGTTAGAGTTTGAAGTGCTCGTTGGGATAGGTACGGCGGAGGCTGATGGGGTTTGGGGGATTCTGGTGGACTGGGTTGTGGAATGTTTTAGACGGCAAAAACAAACGGAGTTAGTCCGGGGACCAATTAAATGTGTATTGTTAGACACGATTTTTATGGTGGGGATCAAATTGACATTTCAAAAATACTTCGGAGACCATTTGTTGTGAGAGAGAGAGAGTATTTCCGAATTACCCAAGAGAGAGACTGAGAGAACGAGTAAGGGAGCAAGAGAGACTTACCAAATTTTGGGAAAATTATTTGATGCTAACGTGTCATGGGTTCATACCGAAATTTTGGCTTATTGACATTTTTGGTTCCCAAAGTAATACTCGCGTTCTGTTTTAGTCTCCAACCTACTAATTGCACGAAATTGGTACCCAATGTTTCAATTTTGTGTTTAAAAGGTCCCCACTGTTAACTCCGTATCCTCTCTCCGTCAAAATGATTGGGAAAATCACAAATATCATCCTTAAGATTTATAACTACATATCAGTTAAGACCCTACCATATTTTTTATAAAGTTTATTCAAATTTTTTTCGCATTTGTTTGTTTTGCATTATTTTTTTTGAATTATTGATTCATCTCCACGAGAGGAATTCAAAAACTAAAATTTATTATCGAAAGTAATTTTTTTTGAATAAATTATGACAATAATCCAAAAAAATTTATGTTCCGGCCACCGCCGCTCGTAAGTCACTTACCATTGCAATCCCCCTCCAGTCCAAGGATGGGACCAGGGGGGTCTAGTAGCGGCGATCGTCACGACAAGAATTTTAGAAAATGCAATTATTATATGTAAAAAAAATTATGCCCGACTTATATAGTCTCGTTACCATTAGATCTTTTTAGTATATATTTCGTCACCGCTAAGGTACAATCCTGGTTCTATCCTTGCCTGCCACCTTTGGCACTTCAACCCCCCATAGCCATCCATTCAAGTCACCACCTTTGCAACCAGTTTTTGTGGATTATTGATTTGTCTTGACAAGAGGAATCTAAAATCTAAAAAATTAAGATAATTTGCTTTAAAAAGTTCATTAAAAATCAACCAATGATAAGTTTTTAAGTTTGATTAATAAGTTTTTAAACCCAAAACCCCTACCCTAGGGTTTAAGCCTTGGGGATTGAAAACTTATTAACCAAATTAATTTTTTTGGAATAAAGACAAAAAAATTTATCATAATTTTTTTGTGGATTATTGGTTGGTTTTTATGAACTTTTTAATTATAGTTATCTTAATATTTTATTTTTTAGATTTCTCTTGTCGATACAAATCAATAATCCATGAAAAATAGATGCAAAACTAAAAATGAAAAAAGAAATTGAATAAAGACAAAAAAGTTATCCAGCTTTTTGAATTCTCGAAAACATGCCTTAATAAGGTGTTATCTTGCAGTTAGTGCTTGCACTCGGATTTACGGTTTCATGATTAGGTATTTTGATCCATCTTAGATTTTACTTAAGAATGAAAGTTATTTTAATTAGCCAATAACTAATATTTAGGGAAATTTATATAAATGGTTCTCCTAATTTCATCCGAGTCTTATTTTCTTCCTCCAAGTATCAATTACAACTCTTTTGACTTTCAAGTTTGGTTTTTGTACCAAATTTGTCCAATTGATAACTTTTGTAAGCCAAACTGAATGAAAAAAATCAGATTGATGACAGTTTAGACGTTGCAGTTCGTATCAATTGGACCAAAAGGCTAAAAAATATGATTTTTTCCGTCCAATTGGGCTGACAAACGTTATCAATTGGACTAACTTGGTACAAAAACCAAACTTGAAGGTCAAAAGAGTTGCAATTGAAATTTGGAGGATGAAAATGAGACTCTAGTGAAACTAGGAGGACCATTTCTAGAAATTTCCCTAATATTTTTTATCTTCTTTGTTGTTAAGTAGCTATTCATATTGACAGAGACTATGGAAAGGTAAGAGGTTTTTTTTTTCTTCAAAAAAGAGTTGTTTTTACCCTCTTCTGTTTTTTTAAAGTCATTTTTACCCTTTCTGTTAGAAAATCAGATTCTTTTTTCAGGTGTGTTTGTATTTTTGACTATCCTTAGTTGTGTCAGTGGCTGTCTAGCTATGTTATAGTTACTTTCACAAGCAATTTAGGCACTTTTCCGAATATCATCCATGTAAAGATCCGTTACACAGAAGAACATGCAATTGATCATTTGATCATTTAGGTATCAAAGAGTACCAAAAATCACAAGCATCCAAGTAGCGGATGACACAAAAGTATCACAAATATCCAGGTCACATTAATTTGAAATTTTCTAACAGTAATAAGAATGTACGTACGTACTTAGCCAAAAAATGAAACAAGTACCGTGTACGTGATGTTCGAAAGGTATCACAAATAACTGATTGTTAGACAGGGGTGGATGTATTACATGCGATTTCAGTATTATTTCCGTGTGTTGATTATTCGAGCCTTATATTGCATTCAAGTTCAGTATTTATATGCATGTACTGATTGTTCGAGCTGTGCCTTCAGGCACGGGCATGCGCTAGTGTATATATATAAAAATGAGAATGAAATCATAAGTGAAAAAAAAGTGCCGGATGAAAACTTACGAAAAATAGCACCTAAGGATGATTATTTAAGTCTCCCATTTAAAAACCCTCTTCGGCATCTAAAATCAATTTCTTAATTTTGGCCAAAATTAGGTGTAAACAAGTCCATGAAAAATTAAAGCACCGTAGTAAGATAGAATTTTTCTGCCATGGGGTTAAGCAACCCCATAGCTCATAGGGAAAATTACCGGCAGGCGGTGTCAGGCGGATAAAAATTGCCAGCGCATGGTATGAGCTCTTAAAATCACCACTGTCATGGCATGAGGAGAAGTATTCACCAAAACATGGTAGGCCTGGTTGAAATGACAATTATGCCCTCCCATATATTATCTGTAAAATGCCCTAATTTTCATTCCCTCCCAAATCCATCGCTTTCTGATTCAACCGTTCCCTTCATCCCTCCGCAGCTCTCGACCCTCTCTCTCCAGGTAGGTCTCTCTCTCTCGCTCTCTATTTCCTATCTCTATCTCTCTCTCTCTCTCTCAGTCTCTCACTCTCGTAGGTGCGTGTGTGTGCTGTGTGTATTCTGTGAAAGTACACAGACAAAACCCCCGTAGGTGCGTGTGTGTGCTGTGTGTGTTCTGTGAAAGTAGACGGACAAAACCTCACTCCAAACCCCCCCTCTCTCTCACACACACACAGACTAGCAGTATCCAGACATTGAGACAAATTTTTGGTTGTTTTATGCAGATATTGGCCCACATTGTTGTGTGAACCCTGATTGAAGGTTTGACAGAAGCTACCTTGGTCGAGTTGGTGAGTTTGCTGTATTATGTCCATATTTAGGTCATTGTGTTTGATTTTGGAATAATGCTACTCTCGGTTTAGTGCACATTGTTGTTTGGAATGAGGGTTTGTTTACAAATATAGTGTAACCACCTGATGAGAACAGATTTTATGGTTTCCATGGTCGGTATAGAGTTTTGATCTTTAGGATTAGGTAATTATGTCCTTACAGAACATGTATGTGGTCTGATTCACATTTCACCTGCAACCAAAAAACCTCCTGATCTGAACAGAGTTTTTGGTCTCCATGGTCGGTATAGAGTTTTGATCTTTATGATTGGGTGATTTTGTCTTTACAGAACATGTATGTGGTCCATATTCACATTTCACCTCAAACCAAAAAGCCTGGTAGCTATTTCATTAAGTTTGGAAAAAGGACATTTGAATCTCTATCTTAGAAGAAATTAGGGCATGTTGACCGTGTTCCCATTATTAAATTTATTGTTGTTGAGTTGGGGGAAAAAAAATCATGCCCAAGCTTAAATCAAGGTAGTTTTGTTCACCTTTAGTTAAATTCTTTGATTTGTCCTGTGTTTTATTGAACTGAAAGTGGAAAAGATTTGTGGGTTTTGATTGATGACTGAGTTTGGTCTTACTATTCTATTGGAATGTATTTTATATAAAATCCTAACCTAAACTACCATGCAAACAGTTAGAAATTGGCGTGCAATTGGCAAAATTAGAATGGACATTGGAAGAAATAGGGATGAAATTGAGTAGAGAGTCTGGAAATATATAATTTCCCTCCCCTTTGTTTGAATCTCCTGAACAAGCATTTTCAGAAATACGTTGTACGCCAAAGCATGCCTTATCAGCTAGGTATGAACTGTGAGCAAAAGCAGAGAGGGAAGAGGGCCAAAAGGGGAATATATCAGTCGCAAATGAGTTGCTGTGAGGGCCGACGAACTGGTGGTGGTGATAGAGGAGGATGGACTGACAAGTTGCTGGTTGGAGATCCGAAGATCACTTTCCCTCTTCCCTCACAATGCCTCTTGTTTAGCTGCATTGAAATGAAAACTAACCAAACCTTATTTCCTTTTTTGCTAAACCGCATTCAAATCATCGCTGAATCTATTTTTTGTAAGTTGCATCCAAACACAAAACTCATACCGAACCCTCGAAACCCAAGAAAGTAGACTTTTCAATAGGGGGAACAGGGGTGTTACGTCACTGTATAGTGAGAGATATCGTAAGTGAGAGTACACTGTTTGTGAGACAGAGAGGCTGTTCGTAGGAGATGGGGGCCAAATTCTGGGCCTTGATTGTAATGCCATATTTGTAATTAAGTTTAAAACTATGGGCACTTTAATGGAAAGAGGACAAAGCTGAATCAACACTTGGATGAAATGAATCTCACGCTCGAAACCCAAAAAAATGTGTTTGTATCGGGTCCACACCCTCGTGTTTTATTAAGTTGATTTTTAACTTTCATTGGCACTTCATTGAAGGAAGAAACCATGGTTCTTGAGTTGACTTGCATAGTTTAACTCCTCTGAAAATAATATTGACGATGAATTGGAATATTGTTTGGAACTCCAAGAATTAGATTATTCTCATGCTTAGTTTTTTTATTTTTAATGGTAGGGTAGTCATGGCGTGTAGTTCAAATAGTGGTACTCCAAGTCTTATGAGGATACGACTTTGCAACCACGGCAAGGAAGTGGTACTGCACACCTCTTGGACTGAAAAAAATCCGGGTAGGAGGTTCTTTGGCTGCCCTTTCTGGGTTCCTGGTGCGCCAAAGAGGAATGCTCCACACTGCGACTTCTTCGAGTGGTTGGAGGTGAGATAGGTGAGCAAGAGAAAGTGGCTCGTCATAAGTCTGAAAGGGACACAAGATCACTCCATCAGCGTATTGAGGAATATGAGAGAATGATGGAGGAATATGAGAGCAAGATGGACAAAAGTGAATTTAAGTGTAAGGAACAAGAGACCAAATGTAAGGAGTATAAGAGAAAGATGAAAGAAATGGAGAAAACGATTAATGATTTGGAGGCCAAGGTGTGGAAAACCACTGGAATGATGTGGGGAGAGTGGGTTGCATGTTCCATTTTGGTGGTCATCATTTTTGCTATGATCTCAACTGGACGTGGGTTTGAGAAAATGTATCCCCTCAGGCCACGTTGAATGAAGGGTCGTATGCTTTGGGTTTAGAAGTTTGTAAAGCGGGACTACTAAGTGGTCCCTTTTTGTAAGAAGAACATGTTATGGTGTAATAGATTCTGGAGACAATTAAGCTGGTTCTTATATGTAATATGTGAAGAAACTATTTAGTATTGAATTTCTGAATTATATATATATATATATATGTTTTTGTTGGCATTTATATTTGTCCTCTCCTTGTCATGAGAATCGTTTGCACTTTGCATTCAATATATTGCTTAGATAAAACCTTGTATCTTGTACCATCCAAGTGATGGTACAAGTCATAATATTGGTCAACTAGAGCTCAAAACTTGAAATCTTTTACACCAGCGTAGCTTAGATGAGGAGCAGAGGGTACTGAAGCAAACATTTGTTTCAGAAGGGTTTATAAAGTGGTCAATCCTCTTTTCGGTGGGATGTACATGTATTGTCCAGATAGGCACTGACTACATGCTATTGTAGTGTTGCGAAAACAAAAGATACGAGTACACACACTAGTTGGTCACCGTGATCTAAATTTTTACGTACCAGTTGGTGAAATGAAAGAAAATTGAATTAGTTTGTTTATTGGGAGTGCCTGGTCTCAATAGTATCAGAATAAACTGTTAATTACCAAATCTGTTACGGCCCATAATTTTAATTTATTTTATTAATTATTTTGGCCATTATTTAATTGGGTGTTATGGTTGGATCTTGATTAATTATTTTTGCGTACACAACGGATACAACTGTCGTTATTATAACTACAAGGGTATGAACTTAATTAACCATAGTAATTCAATTTTTACCTCAGTTAGAATTTTAAATATTTTGTTTAACTAAATGGCTATAATTGTGGGTGTTCGTGATTACTGGGTAGTTTTATAAAGTTACTTGTTATGAGATATTTTCACAGGGTAGGGTTTTTATTTGGAGAAAACGTGGGTCAGTGGAAGTCATTATATTAGACTAGGGTTGTTTATTTTGAGAGAGAGAAGTTGCGACAGTCGAAATCGAGAGCAGCGATCAAGGGTTTCGGAGTGGTCTTCTTTGAATTCTCTGAGGTAATTAGTTTTCATCTACTTCGTTTTCTAATCTGCCGCTTCACAAAGCCATCAGGTCTTTCAATTGGGCTCTAGTTTTTAGTTAATTTATTGCTTGTACGGTGGTGTGTGCGTGGGAACATCATCTGGTGTGGCAGTGCGTGGTGATCTAGGGTTGTAATAATCTGAGATGGGATTTCGATGTTGTTCAAGGTATTGGAGAGAGTTCTTTGTTTAATAATTTTGTTACTAAATGCAATACTAGTTTCGGAATAAAAGGTTTTGGACTGATATGAGTGCAAGTGCTTTATACCTAATTTATTGGAGAACGAAGGTGATTATTTGGAAGGGGTAACAGGTGGTGTCATGGTATTGTTTTGGGAAAACAAATATCTCGTTTGGTGGTGTTGTAGGTGGATTCTTGGAGGCTACTGTTGGCTTAGGTATATTTAGGTTGGGGTAATTTCAGTGTCCTAGCTTGTGTTGTTAGTATTATATTAAAATTAGTTAGTTACTCGTATGCTCTGTTTTGGTGTACAGGGTAGTCTCATTTTGCGTTGTTCGATCGTACTACTTTTGGACTCAGGTGAGTGGTTAAGCATGTTACATACTTGCAAACTTCTCCGTATCCCTTAAATTATTGTTTGAGAAAATTTAATGATTGAAATTGGGAACATATATTTGTTTTATTTGATTCTTGAAATTGGCATGCGGACTGGTGAAACTATTTATTGTTCGGATAATCTTTTGGTGAGAACTTTATGGATATTATTGGGAACATTTTGGAAGTCCAGGGAAATTAATCCTCTGTGTGCGGGTGACTCTGGCCATTAGGGAAGAAACCGGATTAGGCCGGTGACCCTAATGCTCAACGGTTGTTATTGACCGGATCATTCTTAGGGAAAAGTTCTACGGGCTGCCTACTCGTGGTGACTCTAAGTTTTGATATTGGATCCAATTTTTGAGACATTTATTCACTGGCACTTGGTACTTTTTGGTATTGGTTGTGGTTCCCCGTTGTTGTTGGAGTTTGGATTGTTATCACCATTGAGACTATTTGGTAAATGATTTATGGCCTTATTTGTTGATTCGAAGCACACCTTCGTATGCCAAAATATGTTAACGTGATAATCTATTTTTAGCCATGTTTTGGAACTGTATTATTATACATGCTTTACTACTCACTGAGCTCGTCAGCTGACGGATTTATTCCAACTTCTTTTTCAGGCAAGTCAGGCAGTTAGGCAAGGACTCTGGTGGTAACTTGGGGATTTCTTTCTGTTTGACCTCCATAGGGTGTCTCATCCTAATTTCATTTTATTAATCGCTTCCGCATTTGAAACTTTTGACAGATAATGGATTCATTTTATTATGGTTCGATCACTGGATAATATTTGGATTATGGGATGCTTGTGCCCCATTTCTTTTTGTGAAATTTATTGGTTGGGGATGTTCTAAATAAAAAAAAAAATGGTTGACTGTTTGGTGGATCTTTGCTTGGGAGTTTTTATAAAATTTCTTTTTAGGCTGCGTGTTCCATGGGGTGGTCTCATGGTCCACGGCCGGTCACTTCTCATTTTTGGGGTGTGACAAAATCAAACCAAGCATTACATCCCCAACCCTTTGGGGTCTGCTAAAAGTTGGTTAATGTAGTGAGAAAGTATCTTATAAGTACTGTTCTAACAAATTAATAATCTGTAGATAGGCGATCAGTGTTGTGGGTCTCATGTAACCAAACCAGAAAATGGTAAGGTTTTTTTGAACTAATGTTTGAAATCATGAGTAAGTTGTACCATGAGCTCAACAGCAAAATTGTAATTGTATCGCATAGGGGAAAAGCACACGATGTATACATGTTCAGTATGTTGTTGAGTTGGGTTGACTAATTGTGGTTGGCATATGTATTACCACTGCATTGGATCCTCCAGGTTCTCAGTCATTGACTATAGGCACTTGAATGCATTATGCCCTGTTCTATAATCAGCTCAAATAACAAGAGACAGTGTTTGGTTTATGGGAGGGAATGTTTATGTTTGTGAACTGTAAAATGTTAATCATACGTTTCCGGTTTTGGAAGCTACTTAGCCTTAAATTTGCTTAGTTGGATCCGTTTCTTATCTCATCGAAGGCCTCAAAAATATCAATGCTTCGTTGTTGAATAGTGCACACCGTTGTCCTTCCTGTACGAACTATATTCGTCAGTGTGCCCATGACTATTGCTGACCTGATGGTTTAGCATCTAAACCTGATGTAGCCTCATCCATGAACATTATGGAGGGATTGAAAACAAGCTCCACTGCATATGTTAATCTGTTGCGCTGGTCAGTTGAAAGACCACTTTGCCCAGGCTATAGCAACTAAAGAATCTTTATAGCCATGAATCTCAATTACTTGAATAACTTGTGTTACAAATTTGTGCATTTGTTACATGTGGGGAAATAGACAGCCTCATTTTGTTGTCTTAACTGTAAACAGAATTTGTTTGTCTGTGGTCTATATAGTATTAAAGACTACGAGTAAATACTTGCTCACTTCTTACATGGTTTATGTCCGATGTTCATCTATGTGAACATCTATTGGTAACACAAGGCTAGCCTATTGGTTTCATTTATTGTAATTCAACTGTGTCAAACCCTACCGGATTTGCTAGAGTTGACGTGCTCGTTATACAATATGGACTTGGTTCACACAAACAATTGATATTCTTCTTTTACCAATATGGACTTGGTCTTTGTCTTCAAAGAACCACCAACTAATACTGATTTTATGTATTGAGCACCCAATTTTTTTCAAATTAATACCTAAAAATCATCACAACAGGTGGTGTAGTAATGATTGAAAAGGGGATCATGATGGTAGTGATTGATTATGTTTGTTCATATGAAAGTGATTTTACAGCCCACATTATTCTTCTTTCAAAGTCGCACAGACGAGGAAACCTGTGTTTTTTAGCAATGTGATTGATTTCTTGCGAGATAGATAAAAAGAAGGAAAATTATAGGAAGATATGAATTTGATGCTCGGTGTACTTCATCTCCCAATAAGTCAAACTCAGTTTTTGTCGTTTGGCTTGTATAAGTTACTGTTTCTTGGTAAAGTTGTATGGGTAGTAGTTGTAATTTTTGTCACAGAATTAAAGAGAACTTCATCTGAATTGTACCTGGAAATGAACCTGAGCTGTCTTTTGAAAGGTTCGAAGATTTGTGTTGCTACCCAATTTGCAGCTGTAAACAATTAGGCGTGTTGTGGATAGTGACATTTTCTACCATGCATATTGGTTATCCATGACAGTCGCATGTTTTATATTGGATTCACGTTTTGTGCATTACAATTTTTTGTGCAGTCTCTCAACCAAGATAAGAGCATTGGCTTCACCTAGTACAACCAAGTCTTCTGAAGATTCCTTTCATGGACTCTTCAATACGTTGCCATCTCGAGTACCAAGTCATACCAGGGGAGCCTGCCTGATTGTTAGAGCTGAGAGCGTGAGTTTCCTATTTTAATTTTAGCTTCGGAATTACTTCTACTCTTTCCTTCATTATTGTATATGTTTATAGTACGAACTTCATGTCACACAGGATTTATATGCTGTCGTTGGGGTCAAAAAATTTGCTAGCAAATCAGGAATCAAAAGTGGTGAGTTAGAACCACATCCTTGTTCTCTAGATTCTTCATTACTGATTCGATTATCATTTGTGTCATGGAAATTTTATGTGCAGCCTTATCTGAATATTTTCTGTGCTAATTGGCCGTTTGGCCTTCTAGTCATTAGTTGAAGTCATTCAATGTTTATCAAGGGATGAATGTTAGTGCATGATGATGTGATTGACAATCTGCTTACAAATTTTATTGCTTCCAATGTAAGTTCTTTCTATTTAAGTTTTGTCCCTTGTGTTTTGCTATGTGTCTATACAGTATCTGCATAAAAGCCAATACTAGCCTATGGTACATTCAATAGCTTATGATTGTTTTTCATGACGGCTAAACTGATAAACAATTTGCTATGAACCATTTTGGCTTCCCATTTATCAGTTGTCAGTTTCCATTTTCGATATGGGCTTTACTACCTATATATGATTTCAAGCTTTACTCGCCTATAGTGCCACCCCTTTCGGAATTTGCTCGTGCCAAATTCTACGTCCATTTATTGCGTTAGATGTGATGCTAGAGGCCCTGCTCTTGAATTCTTGACTTTAAGCAGTTTTGAGTCATCTTTCGTGAATCTATGGCTCTAGCCAGTTTTGCTCGAAAATTTATCTCTCATACCGTATCCTGTCATTTGCACACAAGATAGGTGGTTTAATTCCCTATGTTATCGTAGAGGACGATGGGTGTTATTCTGTTGTTGTAATTAGTGATGCAAACTGTCCCAAAATTCTTGTAAACAGACCTCTGTTATTATCATTTGCTTGAGACATCACGTGCTTGCACATATTTTTGTTAGTTGTTACAGGTTCGAATTTTTGCTTCCCCTGTGTTTTAGTATTATTTTTCTTTTCTTATATTTTTTCTATGTTGACATGACTCATCTCGTCTCCAATTGCAAGTTCTTACTTTATCTGGACTTACATATTGAACCTCCTTATTCAATTCCTAGGGAACGAGAAACATACCCTGATTGAGGCTATCCAACCAATACAAAGAGAAAGGGCATTCTTTCCATGTCTCCATTCACTCTCCCCTCTCGGTTGCCATTTGCATTTCTCATGTACGTGACGAACAAGGAGAATAGAGAAAGAGAGGGAGGATGTCTCTATTCACTTTCCGTCTTTCTTTCGTCTCTTCTTCAGATGTCTTAGCTGTCCTCTCCTCTCTGTTTTTCCTTCTTCCAATTCTCTGGTTAGTGGTTTCGTTTATCATTTTTCTCAATTCCCTTATTCCACTATGTTCTCCCGCCTAACAGGTCCAAACCAATACGTTCTGCTTTTGTTCAGTAGAAATCTTCATCTTCATTGTCTTGAGAAGTACGAGTTACTGATTGGTAGGACAATGAGCTTTTATTCACAAACTAATTACATATTTTGGGCCTCTTGGTAATGAAATACCTTGGGAAGTAATCCTGGAATCGTCCATGCCTGATTCTTGCCTATTTTTTCTGATTATTTACTTTTCTGACTGTTGTAAGCTTCTCTAATTTATGGATATGCTCAGACAAACCCTTAAAAAAATACAGCCAGTGAACATCACCAACCTAGTGGCCATGCGATTGACGATGTTTTCAGTTATTATTTACAGCTGAAGTCCTATCAGTTCATGCATACATGTACCATCAGTTGGCTTAGTTCTGCTTAAATTTTGCCTCCCGTTTATTGAATAAGTAGCCTTGCTGCCTTGGTGTATTTTTTGTCTCCTGATTTATTGGATTCAAGCCTTTCTACCACTTGATGCATGTTATGTTGTTGTTATCAGACTTACTTGTATAATAATATCCTGTGTGCTTCCTTTGTGTCTGATCCTTATACCCTGCTTTGTGTTTTTACCTACTTTGTGTTCGCACTTGAGCTTCCCTACATGTTTCATCAGACATTAGTCCAATGTTATATTCATCAGTCATGTGTTGCTTCAGATTTGATGTTGTTCATCTGCAAATTTGGCTTTTCTAAGTACGAGCATTCCTGATAGCAATATTATTTTCTCATATTCCTGATTGCAATACGACCATAGATGTGACTATTCTCGTTAAACATTAGAACTGTCTAGTACTTATATCATGAAACCGGAATATGGTTGTGCAGCCATGTCGACGACTCCTCAAAAGAAGTTGATGTGCTTTTGTTATGCCGGTGGTGAGCGCATGGTCAATGCCGATGGTGTGTTAGGGAAATATTCGGGTGGTGTTTCCGAAGCCACAGTCATCGAAGAGGGCATATCATTTGACGAGTTAGTTAGAAAAGTTTGCTCCCGTATGGATATTAGCCACGATGGGAAGACTTTATTTTATAGTACTTCTAGGGACAAGTCAAAGCATTTGCGTATTAGGGATGAAGATGGTGTTGCTATGTTGTTCCATTTAAACGATGATGAGGTTGACGTTTATGTACAAGAAGAGACTGTTACCCCCTTGCCTTGCAACATAAGCAGCAGGTATGGACTTGGTCTTCAAATTTCCTAAGTATACAGAGAGATATAGTAAGATTTTGACTTGTATTGGTTATATTTGATTGACGTGTTTTGTTTGCATTCCTTGTGTAGGGAGTCAAACTTGTTAAGTACCAGCCCTTCCACAGCTGGTGGAGGAACTTGTTCGCATAGTGATGGTAGCTTGGCCATTTGTCACGAAATGGGTTTGGTGCCATACTCCTAACAACGAGGTGAAGACATCCTAACTGGGGACGGCCAACTGTTTGACAACCCTAGCCTCTTTAAGAAGGTTGTTATTCTATTTTCTGCGTTGAACAAGTTCACATTCAAATATTTGGACAATAGTCGTGTATATTATAGGTTGGTTTGCGTCATTGAGGGTTGTCCATGGAAGCTAACGGCTAGAGCGCAAGGCAAGTCTGAACTTATTAGAGTGATCAAGCTGAACAACGAACATTTGCACACTGCACATGACACGGCTTCTTACAAACCAAGGATTCGGGCAAAAGAGATGGGTATGATTTTCAAGGACAAACTACTTGTGCAGCCCAAGCTCCTCCCGAGGACCATATGCAAGGACTTTGAGCTAGCATTCCATAGCCCCCTAAGTTACTCGCAGGGATGGAGGACTAAGGAACGCGCCCGTAAATTGATAAGTGGGCCAATTCCTATGATGTATCACTTAGTGCCGTGGATGTGTGAACGCCTTATACATTCGATTCCTAACACAAGGGCAGTTTGGACTTCGAATGTGGATGGCAAGTTCAGCCAACTTTTTGTCGCGTATGGTTGTAGCATTATGGGCTTCTTGTCGGGATGTCGACCCATGTTGTTTATCGATGCCTGTTTTTTGACTGGTCCTTATCGAGGTAGTTGCTTGTCCGCAGTGGCGTATGATGCGAATGATCAGTTGTTCCCCGTTGCATATGCTGTTGTATCATCTGAGAATTATGAGGATTGGCTATGGTTCATGTAGAATTTGAAGGGAACTGTTGGGGATAAAGCAGTTGTGTTAGTCACTGACCGCAACATTTCGTTGTTAAGGGCAGTCAAGGAGGTGTTTGGCGAGGAAGCTAGCGCATGGTGTGTTCGCCACGTGAAAGAGAATTTTAGTAAGTTTGCCAACGGGAAAGGATTGAAGGGGAACCCAAAGAGTTCCGCATTGGACCTTTTCACAAAAATTGCGTATGCAAGAGATCAACGACTCTATGGGGTGTACATGACCAAATTATTTGCTCTGTCACCTGAGTTGGCAAAGTGGGTCGAAGACAATGGTCCACAACACTGGTCTAATGCCTTTTTCGCGCACCGGAGGTGGAACAAATTGTATACGAATATCGCTGAGAGCTTCAACAATTGGATATTAAATTTGAGAGACTTGGACATCATTCAATTCATGAAGGGCCACGTGACCATAACTTCTGACCTGTTATTTAGGAGGAAGATGGAGGTCACAAAATGGCATCCCTTGCCGGTTGGGAATAACATTGAAAAAAAGATTCGGGAAATTCAGTTCAAATCTCAGGGTTTGACTTGCCGGCAAACTTCTCCAACGGAATTCCTCGTGCACAACGGTGACTGGAAATCTCATGCGGTGAAGCTCCACTCTCGAACTTGCAGCTGCTTGTTGTGGCAGATGACAGGAATTCCTTGTAAGCATGTGGTGCGCGCGATACAGGGTACCCCATACAATATATATAACCTAGTGGACCCTTTGTTTAGGGTGGAGGCACAACTCACTATATACACGACTGTAATGTCTCCTGTTCCTCTCCATGACATGCCCTCTTCTACTGATATGGTTCCACACGTGAACGAGATTGAGTTTGGTTGCGATGTACTTGATATAGGTACATCGTCTTCTACACCCGTGGCAGCATTGCTGCCCCCCATTGCCAAGCGACCAGCCGGGCGCCCGAAGAAAAAGAGGATTGAGTCCCAATTTCAAGACAAGCAAACAATTTTTTGTGGACTTTGCCACGAGCCTGGACACAATCGAACCACGTGCAAGTCTCCTTTGCTGGAATGATCGTTGGACCAATAATTTGTTCAGACTATTTTTATGATTATGTAAACCACTCCATATGGTACTTTCATTCAAACCTTTGGTTTATTCGTGGCATGCATTCGAAGTTGTACTCTTTTTTAATGCAATAAAAAGTACTGTTGTTGTCTGACTTTGGGTTTTGTTGACTGGAAGAGACTTATTCTTATTAGGTTCTTATGATAATGCAATGTAATGCATCTGTGAAACCAGCCCTTCCCATGGTGTATGTCTGACAAGTTGAAGGGAGGGAGAGGCCAAATGACTTTGACATGCCCTTGGGAACATCTAATATGGTTGATGGTTCAGTTATTATCCATGTTAATCAATTGTGTTGGAATTGTGTATTTCAGAACCAATGTGTCTGTTTTGGGGTTGGATTAGTAGTTGTGTACTGTTCTTTTCGTAGTCATGCTGCTTGCCTGGATGTGTATAGGGTATAAATCCACTTGTTGTTAGTAGTTTTACCAGGTGGCCATCGTTACTGCAACGTGGAAAAAAAGTTGTTTGATGGCATTCATATTGTTGTCTAGATTGATTGCTTGGGTTTTGTTGTATAATTTTGAAGTTCTACATGTTCAGAAGTTGTGCTATTAAGGGCCATCTTTAAATTCCAGCGTTCTTTTCCAGTTCCAGTGCAAATGTGTAGTGCTGGTGTGGTAATCCCACCCATGCTCCTCCTGCTGCTACGTGTTTACTACTGCTATTGCACACAGACATTCCAGAATTGCTTGTGTGCAGTCCAGTTTCATGGACCTGCTATGTTTGGAAGCTTATATCAGCTTTTGAATGTAAGGGAGTTCTTAAGCTGCATGCATTTTACTAATGTGCAAGTTGCCGTGCGTTGAAGTTGTCCCTTCGTTCTAGTAAGTATTTTCTTATTAATCCTTTATGTAAATCTGGTGTACACAATTACACTTTTGTTGTGTGTTTCCTTTCCCACTCTCTAGAGGGGATTCAAACATTCTTTACCAATATGACGTATTCTTGAACAGTTGTAATGTCGTTTTTATACAAAAAATATGTGGTCCACACAGATATATAGTTAAGTCTTTTACCAATATGGACTTGGTCGCGGTCTTCTAATAACCACCACCTAATTGTCCACACTTGTGACTTGCCAAAGGCATATTTATTGTAATTTTTTTATTTTTTTCAAGATCCTCATGGGGTATTGTAGACACCCTATTCTGGGCTGTCCGGGCATGTACGGTCTTTTGATTCCCCTATGATGATTAAGGTCAAGAACAGTCCGGGATTGTTGGTGCGTTTGAGCTTCGAGCTTTCCTAACTCTTTTAAACCATTGTCAAAAACCCCTCGGGCCAGAACCAAATGGCCTCAGCACACCCTGCTTCGGCACGCCAGATATCGACTGACGCACGCTGGTTCCTTGCCACGTGTCAGTCATTGGGCATCCAAGCACAATGCACTGGCGCACGCCACTCTTGACGGGCGCACGCCACTTCTTTCCAGTCAAATCACCTTTTTTGGGACCATTTGCCCGAGACTTTTGAGCCACCCTGACGTGAGCTACAGCTCCCCTGATGATTATTTCGTCCAGAACTGTCTCCCCTTCTCTCCTACACCTTCCATCAAGGCAAGTCTCATGCATTTAATGCATGGAGGCTCCCTTCTCTCTTGCCACCCCAAATAGGCCTTAAGGCCAGGCTGATCAGCCCTCCCTCTCAGTCTATAAATGCTCCCTTGCATTTATTTGCAAAGGGTTCAAGTTCATCAATGCTCTCTAGCTCTCTCTCTCTCTAGTTTTTCTCTTGCCTCCTTCTTTCATACATTGAAAGGGGCAGAAAACAACACCCCTCCACTGATCAGTCATACACTCCGCATTGCCATTTCATCCATCCATCCATCCATCCATCTCAAGGCTCAAACCATCCATCAATCTCAAACCAAAGGTATACCACCTTTTATTCCGGAAACTGTTTCGACCCCTGAGAACCCAGGCTGGTAATCAATACCATGCCTGGGCTCAAAGCTAGCAAATAAGCAATGTTGTAGGAAGATCAGAGGCGTGCGCCAGTCCTCTACATGCGTGCGCCACTCATGGCTGCATGATAGGACTAGTGTGGGGATCACTGATCGTCCTCATTTTAATTCCTTTTCTTTCTGATCACCCTGAAGCATGCTAAAACCAACTTATTGCTTTTCCATATTTTAGAACTGTGTAGCTTGTTATCTGCTATAACTGTGTAGTAGGGCCCCTGGGATCCATCTGGTCCTGTTCCAGAGCCCAGATGAAGCAAAGCTAAGTACTGGACAAGGGAAACAAGTGGCGCACAGCCTTCATTGACCTGCGTGGGCCACCTGTTCCAAAGCTCCAGTAGCTGGCCCTTGCCTCTTGATTTAGTATGGGCTTCTGTTTGATCCCCCACTCTGTTTATGGGGTTTTCACCTGTCACATCTTGCTTGATTTGTTCTGTACCATCAGAATCGTATATATCTTGCTATATCAAGCTGCGTGGTTTGTCTGGTGTGCACCGGTCCATTCCAGAGCCCAGAGGGTTGAGAGCAGAATCTGTGAGTTTGAGCTCACTGCAGTGCGCCAGTTATGGGTGGCGTGCGCCAGTTGTCTTGGCATGCACTGGTCAAATCAGTGCATGCTGATACGTTGCTTGCGCACGACGACCCAGGGCAGCGCACTCCAGTTTGTTCAAAACACCCACAGGAGTGCTTGTTCTCAATCTATTATACATTTTTTCATAATCCATACATTACATCTTGCCACATAAATACAACTTGTTATTTGTTAATCCCCATTAACTGTTCCCCCGCCCGAACTGGCTAATAAATGATTAAAAGAGAGAGAAAAATGCAAATGTTTTATAAAATGCCTAAGTAGAGACCAGTCTTCGGATTGGGCGAGAGGGGTGCCATAAAACCCTTCCCCTCTCGTAACGTGGCTCCCGAACCTCAGATATCGAAGGTGACGACGGACCAGTCTACAAGTCTTTTCAAATCAAACAAACGTGAATAAAAGCATTTTCAAAATCGGTTTCTTGGGTGTTTTCCGCAAAACCCGGGTGGCGACTCTCTCAAAACAGCATTTCGTCATGCTTTCAAACAAAAGGGCGCAAATCGAACTTTTCGCAAAAACTAAAAATGTGAATTTTTTAGGGGCGTGTGCCCACAGGTATGCCCCTTCTGGGCAGTATATTCGCTTACGGTTTTTCCCTATTTGAAGGTGGTTTACCCAAAAAACCACTGAAATTGAGACAAAATTAGTTGCTTCCAACTGGTAAGGACAAAACTAGGGAAAGAATGAGTAATATGAACTATTAAAAAGAGGACCAAACATGAGTAATATTCGATTGGCAAGCACGATGGTTAAGAGGTACAACAATCTAACATAACCTCCACCTAACTAGACAGGAGTCTTTCCAAAGCAGTTCCGTTTCTTTGAACCTAAGATAGCACTTGGGTGATGAACCAGTCGTACGCTGTGTGACTGATAACAGCATCGAACCCATTGCCATCATGCCAATGAGGCTCCATTTCAAAGCTGTAGCTCTTGTATGCCAGCAAAACATCTCCATCGCTTTCGCCGCCCATGGAGTGAACGTTGGTAAATCGCATGTGACCCAAGGGACCAAACTTCTTGTGGTGCTGTTCAATGTTGGGTGCCCCTACAAGCACAACAATGTCTGGGTCGTGAACACATACAAATGCACGAACCGTGCGAATGATTTCCTTTGCTGTGCACCCACAACAATCCCATACCATTATTTGCATACTAGGATTGTCTGGAATGTCAGGCAAGTTGGCTTCATTTCCCCACTGGAGCATCGCGTGGACATCAGCATCGGCTTGTTCTTTTGATTTTTGGGTCTCCATTTTCATCCTATGCCACCTGCCTCCGTTCCATTCCGGTGCTAGTTCTAGCACCATGTGAAGCTCCTTGAAAGTGTAATTCAAGGTAATCAGGTGCGCATCATTGACCCCTGGAATTATGTCAACCTGTAATGCCGCACTTGTACCAATGTCGTGGTGGGAAATTGGGGGATTTCCTTGTCTAGGCATTGCTTTCTTTGATGAGTTATGAGTTAGGTGTGATGAATTTATAGGAGAAGAAAATATAGGGAGAATATTAGTCTTCGTTTTTTGACTTATCCTTTATTAGGGATGATGTTGGTTGAAAGCAAATAAACAATTCCACCAATCTACCATGAATATGGTTGGAATATCATTAATATGGGATGTGCTGTCTGCAATGCATTCATTATGTTGTCCCCTTGGACCGACCATCCCATTAATATAGGACAAGGGGTAGGAAACTGTCCAGTCGCCACATATGACTTAGTCTTTCCCTATTAACATGTTCCTCTTGTGCAATGTAATATAAGCTCTTTCAGATTATTTAACTTGCTCTTTTCGTGGACCAAAGAAAGTTGAGGTTGAACTACCTTTCTTCCAACATTGACAAAGCGATAGGTTATATGGCATAGACCATTAAAAGTACAGAAAACACTTACTTTGCATTCAATTTCATTGAATCCGTTGCATGCATATCAATATCATTTAGTCCATTTACAAAGACATAAAATATAATCACCGCAAATTGGTATATTGCTCTTATTATATCAAAACAAGGAAATTGAATAAGACATATACAATAAACATACCCGTTAAATATCTATAATCAGGTTCGGATGGGGTTAAATCGGGCCGAGGGAATACCCGTGAGGTTCGGGCCGGGGAGGTCAGAGGGGGGACGGATCGGAAGTAATTGACATTCCTACAATAGAAACAACAAACTTGTGGCCCACACAGATATATGGACTTCATCTTCGTCTTCCAAAGAACCACCACCTAACTTTCCACGTTTACCACATGAGTACAATAGGATGTGCTCTTTATACAAATTATATGTGGTCCAGAATAGAAATTAAGTGTGGTCCAAGGAGATATATAATGTAGTCTTTTTGAAATACGGTCTGGTAGTTGAGGTGCTGAACTCAACTACCATTTTTACTACATCCACTGGGGCACTATGGTACAAATAATGTCAGAATGTAACTCATATGGGTCGCTATGGTACATTGATGACAACATTGACTGGACCTCTTTGTGAAAATACAATGTACTTGTACCTCTTTGCCAGTCTTTGGGACTTGGTCTTTCATTTCAGTGATTGATTATTTACACGAAAGAAATAAAGTACACTGCATACTGATATAAATAACCAATTCGTACTCTACATAATCATGAAACTTAGCTCAAACTAAGACTAATAAAGTATGCACAACCACATTTCATTCATATTCCATACTCCACATTTACAAGGGCAGCTGGAATATGGGATGGCTCACACGTCATATTCCAAAGTCCAAATTTACATACAAACAGAAGTGCTCTTTATGATTCTAATTTGTGTTGTCTGTGAAAACGTAATGTGCTCTTGTATTGATAATAGTTAGTTGCTCTTAATACCTCCAGGAATGGTAGTTGGGGTCCATTCATGACAATATTCAGTGGCTTGCTCTTCTTGAATATGAGAATGGTAGTTGAGGTGGTCAAACTCCATGTGTATAAATATGATATAGGGAACTGATACTCACTTCATTTCACCATAGCCTCATACAATGTTTATTGGCTCCCTTCAATTCCCAAATATTTTCTTGATAAATACCCAGTTGCGGTTCACCAACGCATAAACAATGGGAACAGTAAAATCTTCAGAAATGCTCTTCCTTCACAATCTATGGTTATATACATTTGTTATGGGTTTGATCTTCTTGGGTATGGGCGGTGTTGGTAAAAACCCACTGAAGTGGCTATTTACAGTATTATATGGACTCGTCGGTCGGATCCCAAACATCTTGATGAATGTGGCAAAGTCGGCGCGGAGTTGAGTTCCTGCCCGTAGCTCTTCTCACAATTGCTCACACCCATTTGGAGCATATCTCACAATTTCGAACACCGAGTTCGATCTATGAGTCTTTCCCAATAAATCCATTTCTTTTCATTGACAATCTCTCACAAGCTTTCCGAAGCTTTTTCCATAAAATAGTCAAGATTTCGTACGTTCATTGCCTGCGTGCGTGACTGCCTTTAGGCCTTTAGGCTTTAATGTGCTCTTTCAGGTCTTGTACGTTTGGTGATGTATTGTATAAATATGATTTTGTTAATTTTGTTTTGTGCTCATATCATCGGGGACAAAATCAGGAAAGATAGCTAAAATTTCAGTGATAAGTATGCACAAACACACTTGTACTTGTACAATAATCGTTCATTAACACCTAAATAATTTAGCCCGCGAACTAGAAGTTCCAAATGTTCTCATTTCGCTACAATAATCATTCATAGATCACTACTCCATGTAACAACAAATTTTTTACATACGAAGGCTAAAAAAAAGTTACAATTTGTTCATCCTCTTCTTGGTCTTCCTTTTCTTCTTCTTACTCTTCTTGGCATGCTTGGATACGTGTCGAATAGTTTTCAACATTTGTCTCAGATAATACACACATGAAGACCACTTTTTGAAGGACTAGTAGGCTGCAACATTAGTTGCCAATTTGACCTTCTAATGTTGCCCCGCCTAAGCCGTCAACGTGTTTTCAAAAATTTATCTTCACAGCCACCAACTTATGGAAAAAGGCCTGATTGGTGGTGCAACTAAATAATTGGACACAGTTTGGAACCAAAATTGCATGCAAACCTTGATTCATCCATTAACGATAATCGTTCATAAAAAACACAACACTTAGTTCCACCAAAAAACCTGGAAATGCATTTGCCCATGAAACCTCTTTCAATGGGCCAAACCAGAAATACATCTGCTCATTAACTCACACACACACATATACCTAACATTCTTAACATGTTGCTCTTGTTCAATGTAATATAAGCTCTTTTACATGATTTCACTTGCTCTTTTCGTGGACCAAAGAAAGTTAGTTGAGGTTGAACTACCTTTCTTCATACATTTTCAAAGCGACAGGTTGTATGTACATATAATTGGTTCTGACAGACTACTATAGCCTTGTATAATAAAGTAAGCCTAGCCTACTAAAGCCTATTACAACCCAAAGCCGACGCTACACCACGTTTGTCATACACATATCACTATCAAACCTACACCGTTAACTAGTTTAACAGTACCTTCACCAATTATATTGTACACCCCAACAGTGCACAATCCAATTCTCAGTACACACCTAACTTTCCACGCTTACCACTTGACTACAATAGGATGTGCACAATCCAATTCATAGTCAAAAACTTTAGTTGTCACTTCCCATACGATACGGTAGCTTCCAATGCGAAGGTGTCCAGAACAGTTACAACTTACATACTTACAAGTACCAAGAAACTAAGTTACAAGGTTAGAAGGTCCATCATCCTAAAGCTAAAGAACCAAGTTTTGCTCGGAGATCATCCAGCTCCTCTTTAAGCTTATCTCTCTGCTCAAGTGCTATTTTCAATTGATATGCAAGAGGTTGTTCGTCATGGGAACCGTCGGACTCCTTGCTAGACGAACCATCATGCTTCTTCAAATAAGTTGAATAAGCTTTTCGTGCCTCCGCTTCAGTCTCATAACCTTTAAAGGAATTGTGCTTAAAACCGGTGGTCTGAATATGAGCTTCCGCCCATGAGTCATAAACCCCGGGAACCCGACCAACGAACACAACATACCATTTCCCCATATTCCAGCCTGTTGAAATATCATGCACAGAATGAACATGACAAATGACATATAATCAACAAATGACACATCCCATTTGGTGGCCTTATCTAAGTGAAAAGTATTTGACTGGGTGCCTGCTAAATTTAGAAGAGTCCATGTCACATAGCATAAAAATCATGCTCAATCCTTATAGTGAATCAATCAGACCAATCAATTTGATTGCTCAATCCTCATCCTTCTCTCCCTCCGCTTGCTTTCCCCTCACTCTCAACTCCTTGTTTGCGGGTTGGGTTCGAGACCAGCGTGGTCTCCCTCTTGTGGCGGGTTGTCTACCGCCGTGTGGTATCCCTGACTTGTCCTTTTTCCTGAAGTCTACAAATCTGGTGACTAGGAGTTGGCGGTGTGGCTAATAATGACATTTGATCATATGGGGGAAATGATATCATTAAGGGTGGAAGGAAACATCGAATGAATCACCACCAAAAGCTTAACGAAGCTTTTATTGGTGCTTAACATGTTGAACCTGTCAAAGGTTTTTTTAAAAGCATTTGGTGGTGATTCATTCTTTCTTTTGTGGCCTATTCCCTAGTTGAACTTCAACCTGTCAAAGGTTTTCAACGATTTCTAACTCCAAAAGTTATCCAAAAGTTATCAAGGTATTCGGTCATTTCCCTTAATGGTAATTTTAAGGCGTCCAAGTCTGAAGTGCATAAATCAGACCAATAAATTGGAGAAAAATAAAAAAGTATTTACCTGGTCAAGTTTGCTTTTTTTTGAATCAGGAATCACAAATCCAACAAAAATTTACATTTTTTTCAACAACTCATTGGTTCGAACCCTAAACCCTGTACAAAAAAAAATAACCCGTACTTTTTATCTTCAACAACTCCTCAATTTCTTCAAAAAGAATAAAAAAATTTCAAGAACATAGTAGGAAATCCACTATCGGTGAGGGTTATAAATCCACTGTCGGTAAATCCACTGTCGAACTCTGTCGTATTCGATCTGAATCAGTGGGCGAAAAAAACAACCCTAACGCATTAAGGGATATAGAACAGAATAGAAAGACATAATCCTAGAGAGGGTTCGAGAAGAGAGAGAGAGAGTTTGAAAAGAAAGAGAGTTCGAGAAGAGAGAGAGGGAGGACCTGTTCTTCGTTGTTCCTTCTCGCCTTCTGAATTGCCTTCCCTTTCTCTCTCTAGGTCTGTTCGTGTGGAATGAACAGAAGGCCACGGTTTGTTCTAACCCGTTTCCACACATGACCCGTTTTCATATACCCGGGGCCTATTTGAGTGATTTTGACCCCCTCTTAAACGAACCACCGTAACTTGGTCTTGGTCTTTCAACGAACCAGCACCTAACTTTTCACCCCCATCACTTGCCCAAAAAAAGGATGTGCTCTTTATACAACTTAAATGTGGTCCAAACAGATATCTATGCAGTCTTGTTGCAAAGAACCAGCATCTAACTTTCCACCCTCGTCCAATGCCCAAAAAAACAATGTGCTCTTTATACAAAAAACATGTGGTCATTAGAGATATATAATATAGTCTTATTGCAATACGGACTTGGACTTCGTCTTTCAAAGAACCAGAATCTAACTTTCCACCCTCATCACTTCCCAAAAAAACAATGTGCTCTTTATACAAATTAAATGTGGTTCAAACAGGAATCTAATGTAGTCTTTTTCCAACAATGACTTGGTCTTCTTCTTTGAAAGAACGACCACCAACTTTTCACCCTCATCACTTGCCCAAAAACTGGATCTGCTCTTTATGCAAATACAATGTGCTCGTTACACTTGGTCAATGTAGTCTTATTGTACCATGGACTTGGTCTCAGTATTTCAAATACAGCTATGGACTTTTTCCAATACTGAATTATATTATGCAAATACAATGTGCTCTTTACAGATATAGAATGTAGTCTTATTGTACTATGGAATTGGTCTTAGTATTTCAAACTTTTCACCCTCATAACTTGGCCAGAAAATAGGATGTGCTCTTTATGCAAACACAATGTGCTCTTTACAGATATTAAATGTTGTCTCATTGCACTAGGGACTTGGTCTTAGTATTTGAAACATTTCACCCTCATAACTTGTCCAGAAAATAGGATGTGCTCTTTATGCAAATATAATGTGCTCTTTACAGATACGAAATGTAGTCTTATTGCACTAGGGAATTGGTCTTAGTATTTCAAACTTTTCACCCTCATAACTTGGCCAGAAAAATACGATGTGCTCTTTATGCAAATACAATGTGCTCCTTACAGATATGGAATGTAGTCTTATTGCACTAGGGAATTGGTCTTAGTATTTCAAACTTTTCACCCTCATAACTTGGCCAGAAAATAGGATGTGCTCTTTATACAAAAACAATGTGCTCTTTACAGATATTAAATGTTGTCTCATTGCACTAGGGACTTGGTCTTAGTATTTCAAACATTACACCCTCATAACTTGTCCAGAAAATAGGATGTGCTCTTTATGCAAATAAAATGTGCTCTTTACAGATATGGAATGTAGTCTTATTGCACTAGGGAATTGGTCTTAGTATTTCAAACTTTTCACCCTCATAACTTGGCCAGAAAATAGGATGTGCTCTTTATGCAAAAACAATGTGCTCTTTACAGATATTAAATGTTGTCTCATTGCATTAGGGACTTGGTCTTAGTATTTCAAACATTTCACCCTCATAACTTGTCCAGAAAATAAGATGTGCTCTTTATGCAAATAAAATGTGCTCTTTACAGATACGAAATGTAGTCTTATTGCACTAGGGAATTGGTCTTAGTATTTCAAACATTTCACCCTCATAACTTGTCCAGAAAATAGGATGTGCTCTTTATGCAAATAAAATGTGCTCTTTACAGATACGAAATGTAGTCTTATTGCACTAGGGAATTGGTCTTGGTATTTCAAACTTTTCACCCTCATAACTTGGCCAAAAAATACGATGTGCTCTTTATGCAAATACAATGTGCTCTTTACCGATATGGAATGTAGTCTTATTACACTATCGACTTGGTTTTAGTATTTCAAACTTTTCACCCTCATAACTTAGCCAGAAAATAGGATGGGCTCTTTATGCAAATACAATGTGCTCTTTACAGATATGAAATGTAGTCTTATTGCACTAGGGAATTGGTCTTAGTATTTCAAACATTTCACCCACATAAGTTGTCCAGAAAATAGGATGTGCTCTTTATGCAAATAAAATGTGCTCTTTACAGATATGAAATGTAGTTTTATTGCACTAGGGAATTGGTCTTAGTATTTCAAACATTTCACCCACATAAGTTGTCCAGAAAATAGGATGTGCTCTTTATGCAAATACAATGTGCTCTTTGCCTTAGTCTTATTGCACTATGGACTTGGTCTTAGGCTTTCAAACAACCACCTCAGAACTTTTCACCCTTATAAGTTGCCCACAAAATACGATGGCCTTTTTATGCACATAAAATGTGGTCCTTGGAGATATAGAATGAAGTCTTATTGCAATGTGAAGGTTTCTTCCAAATGTTTTGGATCCATGTTATTTGCAGTGATATCCCTCCTCTGTTTGGACTTATGATTTATATTGGTATATGAATTATTGAACCGGCCAGTTAAAAAGTTTTTTTTATCATAGTCAGGAATTATGATGTGCTCCATTTGAAGGCGGATAAGGTCTTCCAGTTACAAATAGTGTGCTCTTTATGCAAATAAAATGTGGTCCTAAGAGAAATGTAATGTAGTCTTATTCCAAAGTGGACTTGGTCATCCTCTTTGAATGAACGACCACCTAACTTTTCACCCTCATCACTTGGCCAAAAACAGGATGTGATCTTTATACAACGAACATGTGGTCCACAGAGATAATGTCTACCCGTTTTTCAAAGTAAACCCAACTAACTATGAACGCTTACGAGTTGGCCAAAAATTGAACTTGCTCTATCTAAAATAAGAATGTGGTCTACAAAGAAATAATGTCTACTCGTCTTTCAATATGGAGTTGGTCTTTGTCGTGAAGAAAACAACCACCTAACTTTGCACCCTTGCAAAAAATATGATGTGCTCTTTATACAACAAACATGTGGTCGACAGAGATATAAAGTGTAGTCTTTTTCCAAGATGGAATTGGTCTTGGGTAAAATTAAAATTAGTCGTGAAAGGAAAAAAAGTGTACTCTTTGGGAACCATAGCAAACTTGCATTACGGTGTAATAGGAAGCGTTATTGTATATCTTTAGTTTCCCTTATTTGGCGAACAATAAACTTGAGGTTGAACGGAGGATAGGTCCCATTTGGGAGACGGAAAAGGCCAACAAACTACATAATAAGTACAAAGCATTGCTTTCAACGAACTTTTATGAAACATAATACCTACTCCGGAACCCCACATTTTAAACCGAATAGGGCAACAAAGTACATAGCCCGTACATAATAATTTGACCATAATGGCCGGTCCAAAATACATAATCCTAACTCGTCATTGCCTATTCGTCATCGGAATAATCTGAAAGTTCCTTATCGGTTGCGTATTGCGGATCCCTCTTTATTGCTTTAATTGTTTCATATGGGTCTGAGCTGTCCCTTTCAGTAGCCCGCATAGCCTTTATTATCAATCCTTGACGGATTAGCCGCTTGCACGTAGCATTAATCTCCAAATCCAGCCTTTCGCAAACGTCGTCGTGGAGACGGTTTGGCCTTCGCCCATCAATCATTTCTGCGGATCGTGCTTTAGGCACCTGTAGTAGGTACTTACGGCATTTTGCTTTCAACTTGTTCCTCCGTTCAAACTTTAGAGGCCAGTTAAGTAACGCAGCAGCATCACCCTCAAACGAAGATTGGTTCCAATCTAGTATGAAAAATGAATCTTCAGTTGCATCATACTGCAATGTAGGCTCGATAAACATTCGTTTCCGCGCCTGTCGTATAAACCAAGGGTGTAGTCTAATCTCGGGAGGCACCGTTGATCTTCACGTCGACCTGCCGCCTCCGGTGGTGGTTCCGTACTAGGCCTGCGCCATTTCCGAAATGAGTTGCGCGACATCACACCGCGGTACCCGCGCATATGGATAACTGGCAAATCATCACGAGTTGTTGCTTTGTGATGGGCCAACCAAGCATCCAAACGGGAAAGCTGCACTGGTGGAGGGCCGTCATTGTCACCTCCGTCAATCTGTCTTCGTAGTCGGGAACGGGGGTTATTTGTCATAATATCAGTTTCGGTTGTTTGGGGTGGTGGTGCTGGCAGTCGGGGAGGCGACAGCTGTATGGGTCGTTCCGCAAGAACCCCATCTGTTGTGAGAACTCTCTCCACTCTTCTCTGAAGTTGTGCTTCATCAAACCCTGTGGAAGACCAACGATGGATTTGGGGTCTTCGTCCTGATGGCCCTCTACGAGAACTCTCTCCAATTAGAAGGTTTCTTCCAAATGGGAAGTTTGGATCCAGGTTATTTGCAGTCATATCCCTCCTCTGTTTGGAGTAGTTATTTATATTGGTTTATGAATTATTGAACCGGCCAGTTAAAAGGTTTTTTGATACTAGTCAGGAATTATGATGTGCTCCATTTGAAGGGGCATGTGGTCTTGCAGTTGCAAGAACGTATGCATTTCGTAATGTCAGTTGGTATGTTGAAAGGTTGGTGAAGGTTGGTTGAGGTGGAATGGTAGATGGGTCACCTAAGTGTCCACGGGTCATAGTGTGCAGAATTTAGGGCTAGAATTTATGACATGCACCATTGTCCCTTGAAGGGATAGGAAATCAGGAATCAAAAGTGTATAGATTCCTGCAATTACTCATGGCTGTCTAATGTCCTGCAAGTCCAGTGCAGAAATAGAAGCACTAAACACACCCACATTGTACTCATGGCTGTCTAATGTCCGGCAATTACTCAAGATTTGGCTCAGATTGAAACCTTGATGAAGCACTTCAAGGCTGCAACATTAGTTGCCAATGGCCGTCTAATGTTACCCTGCCTAAGTGCTTTGGTGTGTCTTATACAAAAACATTCATCATAGCCAATACATAATGGAAATTGATCCAAACCAGAAACTACAACATGTTAAACTCAATCCCTTCCCACACATGGCTGCAAGTACCACGAAGTTCGAAATTTTTCAGAATTTCCATAGCAGGCAAACTTAAGTAATTTGAAAGTTGAAACAGGCAAACTTTGGAAAAAATCGGTTATCCTGGAAATATGAAATATATGTGCCTACATAGTGAATGAGCACATCCTTCAAATCCCAGAACAAAATCAAACTTTACATCAGTAATGCCATGAAAAAAGGGAAGCTAGACCAAAAGATTTGCTCCAAAGCAGTGGGAATTGTTCGTTTATATACACCTTGGTGAGTCAAAATAATCCCAATGCCCAACCCCAAATCAGAAATCCCACTTCAAAATAAAATAATAGCCAAAAAATTGTTCAGTTCCAGACAGCATATCAATACCCAAAGAGTGTATCCTACATTAACACACCTTCCTGTTCAGAAAACATTGACCACAGATGGCTCCTTCATGTTCAGCAGCAGAAAGTGACACTCCAGCAATGTATATTCTTCATAAACATCATCAACTCCATGTATCAACATTGTGCAGATGTGACTCGAAGCCCATAATAGTACAATGACGACAAGGAAGGGACATATCCAAGACCAACCAAACCCAACACCACCCTACGATCCAACCAGAACACACTACTCACAAAAAACCAAGGAAACACAACAAAATACAGGGAACAATATTTCTTCCCCTGAAAAGGCCGAAACCAAAACCAAGCAGTTCATTGTACCAAAACCAGCACCTAGTACCACCTACTAGAATCTGGACAAACCATGCACTAACTATCTTACTATGGTGGAAATTGAAACACCAAGTTACTGGACAAAAGACAGTTTAAATATCCAAACAAAAACTGTGCATAAGAACTCATTTCATGTACTCCGTC
The DNA here is from genome assembly GCA_025413875.1 of Rhododendron molle. NCBI lineage: Eukaryota > Viridiplantae > Streptophyta > Magnoliopsida > Ericales > Ericaceae > Rhododendron > Rhododendron molle. Next base: position 37,285,071 of record CM046396.1, read on the forward strand.
AATACCAATTTACAACCACTTCTACTTCCATTTCTGTTTTGACCTTTTACTTTCCCTTTTTCTCTGCACCACTTGCTCTCCTCTGCACCTGCACCAGAAATGTAAACTAAGCAACTATATTCAATTCCTAAATGTAACTTAATACGATCAGTTAAGGGACATGTAATTTTGGCCTTGTATTGGTTACACTAGTTTGGCTGCTTCTAGTCTACACAATAAATGAATATAAATTGAAATAGACAACAAAGTAACCATTGTCAACATGAAAAACCATTAAGAAGTAGTCATATTCCAAAGTCAATCGTAAAGAACGGAATTGTAGGGAGGTTTCCCGAACAGGTACAATTATGAGCCGAACACGTGATGTGAATGAGCAAAGAGAAAAGTGATGAAAGGCACCATGATGATAAGGTCCGGTGACTTGAAGTATGCACCGAACAGATGACTGTTCGGGAACGGGAATATGAGACATCCTAGTACGAATACGAGCTGTTCGGCTGGATAGGTTTATATCCAAAACAGTAGCGCTTACAGTACAATCTGTTCGGCAAAGAGCATGCCGAACAGATAGAATCATTGATAAGCGGCTTTAAGAAATAGAGCGGAAGCAGTGTTCAATAAGGAGTGTTCAAATGTCCAATCAGGATAAGCGGTGGGAATGTTCCAGAGAGCGAGATCCCATATTTAGATAAAGATAAGTTTAAGAGCAGTCCTGTTATGGAACGAATTCCATAATAGGGTAAATCCTTGTAGAGAAAGGATCTCGGTTGATTGGGCACGAGAGTCCCTGGAAAACCAGGTCTCGGATAGGAGTCCTGGGCTGAAGAGGATGCTTGGAGAGCAAGCAGACATATGTCTATAAATATAAGGTAAACCTAGAGGCAAAAGGTACGCATTACGTTGTATGCATTATACACTTTCCTACTGATAATTAGGGTTTGAGACCAGTACGAGATACAAACTTAGGCATCAGAGGGCCTTCGCCACGAGAGGCGGAGGTGCGCTCACCCCTTGTTTGTCTTGCAGATTAGGGTTCCGGCGAAGGCACAGGGGTATCAACCGAGAATCACGTGAAACTGTTACGAAATAACAGTGCTCCAGGTACTCTTTGTTTTTCTGCACCTACAGGAATAATCTGGGCATGCAGATGTTTTAATAACCAAAACCAATAAAATTATTAATTCACAAGTTTGGTGCAATGCCAATGCGTTCCCATGATCTGCACTTCCCCTGAGTTAATAATACTGTTTGTTGAAAGAAATTCAGTATTCAGTTATGAAAATGCTTCCCCAACCTTCATGACGATTGCAATCGTACCCGGGAAATTTTTTCTGCACTACACTTCTCCAGTACTTCATTCCGACTGTTGTTGTGCGGGGACAGAATAAACCGTACGAGTAGCCTCTTTCGCATATCAATACCCATGTTAGCCTGTATACTTCAACAATTGTAAATAGCTGACACATATTTTTCAGGTCCCGTATGGATTTTAAAGTGTTCCGGTAGTATTTACCTCTAGTTCGCGTGTATTCATCCTTCCCCCAGTCCAGTTCTCCATAAACCTTAAGGTGTAAAACCCACAATCAACCCTGCACCCACATAAGTGTGTCCCATTCATAATCATGCAAACACTGCACACACAGGGAGATGGTGTAGGCACTAACGTGTTATTCTACTGTGGGACATCTGCGTGGTGTATAAGCCAATTCTTCCATGGGTATTCCATTGTCCTTGTCCGCTTCAAAACATTAAATAGCGCCGATACCTTAGCCCAACAAAAAAATGTGGTCCATTACAAAGTCACACTTAAACTCATTTGTCCTATCCAGAAAGTCTAAAACAATTGCTAAAACCATTGCACGACAAAGAAACAATAAACATGTGCTTACCACTTCCGCAATAGCTTGGGTCTTTTCGTCACTTTTTAGGTTCATGGAATCAAGGACATCAATACGCTTTTCTACCAGGTTTATCACAACACAAAACCAATGCTCACATGTGGGCAACAAAATGGGCAGAAACAACTGCATTCCACAATTATGACATCAGTAAAGGGCCGAACCATATAAATTAACATTTTAAACTTATGAACATAAAAAAATAAAATGTAAGACTTGCCAAATTGCACAGCACGACATCATATCCAACAAAGTTTGGATCAACTATGTCATTCAAGACATTTTGCTTCTTTAAATTCCGGATATTTCGCAAATTTTCCTACAATGGATGGACACACAGTATAAAGTTCCACCAAATTAAGTCAATATCCCAAGTTCATAACTTTGACGTAACGTATCCATTTGAACATACCGCAAATGTGCTTGAGAACATGTGGCGTGTCGGAATGGGGAGTCCGTAATTTTTTTTAGCCTTCTCTTTTTGTTCTTTCATCAACCACACAATCATGCTATCCATCACCTGATAAACAATGGGAACAAATCGAAAATGGGACATCAATACATGTAATGAAGAGTAAATGTGTGAAAAAACGACAAATTTCGCTCCGTGGGCCGGAAATGGCCGACTTATCAATTTATCCGGTAAACTACCAGGGGCTCATGTACCCCATGCCGGATTTATTGTAATTTCTGGTGGAGCAATGAATGTATTTGAAGTGGCTCATTTTCTTCCAACAAGCCTATGTATCAACAAGGGTTAATTTCACTTCCGCACGTACGTACTTTCGGGTGGGGGTAGCTTGTAGTGGTAAACTTGTACAGACCTTTCCATTTGAATTGCACAAATTTAGAAGTAGTAAATTAATTACCAAATTGGACATCCGACCCCTTTCTTTGAAGACTTTTTGTAAATCGGTCCGCGATGGCTTGAACTTCATGCCATCCATAGTAACAATACCCTTCCTGCAAGTATGAAAATACACCTAATTACATAGTTATACCTTGATGACAGAATAGAAAACCAAGGGAGACTGCTTTTACAATCTACAAGTTAGTAGTCATACATATCTTCCGTTTTCTGAGGTGGTTTCATCACGAATTCAAGCAATTGAAATTCTTCTTTTGAGAACTTTGAATCTTTGACCTCCGGTTCAGCCACATATGGCGTCCTCACCGCTTTACTTGCTTTGACTGTACGATTACCTCGTTTCTTTGATGGCCTAGTCAAAGCACGTTCTTCTACAACCCCTTCATCCACTTGTATTTGAAACTGAACTGGTTCACCTTCTCTGTGGACTTTCCCTTCCATTTCCCGGACGACTTCCTGTTGCACTTGTACTGCTTCGTCCATGTTGAGTTTGTGCTGCTCAAATGGTACCCCCGATAGACTTCCACAATTTTCCATATTGGAGGTGTCTACAACATCATCCATCAGGTGCTGAGGGGTGGACAATGTCCTGTCAAATGCATCATCCATCAGGTGATCAGGGGTGGACAATGGCCTGTCACATGCATTCTGAAAATTTTGAGAACCGGTTATCCTATCCTCTTCCATTTCATTTATCACAACCCCTTTCCTCGCCTTCTTCGGAGTAGATCTGGAACTTGACGGAATTCCATGAGAAGCATAATTGTCCAAAGGACTGTCCATCTCCCTCACACCCTTCCCTTTTGACGGAATTTTTGGCTTGTCGTTTGAGAAACACGAGCCATCAACGAAGCATCCATGATGATGATATGTTACATTTGAACCATAAATGACTTCTGCAGATCATGAAAAGCCTTCTGCGCGTCCTATTAACATAAGGTCAAGTAAACGTTACACATTGACATGACATAAATGGTTCATTGGAAGTGAACGAGATGAGGTTTTCTCACCGGATGCAATAAACGAGGCTGAGGAAATTGGCCGGAAATGGGATCTACCAAGTCCAAATTCTCCTCCTTGGCAATTCGTTCCATTATAAGATTCGTCGTCCAAGACTGAATCAATGGAACACCAAGAGTACCAACATTCATTCCCATGTCCTCCTTGTCAAAGTATATAAGCTGCAAAGGCAAAATTTCAGATTTTGTAAGAAATAATTTTACAAAGGTGAAGACATATTAATGTTGAAGAAGAATATGGCATGTACATTACCAGTAAGAGCAACACACATCCAGAAATGCCAGGGGCATCCTTCTTCTCAACAACGTCCTACATATCTCTATTCTTAAACTTTGTTATTACCTTGACCAACCAATCCAACACAAACTGTGGCCATGCATATGACGAAATCTTCGTTACATCATGCACTGTTGGATAAAACTTGGTGGAGGCCACATCTTTTGTTGTTGGACACAACAAAGAAGACAAGACAAACAAGACATATGAAGTCTGGAACTTGGCATCTGCTACCCCAGACTCAAAAACTGCCTTCATCATTCCAAAGGTTACCCCTCTCTTCAATTGTTCATCCTCTTTTGCGAACATGGCCCAAATGTGTTCATAGTGGAAATCTTCACAATTAGTCGGAACTGGTACGGTTCCTAGGGGTAACCCTAATGCCTTTCCAACATCAGCAGGCGTGATTGAATAGACTTTCATTCTCCCAAATTCTAAGGTCTTGTTCTTAGGGTTGAAGTGGTGAACCAATTTCGATATGAATTCACGTTTAAGAATTTCACATTGAAGGGTCAGCATCGAACCAAAACCAACTATTTCAACAGTAGTTCTTTGATCTTTGTTTAACGATGCATTAAGTCTAACCACTGCCTTCGGTGAACACCTGCTCCGAAATACCGGCTGCACATGCAAATAATAAAACCATACATAAAGGGTTGGGTATGGTCGAAAAAGGTTGGATATTTTATACGACACTGATTCAGACTTATATAATAATTTAAACGTAATAATTGACTATATGAACAAGTACATGTGTGAATGCATACCAACGTATTTGTCTTTTTCTTCTTTGGGACATTCGTCTTAGTGCGGCCCTTTATTTTATTGGCCAACTCCAAGAATGGTGCTCTATCAGCATCAGACAAATTCGTCCATGCTTCCGCAGCGGCTGAGCTATATTGCATAGTTCAAAAACAGATTGAGACCCAAAACATGAAATACATAGTCTCAATTAAATTATATAAACCACCGAGCGTTGAACTATAATACAATTAACGAGTTAGAACCAGAATAACTCTAACCTTTGATACATTAAACCTTGGACCTGTATGTGCCGTTCTTGCATTTTTTAAATAGTCGGCTCTGCAATTTAAATCGTACAAAATATTGTGAAGGTCAATACAAGGTGGAATTGAACACATTTTCCACATAACTACATCGGACGTAAACATAAGGCGGGAAAGAATATAACTTTTGGAATCCCAATGAATGCATAGCGTAGTGAACTATGTGCTAACATCATATCAACCCATGCTCAAATACTCAATAAACCCATGCAAACATGCCGACTATAGTCATGACATTATTGTAAAAACTAACAAATGTTGTTAAGATCAATAGAAGGTAGAATTTAACACATTATCCACAAAACTACATCGGCTGTAAAGATAAGGCGGGCGGGTAACATTATCCACTCAACACATTATCACAGCATTGGAAGAACAATCTCAACTCCACATCGAAATTTGAACTAAGGAGGGCATGATTGAAATGGGATGACAATACATTTTTTAGATGCAATTTCTACAACCTGATAGGGGATGGCCCGCCTACGTATATGGTCGCAAGACAATGTCATTCATTTTTTTTTTTGTGAGGGTTATGGTCGCACCAAAAGGCTGCCTACGTATTCCATTAGGAAATCAGACCATACGTAGTTCTAGTGTGTATTTTCATGCCGTTTCAATATTTCTCGCATTGTTAAAATATGGTTGTAGAGTTGAGATTGTTCTTCCAATGCTTAAAACCTTTTGAGAATGGGTGGGTTGCCCAAAATTGGGTGCGTGGCAATGCAATTTGGGATGGATGAAGATATTCCTACTAATCTAATACGGTATGAAATTCGGAATTGAAAATGTTAGTTTCTTTGTTACACCAAGATAGGCACGGATGTGATAGAGGCTTGCAAGCATGTTGCCCAAACCTCTAACTTCTTCCCATGGGGTATTGGGCATAAGTGGGGGACAAAAACGCCCGAGAGTAAAATGCTGAAACGAGAAAGCATGTAGGTAGGTCAAGAACATATTTCGAGGATCGAGTGGTTGAACGCGAAGATGCTTCGACTAATGAGGGTTGCAAACGCTGTTATCGTCTTCGGGCCAACAAGCAATAACCCATTTGCAACCATGAAATCGTATTTGATAAGCAAAAGGAGGGTTCACTGGCAACTGCAAAAATTTCGTTGCCACTTCCATTGCCCATATGTGGTGCAAACCTTATGACCTTCTCCCACAGATATGACCTTGAAAGGATGCCAACTTGTATCCCTAAGGTAATCCTCCCACGAATACCACATCCCAACAAAGATTGCTCGATTAAGTAGCATTGGTACAACTTCTCAGAATCATTCGCACATCGATATTGCTAAATTGCCGATTTCATGTCCAAATGATTTTGAGAAGTCATACCAATGCTACTTAATCGAGCAATCTTTGTTGGGATGTGGTATATGTGGGAGGATTACCTTAGGGATCCAAGTTGGCATCTTTTCAAGGTCATCTCTGTGGGAGAAGGTCATAAGGTTTGCACCACATATGGGCAATGGAAGTGGCAACGAAATTTTTGCAGTTGCCAGTGAACCCTCCTTTTGCTTATCAAATAAGATTTCATGGTTGCAAATGGGTTATTGCTTGTTGGCCCGAAGACAATAACAGCGTCTGCAACCCTCATTAGTCGAACCATGTTTGCGTTCAACAACTCGATCCTCGAAATATGTTCTTCACCGACCTACATGCTTTCTCGTTTCAGCATCTCACTATCAGGCGTTTTTGACCCCCACTTATGCCCAAAACCCAGTGGGAAGAAGATAGAGGTATGCGCAACATGCTTGCAAGTCTCTATCTCATCCGTGCCTATCTTGGTGTAACAAAGAAACTAACATTGGCACTTGTGAAATTCATACCGGATTAGATTAGTAGGAATATCTTGATCCATCCCAAATTGCATTGGCACCCACGCAATTTGGGCAACCCACCCATGCTCAAAAGCTTTTAACCATTGGAAGAACGATCTCAACTCCACAACCATATTTTAACTAAGGCGAGGAAGATTGAAATGGCGTGAAAATACATTTTTTTAGATGAAATTAGAACTTTTACAAAATGTGATAAGAACAAGGGCATTGGGCTAGACATTGTCCAATTAGCATGCTGCATATTAGTGACGATTATGGTCGCACCAAAAGGCTGCCTACGTATTCCATTAGGAAATCAGACCATACGTAGTTCTGGCGTGTGTTTATATGATACATAGAAACACGTCACCGTCGCTACTATGCAGTTGCCAAGGAAATGTAGAAAAGGGCGACGACTTTCACAAATCTACCTTGTGCTCATCCAGAGAGGGATTGTGGTTCAAAGGAGCAAGTAGGCACTACTGCCAATGACATGTTTGTACATCATAGAGATACACCATGCAACTTTAATCAACTATGCTCTGAGGAGTCAACAGTAGGTACAGTCGAAGAGTTCAATTGGAGGCACAAAGCGATGGCAAATAACTTACTGCGCAAAGATTTATGAATAAACCATTTCGCTTCATAACTTTCTATATAGCCCACTTTTTCCAAAACTAAGCTTCATCCTTGAAGCAAAATACAATATTTACTCTAAAGATTGTACTCATGATTCACAAAAGAAGGTTAGTTGTAAGACAAAGTGAACCATATATAGAGTTAAAAATAGAATACGGCGAATTACTACTAAACCTCTCTTCAGCAATTTTTCCGTCATTGTATTGTGCCTCTAATGACTCTTTGATTGTATCCATTTTTTTACTCCACAGTGCGGGGTTGATGAAAATTGTTGGGTTTAAATGTTTGCTACGAAAGAAATAATGACAACGAGGCCTAAGTACGAGTGTAGTTGTAATCTAATTTAATGTAAGGGAGGTGAATGACGCAGCTAAGAAACAATTGTTGTTGAATTTTTGCAAGGAAACCACCTACTCCTCAGTCAATATCATGGACATGGTAGCTACCGTGAAGTGCCAGGTGACGACTATAGATGCCATGAACTACTTTAATGAGAGCTAGCATAGGGAACTATGATGCGAACATCATATCAAAGAGGTGCATATAAACAACCCATGCTCAAATACTCACTAAAGCCATGCAAACATGGCAACTATAGTACTCACTGCATTGCAAATCGAAGAAAATGTTGTTAAGATCAATCGAACGTAAACATACGTACAGGAAAAGTAGATACGGATTGCTGTTGGTACTTTCCATTTGTGCCTTCGTCCTACTACTACTCCCTTTTTCCATACGCGATCGCTTCTGTCCTCTTTTCATCCTTGTTTTACAAAAAATAAAAAAAACTTTAAGCAATTAAGAACCAGTAGTGGCAATAAATTCTAAAGCCGTACTTAATATTGATTAAAAGACAGACAAATATAGAGTTCGAGAAGATAATTAACTGATTTAAATAACTCCCAGGGTATTTAACTGGAAACAGAACAGGAGCCATATATCAATGTCAGTGGTAGTGGATGTCATAAGGAAAATGGAGTAGATGAATCAGAAATTAGCTTTCAGACAATAGCAGTAACAGTAAACGCTCTGTTATACACATCAGTAAGATACTAATCAAGCTCATTCGTAATCGGATTCGGTTCAAGGCCCAATGCAGAGTGGCTTTTTTCAGTAACGCACATCCTTATTGTAGAACCTCTTCAAATGCAATAAAGTTAATCACATCGGCTAAGTTTGTGCTTAGCAAACACATTGCCAATATATGCAAGAAACACCATAACAGACAATTGTTGGACGTCCAGATTGTAACCTTTTCAAACTTTTCTAGCTAAATGTTCTAATAGGAAGTTCGACAAAACTTCTTCAGGATTTGCAGTGGATGTGTTTTTCCAACATGAAAAGCTGAAATTAAGCTCAAAAGGCCAAGCATCGTTTTTGCAAGATTCACTTAGCCGATGTCATTTGATTTTTTGTTGAAACAATTGAACTGAAATGGGCTAAGACCCCTTAACAGTTGAATTACACAAAAGATAAAATCAAATCAGTATAGAGAGATCTTCAAATAACAGGTAGCTTGTGAGACATGCTGATCATACCAATGGTACAAGTCAACGGAAGTGAGGGAATTGGGATAGGATGGAGCTCCTATATTGCGAATTATAGTCCAAGGGATATAGTTGGTAATGTGAGACATTTATTAAATGGTGAACCAATGGAAGTTATGGATCCATGGTACAAAGGGTTCAGCAGTACAATTGAGAAAACAACAACCAAAGAATCAGGGGTTAGTTACACTATCACTGGAGTTATGAGATGAAGTCAATGATACCACAATCAGGATTTCACAGCTGCCAATCCGACGATGGACTGAAGATTGCAAGTAATTTCTGGAATCAATAATGATGGAGAATGATAAAATCAAAGATCCTTTTATCAAGGTATATGATCTGATAATTAGTATCACAAGATTGTGGTGGTCTGGATGAGTTCCACTTCTCATACAGATGTTGAAATGGGTTGTAGGATTACATAGAGCATAATGATGACACCACTGTCCAATATGGAGTCATTTTATCTGGGGAGAACATGACGGTGGCCAAGCAAGAGGGCTTGCTGAAGAAATTAAAATTCACCACTACAATTAGTACTACCAACATGAAGATTCTTTTACGCGAAAGGCGTGAATCAGAAATATGATAATCTTGAACAAAGTAAGATTTTTACTCATAAGATGCATGGTTTACATTAATCTTATCATGTATCAAGTTTGTGGTTATTATCTAGGCTATTCACTTCTAACCTTTTGTTGTTCTTGAGGATTTCTTTCACATAAGGCTTGAATTCTATGAGAAAAGAAAGGTAAGCTGGTTCACAAAAACCTAAATGTGCAAATCTGTTACTTCTTAGCTATTCACATGTAACCCATTGTTTGTGTTGTACAGAAAGTCTTACTGGACAATCTTGAAATGGAGTTGTTGAAACTAGACAACAAGGTTAGGTTCCTACTTGGTATTGTGAAATAAGATATCATTGTGAGCAACAGGAAGATAGCAGAGCTGTTTATTCAGCTGAGGGATAAAGGGTTTACTCCGTTCCCCAACAAAACATAAAATGTGGACGTAGCAGTTGCCGGGCCAACTAACTATGCAGAAGAAGCCGAATAGAACTCAGAGGTGGTGGCTGGATCCATAGGAGTTAGGGCTAGAGATTACGAGTACTTACTGTCAATGGTCATTGGAACCTTGACACTTGAGAAGGTTCAAGATTTATGTCCAGATAGGGATAAACTCAGTGGAGAGGTTGATGAGTTGAGCAAGGCAACTCCAAAGTCTTTGTGGATTAAAGATCTTGATTCTCTGGAGAGAGAACTTGATGTATTACTCCATGGATCTGTCTTTTTCTTCTTTCATAACCATTTCTCTTGATGCCATTGAAGTGATATGTATCTATGGTTCAGGAACAAGATAAAACCAGTGTTCAGGCAGAGGCGGCAAGAAATGAGATGAAAAGCAGGGTGATGGGTCAAGCTGGTGTTAAGGTGGGGACCACACAAGCACCAAAGAACCCACAGAAGAATAATAATAACAAGAGTGACGATACATAAATTGTTTCAGAAGCAATAGAAACAACAAGTAGTTCTGCAATGGAAACATGCGAGTTTCGAGTCATTTTTGAAGTTGGCCTTGCTTTTTTGATAACCATTAAATTTGATTCCCTCGTCTTTTGTAGATAACATTCCAGAGGCTGCAAAACCAAAAGGCAGAGGAGGTCCAAATAAGGCCCCAGGTAGAAAGGTTAGCACATGGTCAATGCCAATTGGGTTGTGTTATTACTTGATTACATCCCATTTGCTCTTCTATTGCAAGTGTTATACTCTGCTGTTAACATTCTACCACTCAGCAAGAGAAGCAATGCTTGATTTTGAGAGATGAAGATGATGATGATGATGATGATGATGATGATGATGATGATGAAGAGGTTCTTGAACTAAAACACTGACTTGCTGCGTACAACCTCAAATCTTCTCCTGATCACTCTGAAGGTAATTCTAATTTCCAAGCCTAGTCAATTGTTTGTACTTATTCCACAGGGTTAAGAATCACTTTATATTTTAGTTCAGGTTCAGCAAGTATCATCACTTTATATCAAGAAGGAATGCACACCATGTGCTTTGATGAAAGTTTCAGTAAACTGTACCCACTATCAAAATTGAAGCTGTGTAGGTGTAATATGATGAAGGGATAGCTTTCTCTGGGAGAAATTTTGGTAACTGAGAGAAACAGTTGGAGGGAGGACTGTGGATTTTTGTTCAGCCAAGTCTTCTTTTCTGGGGTCATTGCTGCAACTAAAACTGTTATTCTTTAGATGCTACCTATTCCAGAAGGGTCTCTCCCTGTGAGATACCTAGGAGTGCCTCTCATTCCAATTAAACTCAAATATGAGGACTGTGTGCAGTTGAAGGAACGAACACAACAAATAATTAATAGCTGGTCTAATAGAATGTTGTCTTTTGGTGGAAGGGCTCTCATAATTCAATTAGTCTAATTCAGCATGCAAACGTTTAGGTGTTCCTTGTTTATTTTACCGAATAAGATTTTGAGAGAGATTGAGGCTATCCTTAATAATTTTCTGTGGTCTGGTCTTAATCTCAAAAGAGCAGGAGCCAAAGTCAAATGGTTGGCGGTGTGCACCCCAAAAGCTTAAGGTGGACCGGGGTTAAAGTCTCTTACTATTTGGAATAATGCTAGTATGATGAGGCACTTGTGGGCCTTATGTAAAAAAGAAGACACTATATGGGTGCAATGGGTCCATACCTTTGTCATTAAGGATCAGAACTTTTGGTATATGAGGTAGCCTTATGACTGTGCATGGACCATCCTCAAACGCATATGCGTTTGAGAGTCGTGGCCCATAACTTTGTGAAACACATTATTGGGGATGGACAAGCTTCTTTCCTTGGGCTCGACAATTAGCACCGTGGTGGTCCCCTTTACAAACTGTACGACGCAAGACTTATTTCTACCCTTGGAAGATCTATTTCCGCTACTGTTAGTACTGTAATTCAGAATGGGGAATGGCACTGGCCCAGACCGCGAAATTATGTGAGTCATCAGTGGTGAGTACACTCCATTCCTAGCTTTGTTGCCCCTCAATCTGATAAAGTTGATAAAGTTGTATGGACTGTTTCCCCTACAGGGTAGTATACTACCAACCACACAAGGGAGGCTATAAGAAATAGAGGATAAGAAACTCAACGGGCTACTGTTTGGTTTTCAAGAAATGTGTCTAAATGGTCCTTTATCCTATGGCTAGTTTGTCTCAAGAGGTTGTGTACTAAGGACCGTCTTCTGCGATGGGGAATGGAGGTGGACCCTGTTTGTGTGCTATGTTCCCAGAGTCCCGAATCTATTCAACACCTATTCTTTGACTGTTTTTTTCCCAGGAGTATTTGGTAGCCTATCCTACTCAGATTTCAGATCCAAAGAAGGGCATATACGTGGGATTTAGAACTAAATGATGCTTGTGGTTTTTGTAGAAGTAAGACATTCAGCTCTTTGATGTTTAAATTGGCATTAGCTGCTGGGGTATACTTCATTTGGCTTGACCGTAATTCCAAAATTTTTGAAGGGAGGCCAAGGAATTCAAGTGCAATCTTAGCGTGTATTGATGACAATATAAGACTAAGAGTTTGTAGTTGGAATCAATTCCCCAACTCTTTGGAAAACCAAAGACTCTGTGCTCATTGGAACATCTCTACTTATTTTCTTGGATCTGCAAATCTCTAACGAGGAGTAAGTATAGTTGTTTGGTAGATTGTAGTAGGATGCTTTTCTTTTGTGTAAAGCAGTCTGTATAGTGGGTTTTGCACCCCTGTGTTTTTTCCAGTGTGGTTGGTTATAAAATGACACATTTAAAAAAAAATATGTCTAACATTCAAACATATAAGAAAACGAAGACGATCATCTGCATGTCGTCATAGCCTAGCTCGCTTGGAGCTCTTAGTTTACTGCCGTAAGTTTCTATTTTTCCTAGTGTAAGAGCCACATCTACAAATCAACCATTTTAATTGAAATTGAAGTGGCTCTCCAAGAAGCCAACTCCAAGCTTGATCCTAAACCAGTAAATGGAAAATACCCATTAATTTTTTGAATCGTCATAAGTCGCAACAAATAACAAATTATCCTACTTAGGTTCTATTCTAATTGCAAAGTCTAAGCGTAAGTTTTAGAAAAATCCAATGTCTATTCAAATGAGCAAACATCTCAAATCACCTACATATAACTACTAGTTGGCATTGCATACAGATATGCATTTGCTTCATAGTCCTATGTAACGTGCTGCGTTTGAATTTGGCATCAATATGGTGAATATAGGTTTGAGATTTTTTAAAATGGAGGTAAACATAAAACAAATAGAATGTAACAAAGCGTGCCATCATATTTTTTGCTTACTTTGTATTCATTATGGTAGTTATGTAAAAATGGAAGCCTACAAGCCATGATCAGGACGGTTTGTTTTGGACTAGCGATTGTACCAAGTTTGTTTGAGAAAACTTCATCATACTATATAAACAGTTCATCAAAAAAGTTTTTCTTTTTTCCTTGTAATTTTATTTTCTACAAAAACGAATCTTTTAAGAAGTATACATTTGAGGTCCATTTCATATCGTTGCTTAACAGAGACGTTTTAACATTTTCTGACCTACTTAATGTTCTTCTCTGCCTTAAGAGTTTCCCAAAACTCCTCTCAGAGAACTTGAAATATCCTAGTGGGACATCTTTCGTGTCTGACATTAATCTTTTTCTTTTCTTTTTTTTTATATCCGGGTTTCTAGGTTAATTTGCGCGTGACCCAACTAATTAATTCCGGGCTCCTACAGTTAACGGCCAGACAAATTCTCCAATGGCTTCAAAGTTAGGAATGTTTGGGCTTCCTTGGGATTCGAAGATGCAACTACATAAAGACAAAGCACCTAAATTCAATCAAAGTTAGGAATGCAATTTTTTCTAGTTTGGATTGCATACAACACTTCCAAATTCAATCACAGGATTCTCACTACAGATCGAGTAAAGTTTGCAACTCAAAACCCAATAACACAAAACCTTTGCAATACAAAACCCAATAACACAACTACATACACCGAAAAATACACACATCTCACTACAGATCGAGTAAACTAACCTGATGAACTGGCGATGACAATGGCAATGTTCGAAGCTTGGACGATTGAAGGTAGCGTCTCCGGAGCAGACGATTCAAACAGAGGAGAAGGAGGGAGTTGGGGAACCACGTCGGCTGTTGAATGGGAGAGAGTAGGGACAAGTCTTGAGAGGCTGGGGAGCACAGACGAATTTTAGTCGGACCAAACCCTAGACAACGTTGTACCTCAGGAGATTGGAAATGAGGAAAAAGGAGAGAAGGAAACAGGTGGGAAAGATTGGGACGAACGGGAAGGCAACGGTGTCGTTTTTAATCAAAGGGCAAATTTGTCCACTCACATCATGCTTAAAACCTCATACCATGTATTGGTAATATTGCTTCCAGGTGCCATGTCTTGGTAATTTGGAAACTTCAGACCATGAAACTGGCAATTGTTTCCGCCTGACACCGCCTGCCGGTAATTTTCCCTTCCCTAGCTCATACGCTGGCATCGCCACTGGTTGCATGACACATGTACTTGTAAGATTTTAAGTTTGTCTTTAGTTCTTTTGCTCCCTTGACCCTTTCTTATAGTGAATGCCCACCCCAAGCCACGTTTTTATAATACTAGGTGATCGGCTCGTGCTAGCACAAGGTGTCTCATGCCTGATATTGGCATGAGGTGTTTCGTGCCTGGTATTGTTTTGTTTGGACTATTGGTAATGTAAACTAAGGTAGTTCATAGTAGAATCTATTTTGCGAGCGGTTTGCAGATACTTCGAAGTCATAGTTAAGTAGTGCGAGAGTTGAAAAGCAAATCATACAAATCAAAAGATTTACTTCTAGTGTATCATAAACATAACTAGAGGTGGCAAATGGGCGGGTCTGGGCGGGTTTGGACGGGTTGAAATGGGTCACGGGTCAAATATGAGCGGGACAAATATGGGTCAAATAAAAAACGGGTTGAAATGGGTCGGGCCGAATATAGGTCAAACCAAACCCAAACCCGCCCGACCCGACCCGTTTCCCTCTTTTATTTGTTTTTTTTTGTTTTTTGTTTTTTTTTGTTTTTTGTTTTTTGTTTTGTTTTTTTGTTTTTTGTTTTTTTCCCTCCCTCTTCTCCCCCTTCCCCGTTTCCGCTTCCTTCTTTTCCTTCTCTACTGTCGTCCCCTAATATGGGTTGAAACACGTTCTGAAATGGGCAAAACTCCGTGGTAACTTTTTTTCTTTATTTAATTTTTTTTGTATTTGTTTATTTTGTGTCAAACTTCTGTAGTTTATTAATTCGTCTCAACGAAAAGAATTAAAAAAGTAAAATATTATGCCGATTGCCGAGAATGAAAGAAAGAAGAAGTAGTTCTTGAATCACAATAAGATGACACGAGCCTTTATTTTCAACTTGTCGATAAAAATATCCGTATGATGCAGGTCTGTTAGGCCACTGGCACTCAATACTGCTTTGCTCAAACAAGCCTCCGATTAATCGAAAAAGTAATTTTTTTTTTTTTTACTTTCACCACAATATTTTGACATATGAAAAAGCTTGTACAATTCATGGGTCATGTTTTGGAGATTGAAACTTGGAAGAAATTGCGAGGCTTTGACCGTGTGAACTTTTTTCGCGTTTGTTAGTTTTGTGCTAAATTTTTATAGATTGTTGATTCATCCGAAAAGGTAAATTTTTTGGGGTTTGAAAATGCACGAATTTCCGTAGGGACATTTAAGGTGGAACCGAAGGATTACGTAATTATTTATAATTACATGCAAACAATCTTCATGATTTTTTAAGTAAATAAATTAATAAGTATATATATTGGTTTTAATTTACAACTTGTATTTAAATTAATAAGCTAAATATAAAATACTAGTATTAATAATATCGACGCGTAATTATTGGTTGTATACTTGTATCGATCCCCTTCCTCGAGGAACGGTTGTCAGATATGGTTGACTAGTCGACGACCAGTAAAACTTGGGGTAATTCTCTTTTAAAACCAGTCACTTGTGTTTCTCAGTCAAACCCATATTGAACCCATTTTCAATCCACTTAAATCCATATAAATATGGGTTGAACCCATATCAACCCATTATATAGTATGAGCGGGTTGAGTTGGATTATAAGTGGGCGAATTTAGGCGGGTTAAAGAATATGAGTTGAGATTGCCACCTCTAAACATAACCATATGCATTCCAAAAGTAATGTGGAATCAAACCAAAAGGCTAGTTGGCTAGCGGGACAGAGCAACATCTCACAATAAAAAACCCAAAAGGCCAGTTGGACAGGTACAGCCACTGGACTTATAATCAACCATGCAGACGTCCATAAGTCAACCAGGCGAAAATATAATAACTGCAGGAATTAATGACGGCTTATTAACCTTTTTGGTCCTCAAAGTATTTAAAAAATTTCAATTTAGTCCCCAATCTACATATAGGAGACATTTAGTCCCCATAGTATCAATTTTTTGTACCAATCAAGTCCCCAGATCTAACGCCTTTACACAATACAGTCAAAACAAGGGGCATTCAAGTCATTTCACCAACACCAAATTTTGGCTTATTAGCCTTTTTGGTCCCCAAAGTATTTAAAAAATCTCAATTTAGTCCCCAATCTACAAATAGGAGACATTTAGTCCCCATAGTATCAATTTTTGTACCAATCAAGTCCCCATGTCTAACACCGTTAGCTTCATCTGCCAAAATGAAGGGTATCTTCATCATTTTGCCCACCCAAACCTCTGGACGCCTAGATTCTGCCCCAAATGTTAAAAAAGTGGTGGTGGTGGTTTCAGTTGGAGGAAAAAGTGGCGGTTGTTTAGGTGGTGGTAAGAATGTGGTGTTGTGGGTGAGAGAGAAGGGAAAGAGAGTGTGCAGAGAGGGAAGTGGGGAGGTGAATGAGAGAGATGACCAGCCACAACAGCTCCGGTAGGAGCAGCAATGTGCACAACAGCTACCTCACGGAGGCGATTGGTCCGCGGTAATCTTTTCCGAGAAGAAAAATACAGAGAGAATGAGAGAATGGAGGATGGGAAAGGGAGAGCAGAGAAGAGAAGAGGAAGGTAAATGTGAGGAAGAGAGTGGCGGCAAACGGGCGGCCATTGTGTCGCTTTCATTTTTCTCTCTTTTTTTCGTTTTGTTTTTAGAAGAAATTAGGGGAAGCCGAGAGGGGAGGGGAGTGAGGAAAAGAAAGAAGAAGGGGAAGAGGAAGAAGAGTAGTAGAGGGAGAGGCGGGACGGTGGCATCGTTCGGAGGCCATGGCTACTGCTACAAATTTTTTTATTTTCTTTTGTTCTTTAAACAAATTACTGGGCTATTAATTATTCCCCCCCCCCCCCAAAAAAAAAAAAAAAAATTTACCGGACTACTGGGCCAACAACCCGAGAATGAGTGAGGAGAAGAGAGCGTACCGGAGAGACGAGTTCGCTGGGATGGTGGGATGGTCGCCGGAGTGAGTCCACAACCATGGTTGTCGCTCTAGCTTTTCCCCCTTCTCTTTTTTTTTTTTTTTCATTTTTATTTTGATAGGAATATGAGGGTGGGCGAAATGACGAGAATGCCGTTCATTTTGACGGATGAAGCTAACGGTGTTAGACTTGGGGACTTGATTGGTACAAAAATTGATACTATGGGGACTAAATGTCTCCTATTTGTAGATTGGGAACTAAATTGAGATTTTCTGAATACCTTGGGAACCAAAAAGGTTAATAATAATTTGGGTGCTGGTGAAATGACTTGAATGCCCCTCGTTTTGACGGTATTGCGTAATGGCATTAGACCTGGGGACTTGATTTGTACAAAAATTGATACTATGGGGACTAAATGTCTCCTACTTGTAGATTGGGGACTAAATTGAGATTTTCTTAATACTTTGGGAACCAAAAAAGTTAATAAGCCAATTATTGACTACCATAGATAGCTCCTTACGGTTAGGAGATTACAGCTTGAACCAAATAACAATGACATTAACCATATTCCGGTCGAAACAAGAGTAGACTAACAGCAGATTTCCAGTTTGAACTGGTAAGGAACCAATTAGCTAATGGTTAACATGGTTAAGTGAACATGAACAAACCTAGAACATATTTGTGCTTTCCAACTTATCACTCCCTCTAAAAGTTATCTGCCACTCTTTTTTTTACTCTATGATCAAGGGATTGGGGTTCAACCCACTACCACTACTGTACCTCAAATAACTCACCCACTTCCTATTATCTGCACTCCAAAGAATCCAAGGATCAAGCACACAATCTCACAGGATACATAAAAAATGATTAAGGTTAAGCTGCAGAAGTGAAGGCCAAAGATTGCTACCCCATAGTATATCCGGATTATGCACATGACAGCAAATAGCAATGCACCTGGTAATTGCAATCGAAACATTGATCTCTAGAAGTATTAGAAGCCATCTACCTCCACAATTGCTGAATGCTAATAATACTAATGTAAACTAATCATGCAGTGAATAGATTCCATTGAGATTTAAACCAATTGGCATCGGCCCATATCATTGTCCAAGAAACAATTCCCTCTATTATACGGTTAACTACTCATAATGCTCTTTTATATTTTTCATAATTGAGTAGAACTCAACTAAATCTTTAATTGGTTCCCAAAGTGTAGCTCAGCTCAAAAGGCATATGAAAATCTAGTTGCGAGTTTGTCATAGGCTAGATACCTATCATCTGTTTTTGCCAAAAATACTTAATTTTTTCAAAAAAATTAAGGATATCTAAAAAGCAAGAAGTTAATAGTACACCAATAGCTTCCAACACACTTTGAACTAAATGCCAAACCACACAAATTAAGCCAAGGAAGCGCATACACGAAAAGTGAAGACCGGATGCAATGGTCCTCTAGTTATACATGCCAGCTCAAATCCTGAAGAGGAGAAGGAAATTGAATTAATGACGTGAAAGAGCATGGTGGAATATCAACAGAGAAGAGTATGACATATAAACATAAGGTAGAAAACAGAAATGGCACAACCTTAGAAGCTACCAGCTAGTGCTTGGAAAAACACTCTATTTTCAAACTATATTGAAGACAATACCACCACCCTTTTCTCTTTTCTTCCATTTATTTGAGGAAACATATTTCAATTTTTAGCCAACCAAAAATTAGGGAAAATATGAGGCAACAGTCATACCCAATGGTCTAGCTTGAGGCTGCTTTATTGGGTCCCCACATGTTCAAACCCCCCACTCAATCCAATTTTCCTTTTCAAAAATGTTGTACCTTGGACTAAAAAGAACAGGAAGAATTAGAAAAATACCGAAGTAAAGAACAAACAAAAAGGAAACATGAGGTCCTTCCAAAACCCCCTTAGATGTCTTCAAATATACAGGCTTATGATTCAGGCACTTGGCTTATAACACAATTTATGGCAACAAAGAATGATCATAAACCACAATAATAATATGGACATAAGATCAAAGAACTGCTAAAAATTAGTATCTTCCATCCTGAGCGGGAAAAACCAGCTCAATATATGAGTAAATGAGAACAAAAGTAGTATTAACACTGAAACCAAATTCCTTTCTTACTTCCAGTAAGGACTCTTAACAGTGAATATAGAAGGAATGAAAAAGAAATAGCAAGGGCTCAAAACAGTAATATGGACTTAAGATCACAGAGATCATAGAAAGGTCTAAACACTAAAATCCAATTCCATTGATAATTAAAGAAAGAAAATTCATCATTATCTAAATCCTAAAAATTCAAAATTTTGAATATTGAAGGTATGAAAAAGAGTTGTTGCTAAAAGTAGTAGTCAAGTCTACTTTCATAGTCCATACTTGAACCAAACAATAAGTTTGTTACATACTGAAGACCAAGTAAGTTCTAATGTCAAAAGCATGAATAGCACAATAAAAAAGCATATACAACTTCAATCACGTATTTTCATTTCCAAGAATAGAGCCAAACGCACATACAGTTGAATAGACGGCTTCTCGTGGTATTTTAGATCAGCTACCAAACAATCGAAATCTACTGCGATCTGACTGAAATAGGGCAAACCCCTGTGGGGATTTGAAGTGTCAGATCTACAAATCTATCAAACTACACTTTTTATAGATGCATATATACTGAACAGTAAGCTATTATACCTTTTGTCGCCGGGGACAAGGTCCGGACTCTCATTTTCAATATCCCTGCACCGAGTGCACTTGGCAGCCAAAAGGAAGCGCTTGGATGGCACAGAGACAGCGAAAATCGCTTCATTAGCAGAGAACTGGGAACACAGAGAGAGAGAGAGAGAGAGATTAAACAGAGACAAAGAAATACCTTAATCGCTGAACTCTGGCACAACCTAAATTTAGCATTATGGCAAGAAAACTTGAGAGAGAAGCACAAGGGGAAAACATTGTTTCAATTGGTTTCTTATTTTTCTTGTCTAATCTCACCCAAAAATGGTCAGAGATTGCACGAAATAATTTCGTGTTCTTTTCTGATCCTTTCTCACCATCCAATAGGGTGGTGAGCAGCTAAAATTAGCTCTAATTCTGACAATACTTAAAATGCTCAAACAAAACACCCACAAAACTTAATCGAAGGACACAAAACCCATGCACAGACGGAGGAAATCCACGCATAACAAGAACCCAAGCGGATAAAATCCACACGCAAAGAACCCGAAGCAGGAAAACAGGTAGAAAATCTCGCAAAACAATGCGGGATAAAAAAAACTACATAGAACCAGCAGCACACAGATCTTATCGAGGAATCTAAATTATCACAAGCCACACCCAAAAATTTTCAAGAACGCAAATCGCATGACAAGAACAGTCACTTCCTCTTCTTATCTCAATCTTTCTCACCATGCAAATGGGTCAGAAATTTAGAAAATGCTCGAACACCACACGTGGAAGTGACTTTTTAATTCAAGTGCATGAACAGAATATTGACAAAACAGAAGGAAAAAATAGAACCATAAACCTTCATGAAAAAAGGGGGAAAAAATATATTCAAACCCAACTTTAACTGCAAAGAGAGTTTGAGCTGACCAAAGAGCATTCCACCGATTCAACTTTAAAAGGAGCATTCAACCGAAAACTTTTTGCCCGATTATGGCCCTCTCTTATTTCATGGAACCTAATTTATTAGCACAAAATTTGATAAATAAAGAAGAAGTAAAACAATTGGGTTGATTATGGACATAGATAAATTCTGGGAAACAAAATTCAGAGTGAATCCACAATGTTCAACAAAATTAAATGGTCAAAAGACCCAAAACTCAACCTTAAATGACGGACCAAAAAAACTTAAAACTCCATCTTGTTTACTGGAGTGTGTAAAATTGGTATTGAGAAAATCATTAAAAAAGGAGATACAAACAATAAAGAAAATAGTCATACCCCATCAAATAGCAATGTTCACTGCTAGAAAGTCATAAAAGCAATTCTTTGTGAACAAAACTTAGTACATAAAAGCATTATGTGATAGTTCATAGTTGGCAGCTTTCTAGGCAAATTTTTGGCCCAGTTCGATGACAGTTTTGCCCAGAGCTATTTAGTTATCAGAAGCTAAGCTAATCATACCATAACAGCCTGTCATGCAACTCATAGATGTTCATTCTATCTAAGCTAGTGACAAATGAAACACAGGAGCATGTAATAATAAAGCAAAATAAAACAATTCGATCTTACAAAGCTCTCAACACAAAATCTTTTTCTTTGCTGTATCTATAACAGTAACCCAGCGGCATTTTTACCTAAACCTTCTCACCAGAAACAGAGAAAGTCCTACAAAAAATAAAAATAAAAAAGGATGGAGAGAGATATGAGAGAGTAAGAAAATAGGGAAAATCATACTTATAAATTTATAATGACCCAAGCAATCAAGTTCTGAGTCTTCTGACCTTCAAAATCAACTACGGCGAGGAACACATACCGATTAATTAATATCCTCTGGTGTAGCAGCAATCAGGTATTGAACACCTACCTACGTATTAACAAGCCGATGGAAAAAAAAAATCAACAAATAAGTTACATATTGTGTGTGGTATTAAAAGTTAAAACCCTACCTAGACCATCATTGTGTATGTGTACAAGGGTGTTGTATAAGAGCATCTCCAACCCTGAACTAAAATTAAACTGAAACCCAGAATTTGAGTGTAAAATCTCTTTTTGGTGTTCTAGTCCTTACTCAAACTCAACTCAAATTTGAGTTCTACTGAGATCCAATACCAAATACCCAAAATTTGATGTTGACTCAAACCCAAACCCAAACTCAAATTCCAAATAGTGGCGGTACCTGGTGGTTGGAGTCATTGACGGTGGTTATTGGAGCCGGAGGTGGCGGAAGCTGATGGTTTTCGGCTGATGGCTTTCAAGGACAAGATCTCTGTTGAATGAAGAGCTTCCGGTGCAGCCGGAGTCTAGTTAGATAGAAGGCCGAGGAGTAAACGTACTGAGTTGGGGCAGTTCTTGATCGTAGGGCTGTCCATCGAAGATTCGAGACGAGTTCAGGAGAGAGGTGATAGAGAGAGAGAGAGTGAGGAACTGGGAAGATCTGAAGAGAAATAAAAAAACCCCTTCAATTGTTTGTTATGTGGCTCTCTCTTCTTCAGCCTTAGATGAATGTACTTGACACCAGGAAAGATTTCCACATGGATGGATGTGATTACCCCTGTCCAAGACACAAATCTTCAAAAACAGACTCCAATGATTGTACCAAAGTGGATTTAACTATGCACTGTATATCTAGATAAGTATTCAAATATAATTAGAATCTGATAGTCACCAAGTAAATGAGTAAATATTCTTCTACAGTGTGCATACTTGCAAAAAAGAGGGGGAAATCGTATGTTTTCATGTAAACTCCAATATATAAGATATTAAGAATAAACAATTGTTGTCACACTTAGCAGAGAGAAAAGCACACCAATACTATAGGCTCTTCCAGTACGTCTAATGCATGTAGATATCCGTATCTATAACATAATCGCAGGAGATGCAATATTTCTTGTTTTTTGTAATATATGCAGGGTGTTTCGGGCAAGTTTATGCGCAACTTGGACCAATCCATATAGTCCATTCTACGTTTCACATAACCGTTAGGGTGAGCGAATCAAAGACAGTATCATATTCCTCTAAAATTACAGATCCATACCATTAAGCTAGTTAGATCATGATTCAAGTTGTGTGCTAAATACCAACAATAGACAACACCTAGAAGAAAGAAGTTTCTTTAATAGAAAGTGAAAAAACTACATATACTTGCAAGCAATTCTATTTTTTTCTTCAAATTAATAAAGCACAGCAACAAGGAAAAATATATAAATCGGAATGAGTTGAAACGCTAGATAAATACCAATAGTGCTATATCGCACAAATGAATTCTGCACAATAGCTCCAACCAAATCACTAAATCATTCTCTGCTGTCCATTCAAGATCACCACCCAACTCTAACAAATCACCATAGTCACACATGAATTTGACATCTGGCTTAAAAGTGATCTGGTCGTGGTTATTTTCTCTACAGCACAACACAACGGCTATGGTTTTCTGAGCCTCGGTAGTAAGAACATAGTAAAATTCATTGTCAGCGGGGAAACCTAAAAGTGGACCAATTATCTACGGCTAAGTTAAAATTTGCATATTGATGACAAATACCCCTAAAGGCAAACCTAGAACCCCTCCAATCTAGGGGCTTAATTGGAAAAACCAGACCAAATATCGCCACCCATTCAACGTTCTTTTATTAACATGTTAGATAACACTAAAATTATCATAATACTGTAATGGAAAACAAACCTAAGAGCAAAGCAATCATCCAAGGTTAAGAGGGAAATTGCATATAGAAAAGGAAAAGGTACACGCTTTTCATGGTATCTTAATTTTTTTGGTCTATCAAGTTAGATATTCTCCTATCAGAGCATTGAGGAGGAAGACAAAAACAAAACTAAAAACTACCGATATAAAAAAGTCATTACTCTAAAGTCCTGAGAAAATGCAAAAAATGAAATCTAGCCTCCATAAAATTACCAAGCTATACGTGCTTACGAACAAAAATATATTGTTACTTACTTGGGCACAATGATAGATTCTAATGAAAATAGGATTCACTATCATAGCAAATTTTTTGAATAGCCAATTTGTGACATCAGCCAAATAAGTTTTGCCTTTGATAAGCCAAACAGCATTATTAAGATAAATGTTCGCACAGCCATGTACTACGCATACTTGATAATGAAAACAGCTGAAAGCAGCATAAAACCAAACCAAACCAAACCGAGCCTTACGTCCCAATCACTTCGGGTCGGCTACATGAGTCCGTTTCCGCCATTGAACTCTGTCAAGGGCCACTTGTTCACACAGACCTAATATACTCATATCTTTGCGCACCACAGCATTTAATGTCAATTTCGGTCTACCTCGCCCCGTAGCATTACTATCCAAAGCTATTTTATCTGCTCTCTTAACTACCGCATCTTTTGGTCTACGGTAGACATGCCCAAATCACCTTAGCCTATTTTCCCTCAACTTCTCTTCTATATGTGTTACAACTTGGATGTGTGATTTCCAGTCCTCACAACCCTGGTCCATGTGCAACATCATTCTTAAAATCTTCTACATCCCAAAAATCTTCTACACAAACTGGATAGGGCAAAATGGCGGAAGCCTTAAAAAAAATGAATCTGACCTCGTGGCACCGCTCTGACTAGACATCACCACTGCCGAAATACTCGATCACCTTACTCCGTCTGAAACCGACGAACTCCCTGCCCTCCTCTTGTCTACAAACATCTGACGGAATTCACTCCCCATTTTAAAAAAACTTTGATTTATCTTTTTTTATTTTCTGTAAGTTATAAGCCTTGCAATCCTAATTCACATAGCAGACTTGGATTTTTAAGAGTTATGATAATTATTTTTCCCTTTCCACCAGTAACAGAGGAGTCAAAATCAAATTCATTCAAAAATCCCATGTGATCAGTAATGCAATGACATTAACCATCGCTTGAATATACTCCAAAATATCAGTATTCCACTTCCATAGAAAGTTCATATTTGTTATTCATCCCACTATTTCTAAATGCGAAGTAAAAACGGTCCCTCTATTTTTGTACAAATTGGAGAGCCCACACATAAGAACCAAAACAGGAAATCAAAACAAAAGGTCAATCACAAAGATGTAGTTTACCATCACAACTGAAACATGTACTCCTAAAGTCACTCTCAAAGATTTTTTCCACTTTTTCTCATTGCAAATATTAGAAAAAGTAGGTAGAGACTTAGGCTAAACTGTTTGTGTTGCGCGCGCAAGTCAAATTTTGACAAAATTTGTAAAAATTCGATCAGACAGTAGAATTTGGTGAATTCTGTCATTAAAAAAAAAAATTGCACACATTGCATGTGCTTCGGCCTCTAGTCATAAATAAAAGAAATCCAGCCACATTGACGTAACCAACAAAAGGAAGCTAGCACACCGTAACTTTCCTCAAACACAAAAAAAAACAACCACCCTAAAAGATATGCTCATGACTCAAATAATTAACCCATAACCCCCGAAACCTTTGATTCTTCACCAATAAACCACAGGAAACACCATTTGGCAAGTGCAATGGTGAAACGAAAGAACCCCAAAATCACAGTGAAGAAAATAAATTGAAAATATCATAAAAATCAAGCAAAACCTTAGAAGAACATGCAGGAGCCGTCGATCTAAGCAAAGAACAAGGCAACGAAACAAAGCAACCCGAAACGCACAACATGTCCATAAATCGACACAGAAAAGAGAAATCCAAGAAACAAGAACCGAACCTGATGGAACAACCAACAACCGCTAATTTCACCATCGAAACCTTTGATTGTTCACCAATAAACCGCAGGAAACGCCATTTGGCAAGTGCAACAGTGTAACGGAAAAACCCCCAAATCAAAGTGAAGAAAACAAATTGAAAAAATCACAAAAATCAAGCCAAACTTTAGAAGCACATGCAGGAGCCGTCGATCTAAGCACTGTCTCCTCACCGTCCGTCGCCTAGGCTTCTCCTTCTTCCGTCCAACACTGTCTCCTCTCTCTCTCTCTTCTATCTGCTCCAAACCAGACACCGCTGATTTCTTCCGTTCTTTAGTCGGGCTCCAACACTGTCTCGTCTCTCTCTTATCTGCTCCAAAGAAACCAGACGAAGGAAAGGTGAAGGCAAACGAGGAGACGTGGCTTCATCTGGGCCAAGTCGTTCGCATGATGCAAATGGACGAAATTACCCTCGGTGCCAAAACCAATGGCTCACCAATTGAGGGATACAATTGGAAAATCTTGACAAATTGTGCCAACCCATCCAATTTGCGTCAATACTCTTACGCCCTGTTTGGATGGGGGATTTGGCCCCGGATTTGCCAAACCCCCATGTTCTCCCCCTCTTCCTCTTCTCCGGTATTTGGCTGTGCAAAATGGAAGGGGGATTTGAGCTCCTAGCCAGATTCTATCTCCGGCTCTTCCCGTATTAGTTAACGACAGGGGTGACCCTGTCGCTAGTGAATCCGGATGGACTTTTGACTGTTTTACCCTTGACTTTTTCCTTTTGTGGGTTCTCCTCGTTCATTTTAGAACCGGACTGAGAAATAGAGAAGAGAGAGAGAGAAGAAGGAGGAGGTCGCCGATCTACTCTCTGGTGACTCCACCGCCGTAGACCAACGGGTTCTACTCTCCACCTCGTATTCCTCTACATGTCCTGACCTTCTTTGTTTGATAGGGCTAAGGTATGGTTCTGGACTCCATGTTTGTACTATTCGGATGGTTTTGCGATCTGGTTTTCGATGGAGTCCATTTTGTGTACTGTAACGACAGGGGTTAGAGATCTGAGTTGCCCTATATATTTTTTTGCGATCTGGATTTTTTTGCGTTCTAGATTTTTTGCGATCTGATTTTTACTATTTGGATTTTTTTGCGATCTGGATTTTTTATACTGAAACGAATATCACTCATCAGTGAGTTAGCGATCTGAGATCTGAGTTGCCCTATTGATGAATATTTTTTTTTTTCATTTTGCCCTAATTTATGATTTTGACCTAATTTATGATTCTACCCTAACATTATATGATTTTGCCCTAAATCCTTGGTATTACCAGAGTTTTGGTGTAATTTTTGGAGAGTGGGCTGCTATATATGACTAGAGTTTTGGCTGTTTGAGGAAAAGGATCTCGATGAAACTGTCATGAAATTGTGCTTGGAATCCATTTAAAATGAAGGGGAACACCGAACACAAGCTTGTCCTTGGTTTTTGTCTTGTATACTTGTTGAGTACTTGAATTAAAAAGTTGTGCACTTTGTGACAACTGACAAGTCATAACTTCAGATAATTTCTGGTACTAATGAGCTGAGATGCGTTAGCGTTACAAAATATGGGTAGCTTAAAAGTAAGTGGTAATGGGATAATTTCCTATATGGGATGATAGTGGTCACCATTGCAGGTTAATAGATACTCGGGGAACTTGAGAAAAAGATACAACACGTTCGATGAAGCTGAAGGAGCATTGTTACAGTTCCATGAGGAAAGATACCGGCTCATTCAAATGCAATCGATCCGAACCGAATATCAATCAAGTGACGATCCTTCCACATCCACAAGTTCTTTGCAAATTCAACATCAACAAACTCTATCAACATACTTTGTTCTAGTTTTTTTTTTAGGTTTCGTAGCTTTGTATTTTGTTCGCACTTCTATTCAATTCAGAATGAAGTTGTAAGTTTAATTTCTCCAATTTCGAAATGAAGACTGCATTATGTAGAAAAACATTAGTAATCTCAAATAAATATAATTACTTGAAATACAAACCGAAATGCTACAAATTTATTCCTCAAACATTTTTTTATCAAAAGTATGAACTTATTCTTCGACCACCGTCTTACAACTTCAAACTTCTAGTTTTCTCGTCGAACAAAGCAATGGCCCCAACGATTACAATTGGGAAATTCCTTATCCCAAAAATGTCTCAGTTGTGGCCTATCCTATATAAAATTAAGGCAAACAGTTAATAAATTTACTAAACAAGATTTAATATGAAATTGGAAACAAAGTCAAAATTACTTACTCGAACAAATTCATTCCAAACATCATTTTTCACCACCAGTTTATTTTCATTTGGATTTCACCCAACCCCCGGAATTCGAAGCATAGCGTCTAGATCAAAATAATCATACTTCCATTTTTTTATCTTTCCTTCGATATGATTTTGTTTAATACCTGCTTCGTGAAAAGAAACTCGCATTTGATTCTCAAGAACTCCTAAGTAGCCGGAATGAAATCCGTTCTCGGCTTGCCAAACCCCCTGATCTACAAAGCTTGTAAGATTTGTAAGTAATATTTCCTCCTCCACCTCGCTCCAACCCCGGAGTGCCATTTCAAGGAGTGACAAATCAAAACTACAAAGTAATTTTTTAAAGGGAGATACATGTGTGTGTGCAGTGATATGAGATAGGTAGTGGTATTTATAAACTACTTTACCAAACAATTTTGGTCAAAACGTTTTTACCTAACAAAATTTGGTGCACCTACTTTTCTTTTTCAACTACCACAAAATGTACTTTCTAAATTACTAAATTGAAAATATATAATTTGGATTTCTTAAAAAAAATCAAATAAGGTTAAAAAAATTTTAATATAATTACATTTAAATTTATGCAATAATTAGTTATAAATATGTATTTACTGTAATTACGAAGTGTACTTTTTAATTACTAAATTGAAAATAAATAATTCATATTTTAAAAAATAATAAATCAAAAAAGGTTAAAATAATTTAAAGATAATTTGATTCAAATTTATGCAATAATTAATTGTATATATTTATTTAATGTAATTATAATGAAATAAACTTAATTTGTCCATTAAAATACTAAAGTGGAGGCAAATAAGTCATTTAACACCTTATCCCATCATATTCACCTTTCAAATTCCCCTTCTCAAAAATTCATCCAAACACCTCATTACAAATCCACCCTTCTTAACATATCACCCCTCCTTAATATCCACCTTCAAATCCCCCCTCATTACAAATCCACCAAAAACAAATCCTCCATCCAAACGGGCCGCAAGTGAACTGTACGTACCACCGAATCTCCCTGCATCACCGGAGCAGCAGTGATGGGGGAACAATGGAGCAGCGGAGCAGAGGTGGTTGGGTTTAGGGTTTGGTTCGTATGGGCCGTGTCACGCCCCGCCCCGCAAACGGCACCCAAAGTGAGCTTGAGTCAGCGCGGCCACGTGGCATTCCATACAGAAGACCAGACCACACAACGCAACCTGACAGAATAAACATCCAGCGGAAGACTTCTCACAATAAAACATAAATGGGTCAACGTCTGACCAACCGATCACAAGCTCGCACAACTAAACAACCACAACTTTTATTACAAAACTTAATAAGTTCTAAATTTCAACATATCCATCAACGACTTGATTTCAACTTATATAAATCACTTCCTTAAACAACTACCTATAACAAGCTCGACCATCAACATCTCCCAAAGCTAACACTCGAGTACACCTCAACACGTTGACCGGTAGTGGACCCACTCTAAGCCACCGGCTATCTGGCAATCCAAAAAGAAAAACCAGAGTGTGTGAGATATAGAAGTGCTCAATAAGATATCAAAATACCTAAAGGAATATCAACATAAATATGAAACTCCAACATAACTGAAACACTCGAATGTTGTCACGACCTCGATTTTCAACGTAGATATAAAGAGTTTTCATAAATAAACCTCACAATATTCCGTACGATTCCCAAAATAATATAACATTGTCCATTTCCATCATCTCATTCCAAGCATCCAAGGATTTCCAAAATAATACAATTTTGGCTTCGAGGCCCGAATTACCGTAATTACTGAGTGTCAAAAGAAAGTTTAGAACTTACAACCTTTCATGGTCAAATGATTTACAAATAAGAGTTACTAATACATCTTTCAACATAAAATTATAAAGATGACTCGGTAACTCCTCAAGTTAGCTTTCAAAATTGTGTCCACGTCCAAGCAACCCAACCATGCACTACTGTCCAGAGTTAGCACCTGAAACGAAGGAAAGTCTAAGCTACACTAGCCCAGTAGAAAGTTCTAATCTAGCAATATATGCATATGAAATGTAGGGAAAGAAACAAGGTGAGCAACTATGTCAAGAGTCAAAGAGAGATCGACAAGAGCGATTAAATTTTATACTTCTTTTCCAAACTCGTCACATGCTTTAATAAACGATTTCAAATTCACCAATTGCCAAAACGTGTCTCGTTCAAGTGTCATGAGCCGAAGCTCTTGCGCGCCAATTAAAGGACCCCGATGTCCTCTCGCCAGGCACCTTACCCATAGGAGGTCCTGAAATATCAAATACGAGCATATAGCTCTTGCGCGCCAATTAAAGGACCCCGATGTCCTCTCGCCAGGCACTCACCCGTCGATGAGTCTTGAATGTTCTTTCGTGTCCGTAAAGTTCTAAAATCTTTTAATCCATCAAACTCGTACCATTCAAACCAAATTTAGACCCTAAAGTATCTTTTGTAAAAAGAAATCATGCCCATACGAAAGTTTAAAGTCATGAAAAGGTCCAATGGTTTTAATCATAGCAAGGAGTCATATTAGGAAGCACTCGGTCAGTAATAGGATTAAATTAAGGTTGATCAGAACTTAAAACAATGAAATGAAATCAATGATGAATAAGCAATGCAAACCACTAGTTGTTATCGATAACAAGTAGAAATGGTTATCGATAACTCATGGACGAGGAGAAGAAAATTACACCATTATCGATAACGAGAAGGGATGGTATCGATAACTACAAAATTATGGTCAGTAGAAGCACGATGTTATCGATAACAAAGGGAAAGGTATCGATACTAATGGGGTTAAAATCGTTCCAGACGTGAGGGTATCGATAACAGAGTCAGGAGGGTATCAATAACGAGTGGATTTCTGGGTTTTGGAGCAAAGTGTTATCGATAACAAAGAAAATGTTATCGAAAACAATGGCTTTCGAGCGGATTTTTGACAGACGAATCTGGGTTTTCCAACAACAACAACATCGACAACAACAACAACGATCCAAGGCACAAATCAAGCTTCAAGAAACACATCATAAACATATATCGATAGTTAGAACCTCCTACCTCAAGATCCAAGAACGAATTTGAAAGATTTCTCAAGCCCTAGCTCCAATCCTTGAGTTCAAATGAAATGCACCTCTACCGAGCTTGAACCGACGTTACACGGGCCACAATACGCGAAGGAGTGAAAGATTTGAGGGTAGCTTTGTGTGGGTTTTGGGTGATTTAGAGAGAAATGGTGAGAGAGAGCCGAGAGAGAGAGAGTCGGGAGAGAGGGAAAGAACGGGGAGTGAGAGTGAGGAAATGAGGGATTTTTATTCCCTAGTCTTATACACACACACATATATGCATACACTACACACACTTCACACATTTACTCCCCAAATAAAACATTTTAACACATTCATCCCCACACCTCAATTTTCCAAACCAATCTCATCCTTTTATTTCTTTTAAAACCTTTACATCAATTTACGAATTAACGGGTCTTTACAAATGTAAACAACAGTTATATCCATCACATGCTGCAAACATAATAGTATTATCCAATAAACAACCACATAACAATAACTGAATCAACAACAACATGAATATAAATCACATAAGCATGCAGTGACACGTTTGCCACATTCCCATGTACCCAAGGCATTGTGTCTCACAAACCATGCTCCCAACCTCCGTTAATTAGACGGAATGGCATACGACATGGCGTGACTCACTCCACAATCCTTTCGCGGGTACAATCAACATACAACAAGCATGCATACCATTAGCTAGAACAATATATAGCATGGTATACAATCTCCACCACATTTAACCATACCAATAGCCAAATCTCAATTAGCATGCTCTTGTTGATATACAATCACCTCCACAATATTATCTTATTAAAGATAATCATATCAAAAGCTAAAATACCATTAGCAAGGCATACACTTACAACCACAACAATATCTTATTGAGAAGAACCATATCAGACACACTCACCTTCGATTCGACTGGAGTATGCCAAACTTACGGTTTCAACACCTCCCATTTGACCAACTCGCTACCTAGTCATAGGCTAACTCATATTAGCATACGTATCCCTAGGAATGTCTAAGCAATATATATGATAACACCCCATAACATTCCCGCCATGCTAACACATATCAAACGTTAACAAAGTCACTTACCACCTCATAAAACACACAAACAGATATCTAATACCAAGTTGTAAAGCTAACCAAGTATTGAAAGATGCCCACCAAGCATAAACATGTCACCTTAAAGACCTATAAGTATCCCCAAGCACGCATAGCACTCAATATAACATAAACCCAAAATCGGTAAAGAATCTTATGCCATTCCACCATATTCTGACCATAACTTCTTTTGGGATTAGAATTGGATCATGAAACTACCACCATTGGAAAGTACGTTTTTAGTACATCAATTTGATATAAAATTTGCCCAAAACGAAGTCCGGATGAAAAAGTTATGCTTGTCCGAAGTTTTTCAAAAAATGCTGATTTTCCAGTCTCTACCGGTAGAACATTTTTCCTACCGGTAGGAAACCCCAAAATCATGAAAATGACACCACTGGATAGCATTTCAACCGGTAGGGACCAAACTCCCACCGGTAGGATCCATATTTTCAATCAAAAATCAAGTACGAACACATTCCAACTCCCACCTCCAAAACCCAACCAAACCTCTTTAAAACAACACCAAAACTACACCAAATCATACCCAAACTTAGAGATATTCAAGAACTACTCCAATAACAACGAATCCATGAATTAAACAAGTTCCAATCACCGAATTCAAGAGATTCAAATAAGAATCTTGAGTTTCCATAAACTCAACCCCAAACCTCAAATTTCATACAAAACCAACTATCTAGATTATGAATTTAACCATGGAACATAGAACCAAGTAAGAGAAATATGAATTTACCAAGCTAGAGCTTCAATCAAAGACGATCAAGACCTGCCCCAGAGTTTTTCCCTTCTTTTTCCTCTTCTCCTCCTCTTTCTCTTCCCCTGGCGTCTCTCTCTCTCTGATATCAGGGAAATGGGGAGATATTTGCCAAAAATGTCTCCTTTAGGAAAATTATCAAGTGCAACCACACCACTCCTCTACTTATGCAACCGACCAATAGCATTTAGTTAAATACCCACCAAATATGAAATAACCCCATAAACACATAATTCAATTAAAATACGAGTTTACAATTATAGATATCCTGGACTGGTATTACAGGCCGGCACAAAGCAAATGGGTTTTGCCCAATTAGGTTGCATTTTGGATTTTATTTTTCCTGTGCTTAGGGGTGAGCTGGTGTGTGGATCAAGCATTTAGGTGTAGCTTTGGGCTTAGCCCTTTGGGTTTCTTGTTGGCATCTTGCTAACAGGGTTAGTTCTAAAATTCGAGAGACGAGAATGTAGGTTAAGATTTTACGAGAAGATGTTGCTCAATGCATTTTTTTTCTATAGTATTGTTCTGATTTCATTTAGCCCGTTTGGAGTAATGAAATTATTTTTGCCGATCAAAAAAAAAATGTACCACCGAATTGTTTTGTTTCGTGCACTTGTTCATCTATCAGCATATTTACATAATTACAATAGTAAATGGAAAAATCAATTTGACATGGATATTACAAAACCAATCCAATCATATGCAGCCAACAATCCAGGGGAAAGAAAGAGAGAAGACCAACCAAAAGTTGGCAAAGAAAAGAAACAAAAGAAATCAAAACAGATCAAATTATGTGTCTTCCAATGCCATCCAATTGACTCCTGAAGTCCTCAATTGAGTAGGCAACATTACACCTTCCTTGAACCCAAAAAGCTACTCTGAGTTTGATAAGATTGACAACTTCACTGACATCTCGAATTGAGTTCTTGAAAACGAGATCATTTCTTGCTTTCCATATAGACCAAAGTATAGCATAGAGAGTGGTATTTCCAGCATTTTCCTTCAAATTGCGAAAAGAGTTGGAGTACCAATAATGAACTAATTAACCAAGGAGAGTTGATGGATAAACCCAAGATACATGCCACCAAGAGAGAATAGCAGACCAGATGTCCCAAGCAAAATTGCAGTGAAGAAGCAGGTGAAGAGGGGTCTCAGAAGATGCAGAGCACAAGGGGCAGTTGCCAAGATTTTGGGGATGATATTCCTTCTATAAGATGGATCTCGTGGCAATCCTTACTTGAATAGCTTGCCAAACAAATGCATCAATTCTAGCTGGTCCAAGGTTCTTCCAAACAGAGTTGAGGCAGAGGTTAACTGAAAAGTTGTAAGCTCCCAATTTGTATAAGCATATCTCACCGAATAGCAACCACATGTCAGAAAAAAAGCTACTCCTCTCTCCTACCATTATTTTTCCTAGGTTTACTACTTTACTGTCTACTAGTAGAAAGGAGAGAACTTGTATATATTGTAATTAAATATTTTTGTGAGTTTCCCAGTACTTTTATGTTGCATGAATAAAGGTCGACGTCGTATATATATAATCAACAATAATAATGACACATCAATTTGTCACACTACAACCACACTCCTCTCACAAGCATGTGCGGAAATTTCAAAATATATGCTAGGGACCCACTACTCCTCTATCCTACCATTATTTTTCCCGGGTAATTTTTTTTTTTTGGGTAAATCAGCTTGAATATTGAAAAAGAGGCTAACCGAATATACAGCCTACAAAGAGCATACCCCAAGAGGTAAAGAAAAGAAACAGAACAAGAATAAAGAATATTGCTTACGCCAAGTGTCAACAAGGGTTAAATGATATGCATTGTTTCCAATCCATCTAATAAGAGGAAGGAAAACAACGCCTTAAAAGGCACCAACAAAAAGATAACATAAAACCATGAGGCCTAACCTACTGAATACAAAACTTTGCTGGACTGAATACTGATTAGCACTAAGCTTCAGCAGGGAACAACAGTAAGCAAACTAATCAGCCATCTATTATCACATTAACGTCAGAGAACAACAATAGAAAACTGTCATGCCCTCGATTTTCAACATAAATTAATAAGCAATTTCAACAAAAGATCCTCGCATTTATATATAATACCCCAAAAGAAAGTTCCCACCTGTTTAATTCACAATGCAACTCCCCAAGTCTCAATTCTTTCGCTTTTGTCCTCAATTCGAATAATCACCCAATAAACCACATTTTCCAATTACCCCTTTGATAAATATTTCAAGAATTAAAGAAAATACGGGTCTCTATAGTCTATCTTCCTTAAAGAAATTTCATCTCGAAATTTACAAGTCAAGTCAACTATGATCATGTATCAAGTAATTAAGCTCATGCCACACACATATCACCAAACAATGAATCAACAATTTTAAAGTCGAAATTTATAACTCACATTGATCAATTTGGAAACAAGTGCAGGAACTTCTCTCTAACTTTGTCTTCCCTTTCCCACAATAATTCCTCTTTCCCGAGGTTACTTGACTCCAGCCAGCCAATTACATAACATAAGCAGCAAAGAAAGCTAGCAAAGAGAATAATTTAAGATCATAGCAGCAACAGAAAAGAAAGGAAAATGCTTTATCTGCTCCCCTTCTAACTCCCTCGAAACCTAACTCACCAATACTCTAAAAGCAATAGGGAGGTCCTTAACTCCCTCGACTCTCCCTCATAAAAATGACTCCCACTAATTTTTACCTCCACTCTCAAGAAAGTTGGGGCTCAAGCACACAGCTCATAGGTTCACACATATGCTGGCACACTCAAACCAAAGGAAAGAGGCAGAGAATTAAGGTTTCCAGGGCTGGAAACACCTTCAATAGTTGCAGTAAATAACCATGAGCTAAGATTAAGGTAAATACCTTATAAATACAAGTATTTGAAGCTAGTATCCTTATTGTTGACCTGTTGCACCTTGCCTAGCTAGCACAATAGGTAAACAAGTGAGATGCAAGAAGTAATTGCAAGACCAGACACCAATCACCAGCAATTACATTATTGACCAATGTTCCACTCATTTATAACCCAGTCTGCTTGTAATGATTGTATATTGGATAATGATAAAATTCTTGCTCTAACAATGGAATAGATTTTGTGAACAACTACCTCACAAGAACAAGATTTCTCTTGAAATTTCATCATATTCCTATCAGTCCACACATGATAAACAGAGGCAGTAAATACCAATTTGGTAATGACAGCTTTAATAGACCTGCCTCATATGTTAAAGAGAAAATTGACCCACTCAATCCAAATTCTGAAGGGCCAGGAAACGTGCAGTTTGGATAGGATAGTGTCCCACACCTGTTGAGAGAATGAACAATTGAAAAAAAGGTGGTCATGGCTTTCACTCCCATAGCAGAAGCTGCACTGTGGAGAGTGATTAAGGCCAAAAAGTGCTAGCCTATCTGCAGTGGATAACCTATTCTGAATGGCTAGCCAAGTGATAAAGCTCCATTTTGGGATGTGGGCTAAAAACCACACCAATTTATGCCACACAACCTTTGGAAATGGAGTTCTCAATTTGTTCCAAAGGGAAGCAATTGTGAACTGGCCGTTAGGATTGAGGGTCCATATGATGCAATTAGGATCACTCAATCTAAACGGAATTAAAGGTGGCAAGGTTCTTCTGATCTCATTGAGCTCCACATTTTAGGTAATGGGAAATGCCCAATTTGAGTTGCGGATGATGTGGGACACTGAAGCATCTCTAGGGATGCCAGAGTCAATTGTAAGTCTAGGGCCGACTTTATTTATCAAAGGGTCAATTGGATGCCAGTTATCATACGACAAAGAAGTGGAATGGCCATTCCCTAGCACACTAAGAATAAAGGGTTGCACTAAAGGTTTTATACTCAAGAGTTTCCTCCATACCTAGGAGCAATCACCAGGAATTTTTAGATTCCAAAAATTCTTCCTTTTTATTAAATATGATTTAACCCATTGGTACCACATGGACTGTTCTCCTCTCGAGATGAGGAACCAAATGTGTTTGGCAATGGCAGCCTTATTCCAAACTTGAATTGACTTGAAACCAAGCCCTCTTTCCTGTTTAGGGGAGCATAGATGTTCCCAAGAGACCTTAGCACCAGATTTTCTAAGGTCAGGGCTAGACCAAAGAAAAGCCCTAAAGATTGACTCAAATTCGTTTAGGATCTTTTTAGGGATGATGAAAAGAGAGGATCAATAGGTTTGCATGGAGGTCCCTATTTGTCCAAGACTTAGTTTTAGCAATAATGCTATCCATTAAGCGTTGATAGTCAGAGGCCTTGAGTTTAGTGGAGAAAAGAGGCACTCCAAGATATCGAACAGGCAGAGTACCTTCCGTAAACCCTAAGACACCAGAATAATTAACCTAGAGCTTATGTTGACCCCAGAGAAATAAATGCTACTCTTTCCAGGACTAGGAGAGAGACTTGACAAACCCTGAAACTCAATGAGAGCATCCTTAACGTGATTGATTGAGTTCAAATCTCCCTTGTAAAAGATCATCAGCAAAGCAGAGGTTAAAAATCTTAGTAGCTCCACATCTCCAGTGATGGTGGAAATTAGGAAGAAGGGATTTCTCCTTAAGGAGACAAGTGAGAACCTCCATAACAATGACAAATAGGTAGGAGGACAAAGGGTCTCCTTGTCGGAGCCATTTTTTCCCATGAATGTAACCTGTGACTTCCCCATTGATGTTTTTTTTCCCGGGTTTACTACTTTGCTGTCTACTAGTAGAAAGGAGAGAACTTGTATATATGGTAAGTAAATATTTTTGCGAGTTTCCCTGTACTTTTATGTTGCATGAATAAAGGTTGAATATATATATATATATATACACACACACACACATATATGTGTATAATGAACAATAATAATAGGGGTTATTTCCAAGGACACCCGTTCAACTATTACATTTTGTCAACATGACCCCCTCATGTTTAAAATTCATCAACTTCACCCCATCATTTATCAAAACCAAACAACATCACCCCTTCCGTCCAAATCCTTTAACAAATATTAACATTTTGGACAGAAAATAGATAACTTTAACAGAAAATAAAATTCAAAGCCTAAAATGCTCTTTTACCCTAATTTCTGTCATTTCATCTCCTCACCCCACAAACCAGGTCTCACATCTCCACCCCTCCCAACCAACTCCTCTCTCATCCTCACTGTCGCCGCCTCCGCAACCGTCTCCTCCATCTCTCCTCCCACCGCCTCTACCACCCCCATCCCCTCCACCGCCACCGCCATCAAGTTTGCCGCCCTCAATAACGCCTCCCTCCTCGCCACCGGTGACCCAATCTTGCTTCATATCACTGCCACAAACGACGCCAAGACAAGCAACCCAATATCCATCTCATTCATGTATAGAAACCAATATCTGAACTGGAGTGGCTCTCGAATTTTGTTGACGACTCCTTTCCTGATCTCCAGTCAAATTCCTTCGCCGGAACCGTCAATCTCCGGCCAGACATGTCATTCGACGGCTGATCACGCAACAAACGGTCCAGAGCAGCAACGTGTGCATCGGACGACAACGAAGACGAGGACGAGGACGGCACCGTTTCGAGGCCGTCTGCAGCATCCAAGGTGTCGTGGGTTTCTCAGTCCCTGAGCGTGACGTCGAGCTCGATCGAGGCAGTCGACATCATCACACTGAAGGAGGGCGTCGTTGGAGCGGAGATCAGTTTGGATCTTGGCAAAGAGTATGTCCATTTTCGATCGGAGTGTGGAGTGTGATGCTGATTTCTATATTTTTCCTTTTTCACATTTACAATAGCCAGAGCTGGAATGATGAAATCTGGACTGGAAATTCTGTGCAAGAGTTTCATTTTGAAGTTTGTTTTGATTTGAGACAGGTTGCATTTGAACAGTAAATTTGGAAATCTTCAAGTTTGTTTTGATTTGAGATTTTTTTTAATCCGTGAGTAAAATCGGGACGGAACCATGACTCACGGTTCAGATTGAAACCGAACCGTGAGATTTTTAGATTGTATTTTCTAAAAACCATGTCTCGGGATTAGGATTGAATTTATAGAAATCCAATCCAGACTGTGGACAGCCCTAGAATTTCTGTTGTAGACTTTGAATTTAAGTATTTTTAGTTAATGATTTGATTTGAATACCAGCTTTTGAGGGATTCCTTCATGTCGTGAAAAAATGTTACTTCCTCCGTTTTATAGTGAGAGTCTACCAAGAAAAGTCATGTCATTTTTCAAATCAAAAAATCAACTACTTATGTGTTTAATTTTTAGAATTTTTTTGCACCAAATTAAAGTACTAATCGAGATTTTTAATACGGTGAGAAAAAATTTGAAAAATTATACACGAAAGTAGTTAATTTTTTGATTTGAAAAATGATAAAAGAGAGAAAGTGAGACTCTCAATATGGAACGGAGAGAGTATAAATTTGAGAACTTCAAAATTTGGATATATGATATTCTTTGATGTAACAAAAAAAAAATATTCTCAACATTCTTGTATGTAACAATTGGGTGTATGTGTTGAATTTAGGAGAATGAAATATTGAGAGAATATTGGTTATTTCTGAATGAATAATTTACAAAGATACGAAGCTCTTTATATACAGAGAATCTAAACTAGGAAAGAAGTTGAATAAGGAAAGAATAAATATACAATATTCCTATTCTACAATCAAGGATCTTCAGTCAATCAATTAGGCAACCAATCAACCGGATTTTCCTCTAACACTCCCCCTCAAGTTGGAGAGTGAATATCATGAAGTCCCAACTTGCCACTTAAATATTGAAATTGTTCCTTTCCCAAAGTTTTGGTGAAGATGTCTGCAAGTTAAGATCTTGACTGAACATAGGACGGTGTAATTACTCCAGCTTGCAATTTTTCCCGAACAATGTGGCAATCAATCTCTATATGTTTCGTGCGTTCGTGAAAAATGGAATTTTTGGCAATGTGGAGAGCTACCTGGTTGTCACAAATTAAGGATGCTGGCTGGCTTTGTGGAATTTTGAGATCTTCCAAAATATGTCGTATCCATGTAATTTCCAAACATGTTGCAGCCATGGCTCGATATTCGGCTGAGCGGAAGAACGAGCCACATTGGTTTGTTTCTTTGATTTCCAAGAAATCAAAGAATTCCCAAGAAAGACACAGAATCCTGTAATTGAACGTCGAGTTGTTTCACAATCCGCCCAATCTAAATCACAATAAGCCTTTAACGTAGGATCATTGGATGAAGGAAAGAATAATCCTTGACCAGGATTCCCTTTAATGAAACGTAAAACTCTTAGAGCAGCTTCCCAATGTGGTTTCCGAGGATCCTGCATAAATTGACTTACGATTTGCACAGAGTATACTAAGTCCGGCCTTGTTACTGTTAGGTAAATCAATCTCCCAACCAATCTTCTGTATTTGGTTGGATCATGTAATGGGTCGCCATCATCGGGATTCAATTTCAAATATGCCTCCATTAGGAAAGAATTAGGACGAGATCCTAATAATCCCACATCATTTAAAATATCCAATGCATATTTCCGTTGGGAAATGAAAATTCCCTTTTTGGACCTGGAGACTTCAACGCCAAGGAAATATTTGAGATTGCCAAGATCTTTGATGTGAAATTGTTGTAAGAGGAAGTCTTTGAGAGACTTGATTGCCTGTTCATTATTGCCAGTGACAATAATGTCGTCCACATAAATAAGTACTGCAGTAAATATGTTACTTTCGGACTTGGTAAATAGAGAATAGTCCACCTTTGATTGAGTGAAACCTGCCTTTTGAATGGCACAAGAAAATTTGGCAAACCAATTACGGGAAGCTTGCTTCAAACCATATAATGACTTATTGAGCCGACATACCATATTCTCCCGCTGTCGGCGAAGACCAGAGGGAAGGTCCATATAAACAAGCTCATCAAGATCGCCTTGCAGAAAGGCGTTATGAACATCCATTTGGTGTAGGATCCAATTGCGAGAAGCAGCCACCGCTAAAAGACAGCGAACAGTGGTCAGCTTGGCAATGGGAGAGAAAGTCTCCAAATAATCAACTCTTTCTATTTGAGTGTAACCTTTAGCAACGAGGCGGGCCTTGTAACGTTCAATAGACCCGTCTAAATTGTACTTGATCTTGTAGACCCATTTGCAGCCAATGGGCTTATGACCAGCAGGTAGAGGAACAAGAGACCAAGTATTATTGCGAGCAAGGGCGTCAAGTTCAGATTGCATAGCATCCCTCCACTTCGGATCAAGAATTGCCTGATCATAGTTAGTGGGCTCATGGAGACCAAAAATAGAAGCAAGAAAAGAATAATGGGCAGGAGAAATACGTGAATAAGAGAGAGAGTTAGAAAGAGGGTGCCTTGTACCTCGGGTTGGACATGGCGACGGAATGGATGATTGTGGGGAAGCAGTATGGGCAAAAGACATTTGATAGTCGGCATGCCACGCAGGTCGGGTGCGAGGTTGGGTTGAGTGACGAGGAGCATTAGGTGATGTGGAAGTAGTAACAGAAGGTAGTGGGTCTGGTAGAGTAATCGGTTGAGTGATGGGTGGTGGAATGGGGGTAGAGTGATCAGTGGAAGAATTGGTCGGTGGATCGGTGGGTGGATTGGTGGGGGTAACTGGGGTAGTTGAATCGGTTGGTGTATCATGGGTACGTGGGGTAGTAGAATTGGGTAAAGGTGTGGTATAGTTGAGGTCGGGTGCAGTGTAGGAACGGGATGAAAATCAGGAGAAGACGTCCCTTTATAGGGAAA
Source organism: Rhododendron molle (assembly GCA_025413875.1). NCBI lineage: Eukaryota > Viridiplantae > Streptophyta > Magnoliopsida > Ericales > Ericaceae > Rhododendron > Rhododendron molle. Next base: position 37,326,996 of record CM046396.1, read on the forward strand.
GATATGCTCATGAAAACGGACATCCCTACTAACCAAAATTTTATGGGAATCTAAATCTAACAATTTGTAACCTTTTTGGCCTGTAGGATAGCCCAAAAAAACGCAACGCCTAGCACAGGGAGCAAATTTTGAAACAGGTTTGACAATAGTAGCATAACATAAACTTCCAAAAACACGAAGGTGGTCATAAGTGGGTGGATGACCATACAAACGCTTAAAAGGTGTAAGGGAAGAAAGGAGTCGAGTAGGCAATCGATTAATTAAATAAACTGCAATGGTGACACACTCACCCCAAAAACGAATGGGCAAATTAGATTGGAAAAGGAGAGCACGAGCAACTCGCAATATATGACCATGTTTACGTTCTACAACTCCATTTTGTTGTGGAGTGGAGACGCAAGAGGTCTGAAATTCAACACCTTTGGTTATAAAAAATGATTGGAGAGAAAGAAATTCACTACCATTGTCACTTCGAAAGATTTTAATGTGTGCGTTAAATTGATTGTGAACAAAGGTAAAAAATGATTTAAGGAAAGAAGAAGCATCAGATTTATGAGACATAAGAAATAACCATGTACAACGAGTAAAGTCATCCACAATGGTTAAAAAATAACGAGCACCAAAATGAGTTTGATGCCTATGTGGACCCCAAATATCACAATGGATTAATTGAAAAGGCAAGGTAGAAGAAATAGAACTTGTCGGAAATGGTAATCTAGTCTGTTTGGCCAAAGGACAAATATGGCATAAATTGTCAAAAGAAATAGAAACAGAAGAATTGGATTTAGAGATGATACGTAGACAGGTAGGTGATGGGTGGCCAAGGCAATGGTGCCAGGTAGAATCAGGATGGGTAATATGGCAAGCAGTTGGTGAGGTGTGATCTGGTGACATGTAATAAAGGCCGCCACTTTGCTTACCCCATCCAATCACCTTCCCCGTAGCCAAGTCCTGCAAAACACAGAAATCTGGGAATAAGATCGCACAACAGTTTAAGGATTGAGTAACTTTACTGGCAGACAAAAGATTTAATCGAAAGGAAGGCACATGAAGAACATTTTTTAAAACAACATCTTTGTTGAAGAGGAGTGTGCCAGTAGAGTCAATAGGTACGGCGGAGCCATTGGGTAAATTAACACAAGGTGCGTGGGGCGGATGAGAGTGAGAAAATAAAGAAGAGTCAGAAGCAATATGGTCCGTGGCACCACCATCTAAAATCCAACAATTTGAGGAGGTAGAATTAGCAGAGGGATGATTATACAAACCTGCGACATTTGCATAAACATCATTATTACCCTTGGATAAGTGTGGCGCATTTGACACGGTAGTGGTCAATTGTTGATACTGCTCGGCAGAAAGCCTTGAGAGAGGCGGCATGGCACCGTTGGGAGGTGTGACATGTGCAGCAGTAGGATTGGATCGAGCACCATAGTGCTGATTGTGCTGTCCCGGACGGTTGCTTGGTGGTTTAAAATTGGAATCATATTTTGGTTTAAAATTGGGATCATGCCGTGGGTGCCAGACTGGAAATCCATGCAACTTATAGCAACTTTTAATAGTATGTGTATCCTTTTTGCAATATCTGCAAAATAATCCCATGGTTGGCTGATATAGAAGATGAAAGGCTTTTAGAAAAATCAAAAATTGTATCTAGTTTTGAATCAAACCGATTTTTCAATCGATTGTTGATAAAATAATTGGATGATACGAAAGTGGTGATTTAATGGTTGTTGCAGAAAGCTAAAAAAAAGAAATGATGGAGAAAGAAAAAAAAATAACCACGGTGGGCAAAGAAAAAATAGCTAGGTATAACGGTGGGCAAAGGGAAAAAAAACTAGGTATAGAACCCTAGCTCTGATACCATGTTGAATTTAGGAGAATGAAATATTGAGAGAATATTGATTTATTTCTGAATGAATAATTTACAAAGATACGAAGCTCTTTATATACAGAGAATCTAAACTAGGAAAGAAGTTGAACAAGGAAAAAATAAATATACAATATTCATATTCTACAATCAAGGATCTTCAGTCAATCAATTAGGCAACCAATCAACCGGATTTTCCTCTAACAGTATGTATCTTTCGGGGAGATCGAGATCAAAGAAACAGTAAAAAGGTGAGAAGTCATGGAAATTTAGACTACTCATGACTGTTTTGTCGACTAGGGGATCAAGGGTTTAACATAACAGGGCTATTTTACTCATGCATGTGTTCGAACGTTGTCTAAAGTACCGACTGATGATTATCAAAAACAAAAACAACAACTGAAGAAAAAAAAAACACACAAATCACGATCCAGTCGGAACTGAAGCAAAAAAAAAAAAGATGCATTCCAAACATGACCAGAAAATGGGTGTATTTGCCGTCTGTTATGAACAGGTGAGGAAATAAGTGGATAAGAGGAGGGGGCAAAACTAATAAATAAAGGGAGGAGAAGTGTGTATTTTGGTAATTGATCAGAAAATGGAAAAATGGCAAAAATGTGAAAAACACCTCCAAACCTGATTTTGGGTTTTTGCTTCTAAAGTGAGAATCCATGAATCCATTCTCCCATAATGAGTTCTCATAATGGGATGCCAAATACCCAAAATGGGATAATGGGAATGTAAAAATGGGAAAATGGGTTCCCAAACACCCCCTAAGGAGGTGATGTTGCTTGATTTTGATAGATGAGGGGGGTGAGGTTGATAAGTTTTAAACGTGAGGGGGTCATGTTGACAAAACGTGATAGTTGAAGGGGTGTCCTTAGAAATAACCCAAATCAATTTGTCACACTACAACCACACCCCTCTCACATGCATATGCGAAAATTTCAAAATATATGCTAAGGACCCGCTAAGGACCCACATGTATGTGAAAAGAATGTGATTAAGGTGTGATAAATTGATGTACTCCTAACATCTTCCTAAAATCAATCTAGTTGGCCCGATACATTGAAAATAAGGTATAAAGAAAGAACAACGCTGTTTGCTTTAGATGTCCCGCGCGAGAAAGGAAAGCACTACACACACACATTTACCTCCTGAAACTCTAGTCGCCACATTTACCTTTCTTCAACCTTCCCTTCCCCCTTAGGGTTTCACATCTTTAATAGGACAGCGGGAGGGGAAGACTATGATATTAGTTTTCAATCTCTTTTTCTTGTGTCTCTTCAAATCTATGAGAGTTTTGTCTCTCATTTTTGCAAGAGTTTTTTAGTTTCGTCTCTGAGCGAATATTACATATACCGATCGAATTCTTTCAAATGATGTTGCTTTACAATGGTATCTATGTTAATAGTGCTCTACCACCCCCGTATGAATGTCTTTGCTCACGGTGGTTTGTCAAATCTGTAGCTTTTGGAGTTCATTGACGCGTTCATACTTGGTTGGAGTTCATTTAATCGTATGAGTATTTGTTGTTATTTTTTTTTGCTAGCACTTTATCTCTTTTTGAGACTGTTAGAAAACACGAAATTTCAGCAGAATGTGCGTCAGGTCATATCTGGGTTGGGGTGAAAAACATCAACTACCTTGTACTTTTCTTTCTCAATTTGACAATCAGTTTGATTTTGTCCAAGATATTTGTTATGAATTCCATATTATAAATGTCATTAAACTTAGGTGGTGTTCCACTTTTAGAAAAAGTACTTTTTTTTTTAAAGAATGTAATTTCAAACTCAAATATAATGAAAATGAAAAATATTTTTTTAATTTGTTTAATGAGATATATCAAACAAGATTCATATTGGTAGGAAAATTATTTGCGTAAATACATAATTTTTGAACTTAAAATTACCTTTTTTTTTCAAAAGGTACTTTTTTGGAGAAAGTGGAACACCCTCTTATATCAATAAAACTTTTCACTTTTGTAAGAGAGAGAGAGAGAGAGAGAGATTTTAGACCTGATAAAAAAAATAAAAATTTCCGATGTCTTCAAGACTCATGTCACGTCCAGATACTGCAAAAGAAAAAGAAAAGAAAAACAGAATCGGTTGTTTTTTATGGAGATTAACCAGTTACTATATGTTGGTTACTACTGCTACTAAAGCACGAGGAAAAAAATAAATGACTTCTCAAATTCTATATCGAACCAGAAAAAGTATCAAGCAACTAACAAAATTAAGGTTGCTAATTTTCTCACTCCTTTTTTTTTTGTTAACGGCACTCCCCTGCAAGTATATTTTTGGTTAAAAAATACACTTGCAGAAAAATACCGTTAACAAAAAAAAGAAGAGACAAAATCATTTCCCCAAATTAATTCACTAGTAACTTTACGTCAAGCATGCAACAGGTAGAGTAGTCCCAGTCTTGACCCTCAGGCTCGGCACTGAAAAATTCCTCCCTCAGGCTAATGTTCGAGATGCCTGACACTTTAAGCCTTTGCAAATTCGTGAATTTTAGGAGCACTTTTTTTTATACCCATTATAAAAATTGAAAAAAAAGTACTCCATCCATCCCATCTTGTTGGTTCTTATTGAAAATACGTGAAATTTTTGAATCGATAAATAAAGTATTTTTGTGCATAATTTTTAATATTTCTTGACACCAAATTAAAGAACTCAATTATTCTTTAAATAAAGTACTTTATTTTTTGATTCAAAATTTTCACTTTTTTTTTTTTTTTGGTAGAGGACTAAAAATATGGGATGAAGAGGGTACATACATCTGACAGATTTCAGAGAAATAAGTTTTTCAAAGTTGAAAGTTGAAATTGATGAAGTCTTAGGGGTTGTTCTTCTAAATAAGTCATTTGGCTTTTCCGTCAAATTTTTTTTGTTCTTATTCAAATTTTTTTCATATCACTTGGCTTATCATCATTTTTTTGGAGATTATTGCATCATCATGACAAAAAGAATCTAAAAAGTAAAAAATTTTGGTCGAAATCCAAATTTTTTTGAATAAAGACGAAAAAAGTGGCTTTCCCGCCAATTTTCGTCAAAATTCAAAAAAATTTGGATTTCGATCAAAAATTTTTACTTTTTAGATTCCTCTTGTCATGAGGATGCAATAAACTCCAAAAAATGATAATAAGTCAAGTGATACGAAAAAAATTTAAATAAGGACAAACAAAAAATTGGCGGGAAAGCCAATGGCTTATTTAGAAGAACAAGCCCTAACTCTGTCACAACAAAGGTTGAAGGGACTATGCATCTGAGGGTGGTTTATTGTTTGGTGATCACCAATCAAATGTACCACACCCAAAGCATCAACTTCAATTTCCAAATTCTTGACATTTTCTGCCTTTGCCAAAACCAGGCCATCACGCAAGGCCAAAATTTCAGCCATGAGGCTGGAGTTTGATTGCAAATTTCTATGGAATCCACCGACCCATCTGCCAAAGTGATCACGGCAAATACCTCCCATTTCTGCCGTGCGTAATGCCACATTAAAAGCTCCATATGTGTTGAGCTTGACAAAATTTTCACAAGGAGGAACCCACCCCAAGGATTTGTTTATGATGTTCTTAGCAACAGATGAAGGATCCGGCCAATTCGAGTTGGAGTTAAATTCGAAGATTCGCTTAACATCCCAAGCTTAGCTCTGAGGAATACCAGGAGCTCTCACAGGAATCTGAAGCTGCAATTGCTCCTTATTTCTCTTATTACACTCTGAATGACCGAATACATCACAAGCAACACATTTAGCTGGCCTTCAAGGATACTTGATCAATCTTAACCACTATCTGAGCTGGAGTAAGAAGATCAATAGAAAGGGCAACACTGATTGAATATCCACTTCAACACAAATTTTAGTATAACAAATTTCAGCATAGAGTGATCTGCCAATAGCACTTGCTATATAGCTAAGTCCCTCTGCAGTCCAGTAATAAAGAGGAACATTATGCAATTGAACCCATAGGGGCAACTTAGACAACCCCTCCTTCTCATAATCCAAGTCAGAGTGTCATTCTGCAAAACCATCGACCTACCACCAAAGTGCCAAGCACCAGTCTCAGTAAATTTTCTGTAGGAACCTTGAACCCCAAATTGAAAGAAAAAGAAGTCCTTTTCATTAGAAAAAATACTTCTACCGACCATGTATATATTTGCTCGGATTTTAAACAATAGAACTCACCACCATGAAAGGGAGTTTTTTATCCACAAAAATGTCCTACTATGCAGTTCCTCAATTTATCCTTAAATCTCAACATGCCAAGGAGGACCCTAATCTCATCCCCTTCAACTTCAGGGGAAAAGTGCTGCATGTTCATACGAGAAAGACCTTCACTAGGAGAGCGAACCTTATCCTTCCAAGAGAGTCCCAATTCCTGACTACCTGGTAGGGTTTGCTCTTTAGCAATCAAAGATTCAATCAACTTTTGTTTTTGGGCACAGTACGGATTACCCCTCCATTGTTTAGCCATTTTGCAGGTGGCCACCCTGTCTTTTATAATTGACCAATTTACTTCCCTATGGTTTTTGAGTAAAGTGCAACCGTTACATATTCCGTCCAAAGTAACGGTGCGTGTGTCACATGCGCTTCAACTGTGTGTATCAGTGTATGGCATGAAAAATTGTACTTCAATTCAAAAGTAGTATGATAATAAGACGATTATACCCTTGGTTCATCATCACCCCCAAATCACTAGGAAAACACAAAAGAAAATTGAAAAAAATGGAAACCCAGAAGGATTTCTTCTTTCCTCAAATGGTTCTCTCTCCCCTCTCCGTAATCTCTCTCCCTCTCTAATCTCTCAACTGTCTCTCCCTCTTTCTTTCCATTGTGCATTTATACAACATATGAACGTATATATAGATCTATACACGCGTACATATATAGAGCACACCCACACAACCCATGGAGTATAACATGCACAGTAGTACAGTACTCGCCGGGCAGCCATGGCTGTCTGCGAGTTGGGCCTTTGGCCGCCGTCCAAGCCCTCTCTTTTCTCTCCCTCCAAAATCTCTCTCTCTCTCTCTCTCTCTCTCTCTCTCTCTCTCTCTCTCTCTCTCTCTGTAATTTTGCCACTGAGATGGCCGCCAGTCGGACCCCGTGCCGAGAATGAAAAACTCAGTTACTGTATGCATGGTGTTGTTTTGTGGGAAACTTTTGTCTGGCAAATGAAATCCACTTGTACAAGATGGATTCTATTTTGCATTTTGGTTTATGCGAACACGAAGGGACATTTATTGCTTTGGAATTGAACAAGTAGTTGCCCGAATTTTCGGTGGGGAATTGATAGAGACTTCCTAGGCTATTTTCTGGGTTTCTCTTTTTTGCGAATGAGATTTTAGTGTTGAACAAAAAACCCAAGTTGAGGAAGGTATTTGTAATTTACTCAATACCGTAATTTTTGGTCAAAAATTGAACTACTACACCATTTTAATTCAAATGGATCTAAAAATAATTGGACTAAAAGACAGAAAAAAAAATCGTTAATTCAAGTTCAAGTGTGCATGTATGTGTATGATATTCGGAGTATTTGGAGAGAGATGAAAGCTGTAAAGGAATAACTTACACAAAACCTAAAAAAAGGCTACAAGGGCATCATAGTAAATTGATGTTTTCCGTTGACAAAGTTGCAAAAAAGTTCAAAACCATTGGGAGTCAAATTAGTCATTTATAAAACACAAGGAAGCCTTCTGCAAAACGGCTAAATCAGGGGAGGTAATCTGTACTTAGCAATTTATTTTTTGCATCCAATTCATTACAAAGAGCTTTAACTTCCATATTCAGACCTTTAATCTGTTTCACCGTGGGAGTATCATCTTCTCTTGAATCTCAAGATGATCATCATTGGAGACTGTGACAGATTCTAAGAAATCAAACAAATTCACCTTACCCAAAGAATTACGAACAATAGGATCACCCAAAGTTGTCAATCCCGCACCGGCCAGCATACCGTTTTTACTATTGGAATGGTACGTACTGATACCGGATTGTATCTCGGTACCGTTCCGGATTTATCGCAATTAATATTTTATATATATCTATCAGGTTGCAAAATCATTTTCGTGAAACAAATGGCAGCAAAAAATTATCCAAAAAGACTCAAAACAAAGTTATGAAACAGATTAGAATTCCATCGTGATCTTAATCGAAGAAAATCATATATATAAGCTCATAAGTTTCTTTTAATTAGTTTAGAGCCCACAAGTTTTTTTTTTTTTTAAAAGACCAGAACGAAACACCGGAAAATGTCTGAAACAGACCGGTATCGTCCAGTACATCCGGTATTGGTCGGAACAGGCCGATAATTCAACCGGAATGGATCTCGAGTCTTTGTGTTCCGTTTAAGCACCGGTACGATACGGATTTCACAACTTTGGGGATAACCCGAATCCCTATCCTCATTATTTTCATATCTAGAGCCATAATCGAAACTAGAAATCAAAGAATTTGGCATAAGATTTTAATCAACTGGCAAAGTCGAAGAACTCGGCCTCAGAAACTCTAATTTCGAAGCAGAAGTAGAAGAACCCAATCCCAAAGGTGCAAAACAAGATTTGAAATCATCACCAGAGATCACTGGCCATCAGAATTGAAGAAAAGGAGATCAAACGGAAGAAGCAGAACCAAACCCTAACAAGAAAGTACCGGGAACCATAAGCCGCTCACATCGCCCTCTCTCCTTAGGTGAAGAATTTAACATGCAGCGAATAACGTAACATATGAATGTATGATATTTTGGCAATTGTTTACAGTGAACGATCTGCTAATCTTTTCTGAAAGCCTCAAATTCGGAACACCTATCTTTTATTAGCTTCAGCGGGTTCATGAAGTTTAACCAATTCGGTACGCATTCCTTAGCAGTCTTTTTAAGCATCATACAACAATCAGCACTCAAGAGATGCAATGTCCCTGCCCTTTTATAATTGATAGCCTTACCCATGCATTTCGAGTATTTCGCCCGACCATACTCCAAAGTGCAAGGAACAAAGCCAAGCACTTGCTGCGTCGCACCAAACCATGCCATAGTTTTTAAGGGGAGTAGGGCCAACCAGACAATTAGAATAACATTCGCAAGAGATGCCCATCCCCTTCCCCCCATCTTGCCGGTGGTTCTGAATGGCGTCGATGTTAATGCTACAGATGCAGTCAAAGTGAAGTTGCAAATAGTCTCACAAGTTTCCTATATAGCAGAAAGATGACCTCTTCAAAAAAAAAAAAAAAGATGACTAAAATACTGGGAAACCAATGCATTAACTTCATGTAGTCTTCTTCAGTTGATCTATTAAAGCCCCATTAAAAAAGATCTGTATCAGTTACTACAATGTAGATTAATACTGTTTGTAGGTTACTTTTTTTTTATTCAGCAAAAAAATCTATTTAATCATGTTATATCAAAAAAAAATTACAAGAAACAATAATGAGATCAAGATAAAAGACACATCCCAACTAGGTAGGCATTTAGATGACATTCACAAACTCAAACAAACAAAAGTTATCAAGGTGCCAACACGGTCAACTAGAACAGAAAAACCATCAACAGAACCACGAAGAAAAATGAAAAGAGAAGAAGAAGAGAGCTATAATTACAGTGCCACTGGGCCAAATCCAAGCACTGATGCAGTCGCATATATACTCAACCAGAGACCTTGGCTTGGCATTTCTTCTGAAGCGTCTATCTTGTCATCTACTCTGTCGCCTTACCTTTACCTTATCACTGGATCAAGGCAGTTGGCATTCAAAATTGAGCTCTATGGAATGTCAAAGCTCTCAAAAGTTGCCGATACAAAGTGAAATAGTATTGAAGGCATTTTATAGTATTTTTGAAAGTTAGGCAAGCATAAAAGTAGATTGAATTCCGTATGTTATTTTCAAAATTAACTCTATTCTGTTACATAAAGGTTTGCCTTTCAACCGATAAGGGATAGAAGTTTTGCATTTAATTGAAAGAAAAAGCTCAATTTCACCTCTCTTTTTTACTAGTTCAGCAAACTTAACAAACCTTCAACTATATTAACTGCCAATATCTTTTATTTATTTGCCTCTGACTAGGGATCTTTCGTTATCTTCTATGATTCCTGATAGGAATATTGGGGGTTATGTTTCAGAAAATTACGTTTCGGTCTCCATAATCATCCCTCCCCATGTCTGATGGGGATAAAAATAACAATGAATCCGTTCCCAGAACTAATCTGGGAAGGATAGAAAATAGTTCAAGAATGCAAGCAGAAGGATAAAAGAGAAAGAGAATTCGAACACTAAACTTCCACCTAGTGATACTGTCGCCATTCCAAATTGCTGAACTTCTCTACTTCCGAGATGAACATACCCGATAAAAGGCAATATCCTGGCTCTAGTCAATGATGATGCATGATGGCTGGAAGATTGATGAACGTACCAAAAAGTAAAAAAGCGGAGCCTAGAAAAGCCTCATCAAAAAATCCTCCATCTTCGTCATGAATTTGCACTAGAGGATGCTGACTGTTTCCCTGCATCCTTGACTTCAGATATGCCTTCAATGACAATATCATCATCCAAATATGTTGACCAGGAGGGTTGTTGTATGCCGCCATGTACTGCAGCTACGAAGAGAAAAATCAAAGACGGGAAGTCCGGAAGTCCGGTCTCTATATCGAAGATGTTTAACTGCATAACTTGAACAAGAAATAATGCCAGTAAAGGTAGCCCGAGAAGGGAGCATGCACCAGAAAGTTCTGTTATTCATTCGATGCATGTTCCCATTCCCGACCCCATTTACTCATTTTGATTCCTGTTCATGTTACGCAATTGACGTCATTGGCGCAGAGACCGGACTTGGAGACCGCCCGTGTTTGATTTTTCCTCTGGTAGCCGCAGTACACTGGCGGAATACAACAACCCTCCAAGTCAAAACACTTGGATGACGACATCGCCATCGAAGATCACTAAAGGCAAGGATGCTGGGAAATTGTCAACATTCTCTTGGCGCCTCTATTCCGTTCAACTAGCGCCTAGCGTTGAATACGATACAAGCTACATTTTCAAAAGGCAACCTCAAAGGAAAACTATTCTGGAGAGAGAGATTTATGAGGTGAAGCAGAGTGATGATCAGGGTCAGCAAACCTTAGGGACATTATATAGGGACTTAGGGGTAATGCATGTGGGCAGGGACGGATTTAGGTGGGGGCACACGGGGGCACGTGCCCCCACTCAATTCCAAAATTTTTTTTTGAAGATAACGGAAAATTACAGAAGATTATGTTAAATATTATATATGTGAAGACTATTGAATAAGGACTGGTGTAGTTCAGTTGTGAGAAGTTCGGTGATACTTGCAAGAGGTCTCGTGTTTGACCTCTGGCCTCTTCCTTTTTAGAGCTTTGAAAAAAAGCGTTGAAAACAAGCCACACAAATGAACTCGCGACCCCGGCAACTAAAACAGAAGTAGACAGCCACTAAACCACTATAATGTTTGAATTTTTTGTATCGAACAACAAATTTATATACAAATAATTAGAAAGTCCATTTGAAAACTAACTTTTTTTTTTTTTGTCACAGTGATATACATCAGCAGGGGTTAGTGGGGGTGTTAGAGTTAGCACGGGGAGACCAGAAGCTGTCCATAGCCTTGGCCCCCTAAAGGGCCTGCCCCCTGTGGGGCTCGAACCCAAGACCTACCACAAAGGGGAGGCAATGACTTACCAACTGCACTAAGCAGTGGTTGTCCATTTGAAAACTAACTTAAGGCCTCGAAAATCTTAGGACCAGACCTATTAATGCAAATTAGAAAACTTATTGTACTATTGTACTTGATTATCATTTTTTGTTTATGGTCAATAGATATTGGTGCCCCCACAAGAGAGAATTTCTGGATCCGTCCCTGCATGATGTGGGTCTGGTTTGAACCGGCGGTTCCGGGGGGAAAGCAGGGGAGTTTTCCGGTGAGGCACTCTGAATTTTGACACGTAATGTATAGGAATTTGTTTTTTGAGAAATGGCAAGGTATAGGAATTGGTCTCGCCAGAGTTTCGGAAAAGGTTAGGCTGATCTCCAATTATTGTATTGAAGGGTTTAAAACTTTTTCTTTTCTTTTTTTTTTGAAATAGGGGAAGATATATTTCCGGAAAAATATTTTTATGAGATCAGTTGTAAGATGAATTCAGGATTTGTCAATTTGTCCGGAACAACTATGGTAGAGAATTCCCATTTTTTATTTCGAAAACAACCAAATTCGGGAATTTTTTTTTGTCTTTCGGTAATTCAGGGTGTACGAGCCGATTTACACACATCTCAACCAATTTCTGGTACGCAATCTCATCACCTATTAGGGAAGAGTCGGACTAAAAAATCGGGACAAAACCCTATATGGCCTGGCCTCGTAAAAATTGATAGTACATGAGAAATTTCGAACTTGGTCTCGTTGAGAAAAATGTTTTTGAGTCTAAAAAACAATTCATGAAATTAGAAAGAATACTCAATATCGATTGTCTTTTAAGAATCAGGACAGAGAAGTATTACTCTAGTGCAAAGTGGAGCGCCTGCATACATTTTTGGAGCGCCAAAATTAGTGTCCTTTCACAAATTACAAATTGATGATCCACACACGACTTCAACGTTTAAATGGGAAGTATTTTAGTGTTCATGTGATATGAGAGAGGAAGACATCGTATAGACGCTTAGACCTGGGCCTTGATTGAAGAGTGAAAAAGATTTGGAATCATATCAAAACCATCCTCGTCAAATACCATTGTCCATTTCACAAAACACAAGGTAGTCAGTCATCTGGGCATATGAAAACCCCACCAGGACTGTGTTTCAATCATGGATTTGTGTTCGAATTACTAAGAAAAAATAAAATTATAGCAAAACCGATCCAAAAATTTAGCTACTTCACTTCATTTTTTCCCTGTACTTCAAAAAAAATAAAAATAAAAACCCCTCCATAAATCCTCAGTCCGACACAAGCTTAGCACGCAAAAGATAGATCAAGAGGAAGAAACTTTGGCTCAAAAGAAGACCAGATATAGATGCTAATAGAAATGAATGTTAAAATTGAAAAATCTCAATTCGAGTAAGACATCAGAACCTACTGTAAAGAAAAAGTACCCGCTTTCCAGTACTACTATTAGTAACAGAGAAGAACCAATCTGTGTCGCTTGCACAGATAGAAAATCAAATGCAGTGAACTTCTCTTACAAAGCACCGTCGTGGTGAGAAAAAATGGACATGGTATGGGAACTTCTTTAGAATCTCTCATTAGAATAATTTTAACTTCTTCAGGTTGAACAGAGCTGAGAGACGAGGTTGACTACTTCCCGCATGGGCGCATCATTCTGCAAATAACAAAATAATGGGTTAGAGTGCAACAAAGAATTCCCTCGGATGAATACCCAAATACAAGGGTTATGTGCAACATACGTCTAACTATTATGTGCCCCTTTTATCACAGATTACCAGAATTAACTAACTATTTCTATCTGGCTTATTAAAAACTGAAGCGCTAAATTTGAGAGCTGAATTTATATATGGGAGACTTTTTAAGATGAGTATGTTTGTTGGAAACAAAAAATGAAAAATCATTTCGATTAAGCACATTCAACAATTGATGCTCAGTCAAGTCAGTCTGTCTTAAAATGAGGACAGTTTCAATCAATACAGAGGCAGCAGTGTCAGGTTATACGCATTATCAAACAAATTGTTCAGCTTTCAGCTTTGAGCACTTGATTACATTATCAACACCTGAGGATGTATATACCGCATACATGATCACTTTCATAGGAACATTCATTAATGTATTACACTGGTGAAGATGGTGAAGGACTGTTAACCATAAACGACTTTTCCACAAGTTCTACGAAATGGAGGAAATGATTCAAGAAATGGCCAATATTACAATGTGTTGCACTTACCAAGTTACCAGATACACAACATCAAATGCTTTGCGGTAACTCTCAAGAGAATCTGCAGCATTGTGATTCCTGAAACAGCAGTTTCAATGTTATGCACAATATTTCTTGACGTGTGTATTTTCAGCTTTTTATTTGATCCTCTTGCTAAACAATGAAAACATATGCTCAGTCTAATGTACATGGGTTTCCAGGAATCGGGCAAGAAAAGGCTTAGCCCACCGTTGACCGTACCCTCCGTGGAGCACAGGTTTCAACCCCAAGTTAGAAGGGATACCTATCGATCAGCCAGTTCCGGGGTCCATCTATCTGAGTGTCATATAGAACAATGTTCCTATTTATATTAATTAGCGGAAGTAGAATAGCCCAAAAGACTGTCGCATCTGCTTCCAACAACATAGTTTCTTTCTTTCATTTTTTGGTAACACAAGCTATGGTGCATTACATGTTAAAAAACAAAAAGAGAGAGAAGCTATGGTGCATTAATTCTTCAAGACGAGTTCCTTTAACTGCCCCTAATGGGGCCCAACTTGATGAAACATCGATTTCAACTTCCTTTTAGGCTTTTTGCGGATCAAAAATTAATAATTATAACTTCAGAACAGTAATGGTGTTTGATCATTCATTCATACATATCCAACAACATGACATACTGCACATTGGTGGTTACTTGCATGATTTTGCACAAACAGCAACCTACGCATCAATTGGCCTTGCATATTATAGCAAATCAACACTGATATTTAGCCATTTAGAGTGAGAACTTTATTTCTTTGTAGCTCACGTGACATAAACTCCATTTTGAGTTCAGACAAAGGGCTTGTATAATCTATGAGCAACACCAAATTTAAAGACAAACTGACGAAATGTATGCAGCTAGGAATTTATCAATATTCAGCAAAGTTCATAGACTTACAGAAACCCCACACATATTCATGTTTCATAGTTCAAACCATCGGACATTCCCAAGTCTCCAATGTGATCACCAAGAAGCAGCACGCTAGTTCTCTTCTTCACCGAGGCAATGTCCTCAACGGGCCCATTAGTATCACCCAATTGATCATGAACAGGGGCAGCCATATCAAGTGCATGTTCATTGTTGTTCAAAACATGAATCGTCTTCCCTGAAACAAGAACAAGATTCTTGATAATGCAGCGGAACTGTACAAGACGTCAAAATCAGATTTTTAAAGAAAACATGGCACCAAATAACTCGTGTTTAGATATCAAGCGGCAGGTCAACAACTGTATATGTGTTCCCCACAGAATTACTCTTATTAGCAAGCCACTTGACGTCCAAAAAGTGTCACAGAAATTGCTGGAAGGTTACGTAAAAATACCAGGCAAGAACAATTCTGTCATCAGGTGAACAAAGATACCTTTAAAGATACTAGTTGACCACTGAGATTGAAAACCATGCGATTTGAAACAATCCTTACATTTTTAAAAGATCTATGCAATTTATGCCTGAGGACCTGTAAATCGATACAAAGTGCCACCCACACCACCATAAACGGCGCAACTTAGAACTGTAAATAGTAGATAAAATCTAGTTCTTGGGGATTATGGCCTCCACGAAAATTTCTGTAAGACTAACCTCTTCAATGATATCTGCAAGCCCGCAGAAAATATAAGTACAGGAACCTCTCTCTCCCGCAGGTTACAACAACATAGAAAAATGAGGAAAAACTGCAAATATGTGGTTTAGTAACAGTTTCTCCCCCTAAAGGCCCTGAGGCCCTTGTTTTACTCACTATCTTAAGGCGATCACTTAGGGGCTGTTTCACAAACAAAAACTTAACACCATTACAACAGCAAAAACTTCAGTAATCGTATTAAAATTGAATATACAAAGATCAGTTTGTATGTCCATACAAAACCATGATACCATCATCGAGTAAGCATGTATAACATATCCTGATAAACAACGTCATAGATAATCAGGACTGAAGATGCTCTTTCACGTTCATCTTGGCACAAGGACAGAAAAAGGAAGGGAAGGTGAGAGATGGAAAGGTATTTCAAGCAAAAGAAGCCACCAACACCTCCTCTTTTGTTTTAAGTGGTAAGAAAATAGGGAAGAAGAGAAAAGATTTATGCCATCCAGCTCTACCAATAAGAGAGACGAAAGGATGGAAAGACCGATACGAACAAGCAGAGCACTATCCTCACTTTCGTACCAATCGTCACTGTCTTTCCTTGATGACTTGGATCAATGAGACAAGGAGTTACTCAGAGCTGTAGTATGCTTAGCATCTACGCAGTCTATTTTACATGAAAGAGAAGTGTTTTTTTTTTTAAGGCAAACAAGAAGAGAGCGAGAGAATTCTTCCATTCCTCTCTCTCTCTCACTTTTGGGGGGAAAGGTTTTGTTACTCTGGCTTAGAATTCAATCCCCCAAGATAGTTGTTGAGGTGAGGGCACCCTTGCACTCCCAAAAGATAGTTTGAATCCAGCCAATGACTTCTCTTCACACCCTCCCTCGCGTGCACCATGGACACTTGACAGGCTGACAAAAAAAATGAGCTCACTCGACGGCACCTTCCGCGAGCAAGCAGGAACACGCACCCTATCCATCACAGTATTGCAGGTCTAACATCATGTTACAAGTTCTTCGGTAGAATTCAACCCAAAATCTAATATTGGAGTGCCTTCATGCATATATACTTCAATTTACTTACATCTCAGTTTCAACACTTGTGGTTATTAGTGGTGCAAGAGTTTCTTCACATGCAATGTGACTTTCGCTTCACCCCCTCCTTCACTCACAAGGTGCTCACTCCGCGCCACTTGTAAAATGCAAGCAAGGCACATGAACCCTACCATCCCTAGATACTTCTGCCACCATGTTACACAGTGTTGGGTAGACCTTAACCCCAAAAGCTAGCCATTAAGGTAAGGTGCTCTCATGCTCATATACTTCATGTTTTCTTCACATCCAAGCTATGTAGGACTTTGCTTCACTCGAAGATCTACTCAGACTCTTCAATATTTTAGTAAATAGTAATTCATATCTTAATAACAAATCTTACACATAAAATCAGCACCTCATAATCAAACTTAGAGAAACCTGGAAACGCAGCTTTACAAGGAAGAGTTTTAATAGTTCCACGAGAAAAGGAGACCAAGGGAGAGAGATCAATTTCCCACCAATGGCAGATCTGAACATCAATACCACAACATATTTGTTACCACAGCTTGTTCTAAACCTTCACTTGATAAGAATAACTATCCAATATTGCTATTTGCATTATTAGTTGCTCCTTGCACTATGAACTGAAAAAATACATGGGATTGGTAGTCATAATTAGCGGTCACATTACATCTACCAAAGTAATTCCTAAAAGCATAATAGAGGACAACAAAAATTTACCTCCAAAAACTCGAAAAGTTCAACAACTCCCTCACGAAATTCAATGGTGGCATTAGCCACAGAATTTTTAATTGCATCATAGGTAAGGCCTCCCTCAATAAGAAGTGCATGAGTTTTCTCCCACCTGAATGAACATAACGAGAGACTTCAGGTTATTACTACTAAAAGCAAGTATTCATGATTGCAATGGCATTTGATATAGTGTGCTGAAGTGGCAAATTTGAATTCCTAGAAACCTCCACATGAAAAACGAACGTCATCCTGTTTTTAGACGACTTTAGGCTCCGACAGCATCCATCATAACAAGGTACCAGTTCACTGTAGGTTCGACAAAACAAATAATCATTTGTTTTCAAAACTCAAATCACATACCACTCTTCCATGAGCTTTGCTTTCTCGTCAAGGGGAATTGTTGGGTTGAATTCCAAGGGATGGTAATATTCCGCCAATTCTCGCCTCTTGATGTCGTACTTAGAATTCCCCTGTTGCAAAAGGCCATGACTGCCTACACTTTTATTAGGGAGTACCGAACCTAGATAACGGGAAAAATTAAGGACAAGGATAACAGTAATACCACAACAACTTACTCTGCCGTCGATGGCCATCGATCCAGTACTTTGTTAGCGTTGCATCAAAATCTGCAATTACCTAATATGTGAAGCAAAGTTGCATGAATATCTATGGAGACGTAAAAACCCAGCACGACAACAAAACTAAAGGCGGAAGGGTTACTGCATAAGAAAGGATATTTAAAAGAAAACATTTGTAATCGGATACATTATGCAAAGTAGTAGCACAAAAAGAATGAGTAGGTCTTGACTTGGTCAGTGCTTTCCCGACCTCCTTTATTAACCCGACGAGCAAATCTTTTAACTGGGTTTTAAGAATGAGTACGATAGTGACAGAGCTAAGCCTCTCCCTGTTAGGCTCAGTTAGGCTCAACTTGATATGCAATATGACAATACGTTAATACCAGCAGTGGGATTTAAATATTTCACAGTGGCAAGATGCACAACTAATCCAATTTCATTACCCTCAATCATAAGTACCTTTTAGTCCAATTACATTTGGCATTTCAATTACTTCACGTCAAACCAAGGTGGTGTAAACAATATACCTACAGGCATCTCATCCTAATGGTAGGCAACAAGAAAAATAAATCTTTTGAAACATTGTATATGTAAGAGCAAAATGCTGTAATAGTTCTTGGCAGGGTGAAAGAATACAGACCTAACCTTTGGCTCTGATCAATGGAAGAGGTTGCAAGCCCAGGGCTAGAGGCATCATTTGTGCCATGTAAAAGATGTGCCCACGAATTCACATATAATGTCAGTCAAGTTCCTCAAGCTCATTTGATTAAAATGCATTTAAGATGACCTCGACCCTCAAGGGCTAGAAAAGCGAAGATTCAAAACATTTTGAAACTCATTACTCCAATATTGGCTTGGCTTGCTTGTTCACAACCAGCCTACTCACCTCCTTTCCTTTATGTATGCAAACAATTGAATTTGGCTTGACATTCAACCAAATGAGTCAGTTCCATTCGGTTCTTTTTCTTTCTCCAACCCCAAATTTCCCATAGATACCAGGCCTTTACTTATTTTTGGGGTTGCATGAACTATATTTACGTAATGACATACTCTCTTTTTTGTTTAAAAGCACCATTTCCCCCTTGTTATGTGAAATTTCAAAAGTTCCTTTCATTTGATACCCTTTTCCACAGATGAAAAAGTAATTTTGCAAATTTGTATCTGTTCTGGAAAACGAGTGTGAAAATCACTCTACAAACGGAGTTCCTTTTACGGTTAGAAAATACCATCAGGTGATATCTAAGTAACGAAACCAAAATTTCTAGCATAGAAAACCTAAGACAGTAAGACACTAAGGCCGATCAAAATTACGAAAGTGGAATAACAAGAATGGAGAACAGAAAATCGAGGTTCGAGAATAATCGGAAAAAATGCAGGAGAAAACCTGTAGCTTTTGTGGACCAGCAGCCCGAATTGCAGCAATTTTCTTCTCTAGCAATTCTGGGTCACCCATAACAACATCTGGGAAGCTAATTGAGGCACAAACACCCACTTGTTCCATCTCAGTTTGATCCCCGTAGCTATTTCTGCAACACCAAACCCTGCATGCACATACCAAAAAAAACTTATCCATTGTACTATTACAAAGGGAACACCGAACACTCTTTTTGTGTGAACGTCAATTTTGAGGTTGGCTCATACTTTTTTTTCTCAACCGTTATTAACAACCTTTAGAAATTGCCAAGAAGAAGAAGAAGAAGAAAGAAAAAAGAAAAAAGAAAACAAGAAAAAGGAAATAGCTTCTCTGCAGTCCAAGCTGTCTGGATAACCTCAGTCCTTCAAAAGTGTTTTTTAATGATTAGATTTTGTAGTGTTTTTTATTTCTCCAGCGAAGAGTCGTTTTAAAATTTGAACCATTAATTGCTGAAATGAAATGAACGTACGAAATGAGATTGCACAAGTTCTCCATAGTCCAATTGCAAAGAAGCCGGATTAAAAAATAAAAATAAAAATAAAAACTGCCACCCCAAATTGGTGAAATGAACATCCTAAATTTCACCACAGATTAATCTCAATTCAAGATTTTCCTCTTTCCATCATTTACATAAGGGTTATTTACCGAAACACCCCTTAACGCAAATCCGTTTTTCACGAACACCCCCTCCGCGAATTCTCGCTACAATCAGACCCCCTCATTAAAGTTTCCATTTGGGGGGCCTAACGCCGTTGGACGGAATGGCTGAAAAGACCAATTTACCCTATGTTATATATAGTAAATACTTAATATTTTTGTTCCCACACCCATTCTTAAAGCACGACAACTTTCCTCTGTCTCTCTCTCTATCTCTGTCTCTACCATAGCGAGAACCCATAACCTCAAAAACCCTAATCCCCCATCATATTCCCACAATCCGTGTAGCATCCTACGCGATCGATCGACACCAAATACCAACGAACGTATTAGGGTTTGATTTGATTCAGTTCGAAGAAGACAACACAACTCTTTTTGTGCGATTTTGAGGACGATTCTGAAGCAACTAAGGTAAATATAGACGTATACTCTTCCTATATCGTAACTTAGGGTTTTACTAAAGTTTAAGAAGTTGATGCTGGAATTTAGGGTTTTTCATAGTTTAAAAATGGGTTTTGGATCTAACGAGGAATATAAAATGGACAAGGAATATAAAATGGTAATGACTTAAAAAATGGGTTTTCTATGTCGGGTTGTGCATGCTCTCTGTCGCTCTCTCTATGCAATGCGAATAAATTTAGGCTTTTGCCTTTATACAATCGTGTGGATTTGTGGCCCCTGTGAAGGGAATTTTTTTTAACCTTTTGGACTTGTTCTGGATTTGTGGTATGTGGTCCCCCTGTAACACTGTTATAGATTTGTGGTCCAACTGGATTTGTGGTCTGTGGTCCCCCTGTAACACTGTTAAAGGGAATTATACAATTCTGTTTGTCGTATGGCCTTATGGCCCCTATAAAGGGAATTTTTTTAAACTGTTTTGTTAAATTATTGTTCACATGTTTGGATTTGTGGTCCCCTGCAATATTGGTATGGATTTATGGATTTGTGGTCCCCATTCTTGTTATTGTTTCTATACAGCCGCCATATAGGGCACTGATTTTTTGTTTTTGTTTCTTTTTCTTATTGGGGTTACTGCATTTAATATTTGAAGATGGGGGATGGAAGGATTCAATTAAATATTAAATTTGGTGGAAAATTTGAAGGAAATCCATTCCACACCTACATTGATGGAGATATATGTTATTCAAGAGTGATACCTTATGAGTTTTCCTATGCTGACTTAGTGACTGTAATGCAAGAAATAGGGTGCTACCCATGGCGCTCTTTTTTTTATTTAAGACCAGGTCATGGTATAGAGAATGGGTTATCTGAGATTACTAGTGATGTAGATATGACAGAAATGTTTGTTCTCTATGAGGGTGAGGATAAGGATATTGAGTGTTTTGTTACCCATCTTGATGTTGAAGAGGATGATGAGGAATGGTTGGGGTGGGAGGGAAAAGAGCTTGGTCTTGAGGACTTGAGGAATGCTCAAAATGCTGATGATGAGGAAGAGGAGGATGAGCAGGAGCAGGAGCAGGAGATAGGAAAGGGGGGGCAGTGTGTGACTGACAGTGGTAATGGTGGGGACAATCAAACTGATAGTGATAGTGATAGTGATTTTATCTGCAGTGGATTAAGGGATTCATCGTCGTCTGATGGTGATGACATAGAATATGAACAGAATGAGGGTGTGGATGGTGATGAAGGAGGGTGTCTGCCAGTTAGGAATTTTCATCAGGAGGACTTGGGACAAGGTGTGGTAATTACTGAGGTTGAGGAAAGTGATAATAGTGATGAAAATGTTAGTGTGGTTAGCTCATCAGATGATGAGAATCATGGGGAGAAGAAGAAGGGGAAAAAGAAGATGATTAAGTGCCCTGAGTTCAATGCAGAAAGAGATATGGAAAATTCCAAACTGGTGGAAGGGATGTTGTTTCCCAATGTAAAGGTTTTTAGGGCTTTCCTGAAGGAGTTTCATCTTAGACATGGTTGTCAATACAAGTATGTGAAAAATGAATCTAGGAGGGTAACTGTGAAGTGCAAAGATGAAGAAGGGGAACCTCCTTGTCAATGGAGACTCCATGCATCTAGGGTAGGTGATACAACAACTTACCAAATTAAAAGACTTAGAGGGGAGCATACTTGTCCTAGGGTTTACCATAACAAGTGGGCATCTGCAGAGTGGTTGGCCAAGAAGTATTTGAATGAAATAAATGATGACCCTCATTGGAAGGTGACAGCAATGCAAAATGATGTTAAAAGAAAATGGATGTTGGATGTTTCAGAAATGCAAATTTATAGGGCTAAGAGGAAAGCTATAGAGATGGTGGATGGGGCACATGGTGAACAATACCATAGACTGTGGGACTATTGTGAGATGATAAGAAATGAGAACCCTGGAAGTTGTGCAAAACTTAAGATTGATAGACCTTGGCCAGATAGAAACCCTATCTTTGAGAGGATGTTTGTTATGTATGATGCTCAAGCCAAGGGATTTGTGCACTGTAGGCCCATTATTGGTTTGGATGCTTGTTTCTTGAAAGGTCCATTTGGGGGGCAGTTGATGCATGCTGTTGGGAGAGATGGTAACAACCAGATGTACCCCATAGCAATGGCAGTTGTGGAATCTGAACTCAAGGATAGTTGGACTTGGTTTCTTGAACTTCTGACAGATGTCATTGGCAAGCTTGAAGATAAAGGGTGGATTTTTATTTCTGACAAACAAAAGGTAAGTCTTACAGAATATGTTGTACACATTTTAACAATTAGTTAAGCCATTTATTTGTCTATATTCACTTTAAGTTGTGGTTCTTATGCAGGGACTTACAGAATCGATGGATCTCTTATTCCCTGGTGTGGAGCACAGGTATTGCATGAGGCATATGTACTCCAACTTCCAAAAGGTGCATAAAGGGAAGGAGTTGAAGGACCTTATGTGGGGGGCAGCAAGTGCTTACACTATACCTGAGTTTCATCAAAAAATGATGGAGGTAAGAGCAGTAGATGTGAAGGCACATGAGTGGTTGTTGAAGGAACCACCTAAATATTGGGCAAGGTGTTTTTACAGCCCAAGGGCCAAGACCAATAGAATGGTGAACAACTTAAGTGAGTCCTTCAACAATTCCATTAAAAAGGTGAGAGACCAACCATTCTAACCATGATGGAAGGTCTTAGGAGGTCTGTCATGCAAAGGTATGTTGAGAGAACCAAGTTCTGTAACAGTTTTAAGACCAACATATGCCCTAACATATCCAAGAAATTAGAGATTGAAAAGGCTCATGCAATGGGATATTCTGTCATGTACTGTTCTACAATGAAGTTTGAAATAAGCTCACCTTACAAGTCCTGGACAGTGGACATTGGTTTGTGGACATGCACATGTAGAAAATGGGATGTGTCTGGGGTACCATGTAGGCATGCTTGTGCAGCAATGATCAAGGATAGGAGAAAACCTGAGGACTTCATTTCCCCATACTACCTGACTGAAACTTTTAGAAACTCTTATGCCCATCTCATCAACCCAATCCCAGACAAATCCATGTGGGTTCATACAGAATATGATGACATTATGCCTCCCCCATATAGAAGGAAGTCTGGCAGACCCAAAAAGGCAAGGAGGAAAGGTGCAGAGGAGGTGTCTTTAGCTGTCCAGATTAACAAGGGTAATGTGTCCAAGTGTAGAAAATGCAACCAACCTGGCCATAATTCTAGGACATGCAAATTTGAGGTTGGTCAATCTTCTACAAGTCCTCAGGTTAGTCAATCTTATACACTGTACTTTGTTTAGTACCTTATGATGTTTGATTTATAACATATTCACTTAACAGGGTAATGTGTACTTTCTTTGGCTATTGCAGCTTGAGACAAGAGAAACATCACCTTGTCCTTTGATTCCAACTGCTGAAACAATGCCAAGAGGTAGGGGTAGGGGAGTGCCAAAAAGGAGGGGAGTGCAAACAAGTATTGGAAGAGGAGTGGGAAGAGGAGCAACTAGTGCTGCTACTACTCAAAGGATAGGTACAAGAGGGTTAACAAATGTTCAAATGGGAGTTGGAAGAAGAGTGGCAAGAGGTATTCCAAACACTGCTGCTACAACTGAAAGGGTAGTTACAAGAGGATTTGCAAATGCTAAAAGGGGAGTTGCAAGAGGAGTGGCATGTGGGAGAGGACAAATAGGTAGTGAAGAGTATTTCAATTGTATCATTTGATATTGTATTTAAATTGTATCATCTGTATTGTGGCTTGATTGTATTCTCTGCTATTGTATCCTTGTCATAGGCACAATTGGTAAGAGGTCTGTGGGAACCGGTGTGACAAGCAGGAAGGGAGTGGCAAGAGGACTAGCAGGTAATGACATAACTGTCTATTATTGGCCTTTTTTCTGTACTTAAATGACAGTTATCTATATCTGTACAATTGGTGCTTCAATTGAAACCCTGTCACAGTTACTGCAACAATTGGTGGTCAAAGTGTTGTGGGGACTGGTGGTGCAAGAACCACACGTAGTACAACATTTGATGGTGTCAGGGCTGTTCAATCTGGTGGTGCAAGGAGTGATAGAGATGGTGGTACAAGAAGAGGTGGAACAAGTGATGCTGCAAAGACTGTTGAAGCAGGTACCATGCTTAGGCAAGGAAAAAAAATTTACTTGAAGAGTCAACAAAGTCAACAGGCCTGGAAGATAGCAACAATTGGAGATGGTGTATTCTCATCAAAAGCCACCAAGGGATGGACTAAGGGATCAACCCAGTAAATATTGGTTAAGGATAATGACTGTGCTGATACTAATGAAATGCTTGTCCACTGTTATGTTTTTGGATGTGGACAATTTGAAGTTGTAATTGATAATGGCTAATGACTGAGACTTTAAACTTTGAACAGTACTTTAGGATGTGGCATTAGGATATGTGGCAATAGATTGTGGACACTTACGACTGTGCTGATACATTAGGATGTGGCCTTATTTTGGGTTTGTAAATGGCCTTCTTTTGGGGTGGTAAATGCATAACTTGTATTTGGTTTGTAATGGTATAATACTACTGCTTCTTTTGGGAATTAGGTTGAACAAGTTGTAATTGTTTTGGTAACCAAAAAAACTTGTATTTACTGCTGAGTTTTCCGTTGCTTCTATTTGCTTTCGTGCACAGGTTTCGTATATGGCCAGGTTTTGAGTTAATACACTGGCAAGTTGTTGCACAAGTGTAAATGCCAACTCTTGGGTAAAATGCCCAGGTTTTGTATATATGCCAACTCTTGAGTAAAATGCCCATGTTTTAAACACAAAAATCTTACTTAAACACATAACCATTGAAATCATTTTCATTACCAAAATAAAAACAAGGCATTACCATTGTCATTCCATCACCATTCCGATAAGTACAATGGATTAAGTACAAAAAAACTTCACTTTGTCCTCCTAAACACAAAGTTACCCTAAACTTACACACATATGCCAACTAAGGTAATGCCAACATCTTCTTCTTCAACAATCCTTTACCACCAAAATAAACAATCCCTATGCCAACTAAAATCACCACAATTGCAGTCAACCATTTCACCTTCGAATTAGCTGACTGAAGCTTCTCTTTCATTAATTTGTTCCTACCTCTGAAAATCACAGTTTTTGCTTCCATATCTTCTATCTTCAGCATGAACTCCTCATTCTTTGCTTCAAGGTCTTCTATCTTCAGCATCAACTCCTCATTCTTTGTTTGAAGGTCTTCCATCTCCAATGCATTCCAATCCTCATTAATTTTCCACTCCTCCATCTTCAGCGTAAACCCATCTTCCATCTCCTTCAATTTTTTAGTCATACAATTGATCTTCACTTCAAACCATTCCTCCCTCTTTTGCCACTGTTCAATCTCCAGTCCAAACCCATTTTCCCTCTGTTTCAAATCTCGGATTTCTGCCTTCAATTCTGTTTCTGTCTTTTTCAAATCAATAATCTGTTTGTGCAGATCTTCAACATCCTTAAGCAAGTCCATGTTCTTCTTCACTATCGAGTTCCCGAACTCTTTCCCTCTATCACATGTTGGGGGGTCAACCCAATCAAAGAACTTGCAAGGATTGTCACCCTACAAATTTAATATCTCAAATAAAATGGACTCATTAATACATAAACTCGACTCATAGAGCATATCGGGTAAAAGAAGATCATAACGGGTAAAAGAAGATAAAATTAGTAAAGGATAAAATTAGTACCTTGTAGTTCACGCATCCTAGGAATCTCCTACCCACATTCGGTTCGGTCAGAGCTATTCGTAGAGGAGCCCTTAATCCGCACCCACATAGAACATTTAAATGTTCTGGTGTGCTGCTTCGTGCATTGCTCATAGTGGTGGAAGAAGACCTTCGATGGGGAGAAGGAGGAGGATGGGGAGAAGAAGAAGAAGAAGAAGACATTGCAGGGGGAGAGAGTTGCAGGGGAATGGAATGGAGAGGAGGGGACGGTTTTGGGTTTTGGTGGGGAGTGATAGTGATAGATGGTTGATATTGGGGAGGTTTTCACGGTTTTGGGGGGAAAAGAAAAGTTGGAGGAGGGTTTTGGAGGGAAAAATTAGGGGTTAGGGTTAAGGTAGGGTTAAGGGCAATATCGAAACATTTTACCACTTTTTGGTGAAAAAAGTAACGGTTTCGGACGGAAACCTAACAGAAGGGGTCGACGGGAAAAACAAACTTTAATGAGGGGGTCTGGCTGTAGCGAGAATTCGCGGAGGGGGTGTCCGTGAAAAACGGGTTTGCGTTAAGGGGTGTTTCGGTAAATAACCCTTTACATAACACAATTTGCACACGGATCGTGTGCACCCGGGCATCTTGTATACATACAGCCTATAGGTACAGATGGAGACAATGCGGTCCGTGTGAGTACAAACTACGACGGAGTGAGGTTCAGTATGCAAGCATGGGTAATCGCTAAGACATAGAAGTACGAGAATGAGACCATGTACAGTCGTGCATATGTTTTGCGCAAGTAAAGTGCATCAGGAGATTTTTCGAACCTGGAATTGATTTGGGTGGAAAACTGGTGCTCCCCAAGAGAAGTCCAGCGGACGGGGATGGTGGTGTGAAGACGATGACGCATAGATAGGGGGGTGGGTGGGGGCCGCGGGGCGGGGGGAAGAGGGAGAGCGAGAGTATTTTTACCACTAACTACTGTAATGCTTTTACTAGAGGCTGGGCACACAGAATGCGTGTGCAAGTTGAATTTTGATAAGTTTTTTAAAAATTCGATCAACCAATAAACGGGAAGGTATTGTGCATATTTTGACAAAATTCAATTTGCACACGCGCCCGGCCTCTTGTATGTTATGTCCTTCCAAAAAAAATTGAAATATTTAGAAAGTAAATTAAGTATTTGGTACCCACAAACGGAACCCAACTCGTACAAACCCATATGAAGTACATTATCATGCATATAGTCAAAAAAAGAAAGAAATATTTAGAAAATAAATTAAGTGTATTTGGTATCCACAAACGGAACTCAACTCATACAAACTCATATGAAATTAACATGCATATAGTAAATGGAGTAGTAAATTAGCATGATAAACATGTGCAAGTCGGCCTATTTTATCTTACCTCACCTCGTCACTACATTTCTATGAGGCATTTCATCATCATATAAGAGAATCCACACAAGACAATACTTGTTGGTTTAATTTAATGTTTTACTTTAATTTAATTTTAATCACGTGGGTTTTTGTAAAGAAGGTAATATATACAGTTAGAGATAAAGGAGTGGAAATACCTTTTGAATTGGTCTCCTTGTTTTACTCCTAATTATTAGTAGCATATTGTTGATCAGTAAACCCACTTTAACTTGATTATCTCGTATTTCTTCTCCTATATATCAGAAAAGTTAGTTGCTTAAACTGTATATAACCTTATTTCGGCTGAAACGTACTGGGGAAAAACTCTTATCAATATCTCTATCTCTACCCTGTTTAAAAAACATACACAGTGATTATTACATATTTCCTACGTACTGCTTTTGTTCCGATTAAATACATTCAGGCATCCTTTTCCGATCGATATAGATTATATTTGTGAAAACTCTCGTTTTTGGCAAAGGCGCGAATGGGATGAGCGCGGGCGTGCCAAGACTTGTAGCGCCTAACTTTTGATGAAGATTCCCGTGAATCTTGACTTCTATCGTATGAGTGATTGCGTGTGACCCAAAGGTAAGATCACAATGTGGTTCGGGGTTTACCACACGGTCATGGACTTAGAATTTCCTAGTCGTATAGGAGTTGGAATGTAAAAGAAAAACATGAACTTTATTACACCGGGATAATAAAGTTGGTACAAGGAAAATAAAAGATCCAAACCACTTGATGAAGTGAGTTTGAATGAGGGGTGAGCACGTGGTACTCGATAATCTACTTTGCTGAAAGTAGGAAAGTGTTTGCTTCGCTGGGAAGGCTTTGGTTTTTTAGCGTTATGCTTGATTGGTGTTGGACCCATTTTTCTCCTTCTGAACTTGTATTTATAGGCATCTCAGCAGTCTGATTCAGGCCTAAATCCGAATCTGCACTGCTCCATCAGCTGCCATGTGTCCCATGATTTGTTCCACTTTCCATGCACGCAAGATGGTGAACGGTTTTCTAGCAGTTAACAGCAGTTGAGGGAGATCATGAGTAGTGGGCCTCTCGCATGATGACAAGTGTCCCAAGCTTTCAGAAAAATATCTTCCCACTTCCCCCCTTTTTAGCTCTTATGTACCACATGGCCAATTGACTAAGTCAATTGGCCTTTGATTTTGAAAGAATGCAACTGCCACGCAGAGCAACCAACTCCTACAATCATGGGCTTTGCCTCCTGCTCCAGATCAGCACCTCTTTTATGGGTCAAAAACCGTGGACCTCAACCCATGGGCCGAACCAGTTTTTTTATTTTATGGGTCATACTTCTTGGACCAAATCTGCACCTTCCTTCTTTGTGGGCCCAAAACGTGGGCTATCCTTCCCAAGAACCGTGGGCCTCGTTCTTCTTGTGGGCTGCGTTCCTCTTGGGCCCAAACATAATTAGAAAACCCAAGGCCCAATTCTCTTAAAACACAATCAATTATATGACTTCGGCCCAATTTAATTAACAAATTAATTAAATGGCCGTTCACGACTAACCCGATCCGCAATGCCAAAAATGGGCATAAACAATTTGCTACAACATTTTATTTGGATTTCGAGTGTGGGGAAACTATATGGTTGGTGAGTTCAATTCACTACACATGAGAGAACTTGAAGGTCGATATATCTTAGGGAATGAGTACCATTCAACCATGTGCAAGAGAAGGTATATTATTCCTTAGGAGAGTGTTATCACGTGCCTCGACTACCCCACAGGCTATTCTATTCCTTTCTCTATTTATTTATATTGTTGATTTTGATGGATGAATGTTATTTAGAATTGTTATTCTACCAGAAAATTCCTATCGCATATATTTTCACCAATAATCTAAGGAACAATAAATTTAGGATTATCTGTTGGAGTAATTTCTAGCATGGGCATCATC
This sequence comes from Rhododendron molle, assembly GCA_025413875.1. NCBI lineage: Eukaryota > Viridiplantae > Streptophyta > Magnoliopsida > Ericales > Ericaceae > Rhododendron > Rhododendron molle. The sequence goes on from CM046396.1 coordinate 37,356,248, forward strand.
ATGATCATTGCGTATGTATTACAAGGAAAAGAAAATAGCACACAAGCTGTCAAGTATGTTTCAACAGTGGAGATGGAATGTTTAATATGCTTGTAATTTAGTTAATTAACTGTGTTACTAGGAACTCAAACTATGTTAGAGTTAAAAAATGAGTTCATGGCTGGTTTGATGAAGTTGTATTTAGAGTTAATAATTAAAAAGGCGTTATTTGCATCTCCACTCTGGATAATAGGCATAGTAAGTACGCTTAATGGATTTTATCTTTGATATACATCATGGAATTGGGATAATCTCTTGGTTTGATCGTTTTCATGATTTATATACTGTTATAGACATTGGTTTGCCTTAAGTCATTGTTAACTTTACAAGGAAAGGAATTCACAATTTGAGAGGAAATTTTAGTAGTCTTCCTAATTCCAAGGGAGTTTTCCAAGAGGAAAAAAAAAAAAGAAAACAAAAACAGAAGTCAATTTTGTGGGATTCAAGTCTAAGATCTGTTAATATGTGGATATTGTGCTTGCATTCTGTAAGTATTTATGTTAAAGTCGATCTGTTTGAAAAGAAAAAGTATCAATTTAGCCATAGTTATTTGGTGAGTTAACTGTTAATCTAATTGTGCTATTAGCTGTATGCTTCATCTGTGAAGGGGGCATAACACAATATCAAACTTAGATCCAAGTGAGGCATTGAATTTTCTTCTGAGAAGTCAAATTATGTTACCATTTTGGATCTTAATCATTAAAAAAAATAAGGGACTTACTGAGTTCACATACTGTAGAGCCCATAACAACTCTTAGGTTGTTGTTACTTTATGATGTGATTCTGTGAATGAGTTAATGTGATTTGACCAGTATATACACAAATCTTGAGCTATATTTATGTTATGCTAAGATAAAGTGTTTGTGAATGGCTGATAGGCTTTGTCGTCATTTCACATTGAAAATTTTCATGAGTTTACATAAGATGAGCATGGTAATTTTGGACTTTTCAAGTTCTTAGTAGCAACCATTGCAACTTCAGTTTTCCCATTGCACTCATCTGATCACAACACATCTAATACTATGATTAGGATGTAATAGATGGTGTTGAGTGTGAGGATTATTATCATAGAATTAATGTGGGGGGCATTGGCTGTTGCCATTAACATTATATATGTTATTCTTATCTAGTATGATGTTAATCATGTTGCTAATAGTGAAGTCGAATTAAATCCCAGATTGGTGAAGTGTTTTGATAGATACACGTACATTGTCCTCTGGAAAAAATAAAAAATAAAAAGGAGATGGGAAAAGCTCTATTGCTGCATTGGTATGCTAAAGTGTTTTGATTTGTCAATTGAGGGTGCTCAAAATCTTTTCCCAATGGATGTTTTTAACTATTGGGCTTGATATGCATCTAGGCGTTACTTTATTTGCTAGTTGCTGATTGATATTTAACTCCACTAATTTTGTGTTGGAGAATAGTATTAAATATTTTTCAGGCTGCGAATGTTGGTGAGCTTGACATGAAGCAATAATGGAGCTCTTATAAACTTCTAAAAATGTGGGGGCCTGATTAGCCTGAAAAGACAAAAAGATTAGCGTGTAGGCCAATTCTTGTTAGTCTTATTAAAGGCTTAGCGTGAAGGCTAGTCTTTGAATCATCGAGGGGAATGGGACTGAAACCTATAAGTTAGTCACCTCGGTGGACACCTAACATTTGTAATTGGAGATCCCATGAACCAGGTTCAATAGGTAACAACAAAGCTGAATGGTGACTAAGAGGAGCACTAAAAATATTAGGGGGGAAATCTCTAGTCCCATTCCTATGGTGATAGTGCTCAAGTTATGTGACGATAGGAAGAGCTTAGCTCTGAATGTGTCCAAGGTAGGATTTCTACAGGGTGTTGGTCACAAATCACCTTTGGAGGATACACCTATAGGTGTAAGTTTGATTTCAAGGATCTAGTTCAAGACTTTGTTCATTATGGTTCTTCAAACTAAAACTTGTTAACACTAAGTGTAGGTTCAAGTCTGGAAGACACCTATACCCATTGCACAGTAAAAGCACTCGTGTCTCGTGTAAAATTTTAAATTTGTGGGGGATTGTTGGTTTAATTTAATATTTTACTTTATGTTAATATTAATCACGTGAATTTGTGAAGGAATTATGATGTACAGTTAGAGTTAACAGGGGGTGGTCTTGGTCTCCTTGATTTACTCATAGATATTAGTTGTACATCAGGGTAAACTTTCGATAGGATTACTGTCTACAACTTCTCAAAGTAACAACCCACTTTTACTAAACCTCCTATTTCTTCTCATGATAAGAGTAGTTGGTTGCATATATTGTATATAAATCAAATACATACTAGTCGGCTAAGATACAACGATCAGACTCTTCCTCTTTTAAAACACAACAGTGCCAGAAATCTTTCTTCCTTGCTTTACTACATTATTATATAGTGCTCTTCTTACCTTTCATACAACGGCTACTTTTGTTCGATCGAGTGTTTGGTCATCTTTTATCACATAAATTTGGTATGTTATTATCACATAAAAGATGACCAAACACTCGATCGAACAAAAGTAGCCGTCGTATGAAAGGTAAGAAGAGCACTGTATAATAATTAGGGGTGAGCATAGTCCGGATTGGTTCGGTTTTATAGTAAACCACAAACCAAACCAATACCTACGGATTATGAATTTGGAGAACCAAACCAACCCAAAAAAAGCATAGAACCAAACCAATCCAAACCATTAAATACGGTTCGGTTTCGGTTTTAAACCACGGTTTACTTTGAACTAATCTATTATCTCCAAAAAAAATATTTAAGTACTTAAAATTATGAAGATAAACTAAAGAAAACCTTATATTAAAACCAATTCTATTCAAATTAACAAAACACACTAACAAATTATCAAAACATACTAAATTACTAATATCAATCAACTAATTAAGGGTAAAAAACCAACCATTGCCTCAAGTCTTAACTTAAAAAAATGAATAATGGTAAGTTACTAAAATGAACCAACTACAAAATACCAACTACTAAACACATCTTAAGATAATTTAGCCAAATAAAAGGCCAAAGCAAATTCTTAAACTATTGAATTGAAATGTGGCAGCAAAAGGGCAGCAGCAGCAACATGGTAGAAACCAACTTGTTGTGATATATAGAAGTTTAGTCCAAATTATCTTGGAAAGGAAGGAAAACTATATATTCCGGTGAATTTAATAGGATCAATAAATTAGGAAAGTAGTTGACTAAGACTCCCATATTTATTTGGTCAATCATAATTAAATTATATATATATATATAACTATAAATACATATGTGTGTGTATTATACGGTTCGGATCGGTTTGAAACCATAACCATGAACGTGAATCCACAAACCAAACCATATAATGCGGTTTCTAATTTTTTTTAAACCATGACCAAACCATACTTCTAAAAAACCAAACAAAACCTTTCGGTTTGGATTGGTCTGGACTGGATTCGCGGTTTGACGGATTTTTTGCTCACCCCTAATAATAATGTAGTAAAGCAAGGAAGAAAGACTTATGACACTGTTGTGTTTTAAAAGAGAAAGAGTCAGATCGTTGTATCTTAACCGACTAGTATGTATTAGATTTATATACAATATATGCAACCAACTACTCTGATATGTAGGAGAGAAGAAATTGGAGGTTTAGTAGAAGTGGCCGGGTTGTTACTATGAGAAGTTGTAGTCCTACCAATAGTTTACCCTGATACAACTACAACTAATGTCTAGGAGTATATATGAAGGAGACCAAGTCCATCCCCTATGAACTCTAACTGTACAGCATAAATACTCCACAAACCCACGTGATTAATATTAACATAAAATTAAATTAAACCAACAGGATCAAATCTGATTTTGAAATCCTAGCATTTACTTAGGTGTTTGGGAATGTAAGAGCAAATCTAGGACAATCAAGGGGCATAATATATCCGGTTATAAATGTGAGTGGATTTAGTCATTAATGGGACAGATATGGTTTGGTTTCTTTCTTTCCCGTATGTCTACAGCATTTTTTGGTAAGCATCACATTATTTTGTGGTGGGATTTACATCATTTCAACTAATAAGAATGAGGGTAATGTTCACCCTCTTAAGTGGAGGGTGAACAAAACTCAATTCCTATATATTGCATGTGAGAGCTTAGGCAGAGCAATCCCAGCCAAAAAAAGCCGAGAGTAATACCAAGACTTCTCCAAAATACTTGGCTTTTTCCATACTCAATTCTCCGCTCCATCTTTGTTCTCTAAAAATTAGTCTGTGAATTTTTAATATGAACATTGAGAGTTTTGGGCAAAGTGAAAGGGTGTTTTATTTGTAGAGCTTTGGCCAGGTTCTCTTACTTGTGCCGAGTAGGTCCGAACCATACGATAAATTATCTAGTTGTTATATCCTGGAGGGGGACAAGTCAGAGATTTTCTACTGCACCGATTTGTTACGGTAGAGGGCTTGAATCTCCTTAAAGAGAGTGAGATTTCCGCGACTCAGCCTATTAATTTGTCCATTGTAATTATATTTTTGGTGTAAATTGTTGTAATTTCACCAACACCATTTGTTTCCTTACTTTTATCCATTTCCATCAAATATACAGAATCTGCACCAAGGATTAATCTTTGTACTTCATTCACCGATTAATAAAATCCCTTTTTTTTTTAATTGTTCAAAAAAACGTACGGAATTCCAACAAGAAGTGTCGAGGGAGACATGGAATTTGATGATCATCTTTCAATTTTTTGCTTTTGGAAGAAATCGGTCGGCACACTTCTGCTGGAGCTTCGCATGCATGATCGCAAGTACGAAAAACGTAACAAAAAGTAGTACAATATCTATTTGTTAGAAAAACAGATCACAAGAAAACGAGGGGTCTTATAAAGAGTGCATCGATCTCTCCCTCTCTCTTTTTCCCTGAGGCTCCGTTCAGTTGCCAGAAATGTTGTACCGGAAAGTTATTCTCAGGAAAAATTAAGTAAAGTGAAATAAAGGAAAAAGAAATCTATTTTCTTGTGAGTGTTCATTTGACAATTTTTTTTTGGCAGGAAAACTAAAGTTTAGTCGTTCATTTGCCGGGAAAAGACACTTATGAAAAACTTCTTTATTTTTATTCCCATGGCTAATTTTAAATAAAAGTAACTTTGAAAGCTAAATAATAGGCTATCATATTTCAAAAATTAACACATACGAAAAATGTATTTATCTAATGCAAAGCCATAATAAGATATGAAAAATCGACTTGCAATTTCCTATTCAATTTGCTATATTCTGAATGGTCATGCAAATCCCCCATTTAAATTGAAATTCTCTGATAATCAACCGTACAAATAAAGTTTAAAGAATAAGTAGATTATAACTAAATAATTAAATATTAAACAACCGTGCTTGATTAGTTGCCGATGCAAAAACTCACTGAAAATTAGTTAATACAAAACAAAATTGAAGACTAATGACAAGATAAATAAATACTTCCAAAAAAAATAAACTACCAATATTTTTCTACAACAATTATCTCAGAGAGCACCATAATAGTCGAAATTATTGTTGCTACGTAATCTCAAAGTGTCTTTCTAAGAACCTAATTTGTATTTTTTTGGTATTGGCGTCATTCACTTTTTTATTACCCGCCAATTATCTTAGCCCCACAATGGATAAAACTTTTTCCGTAATGCAAAATCCTATGTTTTTTGCCAGATCACTTTTGCAAAAAAGTAAATCTTGCGCAGAAAAACTTAAAAACATGTTTCGCCCTACTTTCTTGCCAACTGAACACTACAAAAATTATGAAAAAGTTGATTTTTTCATCATTTCCTGTACTTTCCTGGCAACTGAACGGGGCATAATGTATTAAGAGTCGTCTTGGTTGTTTAAAGAGAATGATCAAAGCGGTATGAACTTGTTTGTTATTCAGAAAGACACCTTTCTTCCTAGCATTTTCCTTCTTTTGTTTGCTTCAACGGGCTCGCGAAGGATAACCAACGCGGTACGCATGCCTCATCAACGGATCTAGCTTCCACACAGCAATCAGCGCTTAGGCGTTCCATTTTCCCTCTCGTATAGGAAAAATTCAATATATTTTTCATTCTCAAAAAAAATAAAAATAAAATACAAGAATAGCAAGATCAAGATGAAAGACACATCCCACCTAGATAAGCACCTACAAGAAAGCCAATCGCATGACATTCAGAAACGGAGAGAACCCAAACGAAGAAAAAGTCTTGAAGATGTCAACACGATCAACTAAAACAGAAACAATATCAACAGAAACCATGAAGAAAAACAAAAACCGAGGAAGAAGAGAGCTATATACAGTGTTGCAGGGCCACTACCGAGCACTGATCGATGCAGTAGCATACCCAAACAATTGCCGAGACAAGGAACCATAGTCCTTGGCTTGGCATGTTGTGTTTCTCTCTGTCTTCTGAAGAGGCTATTTTGACTTCTACTCCATGACCTTACCTTACCTTATCACTGGACCAAGACAATTGGGCATTTAAACTCTTAAGGATGTCAAAGCTCTCAAAAGTTGCCGAGACAAAGTGAAATTGAAGGCATTTTATAGTATCTCTTGAAAGTTAGCAGCATAAATGCGGATTGTATTGCGGAACTTCTCTACTTCCGAGATGAACGTACCCGATAAAAGGCGATATCCTGGTTCTAGTCAGTGATGATGCAAGATGACTGGAAGATTGATGAACATACCAAAAAGTAAAACGCGGAGCCTAGAAATGCCTCATCAAAAAATCCTCCATCTTCATCATGAAGAGCTTGCACATTAAGCCTATCCCATGTCAACCTACTAATCACATCCGCTATTTCCCCAAGTTTTCTGAAATAATTTGATGTTTGTCTCCTCAGCATTAGTATCTCGATTATGCTTGCAATGGGACCTTTCTTGGGATGAATTTGCACTAGAGTAAATATGCCGACTGTTTCCCTGCATATATCCATTACTTCAGATATTCCTTCAATGACAATTTCATCATCCAAATGGTGTTGACTAGGAGGATTGTTATATGCCACCACCATATTGCGGCTACGAGGAAAAATATCAAAGATGGAAGGTCCCGAAGTCCAGTCATTATGTCGACAGACGTTAATTGCATAACTTGAAGAGGAAGGGAGCATGCACCAGAAAGTTCTATTTTCGTTCTGCTTTATTTCTGTTCGACGTATGCTCCCATTCCCGACCCCATTTACTCATTTTAATTCCTGCCCATGTTACACAATCAACGTCATCGGTGTAGAGACCGCACTTGGGGACCACCCATGTTTTGATTTTTCTCCTGGTAGCCGCAGTACACTGGAGGACTACCACCACCATGACCCTCCGAGTCAACACACTTGGACGATGACATCGCCATTGAATAGGACGTTGGGAAACCGTTGGCATTCTCTTGGCGCTTCTATTCCGGCCGACTAGTGCCTAACGATTTTTAGACCGTTGAATACGATACAAGCTACATTTTCAAAAGGCCAAAACTATTCTGGAGAGAGAGATTTGTGAGGTGAAGTAGAGTGATGATCAAGGTCAAAAACTATAGCACAATACGGTGCAATTAGGTACGACTTTATTGAGAGGGGTGTGTGTTTGATAGCGTATGATCGTGTGTGGTTGATTTTAGAAAACTCAAAATACGGATGAGTCCGATGACCAAGGGCTTTTGACCCGAGAACAAGTGGAATCAAGTGAAATGAGGCGAAAGCCGACTAAAAGAGAGTCGCTTTAATGGCCATCAAATCTAGATGACTGAAGATCCCAGTAACTGGATTCAACGGGACAACGTAGTTAATTTGTGACTCGTCGGGATCACTAAGGAGTTTACAGCTTCTTCTACCCATACTTACGATACAAAGTTTTGCTTTTAATGATTCTTATATTTTGCAGTATGACGCAATTCTGAAAGAAAGCATTTTCTGATGTGCCTTGAAACCATTTGTTTCCTTACTTTTATCCATTTCCATCAAATATACAGAATTTGCACCAAGGATTAATCTTTGTACTTCATTCCCCGATTAATAAAATCTCTTCTTTTGATTGTACAAAAAAACATACGGAATTCCAACAAGAAGTGTCGAGCGAGACATGGAATTTGATTGTCATCTTTCAATTTTTGCTTTTGGAAGAAATCGGCCGGCCAGTACACTTCTACTGGAGCTTCGCATGCATGATCGCAAGTACGAAAAACGTGACAAAAAGTAAAGCAATATCTATTTTATGCATAATTGTTAGAAAAACAGATCACAAGAAAACGAGGGATCTTATGAAGAGTGCATCGATCTCTCCTTCTCTCTTTTTCCCTAATGTATCAAGAGTCGTCTTGGTTGTTTAAAGTGAATGATCAAAGCTGTATGAACTTGTTTGCTAACACTTTTCTTTTATTAGCTTCATCGGGCTCACGAAGGATAACCAACTCGGTATGCATGCCTTATCAACGGATCTAAGTTCCACACAGCAAGCAGCACTCAGGCGTTCCGTTTTCCCTCTCGTATAGGATGCGATGGCATCACCCAAGCATTTCCTCTTGGAAAATGCCTGGATTTTGCAAGGGATCAACCTGCTAAGCACCGGCAACATCCATGCCGTAGTGTTTGAGGGAAGCAGGGGAACCCAGACAATTAGGATAATATTCGCGAGAGCTACCCATCCCCGCCGCCCCATCTTGCCAGTGATTTCAAAGTGGCATTGATGTTACTGCGACGCACAAGTCGATCAAAGTGAAGTCGCAAACATTGTTAGGCAGGAGTTTCCAAAATATAGCAGGAAGATTGAGTAGAATACTGGGAAACTAATTCATTAACTTACGTAGTCTTCTTCAGTTGAATCTATTAAATCCCCATTAAAAATGGTCTGTGTATCAGTTACTACAATGTAAGTTAATAAACAAATTACAAAAATGACTAATACTGTTTGTAGGTTACCATTCCTTTATCAGCAAAAAAAAAAAAAAAAACAATTCAATATACTTTTTATATCAGAAAAAAATACAAGAATAGCAAGATCAAGATGAAAGACACATCCCACCTAGATAAGCACTTACAAGAAAGCCAATCGCACGACATTCAGAAACGGAGAAAACCCAAACGAAGAAAAAGTCATGAAGATGATGCCAACACGATCAACTAAAACAGAAACAATATCAACAGAAACCATGAAGAAAAATAAAAAGAGAAGAAGAAGAAGAGAGCTATAATTACAGTGTTGCAGGGCCAATACCAGGCACTGATCGATGCAGTAGCATACACGAACAATTGCTGAGACAAGGATTATGCTCGCTCAACCGCGCATAGTCCTTGGCTTGGCATTTTGTTTTTCTCTGTCTTCTGAAGAGGCTATCTTGACATCTACTCCATGACCTTACCTTACCTTATCACTGCACCAAGACAATTGGGCATTTAAACTCTAAGGATGTCAAAGCTCTCAAAAGTTGCCGAGACAAAGTGAAATTGAAGGCATTTTATAGTATCTTTTGAAAGAAAAAGCTCAATTTCACCTCTTGATCCTGGTTCTAGTCAATGATGATGCAAGATGGCCGGAAGATTGATGAACATACCAAAAAGTAAAAACACGGAGCCTAAAAAAGCCTCGTCATAAAGTCCTCCATCTTCATCATGAAGAGCTTGCACATTAAGTCCATCCCATGTCAACCTGCTAATCACATCCGCTATTTCCCCTAGTTTTCTGAAATAATTTTGACGTCCGACTCCTCAGCATTAGTATCTCGATTACGCTTGCGATGGGACCTTGTTTGGGATGAATTTGCACTAGAGGATCCATTACTTCAGATATGGCTTCAATGACAATGTCATCATCAAAATATGTTGACTAGGAGGATTGTTGTATGCCACCCCTGTACAGCGGCTACGAAGAAAAATCAAAGACGAGAGGTCCGGAAGTCTGGTCTTCATGTCGAAGACGTTTAACTGCATAACTTGAACAAGAGTTAATGCCAGTAAAGGTAGCCCGGGAAGGGAGCATGCACCGGAAAGTTCTGTTTTTCGTTCGAAGCATGCCCCCATTCCCGACCCCATTTACTCATTTTGATCCCTGTTCATGTTACACAACTAACGTCGTCCGCATAGAGACCGGACTTGGAGACCGCCCGTGTTTGATTTTTCTTCTGGTAGCCACAGTACACTGGCGGAATACAACAACCCTCCAAGTCAAAACACTTGGATGACGACATCGCCATCGAATATCACTAACGACAACGGATGCTGGGAAACCGTCAACATTCACTTGGCGCCTCTACTCCGTCCTCCGTCGACATTATATAGGGGCTTGGGGGTAATGCATGTGGGTCTGGTTTGAACCGGTGGTTTCGGGGTGAAAGCAGGGGAGTTTTCCGGTGGCGTACTCTGAATTTTGACACGTAAGGTATAGGAATTGGTCACGCCAGAGTTTCGGAAAATGTAAGGCTGATCTCCAATAATTATATTCAAGGGTTTAAAAATATATTTATGTCAATTTGACCGGGACAACTATAGTAGAAAATTCACTTTCTTTTTTCTTTTCTTTTTTCCTGAAAACGACCAAATTCAGGAATTGTTTTTTGTGGTGTTTTTTTTGGTAATTCAGGGTTTCCGAGCCGGCTTACGCAGGTCACCACCGATTTCTAGTACCCAATCTCATCGCCTATCAGGAGAAGAAATTGACAGCACATGAGAAATTTCGAACCTTTGTTGGTCTTGTTGAGAAAAATGTTCAAGTCTAAAAAAGATCCATGAAAATAAAAAGAATACCGAATGTCAATTGTCTTTTAAGAATAAGGACAATGTCTTTTGAATACTTTCACAAATTACAAATTCATGATCCAAACACGACTTAAACATTCACATCGCATATTTAGTGTTCATACGATACGAGAGAGGGAGAAATCGTAATAGACGGCCTTAGATCAGGGCCTTGATTGTAGAGTGAAAAAGATTTGGAAAAAGATCAGAAACATCCTCGTCAAATAGCAATATCCATTCCACGCAACACAAGTCACAAGGTAGTCATCTGGGCATATGAAAACCCCAGGATCAAGAGCTTTGGACTGTGTTTCAATTATGGATTTGTTTTTGAATTACTAAGAGAAAATAAAATTATAGCAAAACCGATCCGTAAATTTAGCTTCTTCACTTCATTTTTTTCCCTGTACTCCAAAAAAAAATAAAATAAAAACCCCTCCATAAATCCTCAGTCCGACACAAGCTTAGCATGCAAAAGATAGATCAAGAGGAAGAAATTCTGGCTCAAAACAAGACCAGATATAGATGCTAATAGAAATGAATGTTAAAATTGAAAAATCTCCATTGGAGTGAGATAGACATCGGAACCTATTGCTGTTGATACTGTAAAGAAAAACGTACCCGCTTTCCAATACTACAAGTACTAATAAAGAGAAGAACCAATCTGTGTTGCTTGCACAGAAAACGAAAATCAAATGCAGTGAACTTCTCATAAAAAAGCACCGTCGTGGCGAGAGAAAATGGTGGACATGGTATGGGAGGAGCTTCTTTAGAATCTCCCATTAGTACAATTAAACGACTTCACGTTGAACAGAGCTGAGAGACAAGGTTGACTACTCCCTGCATGGGCGCATCATTCTGCAAATAACAAAATAATGGATTAGAGTGTAGCAGAGAATTCCCTCGGATGAACAGAAGGTACATGACCAACGTGGTGAAAACGTATGAATACCTAAATACGTGGGTTATGTTCAACATACGTCATACTATTATGTGCCCCTTTCATCACCGATTACCAGAATTAACTAACTATTTCTACCAGGCTTATTTAAATTTGAAGTGTTGAATTTTGAGAGCCTAAATATTTTAGTGCTGAATTTATAGATGGAGACTTTTAAGATGAGTATATTTATTGGAAACAAAAATGAAAAATCATTCCGATTAAGTGCATTCAAGATTTGATGCTCAGTCAAGTCAGTCTGTCTTAAAATTAGGACAGTTTCAATCAATACAGAGGCAGTAGTGTCGGGTTATATGCGGTATCAAACAACTTGTTCAGCTTTAAGCACTTGATTACATTATCAAGCAGGGTCACCTGAGGATTTAGATACCATGTACATGATCGCTTTCATAGACACATTCATTAGATGTATTATAGTGCAGGTGGTGAAGAATTGTTAACCATAAACGACTTTTCCGCAAGTACTACAAAATGGAGGAAATGATACAAGAAACGGCCAATATTACAATGTGTTGCACTTACCAGATACACAACATCAAATGCTTTGCGGTAACTCTCAACAGAATCTGCAACAATGTGATTCCTGAAACAACAGTTTCAATGTTATGCACAATATTTCTTGACGTGTGTATTTTCAGCTCTTTATTTGATCCTCTTGCTAAACAATGAAAACATATGCTCAGTCTAGTGTCCATGGGTTTCCAGGAATCAGGCAAGAAAAGGCTTAGCCCACCGTTGACCGTACCCTCCAAGTTAGAAGGGAATCCCTATCGATCAGCCAGATCCAGGGTCCATCTATCCTCTTTGGCATGGGAAGGCACTAACATGGTCATGCTCAGATAGGGTTGCAATGAGATTTCTATCAAATTTCTACATAGACTTTTGAATCTCATTAGATTCAAAATCCCTGAAACCCATTATGGTGGCTAACAAGAGTGTCATATAGAACGAACAATGTTCCTATTTATATTAATTAGCGGAAGTAGAATAGCCCAAAAGACTGTCGCTTCTGCTTCCAACAACATAGTTTGTTTCTTTCATTTTTTGGTAACACAAGCTATGGTGTATTACGTGTTATAAAAAAAATAAAAATAAAAAAAATAAAAAAAGGAAGCTATGGTGCATTAATTCTTCAAGACGGAATACCTTTAACTGCCCCTAACGGGGCCCAACTTGATGAAACATCGATTTCAACTTGCCTTTTAGGCTTTTTGCGGATCAAAAAATTAAAAATGATAACTTCACAACAGTAATGGTGTTTGATCATTCATTCATACATATCCAACAACATGACATACTGCACATTGGTGGTTACTTGCATGATTTTGCACGAACAGCAACCTACGTGTCAATTGGCCTTGCATATTATAGCAAATTAGCACTGATATTTAGCCATTTAGAGTGAGAACTTTATGTCTTTGTAGCTCACGTGACATAAACTCCATTTTGAGTTCAGACAAAGTGCTTGTAGAATCTGAAGAGCAAACATCAAATTTAAAGACAAACTGACGAAATGTATACAGCTAGGAATTTATCAATATTCAGCAAAGTTCATAGACTTACAGAAACCCCACTGATATTCGTGTTTCATAGTTCAAACCATCGGACATTCCCAAGTCTCCAATATGATCACCAAGAAGCAGCACGCTAGTTCTCTTCTTCACCGAGGCATTGTCCTCAACGGGCCCATTAGTATCACCCAATTGATCATGAACAGGGGCCGCCATATCAAGTGCATGTTCATTCTTGTTCAAAACATGAATCGTCTTCCCTGAAATAAGAACAAGATTCTAGATAATGCAGCAAACTGTACAAGATGTCAAAATCAGATTTTTAAAGAAAACATGGCACCAAATAACTTGTGTTTAGATATCAAGCGGTAGGTCAACAACTGTATATGTCTTCCCCACAGAGTTACTCTTATTAGCAAGCCACTTGATGTCCAAAAAGTGTCACAGATATTGTTGGAAGCTTATGTAAAAATAGCAGGCAAGAACAATTCTGTCATCAGGTGAACCTTTACCTCTAAAAGATACTAGTTGACCACTGAGATTGAATACCATGCGATTTGAAACAATCCTTACATTTTTAAAAGATCTATGCAATTTCTGCCTGAGGACCTGAAAATTGATACAAGGTGCCACCCGCACCACCATAAACAGTGCAACTTAGAGCTGTAAATAGTAGATAAAATCTAGTTCTTGGGGATTATGGCCTCCATGAAAATTTCTGTAAGACTAACCTCTTCAATGATATCTGCAAGCCCTGCAGAAAATATAACTACAGGAACCTCTCTCTCCTGCAGGTTACACCAACATAGAAAAATGAGGAAAAACTGCAAATATGTGGTTTAGTCACAGTTTCTCCCCCTAAAGGCCCTGAGGCCCCTGTTTTACTCACTATCTTAAGGCGATCACTTAGGGGCTGTTTCACAAACAAAAACTTAACACCATTACAACAGCAAAAACTTTAGTAATTGTATTAAAATTGAATATACAAAGATCAGTTTGTATGTCCAAACAAAACCATGATACCATCATCGAGTAAGCATGTATAACATATACTGATAAACGTCTTAGATAATCAGGACTGAGATCCTCTTTCACGTTCATCTTGGCACGAAGGACAGAAAAAGGAAGGGAAGGTGAGTGATGGAAAGGTATTTCAAGCGAAAGAAGCTACCAACACCTCCTATTTTCTTTTAAGTGATAAGAAAACAGGAAAGAATAGAAAAGATTTATGTATGCTTTGCATCTACGCAGTCTATTTTACATGAAAGAGAAGTGTTTTTTTAAAAGGCAAACAAGAAGAGAGCGAGAGAATCCTTCCATTCCTCTTTCTCTCTTACCTTCGGGGGGAAAGGTTTTGTTACTCTGGCTTAGAATTCAATCCCACAAGATAGTTGTGGAGGTGAGGGCACCCTTGCACTCCCAAAAGATAGTTTGAATCCAGGCAATGACTTCTCTTCACACCGTCCCTCGCGTCCACCATGGACACTTGACAGGCTGACAAAAAAACGTGCTCACTCGACGGCACCTACTGCGAGCAAGCAGGAACACGCACCCTATCCATCACAGTATCATGGGTCTAATATCATGTTACAAATTCTTCGGTAGAATTCAACCCAAAATCTAATATTGGAGTGCCTTCATGCATATGTACTTTAATTTACTTACATCTCAGTTTCAACCCTCATGGTTATTAGTGGTGCATGAGTTTCTTCACATGCAATGTGACTCTTCGCTTCACCCCCTCCCTCACTCACAAGGTGCTCACTCCACGCCACTTGTAAAATGCAAGCAAGGCACATGAACCCTACCATCCCTAGATACTTCTGCCACCATGTTACACAGTATTGGGTAGAACTTAACCCCAAAAGCTAGCCATTAAGGTAAGGTGCTCTCATGCTCATATACTTCATGTTTTCTTCACATCCAAGCTATGTAGGACTTCACTTCACTCGAAGATCTACTTAGACTCTTCAATATTTTAGTAAATAGTAATTCATATCTTAATAACAAATCAGCACCTCATAATCAAACTTAGAGAAACCTGGAAACGCAGCTTTACAAGGAAGAGTTTTAATAGTTCCACGAGAAAAGAAGACCAAGGGAGAGAAAGATCAATTTCCCACCAATGGCAGATCAGAACACAGCTTGTTCTAAAACTTACTTTAAACCTTCACTGGATAAGAATAACTATCCAATATTGCTATATGCATTATTAGTTGCTCGCACTGTGAACTGAAAAAATCCATGGGATTGGTAGTCATAATTTGAGGTCACATTACATCTACCAAAGGAATTCCTAAAAGCATAATAGAGAACAACAAAATTTACCTCCAAAAACTCGAAAAGTTCAACAACTCCATCACGAAATTCAATGGTGGCATTAGCCACAGAATTTTTTATTGCATCATAGGTAAGGCCTCCCTCAATAAGAAGGGCATGAGTTTTCTCCCACCTGAATGAATGTACCAAGAGACTTCAGGTTATTACTACTAAAAGCAAGTATTCATGATTGCAATGGCATTTGATATAGTGTGCAGAAGTGGCAAATTTGAATTCCTAGAAACTTCCACATGAAAAACGAACGTCATCCTGTTTTAGATGCTTTCAAGCTACGACAGCGTCCATCATAACAAGGTACCAGTTACAATAGGTTCAACAAAACAAATTATCATTTGTTATCAAAACTCAAATCACATACCACTCTTCCATGAGCTTTGCTTTCTCGTCAAGGGGAATTGTTGGGTTGAATTCCAAGGGATGGTAATATTCCGCCAATTCTCGCCTCTTGACATCGTACTTAGAATTCCCCTGTTGCAAAAGGCCATGACTGCCTACACTTTTATTAGGGAGTACCGAACCTAGATAACGGCAAAAAATTAAGGACAAGGATAACACTAATACCCCCAACAACTTACTCTGCCCTCGACGGCCATCGATCCAGTACTTTGTTAGTGTTGCATCAAAATCCGCAATTACCTAATATGTGAAGCAAAGTTGCATGAATATCTATGGAGATGTAAAAACCAAGCATGACAACAAAACTAAAGGCGAAAGGGTTACTACATAAGAAAGGATATTCAAAAGAAAACTTTGTAATCGGATACAATTATGTAAAGTAGTAGCACAAAAAGAATGAGTAGGTCTTGACCTGGTAAGTGCTTTCCCAACCTCCTTTATTAACCCGACAAGCAAATCTTTTAACTGAGTTTTAAGATTGAGTACGATAGTGACAGAGCTAAGCCACTCCCGGTAAGGCTCGGTTAGGCTCCACTTGATATGCAATATGACAATAAGTAATACCAGCAGTGGGATTTAAATATTTCATGGTGGCAAGATTCACAACTAATCCAATTTCATTACCCTCAATCATAAGTACCTTGTTAGTTCAATTACATTTGGCATTTCAATTACTTCACTTCAAACCAAGGTGGTGTAAACAATTATACCTAACAGGCATTTCATCCTAATGGCAGGCGACAAGAAAAATAAATCTTTTGAAACATTGTATATGTTAGAGCAAAATCCTGTAATAGTTCTTGGCAGGGTGAAAGAATACAGACCTAACCTTCGGCTCTAATCATTGGAAGAGGTTGCAAGCCCGGGGCTGGAGGCATCATTTGTGCCTTGTAAAAGATGTGCCCACGAATTCACGTATAATATCAGTCAAGTTCCTCAAGCTCGTTTGATTAAAATGCATTTAAGATGGCCTCGACTCTCAAGGGCTAGAAAAGCGAAACTTCAAAACATCTTGAAACTCATTATTCCAATAGTGGCTTGCTTGGCTTGGCTTGTTCACAACCAGCCTTCTCACCTCCTTTCCTTTATGTATGCAAACAATTGAATTTGGCTTGACATTCAACCAAATGAGTCAGTTCCATTTGGTTCTTTTCTTGCTCCAACCCCAAATTTCCCATAGATACCAGGCCTTCACTTATTTTTGGCGCTGGATGAACTATATTTATGTAATGACATACTCTCTTTTTTGTTTAAAACCACCCAATCCCACCCCCCCCCCCCCCCCCCCCCCTTGTTATCTGAAATTGCAAAAGTTCCTTTTCATTGGATACCCTTTTCCACAAATGAAAGAGTGACTGACAGATAGAACCCATGTTGTCCCCAATCATTGGGGGTATGGGCGGAGAAAGATTGGAGATAGACCTAACCTTTGGCAATATGCAATTTGTATCAATGTATCTATTCCGGAAAACGAGTGTGAAAATCACTCCACAAACAGAGTTCCTTTTACGGTTAAAAAATACAATCAAGTGATATCTAAGTAACGGAACCAAAATTTCTAGCATAGAAAACCTAAGACACTGAAGCCGATCAAAATTACGAAAGTGGAATAACAAGAATCAAGAACAGAGAACCGAGGTTCGAAAATAATCGGAAAAAATGCAGGAGAACCTGTAGCTTTTGTGGACCAGCAGCCCGAATTGCGGCAATTTTCTTCTCTAGCGATTCTGGGTCACCCATGACAACATCTGGGAAGCTATTTGAGGCACAAACACCCACTTGTTCCATCTCAGTTTGATCCCTATAGCTATTTCTGCAACACCAAACCCTACGTGCACATACAAAAATAAACTATATTTCCATTACTATTACAAAGAGAACACCGAACACTCTTCTTGTGGGAAAATTTTTGGTTACCAGGTGGGTACCATGTGGCTGTGCCCACGTGGTGCCCGAGCAGCCCATCTGGGCGGTCCAAAAGTGTGTTGGACGGCCCAGATTGAAACTCTCTCTCTCCTCTCACCCCACCACTCTCTTTCCTAATCCGAGCCGTCCAAAACAGAAATTGACAGCCCGGATGCGCCGACCCACCTGGCACCAAAAAATTTCTCCTTTTTGTGTGAACGTCAGTTTTGAGGCTGGCTCATACTTCTTTTCTCAAACCACCGCTATTAACTACCTTTAGAAATTGCCAAGAAGGGGGGGAAAATGGAAATAGCTTCTCTGCAGTATGTGCTTGGACTGCAGAGTGGTCCAGATAATCTCAACTACCCAAAAGTGTTTTCCAATAATTAGTTTTTGTAGTGTTTTTTATTTCTTCCCGCGAAAAACCTTTTTAAAATCTGAATCATTAATTGCTGAAATGAACATTCCATATGAGATTGCACAGGCTTCTCACTAGTCCAATTGCAAAGAAGCCAGATTTAAGAACAAACTGCCACCCCAAATTTTTTCTCTTCAATTGCTGAAATGAACATCCTAGATTCCACCGCAGATTAATCTCAATTCAAGATTTTCCTCTTTCCATCATTTACATAAAACAATGTGAATACGCATTGTGTGCACCCGGGCATCTAGTATACATACAGCCTATAGGTACAGACGGAGACAATGAGGTCCGTGTCCGTGTGAGTGCGACGGAGTGAGGTTCAGCATGTAAACATGGGTAATCGAAATTCTAAGAAATAGAAGAGAAAGAACGAATGGATGAATGCAGGTACAGTCGTGCGTATGTTTTGCGCAAGTAAAGTGCATCGGGAGATTTTCCGAACCTGGAATTGATTTGGGTGGAAAAACACCGGTGCTCGCAAAGAGTACTCCAGCGGACGGGGATTGTGGTGTGAAGACGATGACGCATAGGGGAGAGAGAGAGAGAGAGAAAGAGAGAAGGAGAGTACAAGTGTGCTGGTTTTATACCACTGCTTTTCTACTTCTCCTTAAATCATGGGAAATGATTTTTCGACTCTTTTATTTTTGTTAATAAATCTCTCGTATTTTACACCAAAAATACACTTTCAGGAAATGCATTAACAAAAAAAAAAAAAGTGGCAAAATCAGCGGCCTAATCATTTGAGTTTTTTTCTTCTTTTTATCAATCCCTTAAATTATATACAATTTTTCTACTCGGTCCAAATTATTCCAGTGGCCATTCACATCAAATATTATTTAATATTATTCTACTCAGTCCATTTTTTTTACTCAGTCCATATTATTTCAGTGGCCATTCACATCAAATATTATTCCAGTTCTAATAGTGGATTGGAATAGGCCACCAGTTTTTGACGAAAATCCGGTGAAGAAAATTCCAAAAAAAGAAAATCTGAAAATATTCCAAAAAAAAGAAGTTACAATGTTGGCGTTGGTGGAAACTGAATTTATTGATCCGTTTTGGGAGTTTATTGAAGTCACTACATCCAAGACTCAGTGTGTTTCGATTCGGGAGAACGGTGAATTTGTTTTGTTGATGAAAATTATTCATTTACATTTTCAAGACTCTCTTTACAATTTGGATTCGAAAAGGTAAATTTGAAGTACAACCTTAATGCGGATAAGTTTCGTCGAATTCAACTGTATAAACTCGAGCACGAGTTTCTTCAAGCCGGGGAGGATGATGCAGGCCAATATCCTAAAATTATATGGATTTTATTTTAGAATTTCTAAATTAGTATTTTATTAGGAATCTTTCTGAGCATAAATTACCTAGAATATTGAGTTTTCTTATTTAGGTTTTTATTTCGTTTTTATTGTTTTCTTGGTATGCAAGAATTAGGGTTTCTTCTTAATATTTTGTTTCCTTTTTAGTTCTAGGGTTGCTACTATTGTAAATAATTGTTGTAAGCCTTGGGGCAAAGGAGTTGTTTTTGAATGAATTAATGAAAATTGAGAGTTTTTCTCATTATCGTGTGTTCGTAGAGGGAGTACCTCTAGTTCATACTTATTCGTGATTGCCCTTGTTGCGCATTCTTCTGTTTCGACACGCCTCCCTACATCAGTAATACTCTGGTTCATAAATATAGACTTTTGTTAGCATTTGGGTAGGCATCTAAGGTACACGTACAGTCTAGTGATTGCATGCACTCATTCAAGTGAATTGTCCAGCCAAAAAACTCATTTAAGTGAATTGAATTGGTATCCTAATGGCGAATAAATTCGGGTTGGAAAGCCATAGTTCCCGATCAGAGTTTAATTATTTTACATATATAAACATAAATTGAGGAGTTCAGAAAGGCGCACCAAATTAAATTATGTGGAGTGCAAACAGTATTTATATATGCATAATTTCGGGCCTACATGTATTGACAACAACTATATTTTCACTCCCTTTGCACGGGTATATTGCTAGTTCATATGGATACACTAGCTAGTTTACATCCGAGGAGGAGGAGGAGGACTATATTGGTGAGGGCATTTTCGAAAGCAGACACAGTCAAAATGTGTACAAAGGCCGCCTTCAAAACCTCTTGGCACACAAAATGCAGGGCAGGAATGGGTGAAGATGCATATGCCTTTGAAGTGATGATTTATATAGTAGCAACGCTTTGCTTGATCATTGTGCATCAATATTAACCCTTCTGAAGCTATAAAATAAAAAAAGAGAGATGAACTGTTAGTAACGCATGATATATAGAGTAATTAAAAAAAAAACATGCAGCTGGCCTGTGGCAAAAATTAGTTTTTTGACAGGTGATGTCAAATGGAATCCATCATAGACATATTTAAACGATTTGAGGAATATCACTCATCTTGTAGATCTCGATATGTGCGTCGACATTCATGCAAAAAGTCAAGTTCCAAGCGTGAGCATCTATTTGAGTACTGGACAATATTCCATGTTAAGAAGAATAGAAAGGTCTAAATTGTCCACCGGATATTCAAAAAATTGTCCACCGGAACTCTCAAAATAATTCTGATTCAACAAAGTCTTTATCATAGTCTGATCTGAATTTTTTGCAAATGTGAGGTTAACGCATCATGGTCTAACATGATTAAAGGCTCCGGGTCATTAATTGAGACATCAGTTGGACTATTTTTTATTTTTATTTTTTGGATAAATAGTTGGACTAATTTTGCATCACATGAGGGATTCAAATACGAATTGTCACAACAAAGATCAAGAACAACATCTGAGAGAGAGAGAGAGAGAGATTGATTTACTAGAAGCAACGAAGAGAAGAATGAACAAAATAAGCCGAAAGAGCCCCATTTCCATATATGCTTAGCCCAAGGACCTTTACCCTTCCTGTGAGTCCCTAATGCATGAGAACATAAGTTCATATATAGCAATAACATAATAGTATCTGAAAGTATTTTGGGGAGAAATGGCCTGGGGGCGCACCCAGGCCATCGATCCTGACAACGAGTTCTACGTGGGTCGGGAACCTATTGTAACGGACAGAAACTGAGAAAAGTGCATTTCCTTTCTTTTCCATTTTGCCTTTTTTCTTGAAAGGAAGTGATCAAAATCACTTCCGGTACTGCCTCAACTGACCAGGCATTTATTTCGTGGTATGAGTGGCTTTAAACTTACAAATGGCCTGTTCCATTTTGTCTTTTCGATCGTTGTTAATGGAGCGAGGTTTATCAACATAGGATACATTATAGATTGTTTTCTTCCCCCCAAGTACTCTGGCTAGTTACAACAAACGAATCGAGACTTACAAATGAATAGCTCGAATCGTCAAGTGAAATTATGGCGAATGAATAGCTCGAATCATCAAATAAATCATGCCGGACCTCATTTTATGTCACGTGAAGATCACAAGTTGCCATTGGAATTGTAACCCTCATGTTGAATGGGACTTCCAAGCATTTTAATTTTTAACTGCCTTTGGAATGAAGGGGCTTTTCCCAATTGATCCTTTGCATCTTTTCTCTTGTCACTTTTGCTTTAAATTTTGTCAAACTCCATTTGCTTTAATTTGTGTCCTTTGCCGATGAAGTGAAGCAATCAACGTTACCACAAATGCCCAGAATATATGTTCTAAATTGATAATTCTAGGTCCTACTAAATATTTCATGTTACGAGAGAATCTGTTGTGACGTACCCAGAAGAATCTTGAATACTTTTATTCAAACAAAATAACTTGGTTACGTTACCCTACCATATATATGTCAAGAGTCGCAATTGCACCAAGGCTTGTCTTATTGGATCCTAATGTGTTCTATGTTTAGGATCAGTTATGCATTAAGAAATTTGTAGTATCTTATTAACTTCATAAATGAAGATTGATTCTTCTGCAAAAATTTTCCTACCTTTTGTTTGACTGAGACATTGCAAACCTTCCGGGCGGAATTGACGAAACAAAAACTTAAAAGGAAAAACAATGCAGAGACCATATATAATTTGAGGACCATTACCGTACCCCGAAGATGATTGAAACCTTATCTCGAACCCTTAAATCGAAATTGCCAATACAAAACGACCAAGGGGTGTAAGCCATGCACGTGACTCGTTTTTGTTTTTGTTTTTGTTTTTGTTTTTTTATAACCGAATGTCAAAGCCAGCTTGAGCGTATCTCGACTAATTTCGGAATTTTGGAATTAACTTCGATGAATAAACCGACGTACTCGCCTTTGTTCTCGATCGATCAATATTGTCCCTGTGCAGCACCCAAAAGAAGTGTGAGCATTAATTTATTTCTCAATCAAGGAGATCGATCGTTGATGATATTTTACAGTACTTAATTACTACCTTTTATTACCCAAAATAGCTAACAGTGAGAACGTTGCACTAACACAATATTTTTAAGTCATCTAATCACGTGCATAATGCTTGTATGCCAGCTGTTAATTAAGCATTAGTTAATGATGACACTTTCTCGGTCTCTAATTAAATAAAAGTACCGCACCAACTTGCAATTAGTATAAATTACGGGAACCTCAAAGTTGACTTGCCCCAATCAAATGCTTCTTTATTTTCAATTTTCCAAATTAATTTAATTAACCAGCTTTCTAATGAACGGGACCTCCCAATGACTTGCGTTGAATCCACCCAAGATGTGTTAAAGACTCCACACATATGGTATGAGAGACAAGCAGCCCCGGACAGCCCAGAGATGTATATATTTCTCTGACGCAGCGGGCTGCCAAGGAGAAATTTTTCAGTGCCGGATGGGCACGGCCACGTGGTGCCGTGCACCATCTCGGCCGTCCAATGAAGTTTTGGACGGTCCAAACCTGTTCGGCTAATTTTAAAATGCGAAATGACTAAAATACCCCTCGACAGCCGAACAAATCTCATTGGACAACCGAGATTGGTGCATGTCACCACGTGGCCCCCGTGCCCACCCGGCACTGAAAAATTTCTCGCTGCCAAGGCCATTCATGTCCTTGGATGCTTGTTTTTCCGTCTTCTTTCTCTATACGTACATGTATTAAGGGAGCTAGAGTTTCAATGTATGGTGCATAGAGAGAGATAGGCGTAGAGATCCGCCAAGAGAAAGAATTTGTGTACTCTATATTTCCCGGTGAAGTGGAATTTGTTTACTCAACGTGGATGTACCCAACTCAGGAAAACCATGTATATCTCTTGTCTTTGCTTTAATCAAAAGTCATTGAGAGTATTTTATGCAAACAAATTGCAGCTGGCTAGTCCCCAATGGATTCAAGATCGATTTTGTTTATTTTTCAGCCATTTATAGATAAAATCAGGTCAATCAATCATCGATAACAGCATAACAAATTTACGCATGTATTGAAAAAACTAAACAAGAAGTTTAACCACACTAATCATCACAGTAAGACAGCCTGTACGAGTAATGTTACGGTTACAAATTCGGAAACGAATATTGTGTCTGGAACTATCCGTCGCACGCAGATTCTACACGATGAATGTCGAATCCCAAACAAATGGGACAATTCCGCATATACATATACATGTGTGTCCGAATCTGACTCCCTCCGTCTACATCCCGTAGCATTTTTGGACCTAGAGTTTACTCCACGCCCACTCACACCACACCCTAGACCATCCCCAATTAGGATCTACACCCAATGCATGTTTGTCCTTACCCCAGTAACCCTACCCTAATTGTTCTTCTTAGTATGTCAATTTTTAATTTCTTAGGTAATTGACTTCTAAATTTAATATACTCCTTGAGGCTACCCATAGATTTCTACAACTCGAAGAAAAAACTAGTAATGTCGGCTCTGGTCAACCCTTTGTTTTTTTTTTTTTCTCCTCCCTACCCTAAGCATAAACTGCCCCTGAACAACCGTTCCCTTTTTCCTAGTCATCTCAAATAAGGACTTGTTTTCAAACTTAAAAATAATAAGTTTACGAAAATAATTTTTCAATTTTTTTCAGGGTTTGATAGATCTCATCGAAATCTATCAAACAATATCTTTATTGCATGTTTTTTGACTTTAGTAAACCTATTATTTTTAAGCTTAAAAATTACAAATAATTAAATACTTATTTTTTAAAAGGGAAAGCGGAACGCCCCTTATGCACGTAACTAAAACTTTACATGTTTATCACATAGGTTTGTGCATAACCTATATGATTAGATCGTAATAACGTATGCATGACATGGATATATATATCAGGGCCGGTGGTCTTGGCCTGGAATTTAAGTGTTTGCTCCCTCTTATGTTTTGAGCCGGTTTGATTCTTATTTCTAGCAACTTTTGTAGTCACCTCACGTGCTAGCGTGGAAAGGACTATGGGAGGGACTGTAAAAATTACTCCACAATGTGTCGAGCTGGCCCGAGACACCTTATATTAAAAGCTGGAAAAACTTTTTACATGTGTCGTATTATGGATATGGACCATATGGCTACGTATTACCAGGGGCGGCACCAGCTATGTACTAACCTCCAGGTGTGTGGTAAATTGGTAATCTATATTACTATTTTACTAGTACTAAAAAATATGGGTTAATTAATTTCTCGTCAAACAAAGAGAAAACTAAAAAAAACCTGGAAATGCATGATACTTCAATTGTTTAGCTGTTATGGGTTTGTATGTGGAAGATTTTTCCCATGATCATGCCGAGATGGATATAAAAAATTCTAATTAAATTTCTGTTAAGTTTACTCTAGGCTATTTTTCCAGCATTTCAAGCAGAGGCGTTTACAAGATTTTAACTAAGCGGTGACCAGTGGCGGACCCAGGATTTGCACCAAGTAGAGGCACATATATAACATTAACAACCTTAACAAAAAATCAAAATGAAGCAAAATTGTGTAAAATGGAATGTAAATATCCATGATAGAGTAAAAAACAGCTAAACAAATTAAGGACTAATTTTTCCGAACAATCAAAAGATATATATATATATAATCCCGAACTCTAACGAAAAAATGAATGAGAAGTCCTAATTTATCTAGATCTAATTTAACTGTTCCAATGCAAAGTATTGTGGATGTCTCCGTTCGGCTAAATAAGCCAACTGGCTTATTTTTGTTCTTATTCAAATTTTTTTTTGTATTATTAGTTTGTCGTCAATTTTTTGGGAATTATTGCATTCTCATGACGAGAGAAATCTAAAAAGTAAAAAATTATTATCGAAATCCATTTTTTTAATAAAGACGAAAAAATTGGCTTATTTTTGTCTTTATTCAAAAAAAATAGGTTTCGATCGTAATTTTTTATTTTTTAGATTTCTCTTATCATAACGATGCAATAATCCCCAAAAAATTAATGAAAAACTAACAAATAGGGAAAAAAAGTAAATAAGGACAAAAAAATAAGTCAATTGACTTATGTAGCCGAACGGGACTTGTACTCAAGTTTAAAATCTTCAATTTGAAGTTGTAATAGGCGGATAAAAAAAAAAAAGTTGCAATAGCAAAAAGCCCAATCAAAAGCCCTTGTGGAGAGAGAGAGAGAGAGAGAGAGAGAGATGGGGTATTTGGATAGTGTGAGAGAAAGAGAATATTTTTGAGTGCCGAGCAGGTATCACGTGGTGTCCGTTCGTGCATTCGAATCGTTCATTTCGTGTTTAAACAGCTCTGATTTGGAGAGATAAAAAGAGAAAGAAAGTGTATGGGTGGGAGGAGAGAGAGGGTTTTAATCCGAACCGTCTGAAAATAAATCAGACTGCTCAGATGCGCCAAGCAGATGCACGTAGGCAATACCCGCTCTGCACTGAAAATTTTGTCGAGAGAGAGAGAGAGATCCATGGGTACGTGGATAGTGTGTCAGCAAACCTCTTAGAAAGTCAAAGATGGATATCTGTGTAATAGGAATTGGCAAACTTGTTTGTTTTACAGTGCTTGAAGGCATAACCAAAAAAGGAAAAAAAAAAACTTGCAAAGTTACGGTGACCCCACGTGCCTCTGAATAATGTAAACAAAAAATTTTGCCTACAAAACATTATACTCCTATAAGATAACTATATTGGCTTGCCTAATTTATTTTTATTTTGTTGAGTTACATGATCTATTTATTCACAAATTTTCAGTAATTTTTCATTTAAATTTGTGTGACTGATTCAGTGCCGACAATAGAAAAGAAATATCAAATTATACGCAAAAACATATAAAATTTCAATATATTCGTTTGAACCCCTCAATCCCTAGTGGAGCCACCCCTGATTTCAAGTCAATTTAATCTTATGACCATCTCACTAATTTTTCAAGAAAACTTAAGAATTGATCTGAACTACTAAGATAGGAAATTCGACTTCACAAAATTAGTACGTAAAATTTTTGAATCCGTCACGGGAATGAAGAAAATATAGCTAGTTTGATGTAGAGCTTTGCAAAATAAAAATGAACATGGATATATACAATTTAATTTAATTTAATTTAATTTGGTCTACAAGCAATAAAACTTGCAAACAAATTAATTTTATAGGCAACAAAAAAAAGGGGAGGAAATGACGGCTCAGGACGTATTTTGATAACTAATACCCGCTAAGAACACATTAAGAACATTTGTTAATGCTAAAAATGTCCTTAACAGCTATTAATTATCAAAACGCGTCCTTGGCCGTCATGTTTCCAAAAAAAAAAGGGTGACTAACCATGTACTTATCCCAATCTCACTTGTTATTTCATAATCAAACTGCTAGAACTCTAAGCGGCGCCACCTCGGCCGCCGGAGTAGCCAGGGGAGTCGGCATCGGCGAGTTCCGACAAATCGGGCACGTGGGATTGAGCATTAACCACGGGTCAACGCACTTGAGGTGAAAAAGGTGGCCGCACTCCGGCAACAGCCGGAGGACGTCGGCGTCCTTATACTCGGCCAAGCAGATGGAGCATCCCGAGGCGGCGGACGAGCCGTGGTGCTGGTGGAGCTTGGCCTGGGAGTAGAGGAGTTGCGGGAAGTTGAGGAGGGTGGCTTCGTCGAGGCCGAGCTGTTGCTCGGCGGCGGCGGAGGGGGTGTCGGAGTCGGAGGAGGTGGAGGAGGTGGAGAAGTCGCGGTGCGGCGTGGTGGGGCGTGTGCACACGTAGGAGGAGTAGGTAATGATGACGATGAAGGAGAGCACTCCGAGGGAGAGTCCTAAGCCGTAGTTGAAGCTGATGGTGTTTTGGCCTTGTGGGATGTCACTTGGATCTAGGGTAGTAGTATTGTCCATTTTTTGTCCAATGGATGAGAGAGAGAGAGAGAGAGAGAGAGAGAGAGAGAGATGGAAAGAGCTGAGGAAGACGAATCTGGCCTATTAAGACGAAACCAATTGGGCTAGTTTGTATCTATGGAGTCAACTAATTGTCATATAAATCTATGTATGCATCATCCCAAATGCATAAAATATGAGCATCGATACTTGAATTAGGGTGTGGGAGAGGTAGTTATTAAGTTCTTGAATTAGCAAGGTTCTCCTTGGAAACTCTTATATTATGCATAAAAATATGTAAATATGTTCTCAGTCACTTTGCAATCATGGTTTGCGGCGGGGTTACGGAAACTCGGTTGTTGGTTTCTCGGATCGTTTGCGAGAGGATCGGAATGGTGGTTTTTCGGCGGTCACAAGTGGGGTCCGGCCACTCTCGGATTCGCGGCGGCCCAATTGTCCATTCAACTTTGCGGTTTGGGTCCTGGCAGTGTTGGTTGGTTCGCCTGCAGGTTCTGTGGTGGTTGGCGTGTGTGGCGGCAGCAGTTTGACGGGTTCTAGGGTTCGGTTATGGAGTTTTGGGTTGGACTCGGCCCATGCTGTGTATGAGATTTTTTAGGTATTTCAAACTTAGCCCGTCGGTGTTATTTGGGACTTAGTCTCATCAGGAGGAGTTTTTTTTTTTTTTAATCCAATATTTGGTTGAATTCGTTTTCCCTCTCCTTCAACTTGATATACCATTTGTCAAATTTTCCTCAATAAATTTGTTACCGATTAAAAAAAAAACATTCTCTGTCATAAAAGAAACATGCTAAGAAATTTGAATATTTTGACAACTCCCCTAGTACTTTGAGCTCAAAATTGAACGAAGTGGACGCTTAGAAACAAACTCGATCGCACCCAATGTATCAATTGGAAGCAGTTGCATGCAGCAACAACTCCTTGCACAACACAAGATTTGAGCACAAAATGTCTAGTCAAATACCAGCACTTTTTACAAATGCAACATGACATACTCCTTGAAAGATTAGGTACTTTATTTTTTCCTCTAATGGCTGGCTAAATGTAACTATTCTCCAGGCAAATTTATTTAACCATGAACAATGGCCGAACCTGTATCTCCAAAAAGGAGCATATCTTCAAAAAAAAAAATTTGCATAAAATGACAACTAATTCGTACATATTAGTCTACTCTAGCATAGATAACAAGTCTAATGATGACGCAGGTTGCATTTTGCAGTAAGCGTAAACTTCTACCGTTTGGAAATAGAAACAGATTTTCTGCAGCAACCTCATAAGCCGAGAAAGCCAAGATGCGGACAACCAAAAAGGAAGAACATGACGCATATGAAAACACATTCGCAAAACACAGCCAACAGCAATAATTTCTCAATGTCTTCCCGACTTTCTGCCACATTGCATCCTTTATCAGTTTATCACAAAATAAGAGAGAATGGATTAATTCATGTAAGAGCACAATAGCACCATAAATCGTCGATAGCAATAATTTGATTTGTTTCTGCAACTGGTCAAGGACCACGTTGCATCCATTATCAGTTCGCGCACATAATAAAATTCCAAATCCATAGACTACATATTCTAAATGCTATAACATAAACATTCCAAAGAATGTTATCAAGTCTTGATAAATCTAGGAACAAACAGAAGTCTCACCTCCAAGCTCCTCCAATGAACCAGTTACTCTTTCCAGGCGGGCACTTGTCAAATGAAACTTTTAATCACTGCTGAGCACATTGAACCCTCTGGGCACCCCCGCCATGCATGTCTTCGTCCTCATCATACGCCTCTTGGGCCTGTTGCTGCTTCCGACGCATCTCCTCCTCAATGTTGACATCATGCAGAGTGGTCTCCTCGCATTCATCTACCTCCATTTGGCTCGCCTGCGTTAGGGGCCTTGGAGGCAGCACAGCTTCAAGAGACTTGCACTGCTCGGGTGCAAGGGACTCTGGGAAATCCACAGTGAAGTGGATATACAGTTTCCCTCGCATAAAGGGCTTCTGATACATTGGCATCCCCTCATCATTAATTGCCTTGAATTGGTCTGCAAGTTATACCAACAAGAAGATCAGTAACTTGCTAACTGGAGCAAATTCAGAATTCAATGATCCTTAAAATACCTCATGAAACAATGTTATAAAATACCAGGGAAAAAACTAATACTTCGTACGTCCCAGTTTTTTCATTTTTCAGCAATCACGTCATTTAATTTTCCTTTTTGATGTCATTTAATTGGCTCAACAAAAAATGCATTTTAAACAAAATTTCAAGATTAAAAGATCTCAATTAATCCCGTAAACAAAAATGTAGAATCACTTTGGAAAATAAAAATAGACTTATGTCAAATTATGGCAGACAAACAAATGGGCATGGAGGGAGTAGACAAAAGGAATAACTATAGAGCATAGGGATAAAACTGGGGGAGAGAATGAGGATTGCTATCAATAATGAGACCAAGAGGGGAGTACTATTCACTCACAAGTACCAAATTCACTGTCACAGCATAAAGAGTAATACAATCAAATACCATACATAAATATCTTGAGTATATAAGAAAATCTTCTCAATAGTGGTACAACATGAAATTGAAAACCTTACCAGGCTTGACAACTTCTCCGGGTTGGGATTTAATGAGAAGCTGCCTATTATCGAGATGGGTCAGAATAAACTGGAAGCCGCAGAGTGCCTCAGTAAGTGTCAAGGTGTGTTCGACAAAAAGATCATCTCCCTTCCGCTTAAACTTTGGGTGCTCTTTCTGTTGTAGGACAAAAACTATATCCCCAGTAACTGTATCAGGCTGACAAAACAGAAACCGATGTAAAACGGTAAGAAAACATTCAACTTGTACACCGGCAAAAAGAAGAGAGAAAGAACTTGGCTTACTGCTTCATCAGCCTCCCCAGGGAATGTGATCCTCTGTCCATTCTGCATTCCCTTCTCCACACCAACTTCCAAAACTTTCTTCTCCCCAACAACCTTATCACCCTTGCACTGTGGGCAGCGATCCTTGTCATTGATGGTTTCACCAGTACCTTTACACTCATTGCAAGGATGTTGCATCTGCTGGATCATAGATGGGCCAAGATGTCGGATGGAAACTTTCATTCCAGACCCTTGACACCCAGCACACTTCATGGAAGCACCCGACTTAGATCCTTTACTGCAATCATCAAAATACCGCTTCAGTTAAGAGCAATAAAATATACCCTACTCAACAAGTGTGGATTAGTAAAGTTGACAGACTCAAGTACTCACCCCTTGCACTTGGAGCAGATTACATTGCGTGAGAGGGATAACTTCTTGGATGTCCCATTGTACAGATCGTCAAGAGAAACCTTGAGAGGATGGACCACATCCTCTCCCCTTCTTTGCCTCCGGCCTCTGCTGCTTCCCCCACCTGGCATACACAGAATCACACCCGAATTAATGAATGAATAATGTTATTTGCAATTTTGACATATCCGGCTCCAAAATTGCACACAATGACAGAAGAATGTTCCCTTACCACCACCAAAAGGGCTACCACCAAAGAATGACTGGAAGATGTCAAAAGGGTCATGCCCACCTCCTCCTCCACCCATTCCTTCCTTGAGAGCATCCTCACCATATTGATCATAAATCTCACGCTTCTCTGGGTCGCTCAAAACCTCGTAAGCTTGGGCCAGCTCTTTAAACTAATAAAACACACAGTTCCATCATTTTAACCCACAGAATACATCTCCTGACAGACAACCCAATCCAAGGCCATATATATGTACCATGATCATCATTGGGAAACCACAAAGAACCAAAATAATGTTGAAACTTCAACATAGAAATCACCAAATTGGGATTGGGTCTCAGATTTAGAATACATTTAGCTAAACAATGAAACTTCCAAAGACTTTCCAAATAAGTTTTGGGATGCATAACCCTGGGGCAACATCGCATGTAGGCAGCCCTGTCTGCCGTAGTAAAATAATAAAATTCAACAAATTTCTGGATTGAAAATTTATTTTGCAGGATCTATTAACAATAAAACATCGAAAGAGCCAATATAGCATCACTGATCATACTACATGTACCTTTCCAGAAACATACAGAAATAGATATGCAGGGCCAGCCCCGAGGGCATGTAGAGAAGGTCCGGATACAACATTACACATTTTAATAGCTTATCTACAAACGAGATTGTGGAGTAGTCAGTATTGGTTGACAGGTGCTGCACCAGTGTATTGAACCTATGGTTTAAGACTCCATGCTAGCATTTTTCCCACGTTAGTAATAGTCACTTGCATATGTATAATAATAAATGGTTAAATAAAAGTACTCCAAGATTACATCTACGTAGTTATCTAAAGGTCCGTGACCTACAAAACCTATACGTAGATAATGCTAACATCATTCAACGTACAATACATACCTTTCTTGAAAGGCATATATTTACATATAAGTAGGGCCAGCCCTCAGGGCAGGCGAGAAGGAAGCCACCTCACAGCCCTGAAATTGTTCCCAAAATATGTGCCCCACCTAGGTTGGGACATGATATATACAACATTCCAAATTTCCAATAGCTTATCTGTAAACGAGATAGTGGTGTAGTGGTTGACAGGTGCTGCACCAATGCATTAAGTATATGGTTAATGATTCGAGTTCCATGCTATCGCTTTTTCCTTGATTAGTAATTTTCACTTAGATGAGAGCTCTAACTCATGGCTGACTAGCAAAACTTCGGTAATCTCTCAGTGACACAAAGATTGTTTCTATATGTATCGTTAAAAAAGGGGCTTGGCTTATGGGTGTTATTCAGTTATTCCCATTCAGAATGCTTGCGGTTCAATTCTAGTTACATTAACTTCAAAATTTAAGAAAGAAAATATAGGCCTCAACTACTTACATAAGTTCAACAAAGTTTAGGTCGAAATCTAACAGCAACCCATGAACTGAATCGGTTCAATGTGATGCCAAAAAACATGTTACGAGTTATTAAATCCTCAACGCAATACATTCAAGCAACTTCATGTGAAAAACCAAATCAATCACAAATCTAAGCACAGAACCACAAACATCTATCAAAAAAACAAAACTTTTTAACAGTCTCCCTGGGAACTGAATCCCACCGTGGAGCCCAATCAAAGCCAGGACAAAGCACTGTACGGAATGGCCCCACAAAAGAGCTGATAGCCCCTGGGAGGTTTCGAAGACCTCTAGAGGGAGCAAACCCTGAGTCCCAAGCCTTTTAAACATCAATGAAATTACATCAACATCAATGATCAACTAAAGGCGCAAAATTTAACATCATTGATGTGCAAGAATCAAAAAAGGTAACTCCTTTAAACACAAAGCTATAGATCTACACACAAAGATTGTACCTTTTCAGGATCACCGCCCTTGTCGGGGTGGTTCTTGATAGCGGCCTTCCGATAGGCCTTCTTCAGATCGTCCTGCGAAGCGCTCTTCGAAACCCCGAGAATTTCATAGTACTTGCTGTTATCGCTCTTCTTCGGCGCTCTCCCAAACATCTTTAATCAATCTGGAAAACAACAAAAATCAAATCAAACCAAATCACAAACAAGATCGACGAGAAAAAGGATCGATACAGATCGATGGGTACAAATTTAGAGAGAGAGAGAGAGAGAAGGGAGCGATTGGACGAACCGATGATGGGAACCCTAGGAGGCGAGAGAGAGAAAGGAGGGATTGGGAATTCAGAGGAATGTTGTGTGGACTTGGGTGGTTTGAGAGAGAGGGTTTGGTTTGGTCTTGGATCTGTGTTTTAAGGGGAGCGAGGAATTGGACGGTGGAGATTGGAGGTTGGCGGTGGTGGGCGATTATTTATAGGGCGAGGAAGATTCTAGAATTCTTGGTTGTTTTTCTTGGTCTTCTGTGAGATCGCCACCGTTGGATTTTTTTTTGGGAAAAGAAAGTGTAAGGAAAGAGTGAGAAAAGAGAGAGAAAACTTCAAGGAAATTGTGGAGGGGAATTTTTTGTTATTTTCCTCACTGTTTCCTCCCAAGTCGAACGACGGAAATGATTTTTTTCTTCACTTGTTCTGAATAACTCAGGTCCTTTAGCTCAAGCCGCAGTTACCCCGCTCCTTACTTAGTATACTTGCAAAAGACCTTCAATAGCTCTATAGCCGCAGATGCAGCTACCTCCATGCTGGCTATAACTCCAGTTGCGTGCTCAAACACTTTATGATAACTAAACTCAAAGAGCTTACTAGCTCATAACTCAGAGACCACGTTTGTGATATCTTAGTCTGAGATGCGTAGGGAAGTCAACCTACGAGCACGGAAGAGCACACTACCGCTGCCAAAAAGTGATACTCTCTCTCAGATTTTTGTCCATTTTTCGGCATGCATATTATTTTTATAAATTATTTGTATTTATAATATGTAATGTCTTTTATGATTTTGAAACTTCGTTTAATAGAAAAGATTAAGATGTATCAAATAAGATTTATATTATTACATGTAAAAAAGTACTAGTATTATGCATTTGAAAGCGGACAAGAAATTTGGGACGAACGGAGAAATACATTACAAGAATTGATGCCATTGACTTCCATCAATGGTGCGATGCTAACTTACAAAAAAAAGAAGAAGAAAGAAAAACGTGTTGTTATTATAATTATAAAAAAGAAAAAAAGATAGTGTCAAAATCACTACCCACCATTATACCCAACAATCAATTCCAACAGCATTGCACTAATGCACAATTTGTTCATTAAAAAAATTGGCATTTCACCATTTGTTCATTGAACAAAATGTCACTATTATTCATGGCAAATAAATTGTCAATTGATCGGGTCATTTTGCAAAAGTCATTGGACTTGCTGTTGCCTTTTATATTTAGTTGAATTCGGAATAGGTGTGTCCGCGCACCAAATAATTTTCCAACACTAGTCAGAAGTTGTGTACTTTGTTGGGTTTGTTGAGCTTGATTTTAAAAAAAAAAAATTAAATGGTTTCTATTTTTTGTCTAATCCACCTTTCGATCAAATTTGGTAAAGAATGGAGTATTTGATTCGTAAAAAGAGATTATGATTGGGAAATGATATTGGCATTCCAAAAATTGATGCAAGCACTCTAAAATCAGTATAATTCCAAAATCATTTTCCTTTGTTTTTTAGAGTGTCTGCATCAATTTTTTGAGTGCCAACATCGAAATGGATTCCTATTTCTATGTGAATCTCTTCCCGATCGGACCAGATTGAATTGGGCCCCCACTTGGAACGGGAATGGCTCGGCCCATGGATCAAGTTGCAAAACAAGTTAAATTTAGAAAACAAAATAACTAAACAAATGGGCCTTTACTATATATGAACTTCCACATCAAGCCCACCCTTAAAAATCAATTTGGGCCCTCAAAATAAAGGCTTGAATATAAGACCACCATGGCCCAGTATTTTTCTTCTTACTCGGGATCAAGGCCCAACATGAAAAACTCCCTCTCTATGAAAAGGCCCGTGAAAAATATTCTTCTTTATTTTCCTTCACATTTTCATCTGTGGAGATTTATAATTCTTCTGTCTTATTGGATGGAGTTTCACTAAAAAAAAAAAACTGCTATTGAGTTTGCTGGCTAAGTGGTTAATGTTGATATATATAAATCTTTATATCATGCTTTGAATTATTAGTACTGTGATTGTGATTAAAAAAAATGGAAAATTTATAGAAATGGTTCTCCTAGTTTCATTCGAGCCTTATTTTCGTCTTTCAAGTATCAATTACAACTCTTTTAACCTTCAAGTTTGGTTTTCGTACCAAATTGGTTCAATTGATGACTTCTATCAGCCAAACTAAACCGGAAAAAAATCAGATTGAGGGCAGACGTCATCAAAATTGGACCAATTTGGTACGAACTTGTAGCAGGCCGAACACAGTCCGCACTGGTTTACCGACGTTGCAACCCAGCCGAACCTGGAGGTACGCTCGGTACCTGGCGGAAGCTCGGTTCTCCCACAAGCCATATCAGAGTCAGCCGTAGCCGACGATGTTCACGCACGGCGGACCTTGCTGTCGGCTCTCAGCACGTGGTATTCACACACGGTCTGCGCTGGGCTCGGCCAATAACGGGCTCGGCCTCTTGCCGGGCTCGGCCCCAGGCAAGCTCGGCTGCCCCCAGGGACACGTCCGCTCCTCACGTGCTGAAGCGGTTACAAAGATAATGATGAAAGCACATGGGAGAGGACAGCTCACGCTCAAACGGTTACAAATATCTAATCTAGTGATGTCACAACGACGTCACCCAGCTCGTGCGAAGCACGTGATAGTACTTGGAGAGCAAGCTAAGGAGGTTCTATAAATAGCGGAGGGTTCACAGCCCTAAAGGTACACAACATTCCAGGCCCAAAACCCTAGCTCTCTCTCTCTTTCTCTGCATTATACTCATCCTTGCGCCGGAGGGCCATACCGGGGCTCCTCCGGTGTGGTCTTTAGTCGTGCTTCGTGGTGCAGGCCAGGCGAAGAGAGCTTGATCAACCCTGAGCCAGAGGAAGGACTCGAACCGGAGACCACGGGCCACACAATTGGTGAACCTGACGTGAACTTACTTCTGATCCAAACGG
Source organism: Rhododendron molle (assembly GCA_025413875.1). NCBI lineage: Eukaryota > Viridiplantae > Streptophyta > Magnoliopsida > Ericales > Ericaceae > Rhododendron > Rhododendron molle. The sequence goes on from CM046396.1 coordinate 37,392,275, forward strand.
CTCACTCCTCTCCCAACACCAACCTCCCTTCCTCCACAAACAACCATCAAATCCAACCACAATGGGCGGTGATCTCACGAACGCAGCCGTCTCTGGGGCCAAGGACGCCAGTGGAAACATCATCCTTCCACCCCCGGAGAGACACATGTCAATCTCAATCCCCGCCAGCTCCGGGCTATCACGCGGAGGAAGTCACGGCGTCCTACATCCGCCTGTTACAACGTCGAGACGACGAACGAGATAATGAGCTGGCCGCGTTGAAGGCGGAGGTGGCCCAAATGAAGCAACACATTCAGCAAACAGCAATCCCTGCTCGAGATCTAGTGGAAGCAGGAGGCGACGGGGACAAACGCCACCTCCACCGCCACCTCAGAAGCAACAAGAGTTGGGCCAACGCGGATCTGTGAAGGACAGACTTGGCTTCACCCTGCGCTGGTGACGACGAGAGATCATCCTCTGAGACACCAAACGCTTCTGGAGCACATTGTTCCAGAAGCCACCAAGAACGCACCAGGACGCGGGACACCGAGTCGTTCACAAGCACGTACTCGACTGGTCGTGCGGAATTCTCTCGCACCACGGTCTCGCACCATAGCCGAGATTCCGTACAAACTAGGCGCCACGTGTCTGAACGCCTCGGCGAGATCCCACCCGAGAACCAGGATGATGAGATCCGCCGACGACGCGGGAAAGGATTCGGTGACGAAGGGACCCATGATAACAAAACTCGTCGTGAACGAGAAAAGTCCATCGACGGCCCCCGGCGAACAACAACAGACCTGAGGGATAAACTCAGGCGCAGAGACGACGGGAAGACAACCACTAAGGACCCCAAAGGAAGGGACTCCAAACGAACGAAGACAGATGAGTTCGGTAAGCCGCCGCGCCCTGGGTTTGAGAGGCAGCTGAAGGATCTCGGCGTTTCACCTTTCACTTCCCATATCATCAACACTTCACCCGAATCCACATTTCACTTGCCTAAGTTCACCAAGTTCGACCCATCAACATGTGAAGCCTACACCCATCTCATCCACTTCCGCCAGACAATAGAGCTCTGTACCCAGAAGGATGAGATCAAGTGCAAAGCGTTTCCATCCAGCCTCGGCTCCCTTGGACTCCAGTGGTTCAACAAATTGCCCGCTGGATCCATTCGGAATCTTGCCGACCTCGAGCGCGCGTTCAATACCCGCTTCATTACTAGCAACAAGACTGCCAAGGAGCCTGAGTCCTTATCCCAGATGAGGAAGCTCCCGGCCGAGACCCTCAGGCAATACGCCGAACGTTACTGGCAGCTCTTCAACGAAATACCTGGGATCGACGAATACTGGGCCGCGCGTACCTTCAAGAATGGGCTGGAGACAGGCAGCAAAATCCTTGACGAACTCGCCATTCGCCCACCCCACGGCATGGGCGAACTAATGCGTGTCGTCGAACGATTTTGCGCGCTAGAGGAATTCTACGCTGACAGGGCGGCGCAGGGTATGCCGAGCGTAAATACAACAACCCCAACTGTCACCCAACAGCTGCCCGCACCAACCCTAGCCCAGCAACAACATTCGAAGAAGCACGTGAACAATATCAAGGACGGCAAAAAGCGTCAGCCAAAGGTATATGACTACGTTGCCGAGACTACATATTTCAAGGAACCTATCTGGTCCTTCTTGAAAGAAATCATGCGACAGCCATGGTTTGAATGGCCGACTGGGAAGCTCGGCACAGATACGGGGCAGCCAGATCAAAATCCAAGGAAGAAATGCTCTTATCATAACGAGCTCGGCCACTATACAACGGCCTGCGCACCATACAAAGCACTTCTGGAGAGACTTGCTGCACAAGGCCACCTCGATCAATATATCGACCGAGCAAAGACGCCAGCCCGACAACCAACAGGCAATCCCAACCCCAACGAACCGCGGCCAATGATCCACGTTATCCACGGGCCAGTAACCAAAGCACTCGAAGGGACCCTGCGCGCCGACATCACTCAAGCCTCGTCCTCAAAACAGGTACTCTCTGTCGGCTCTGGGTCCAAGCGCCCGTATCCACAGGATATCCCCAAGTGGACAATAACCTTCACCGAGCGTGACCTAGAGCATGTGCAGACTCCCCACTCTGATGCACTCGTCGTCACTGTACAAATTGGCGTCCACGACGTCAAACGAGTCCTCATCGATCAAGGCAGCTCGGCAGAGGTCATGTATTACGACCTTTTCAAAAAGCTTGATCTCCCAGAGTCGGCTCTACAAGACACAGAGGTCCCTCTCATCGGATTCAACGGAGCTCCTGTCTGGCCAATTGGCAAAATCTTCCTCCCTGTCGTCGTCGGCTCAAGGACCATTTCCGTAGAGTTCATCGTGGTCAACGCTCCAAGCCCTTACAATGCCATCCTCGGCCGAGCCTGGTTACACAACATTCCAGGCCCAAAACCCTAGCTCTCTCTCTCTTTCTCTGCACTATACTCATCCTTGCGCCGGAGGGCCATACCGGGGCTCCTCCTCGTGCTTCGTGGTGCAGGCCAGGCGAAGAGAGCTTGATCAACCCTGAGCCAGAGGAAGGACTCGAACCGGAGACCACGGGCCACACAATTGGTGAACCCGACGTGAAGAAATGTTACACAGCATGCAGGCCATTGCCTCCACTTACCACCAGGTCGTCCGCTTCATTGGCACCAGCGGGCGACAAGAAGATCTGAGAGGCGACCAGGTTGCCTCCAAAAAATGCTACGTCTCAGCCGTGCACACGTCCTCCAAAGCAAAACAAGTCCAATGGGTTGAAGTCCCGGACATGGCTGTCATCGAAGACGTTGGCCACAAAGCCGAAGACAAAGCCGAAGAAGAGTTGGTACAAATGCTCATAAATGAGGACGGATCTCGTTTCTTCTTGCTTGGCTCTTCCCTGAGCAACGCCGAGCGTGAAGAAATGTTTCAATTTCTGAAAGAGAACATGGAGGTCTTCGCTTGGACGCCCAACGAGATGCCTGGTGTCGACCCTAACTTCATTTGCCATTCGCTCAACATCAAGAAGGACTCCAAGCCGGTGGTCCAGAAGGCTCGATGTTCAGCTCCCGAGCACGCCGACGCCGTCATTGAGGAAGTCAATCGCTTACTCGAAGCCAATGCAATCCAGGAGGTACAATACCCCACTTGGCTTTCCAACACGGTGGTAGTGAAAAAGAAGAACGGCAAGTGGCGAGTTTGTGTCGACTACACCAACCTCAACGATGCTTGTCCTAAAGATTGGTTCCCTCTGGCGAAAATCGATCAGTTAGTCGACGCCACCGCCGGCCACGCTCGTTTCAGCTTCCTCGATGCCTACCGTGGTTATCATCAGATAGCTATGGACCCGGATGACATGGAAAAAACCGCCTTCATCACTCCTCACGGCATCTTTTGCTATCGAGTCATGCCATTTGGGCTCAAAAACTCAGGCGCCACCTTCAACCGAGCAATCTACAAAATGCTCCACGAACAGATTGGCCATATTTTGGAGGCATATATTGACGACCTAGTCGTCAAGAGCCAGAAGGAGGGTAACCATCTTGCCGAGCTAAAAGAAGTATTCGACGTCCTCAAACTCCACAAGCTCCGCCTAAATCCCGAAAAGTGTGCCTTCGGTGTGAGCGCCGGTAAGTTCCTTGGACATCTTGTCAACCGACGAGGTATTGAAGCCGACCCCAACCAGATCAAAGCTGTTGTAGACCTGCGCCCACCACGTACGGTCAAAGAGGTCCAGAAACTCACCGGCATGGCTGCTGCTCTCAACCGCTTCATCAGCAAGTCGTCGGACAAATGCCACGCCTTCTTTCATGCTTTGAAAGGGAAAAGTAGGCGAAGTTTCGAATGGACAGAGGAGTGCGACAAGGCGCTAGCCGAGCTCAAGAGCTACCTTTGTTCCGCACCTCTATTAGTGAAGCCGGCAGAATTTGAAACGCTCTATCTATATTTGGCGGTCTCAGCCCATGCCGTCAGTTCCGCTCTCGTCCGACGACAGGGAGCCGAAGACATGCCCATCTACTTTACCAGCAAGACACTCCTTCCCGCACAAACGCGCTATCTCCCTCTGGAGAAATTGGCTCTAGCTCTCGTCTCGGCCGCAAGGAAGCTCCTCCCCTATTTTCAGTCCCATACTATCACGGTCTTAACAGAGTACCCCCTCAAAGCTCTCTTTCGAAAGGCCGACCTCTCCAATCGAGTTTCAAAGTGGGCCGTCGAACTTGCCAATTTCGACATCCACTTTGAGCCTCGTACGGCAATCAAAGGACAGGTTCTCGCCGACTTCATTGCCGAACTCACCCCTGAAGACGCCGCAGAGTTCAGTACGCCTGCTCTACCAGCTACGGCCGAACAAATAGATGCTGAGAAACCTTGGCTACTTTTTCAGGGCGACTCCTGGAAACTGCACGTCGACGGTGCCTCAAACAGTAGCGGAGCAGGCGCGGGTGTAGTCTTAGTCTCCCCATGTGGGACAATGCATGAAAGTTCTATCGTCATTGACTTCCCCGCCACTAACAATGAGGCCGAATACGAAGCCCTCCTCGCAGGTCTACGTTCGGCTTCCGCAATGCAGGCCGATAACCTTGTTGTTTACTGCGATTCTCAACTGATTGTGAATCAAGTATTAGGGGATTACGAAGCCAGGGACCCACGAATGATGAAGTATCAGACAATGGTAGCAGAGCTTATCACCAAGTTTAAAAGATTCAAAATCGAGCAAATAAGCCGGGAACACAACTCCCACGCCGACGCTCTCGCTGGTTTGGCATCGGCCTCCAAAGTTTCAGGATTCCGCACTATCAACTTCGGCAGCATCAGTCAACCAAGCTTTGACATTCCCCCAGAAGTGCTGAACATCGAGCTCGGCCCAAGCTGGATGGATGAGATCGTGGACTTCCTCAGGACCAACACTCTACCTGATGACAAAAAGGAAGCATACCAAATCCGAAATAAGGCTGCATTGGTTATCCGACAGCGGCCAACTCTATCGAAAGTCCATCTCTGGGCCGTACCTGCTCGTCCACCCTACGCAGGTACCAACGATCCTCAACGAGCTTCACTCAGGCAGCTGCGGATGCCATTCTGGTGGACGTTCCTTATGCCAGAGGGCGCTAAGTCAAGGCTATTTCTGGAAAAATAAGAAAGATTGCGAAGAGGTTGTCCGCAAATGCTGACCATGCCAGCTATTCTCCCCAATACCCAAGCAGCCCGCTCAAAACCTCTCCCCCATAACAAGTCCATGGCCATTCGCCCAATGGGGGCTTGACATCGTCGGGAAGTTGCCAACTGCCCCTGGGGGCTTCAAGTTCCTCATCACAGCTACGGATTACTTCTCCAAATGGGTGGAGGCTGAACCTTTGGTAACCACAACCGAGGCTGACGTTCGGCGGTTTGTTTGGAGGAACATTATTACAAGGTTCGGCGTTCCATACGCAATCGTTTCTGACAACGGCACGCAATTTGTTGGCAACGGCCTGTCAAGCCTCCTTGCAGAGTTCGGCATCCGATTCTTCAATTCCACTCCCGCGTACCCTCAAGGGAACGGCCAGGCCGAGGCCTCAAACAAAACTGTGTGTGCTGGGATTAAACGTCGGTTAACATCAAAACGGGGCAAATGGGCAGAGGAGCTGCCAAGGGTTCTCTGGGCCTACCGCTCTACACCTCGCCGTTCTACAGGCCAAACTCCATTCTCCATGGCGTTCGGCATGGAAGCCGTCATCCCTTTGGAGTCTAAGTTTCCCACCCTCCGGACTGAGACGTTCGATCCAGTCGCCAATGACGAGGCTGTTGCCCAGGAGCTCATCCTCGCCGAAGAAAAGCGCGATGATGCTCGGCTGAAACTAGCCGACTATCAGCAGCAAGTGGCCAAGGGGTATAACCGCAGTGTGCGCGTCAAGACGTTCAAGCCTGACGACTTAGTTTGGCGCAAGGTTGTACAGGCGACTAAAAAGAAGAAATTCATGCCGAACTGGGAAGGTCCCTTCCGCATCGTCAAGATTGCTGGCGAGGGCGCATACATTCTGGAAGACATGAATGGGAAGGTGCTCACCAACCCTTGGAACGCCCAGAACCTCAAGAAGGCATACATGTGATCCACAACTTCATGCTCGGCTAAACTACCTGATTTCACACTGTGTTTTACAAACACTCCTTTACCATTTACTTGTCAGATTCTGTTAAGTCTTTTACACTCCCAAGAATGGCCTAGGCCGCTGACTATTTGTCTTTTCATCTCAGTACCTTAATGGGAATATCACCTTTTTGTTCGGCAGTCATTTATCTCCATGTATGTAACTTCATATTTTTTCAAACATCTCGTTTACATTTTTACTCTCGGCAAACACTGCCTCCCACAAACGATGACCTCGGTCACACCCACAAACGGCTCTCAGGGTCAGCTTTGGCCATACTTGCTGCCCAAAAAAGCATTGGACATATGGTCCACCGAGCCCATAACACACATTACGGCTGGAATGTGGGCTTCGGTTTGACTTGGCAAGACAGTAAGGTCGGCCGCAGTCAGGTTACACTCACACTTTGGTGAGCAACCCACCCACTACACAGTTATATCCTAAAGTAGCTAAACCATCCTACTTTGGTCAAGGCTCGGCTGCAACGACCCTACATCAAGCAAACACTACCACACCGAACCCCGACCAAAGTGGGGGCTACGGATATCTACCAATCCAAACATGCAAGGCTACAAAACAAATTTTCACAAGACTAGAACAAAGACTGATCAAGCAAGGAAAGCACACATTCATTCAAAGGAAAGACAAGTGTTGCAGAAATTCCTAACAGGAGGTCAGTGCCGACCCCCCAAAAGATATTACATCTGGAACGGCAAACACCGGTGTTCGGCGCCGTCCAGTCCAAAATAGTTCAAAAATTCAAACTAAAACTCATAATGATCAAACTTGAGCAGTGGCATCCGCAGTAGTATCAGCAGCGTGCTCGGCAACAACATTGTCAGCATCCCCAGCATCCGCCACCTTCTCTTTTTTCTTCTCGACGTCCTTACTGGTATCAGCAGCAAGTTCATCGCCATCGCCCTTTTTCTTGCCAGCATCATCTTCTGATAAATCAACAACAGTGAGGTCCTCAAGATCCTCCTCACTCTCAGGAAATTCCTCATCTGGTAGCGGAGCACATTCCTCCTCAGTATAGGGAAGCTCAAGTTCGGGAACAACCGGTGCATTAATTCGGCCCAAGTCAAGCTCTATCTGCATGCCTTCACCTACGGCAGCAACACCAGCCTTGTAACCCGCCTTATAAGCAATGGGCACCTTCTCTTGGAGATGTTCATTGACCATCGACCGTGCATCTCTCCTGTATTCCTGACCAGCACGGTCATAACCTGCTTGATAGGCCTTCTGGTCAACCTCCTTCATTTTCCTTTTCTCCCTTCTGATAACCTGACCAAGCTCACGTTCGGTCTTCTTCAGCTTCTCCGCCATCTCCTCCTTCTCCTTCTCCAGCTCCGCTATCTGGGTCTTCGCCGTTTGTAGGCTCCCCTTATAACTCCTTGATTTTTCGCGCTCGGCCTTCAGATCGGCGTGATAGCGTTTACGCTCGGCAGTAAGGAGGGTGGCCTGGTTGTACGCTCGGAGAACTGCTTGGCCAGCCTGCGTAGTAGCCAAAAATGCAAGCTCATAAATTTGTTCAAAGGATCGAAATAAAAACTGAGTTTGAGCAAATACCTGAACAATATACGCGCTGGCGTGGACCAGGCTCGGCTGAAGCTCTTCGGGCACCTTCGACATATCATTTGGCAAAGCCAAACCTTGCAGCATCGTTGGGGCTAGGCCCGGCTCCAGCTTCACGCTGTCGTTGACAGAAATTATCCTGCCTTCAGCCATGGCAAAGGAAGGAGCAAACTCCTGAACAGCCATTTGGCCCCCCGAGCCTGATGCCTTTTCTGAAGCTTTAGAGCCACCCGCAGCCGAAGACCCCGTCTGGTCCTTATCTTTTGCGAGCGGCGTTGGGGGCTTGGCAGGAAAGAAGTCGTGGGTTGTCTTCTGTTTCTTGGCCGCACGCTCGGCTTCGGCGGCAGCTTTTTGTCTATCCAGGGCTCCGTCCCTGATGTTCATCTTGACCACGTTCCTTCGGCCCATGTCGTCGGCAAACTGGGGGATGATGGTACTGAGAGGTTCGATATCGATACCTTCGAAGGGAGATGGCTGACTCTGCTGAAACCAGAAGTCGGCCGACTTCTTGAGAGAAGGGAACTTCACACGCTTGCCCTTCGCTGTCTTGCTCGGCCTAGGGTCCTTGTCCTTCTCTCCCTGCGCCTCGGCAGCGTTCTTTCCTTTCTTCTTAATGCTCGGACCGGTCTTTTTTTCCCTTCTCTTCAGCTTTCCCTTGTAAGAAGGCTCATACCCGAGAATTGTCGGTGCGTCTCGACAGATAAGCGCAAGAAGAATCTGCACGTTCTTTTCAACAGCCAACGATTGTTCCCTCTTAGTGATTGCTCGGTGATCTGCAAGTCGAGAATTACCAAGTTAAAAGAAGAGTCAAAGGTGACTAATGATGAACATCATGCTCGGCAGAATAAAGGGAAAAACGACCAACCTCGGAAATCTTTTATCTTCGGCACATGATACAATCTAGAAGTTTGGTCACCGAATTCATAATTTCCGCTCACTTCAACATAAAAATTCGCCCACTTATCGGTATCCTGAAGGCCGTCCACAAGCGGCTCCTTTCCACTTCGTGTGGATAGGTATCGACGCCCGGTGGCGCCGTGCCTAGACATGATGTACGTATAAAAGAGGTCGGAGATCGTGAAGTCCAGGCCATGAAGTTCCTTCAACTTGATTACCGTCATCACTATCCTATAACTATTGATGGCGAAGTAGTGGGGTACCAGATTAAACCTAGCAAGCAGCTCTCTCAGGAATGGGTGAAGAGGGAAACGGAGCCCGGCCTCGCAGATGGCCATAAGTGGGACAGTAATATGCTCGGGACGATCCGTTAATTTGTCCCTAATACGGTTGCTGGCAACGCGGCTAACAACGACGTCATTGGGAATGTTATAGGTACGGCAGAAGTTCTCGTACTCCTTAGGTTGCCCACTAAAGTGGTGAGCATGAGGACAAACCTGACCCTTGTCGTAGAGGTCGGCGACTTCTCTATCTACGAACGGCGTCCCACTAGGCATGGAACGTGAGGTTTCGGCCTCAGCCCCTGACATGAACCTAGATTCAGCCTCTGGACCTAGCTCGGGCTCGGCTTCAGAAGGAGTCGACTGCGTAAAAGATATCTCGGGTTCAGTGTTGAACCCATCATCATACTCATGGACGCGCTCGGCGTTAGAGTCACTGCCGTCCGACATGTTCGATGCAATGGAAGAAGATTGTCGTCGGCTTCTGCGCTTTTCCAGATAGTCTCGGATAAACAATTCTGCGGAGCCGTCTCCGGAGCTCTCGGAGTCAGAAGAGATGACAATAACTTGGTGAGCCAGACCTAACAAAAATAAAGGGAAACAATGAGAAACCTCGTCGACGGCAAAAAGGCAAGGATCTCTACACTTGACTACCTACTGGCCCACCATTCCTATCCTATAGAGACTCAAGCTCGGGAAACCCTCGGATTCAGCGAGGGCTCGGCCTAAGCAACCATAAAGTGGGGCTCGGCCAAGCCTGCCGACGGCCAAAACCTCTATTACCTACATAAGGCTCGGCCAACCCAAACATCAGCCAAGCACAAGACCAATGAGAAGATCTGTCCTCGGAAGAATAGGTTGAATATGAAGATGAACAGTTCGTTCATCTCCAGGCATTCGTACTGTTCATAACAGAACAAAAACCCCAAAAAACCCAGAAAAAAGGCAGAAAAAACGTATAAAAACTACAGAAACTTAAAGAGGAGATAAATGCGAACTCGTACCTGTGGTTTTTGGCAAGATCTGGTGATGAAGCTGCTGCAAATCAGAACCAAAAGATGAACGAGCGCGGAACGGAGCTCTGACAATGGAGGTTTAGAGAGAGAAAGCAACGGTGGCTTCTCTCTCCTCCCATCGCCCTTTTTATAGAGCTAGGGTTAGGATCTTCGAGTTTCCCGCCCATTATTACACCGCCGAACGGGCTTCCAATCAGGGTTTGACACGTGGCAGCGACGTGACAGCTTGCAGGCCCATGCCCACGCCAACCGTCCTCTCACCAGCCGTACCCAGCTGCACAGTGACACTTGGCGTTCTCGCACTGGCGGGCGCCCCTGACGGTTACCCTGTGCAGATGAAAAGACGAGCTAAGACCAGCTTGATCTCATTTCCATCATCAATAATCTATCCTCGGCATTCTCCACGTTCGGCCAGAGTTAGGTATCGATCCCTACCTCACGCTCGGCTTCGGCAGAGATCGAGGGGCTATTGTAGCAGGCCGAACACAATCCGCACTGGTTTACCGACGTTGCAACCCAGCCGAACCTGGAGGTACGCTCGGTACCTGGCGGAAGCTCGGTTCTCCCACAAGCCATATCAGAGTCAGCCGTAGCCGACGATGTTCACGCACGGCGGACCTTGCTGTCGGCTCTCAGCACGTGGTATTCACACACGGTCTGCGCTGGGCTCGGCCAATAACGGGCTCGGCCTCTTGTTGGGCTCGGCCCCAGGCAAGCTCGGCTGCCCCCAGGGACACGTCCGCTCCTCACGTGCTGAAGCGGTTACAAAGATAATGATGAAAGCACATGGGAGAGGACAGCTCACGCTCAAACGGTTACAAATATCTAATCTAGTGATGTCACAACGACGTCACCCGGCTCGTGCAAAGCACGTGATAGTGCTTGGAGAGCAAGCTAAGGAGGTTCTATAAATAGCGGAGGGTTCACAGCCGTAAAGGTACACAACATTCCAGGCCCAAAACCCTAGCTCTCTCTCTCTTTCTACACTTATACTCGTCCTTGCGCGGGAGGGCCATCAGGGGAGCTCCTCCGGTGTGGTCTTTAGTCGTGCTTCGTGGTGCAGGCCAGGCGAAGAGAGCTTGATCAACCCTGAGCCAGAGGAAGGACTCGAACCGGAGACCACGGGCCACACAGAACTGTAACGTCCAACTTGGTATGAAACTAGAAAAACCATTTATAGAAATTTTTTCCCTTAAAAGAATGTGGCATTGTGGCATATTGAACTAGGTGTAAGGTGTCGAGCAGAAGAAGACTCATATTCGTGAGGGACTCAACACTAGGGGGATAAAGAATAAACTTAGGCCGTTCAAAACACATTTGGACAGCTGAAATCATCGACAAATACCGTCACGTAGTACCCGCTCGACACCCAAGAATTTCTCCCAAGAGTGACATCTGCGACTCCACGCCCCACTCTTGCTACACTACTTTTCCGACAAAAGGACAGAACTCATAAAAACCATTTGAAAATACATAATAAAAGAAATGTAAAAAACAATAGTAAACATCTTTCGACACTAGCTAGTTTTTAATAGTATATCTTAATAATTAAAATGACAAGTGTATTCGAAACTCACGGAGTAGATGCAGAATACGTTAGTCTAATGCCCCACGTATGTATGGGTTTGCTTGCATATATATAAAAAACGTCTTTTTCATATGGACAGCCTTTTCAAAGATTAGCCACTTGAGAGCTTGATGACATATACAGTTACCTGTTTAGTTGCTGGATATATACTTGATAGAGATAGAATCCGATGCACCTATAATTGGAGTACATTTTCCACCATCCGATGCACTCAAAAAGAGCGGTGGTGATACAAAGTCACAAAACCGAGGCGGACCCAGAAATTTTCTACAGTAGTAAGACACATTAATTTTCATAGAAGAATGGTTTTAGCACTCCGTATTTAGATAATTCACACTCCAATACTGTATTTATTTATCTTTTAGTGAGAATGTTATGTGTAATTTCAATACTAAAAAGACAAATGTTATAACGTGGTTATGAAAAATGGAATGCCAAAATGAATTACCTCTCCGTAACCTTAAAGAATTTCCCCATCAACTAGCCATTATCCAAATCGATTGTATACATGTATACTTCCGAAAGTTTTAAAACATATCCAACCATATTTAAGTATTCACCGATAATTTTTTCCATTTACATACATTAAAAGTCCAAATTTGTCAAAATAAATAAAATACACTAGCTAATTAGTTTCTTGCAAAAATAAGATGTTCTTATCAATTAAGTGGTTATGGGGGTGTAATAATCTTTCTGCGTGGGCTAATTATTTGGCATTCTCGACATTGTAAACGACTTAGATCATCGAGAACACATCCAAACGTGTGTGAACTACTTAGCAATCTTAATTGAACAAGGGGGGAAAAAAACGTGGGAAAAAATAATATGGGATTGAATGGGTACATGACCCCACGTTCCCTGTCGTAAGTTCCCTACTCGCATAGAATGCACGTGTATTGTATTCATGTTGAACCGTTTTCAATATTTATGTTCAGGCATCTGTGTGAAAAGCATTTCTACGATTAAACGGCAACTGAACGGTAGATCTCATGTGAATCCTGAATTACGATAATTTCTTTTGAAGGACTTTGCTCCGTCTAAATTTTCAACTTCTGGCGTGTTGAAATTGAGGTTATTTATCTGTCTTAGTCAAAGACCCATTTTAAAACCTAATATTTTTTTCTTTTCTTTTCTTTTTTTTTTTGGTCGAAATCTTAAAACCTACTTCAGTAAGGTCGTTTGGGGAGATTTCGATTTTTGGACAAAGACTAATAAAAGAGTAAAACCTACTTCAGCATGCTCAAAGAAATAGTCTCGCAGCAGGTTAATCAGACATTGGTTTTTATTCAAACGATCCGTGATTGTCTTTGAAACTCGTGTAGAGTTGTTCGTCCATTGCTTTCTCTCTAAAAGACAAACACAACTATACAAAGCTTTGACAAAGCCTTGATTGATTGATTGATGTCCGATCAAACTTTTGCATGAATACTTTAAACATTAAACCCTATAGCATGAACAATTCTGATTATCAACAGTAACTATCCGGACTTATGTTTGCATCACATCAGCGATCATTAAATGAGAAAAATCTGGCTCGTACAATAAATTTACTATATGGTTTTCCTTTCTTTTCTTTTTTTTAAAGTATTTTAACCAGTGAAAGAAAAAATGGTACTACAAGTAAATAGCTACAATGAGCTACAACAACTTACCATGCATGTGTTTCCACTTCTCATCAACCAAAGGCATACAAGATATTTTTATTTTTTTTTACAAATATCCACTGCCTCTCTTAATTTATTTAAGTCTTTTTTCCCCTTTTTTCTTTGATTTCAAAAGTTATAATATGCATATCCACAAAGAAAACAAAAAGATATATATACTAATATTGTTAGCTAGGGGGTGAACCCAAATAGGATTAGTTAAATTAAAACGATTATGATTTGACTACCACTTTTACACATGACGACAATTTGATTGTACGCACAGTCTATTTTATGTACGATAGATAGTATTTTTGATATCGTAATTATACTATATTTTTTTGTCAGAGTTTCCACAATTTTGACTAAATAAACGGAAAACAAGACTAGGCTTCTAGAAATTTAAACTAATTAAGGAAAGGTATAAAAATATGGGAGGCGGGGGGGCCTGCTCCCCTTCCTGCTCCGCCCGGAGTGGGGCCCACTCCGGGTCTCGCTCCGATGATCGGGATTGTTCACTTTGTAGAGCTCGTCGAATAGAACAACCATGCAAAAAATCAACTTAATTGGATATCATTAAGTGAATCCCACTCCGGGTGGAGCAGGAAGGGGAGCAGGAAGGGGGGAGAGCAAGGCCCCCTCCTCATTTTTGTTAGTAACAAAACAACACATATCGAAAAGTCAACTTTTCTGTTGCAAAATGTCCAAATTCGGAAATTGGAGTGGTAAGTATTTTCCAAAAAAACACATAGTGCAATTTTGTTCACTCTCTTTAAAAGAAGGTTAATATTACCCTCCCTCTTATTGGTTAAAATGGTGTGAATCCCACCACAAAATGATATCATGCTTATCATGCAATACACTTTTTGGTAAGCATGATATCACTTTGGGTGAGATTCACATCATTTCAAACAAATGAAAGGACGGGTAATGTTCACCTCTTAAAGGGAGGGTGAACAAAACTCTAACTCAAAAGGGGAAATTACCGGACAGAGGAAGAAGGGGCATTTTATCATCAAGTGATGGCGAGGTTATCACGAAATTGCTCCTTTCATGAAATGGAAAGAAGTAATTCGGAATACATGGAGAATGCAAAGTAAAATATCTAATATACCCCCACTGTTGAAATCCTAAAATCAGTTCTCTTTCCCCCTTTTCCATGAGTACGTTGCCCACCTCCACTCTATATTTTTCTGCAAATCAAAGGCAATTATTCAGAGAGAATCCACTCTGAACTCGATTCCTCCACCCCCACAGTAGTGTCTTTGATTTGCATAAAGAAAATGGGTGACAATAGGAGTATTCAAAGGCATTATTCACATATTCGTTCGATTCCTCCACCTCGAAGCCCTCCCACCCCCTGCTCCACAACGGCGCCGCCTCCTCCTTCGCCGCAACCATATTTCTCCAGCTCAGAACTGGGGTGCCGGATCTCGATCTCCGACCCGTACTCACCAAGATGGCCCGCTTGAACTTCTAGTTCTGGAGTAGGAACGACGTCGTTGAAGACATCGGCGAGCATCTCCTCTTCCGGATTGAGAAGCTGTGATCTACTAAGGGGCGGAATCGAACGGATTTGTTTGGGGTCGTACTGTAGTGAGTTCTCTCTGGACAAGAGAAGCTTTGTTAAACGGATCTGTTTGCCTAGTTTGTACCCAATTGTTCAAAATTAGGACTTCAAATTGGTTTTTTTGGGAGTTATCTAGGGCTGAGCAAAAAATTTGTCAAACTGCGAAACTAGTCCAAATCGAAAGATTTGGTTTGGTTTTTTAGTATTATGGTTTGATCATGGTTTAAAAAAATTAGAAACCACGTTATATGGTTTGGTTTGTGGATACACGTTCACGGTTATGGTTTCAAACCGATCCGAACCGTATAATACATACATATATATATATATATAATTTAATTATGATTTACCAAATAAATATGAGAGCCTTAATTAACTACTTTCCTAATTTTATTGATGCTATTAAATCCATCGTAATATTTGTTTATCTTTCATACCTTGATAATTTAGACTAAACTTCTATATATCAAACCCAATCCTAATTTCCTATGATTATTAATTTATTATACACAAAAATCATCACCAAATTAGTCAACTTCCATGGCCCAATTCCTAAATTTTTATACATGAAAACCAATTCCAATTCCTTTTCCTATAATTTCTTCACTATCAAGACTTACCCTTAATTTCTATACATGCAAACTGTGGTTTAAAACCGAAACCGAACCGTATTTTAATGGTTTGGTTCTATGCCTTTTGTGGTTTGATTTGGTTCTCCAAATTCATAATCCGTAGATATTGGTTTGGTTCTTGATTTACTATGAAACCGAACCAATCCGGACCATGCTCGCCCCTAGAGTTACCCACTAAGTTGTCTCCGGTGATGAACTCTAAGTTGCCCTCGCGTGTATGAACCTAAGTTGCCCCGTTTATAAACCTATGTTGCCCCAGAAGTTGTCTCGCTTATGAACCTAAGTTACCCTGTGTATGAACCTAAGTTGTCCCGTTTATAAACTTAAGTTGCCCCAAAAGTTGTCTCGTATATGAATCTAAGTTGCCCCGTATATGAACTTAAGTTACCCCTGATTCAAGACAGGAAGGAGGGGTATTTCTGTCTTCAACACCATATCTTGGGAATTATTATATTCCTTCCCATGATTGGGCAATTCTGAAAAAGTAATCCATGAGTGGGGAGTTTTTGGCCCCTCTTACCACTTAAATGCAATTCCCCCGTGACAAACACATTCCAGAGAAATACTACAAATATACCATCCCTCCGAAGTCCAGCCTAAATTCAAACGCATGCAATCGGTGACATGCGATCCCCATCCCTAAAAGATACTGGTTGTGTTTGGTTGAGAGTTTAGTTTAGTTTTGGTAGTGGGCAGAGAGAGAAATAGAGTAATGATTGAAAATAAGGGTAATGATTGGAGAGAGATACAGAGAGATGAGAAAGTAATAATTGAAAAAATAGAGTAATAATTGGAGAAAAAAATAGAGTAATGATTGAAAACAAAACTAAAATTAAAACTAAACGGTTAACCGAACAAAGCCACGTACAATTTTTTTATTATTATAAAAAGAAAGATTATTTAATGTCCTCATTATCGATACCCCATGTCGCTTCCGTATCACGCATGGAACACTTTAGTCTCAAATTCTCCATCAATGTTTTGTAAAATAGGACTCGGTGTAGTGTGGCGGTGCCGAAGGATATTGAATAATTTTGAATCTTATTCGGTTTGAATTTAAAAAAAAATTTAAAACGTAAGTAATGAATATAAAAAATTTATTAAAGAATGTGCACATCAATTTTGAGTACCCACTCGAAAGTAAAGATTATGAGAGTCCTATAACCACGCCCGCCCCCCATTCCCGCCACAGTAATAAAAGCGTGAGACCCACCCGGCACCACCTCTTCCCCTACATCCACACCTCTCTCTCTCCTCCCCCTTTGTCCTCTTCTCTCTCTCTCTCTAAAAACCAAAAAGACCATTCCCATTTCCTCCCAATCGTCTCAATTTCAACCCACATTCCCACACCTTTCCCCCAACTCTCATCCCCACTCTATTCCCTCACATTTCCATCACAACTCACCAAACCAAAACCCTAATCTACCCCCCCCCAACCCAATTCACTCCACTTCCCATAAGAAAGCAAACCCAATTCCCCGATCTCCTTATCCCCAGAATTATCTATCCCGATAATGTTTTCCACTCCATTCGTTCTCTCATTCGCTCTAATCCTCTCAATCCCCTTACTGTTCCTCGTCGCCCCGAAGATCCTCCCTCCCAAACACCTCCAGATCTCCCTACCCGACGAGATCGACGACCTCTCCCTCTTCCGCCGCGCCACCCTCGCCTCCGCCGACCACCACCACCGCCGCCACCACGGCGCCGTCTCGCGACTGACCGTGAAGCCGAAAGTAGCCTTCTTGTTCCTCACCAACACCGATCTCCACTTCGCCCCGCTCTGGGACCGCTTCTTCGAGGGCAACGAGGCCCTCTTCAACGTCTACGTCCACGCCGATCCGTCGCAGTTGCCGCCGCGGACGGCGGCGGCGACGGGAAAGAGCGCCTTCGACGGCCGGTTCATCGCGTCGAAGAGGACCGAGCGGGCCTCCCCGACGCTGATCTCCGCCGCGCGCCGCCTCCTCGCCACCGCGCTCCTCGACGACCCGATGAATTACCATTTCGCCCTCGTCTCCCAGCGCTGCATTCCTCTCCACTCTTTCCATTTCACTTACAATACCCTGGTTTCCCCACCGAAAATCTCCGCCGCTTCGAACTCGACGCGGCCCGAGTTTACTCAGGTACCTTTGGCTTACATTTTCGGGTATTTTTTTCCACTGTATAATTTATTATTTTCTATAAATATTCACTAGATTCGGATCAAAATTTTTAATTAATCAAATGCCATGACGAAGGTCGCAAAAATTTCATTGGAAGAGGAAAATCTGACTTCAGAAATTTTAATTTAGATCCAACTCAGGCCTAGTTTTTCAAATGAGGACTAAAATTACTTTTTTTTCCCCTTCAGTTCAAGGAGCCAGTTAGTTACATCGAGATCCTCTCCGGCGAGCCGCAGCTGTGGGACCGGTACACGGCCAGGGGGGAAAGCACGATGCTGCCCGAGGTGCCGTTCGAGCGGTTCCGGGTCGGGTCGCAGTTCTTTGTTTTGACCCGGAAGCACGCCCTGTTGGTGATCCGAGACAGGAGGCTGTGGAGGAAGTTCAAATTGCCTTGCCTCAACACGGATTCTTGTTACCCGGAAGAGCATTACTTTCCGACCCTTTTGTCCATGGAGGATCCGAATGGGTGTAGTCAGTACACGCTCACTCGGGTTAATTGGACGGATAGCGTCGGCGGGCACCCGCGAACGTACAAGGCGCCCGAGATTTCGGCCGATCTGATTTACAGTCTGCGGGAATCGAATTCGAGTTATTCGTATTTGTTTGCCCGGAAGTTCTCTCCGGATTGCTTGGACCCGTTGATGGAGATCGCGGATAATGTCATTTTCAAGGACTGAAGCGGGTCGGGTAAGTAACCTATACTCTATCCATTTGTTTATGTTTCAAAATTTCTACTGCTATGTTAGGATCTTAATCACGTGATTGTTTAAAATGTTTTGTGTTGATGCTCTTAATTTTTGCACTGCGCTTTCAAGATTACTACTACTATGTTGAGGATCTTAGTCACGTGATCGTTCAAAATGTTTTGTGCTGATGCTCTTAATTCTCGCAATGTGCTCTCGATCCTCGTTCTCACGGGTTTTAATAGTTTGATGTGATTTGAAGTCAATGACGCTTTCACGCTTCAGCTGAAGCATGTGCGAGTTATTTGAGATGTGTCTCTATTTTTTGAAAATTTGTCACATTGTGTTTTGGACTTTTTGCTAAAATAGCTAGGTCAAATTATTTGGGCTGGCTTTTTAATATTGGGGAAGAAAATGAGTAGGATTACCTTTTTTTTTTAGGGTACTTTTTGATTAGCTGTAAGAGATTTTTTTGTTTATGTGTTTTGAGGAAAAATAGGGAACACAAACTAATTGAAACAATTGAAAAGCTCATAGGGTCTGTCTGGTTTGGATAAAATTCAGTTAAGCCTAGACGCATTTAAGCGAATAAAATGCCAATGCCAAACCAAAGGGGCGTGATTCGATTCGATTCGGATAGACTGGGACGGAGTAACGACATTGAGGCCGAGTCGGGCAGGTTTTATTTTTAGAGTTGGAGTTGATAAGAGTGACCCAAATGGGGGCTTAGAATCCGGGTCTTGTTTTGTATTTTAAGATAAGAGACGTGGTATGGACAGTTTCGGATATCGATAATAGAACTAGCTGAAGTTCCTAACGTGCAACTGTTTTCTTCCCCACTAGTATTTTTCGGTGGTTTGACCAAATTTTTTTTTCCTAATTAAAGAAGTGGTTGTCTGGTTGATCTATTTCACCCACCTGTCCTTGTTTGGATCTACTACTTAATTTTTGGTTTCCTTTTTTCATAATCAGGCGTGCGTGCGTAAGTCGAAAATAAAAAGCTCATTCATGCAATAAGCTAAAAGCTTAATATATATATATATACCTAATAAAAGAAGCATACCTAATGGAGTACAAATGAAGTTAAAGAACATCTAGAAGCAAGCTTAGAAGTTGCATTCATGCACTATTCTTTGTCCAATCACTTTGGGAGATGCCAAATTAAGCTTTCGGGGAAAGCAAGTTTGGAATTGGAAACGATGAAAAGGGACTGCTAGTCTGCTACAATGGATGGCCCCCTCCCTAATCTAAAAGTAGTGACCATGGATGATGGATGGCCCCGGTAATCAATAAGTCGTGTTTGTTGAGCTTGTAATTTTGAGTGTGAATTGATCGTGGACAGAAATACTCCTTTTTTATTACTATATCTTCTGGAATAAAGAATCACTTTATCTGCTATGGCTGCATGCGCCTTTAAATCCAGTCAAGTCTTTACTACTCCATTACTGTAAATTTCCAGATCTGATCCAGTCAGTGACTCAGCATTACTCACGTGATGTTTCTGCAGGGTAACATGGAATCTGTTCGTCCTTTTCTACGCTTTGGGAACCTTGAAAATTCAAGTCACTGTCGGAATAATAAGGCCCAGAATCAGGCCCGAGACCAAGTCCGGCGAAGTCGGAGCTCCAGGTGAGAAATGATTCGCCGGTGCGCGTAGCGTCCGGTTGTTGTTGTGTATGTGTGTCTGTGTATAGAGCTGTGGATCGACGTCCGATTAGCGGAAAAAGAAAGGCGTCCACGAAGGTGTGGACGGCGGAGATTGCGAGCTTAGAGTGGAGTGTTGAAAAAAAGGAAAAAAAGGGCAGTGAAAAAAAGTCCCAAAGGGACTTTGTTGTGTGTCATTTTTTTTTTTCCCTCTTGCTTTTCTTTTCGTGCCAAGCTTACGAGAGAAAAGAATATCTCCCATTTGCTCCTTCCCCCCGATTTTCTTCTCCTTTTTGTGTTGTATTGTCATTTTTGGTGTTCCACTTATCCTAAGGAATGTGTCAATGCCATTGAAATCAATCAATCTCTCTCTCTCTCTCTCTCTCTCTCTTTGTTTGTGTGTGAATGTGACTTTTGGCGAAAATCAGCTGTGCTAGTTGTAGTTAATGAAGTTTGAATTCAAGTCAAATGCATGGGAGTATCTGTGCCTACCACTAGACAACTCCACTTGCGACTCATCTGCGTTTTCATCATCCTTTCTTTTGCTTAGCGATTTAAATTGTATTGATTCCTTTTTGTTGTTCTTTAGTCTGGAGTGCTGCTTAGACAAGTTATATTATACCACTCCAAAATTTCTTGCTAAACATTATTAAGGCCTTTTTTCCCTTATATTTTTTCTTTACAGCTTCTTGTTATTCTCACTAAACTTTTAACCCAAAAGATTTTGTTAGCAATTTGTTCACTCCTTTTAGTTTAATGGAAACACCACCTAATCCTGTAATTTAAAACTCCCTAGACAAGTATATGTTAATTACTATTTGATGCAGACCGGGTTGCGTCAACGTGGATGGACCGGTTGCGTCCACGTAGGCCTAAAAAGGCCTAAGAATCAACGTTGTTAGAATGGGCTGAATTTCGCACGGTCCAAAGGAATCGGCCCAAGGATCAATAGTCATTTTGCTTTGCAAGATGATGCACGATGGATTTCGGGCGTTCGTCGCTGTTTAAGCCCCGAAAAGGCCAATTTTGCCGTTTATAGTAATATTTAGATCGCTAATAACTTTTGTTAGGAAACTCCGTTTTACTTGCCGTTTGTTTTGGCAACCTTATATTTCTTTCTAGTTTCTGATTTATTAGTCAAATCAGAACTTTCCTTTTTTGGTAATTTTCGTATTTAGGGTTGATTAGCGGCCTTAAAGGTTTCCTAAGTTAATTAGGGTTTCTTTTACCCTATTTATATGCTTGTAAACCCTACGGCAGACTTTGGTTGTTATTGAATAAAGAAAAACGAGATTATTCTCAACTTTGATCGTTTAAAGAGGGAGTACCTCTGGGTCGATCTATTATTCGTGTTTTCTCTTGCACGTTCGTGTTCGTGTCATTAGGCTACGCTGCATCAGTTGGTATCAGAGCCAGGTTCCAATCCTGAGATGGCTGCCAGAGGACGTGCTGGAGGTCGGGGTGGACGAGGCAACCGTACGGCTGTTCTTGACGAAGTCTATGAGCGGGATGAAGTCGCTCGAGAAGCTCGGATAGAGGACGGGCTTCAGCGGATGGGGTTGACACTCGAGGCAGTCATGCAACGCCTTGAGGCCCTAGAAGTTGGGGATCCGCCTCGCCGTCGTCCTGTTAGACCTAATCCTCAGGAGGAGGAGGGTTTTTCGGATGATGAAGGTTCCAACCCTTTTGCTGGTCATTACCATCAACGGGGGAGGGATAGGGAAATCATGGCTAGAACCCATGACTCTCATTCGTGGGAGAAAAGTATCAAGATTGACCTACCAGAATTTCAGGGCAACCTGTCACCGGAGGAATTTCTGGACTGGTTGAATGCTATAGACGAAATCATGGATTTCAAAGGGGTTCCTATGGATAGGAGGGTTCCTCTTGTGGCGACTAGATTCAGGGGTAGAGCTTCTGCGTGGTGGCAGCAACTGAAAATCAGTTGGAGTCGGAATGGGAAGTCCAAGATTACTGATTGGGAAAAGCTGAAGAAGAAGATGCGGGTGGAGTTCCTTCCCCATAACTATACCTGTATCATGTACCAGAGATTGCAGAATCTTCGCCAGAACACGCGTTCTGTCGATGATTACACCGAAGAGTTCTATCAACTCGTGGCCAGAAACGATTTAGCAGAGTCTACGGAGCAGCAGACTGCAAGGTATGTTGGTGGTTTACGTCAATAGATTCAAGATGAGTTAATGATGTATGATTTGTGTTCTATTTCGGATGCCCATCGAGAGGCTTTGGTGTTAGAAAAAGCGGTTCAATAGAAGGCGGGAGTAATTGGAATAGTCTTTGTTCGAACAAGCTCGTAGAAGTGCACCACATGCGTCTTGATTATTCCTCAACCCGCAGCGATCGGCAGCTAACGAGCAGCGGCTGGCGGCTTTAAATGCTTTAAGGCGTGGCGAGCCAGGTCACCGTATGGCGGACTGCAGAAAAGGGGATCGTCCAGGAAAGGCCTTGTTCGTAGATCAGGATGGGATTGTCCAGGATGACACTGAGGATTATAGCCAGGATGCTGTATACGATGACAATAATGGGGAGATGGAGGAGATAGAATGTGCAGGTGACACAGGGTCGCCACTATTGGTGGTGCGAAGGGTGTGTTATGCGCCCCGAGAATCTGAAGGGGAGTCGTGGTTGCGCAACAACATATTCCAGTCCACCTGCACAATTGGTGGCAAAGTTTGTCGCTATGTGATTGATTCGGGCAGTTGTGAGAATGTGGTGTCAGAAGAGGCAGTGCAAAAATTAAACTTGAAGACAGAGGCGCATCCTAATCCTTACAAACTGAGTTGGTTGAAGAAAGGTAATGAGGTAAAAGTTTCTAAGTGCTGTTTAGTTTCTTTTTCAATGGCCTCTAAATATAAGGACAGTGCCTGGTGTGATGTTGTGGCTATGGATGCTTGTCATCTGCTTTTGGGGCGTCCGTGGCAGTATGATCGTAAGGTAGCGCATGACGGAGGGTCTAACACTTACAGTTTGATTTACGGTGGTACAAAGATCAAACTAGTACCATCGAGGGAGTCAGCCCCTGTGGGTCCTAATCTATTAGCAAGAGCGCAGATGGAAGAGGAGATCGCAGAATCTGGGGTTGCTTATGTTCTGGTTGGAAAGGATATTGGGCAGGATCAACCTGAGGCTGCAGTTCCGGCTATTATTCAGCCCCTTTTGTCGGAATTTGGGTATGTTTTTCCAGAAGAGTTACCGGAGGGATTGCCACCGCTACGTGACATTCAGCACCACATTGATTTAGTGCCCGGTGCTAACTTGCTGAACCAAGCCCATTACCGGATGAGTCTGAAGGAGCATGAGGAGTTGCGTAGACAGGTGGAAGAGTTGCTGTCCAAGGGTTTCATTCAAGAGAGCCTCAGTCCTTGTGCAGTTCCGACTTTATTAACTCCAAAGAAGGATGGATCATGGAGGATGTGCGTGGATAGCCGGGCTATCAATAAAATCACTGTGAGGTACCGATTTTCCATTCCTCGTTTAGATGATTTGTTGGATCAATTATCAGGGGCCAAAATTTTCACCAAGCTGGATTTGAAGAGCGGATATCAGATTCGGATCAGACCGGGGGATGAGTGGAAGACTGCATTTAAGACTCGTGAGGGTTTGTATGAATGGCTGGTTATGCCATTTGGTTTGTCAAACGCGCCTAGTACTTTCGTGCGTGTGATGAACCAAGCGCTGCGACCGTTTTTTGGTAAGTCTGTTGTAGTATATTTCGATGATATTTTGATTTATAGTGCTACACCGGACTTACATATGCAGCATTTAAGAGAAGTTCTGGGGGTCCTACGAAGGGAGAAGCTGTTTGGGGGTCTGAAGAAGTGTGCTTTTATGACTGGCTCAGTTCTATTCTTGGGGTACATTGTTTCGAAGGATGGACTTGCTGTGGATGAATCAAAGGTGGTGGCGATCAAACAATGGCCCGAGCCACGGACCTTGTTTGATATTCGGAGCTTTCATGGGTTAGCATCATTCTATCGCCGATTCATACCACACTTCAGCATTATTATGGCTCCGATCACAGAGTGTATGAAAGGAGGAAGTTTTACATGGACAGAAGAGGCAACAGAGGCTTTCAGGGAGATCAAGTTGAAGCTAACTAGTGCTCCAGTGCTAATCCTTCCAGATTTTTCACAGCCGTTTGAGTTACATTGTGATGCCTCGAAGGTGGGAATTGGGGCTGTTCTTAGTCAGAATTCAAAGCCGGTTGCTTACTTCAGTGAGAAACTCAATGGGGGAAAGGTGAATTACAGCACGTATGATGTGGAGTTCTATGCAGTTATGCGGGCTTTGCACCATTGGTACCACTACCTCATTCATAGTGACTTTGTGCTGTATTATGATCATGAGGCGGTGAAACACCTGAATAGTCAGGACAGGCTATCCCATCGACATGCTAAGTGGGCTGCTTATGTCCAGCAGTTCACCTTTGTGATTAAACACAAGGTAGGGACATTGAACCGAGTTGCAGATGCCCTCAGCCGTCGTTCTTCCTTGCTGACTCTCATGCGCACTGAGGTATTTGGTTTCGATTCTTTTCGTGAATTGTTAGCTGTGGATCCTTTTTTCTCGCATGTGTTGGATGATCTTTCAAAGGGTGCACCGAGTGCGTTTCACCTTCATGATGGCTTTCTGTTCAAGGGTAATGCATTATGTGTTCCAGAGTCGAGTCTACGGCTCAAAATTATTACTGACTTGCATAATGAGGGGCATGTAGGTCGTGATAAAACCCTTGCTTTGGTGGCTGCATCATATTTTTGGCCTACCTTGAGGCGGGATGTTTACCGGTTTGTGGAAGCTTGTCGTATTTGTTGTGTTTCTAAGGGTGGGGCCACTAACGCCGGACTCTATATGCCTCTGCCTATTCCTACACAACCATGGGCGGATGTGAGTATGGATTTTGTCCTTGGTCTTCCTCGTACCCAACGAGGCAAGGATTCTATTTATGTGGTGGTGGACAGGTTCTCGAAGATGGCTCACTTTATTCCTTGCACGAAGACCACCGATGCTGTTAAGGTAGCACAGTTGTATTTTGACAGTGTTTATCGTTTGCATGGGCTGCCTGTATCTATTGTTTCCGACAGGGACACACGTTTCTTGAGCCACTTTTGGCGTTGTTTGTGGAGGTTGGCAAACACACAGCTCGATTTTAGTACTTCATATCATCCACAAACTGATGGCCAAACTGAGGTGGTCAATCGTTCTTTGGGCAACATGCTACGCAGTTTGGTGGGTGAACAACTCGGGTCATGGGATCTGAAACTAGCCCAGGTTGAGTTTGCGTACAATCATTCAGTGAATCGGAGTACAGGTCGTTCTCCATTTCAGATTGTCTATGGGTGCAATCCGCGATCCCCTGTCGATCTCGCTCCGATGCCTGATTTGAAGTGTGTGCATTGAAAGGCCCACGACTTTATGGCACATTTGAAGGAAGTACATGAGGCTACTCGAAAGCAATTGGAGGTCTCTACCTCCAAGTATAAAGAAGCAGCCGACAAGAAGCGTCGTTTGGTGGAATTTGAGGTGGGCGACTTTGTATATGCTGTGCTGACCAAGGATCGATTTCCGGAAGGGGAATACAACAAGCTTAAGGCTAGGAAGATTGGGCCTTTGGAGGTCCTTGAGAAGATCAATCCGAATGCGTACCGTTTGAATCTGCCTAGCCACGTGCGCACGTCGGATGTGTTCAACGTCAAACATCTGATTCCGTTTATGGGCGATAGTTCATCTTCTGATGATGGCAATTCGAGGGCGAATTCTTTTCAAGCCAGGGAGGATGATGCAGACCGGGTTGCGTCAACGTGGATGGACCGGTTGCGTCCACGTAGGCCTAAAAAGGCCTAAGAATCAACGTTGTCAGAATGGGCTGAATTTCGCACGGTCCAAAGGAATCGGCCCAAGGATCAATAGTCATCTTGCTTTGCAAGATGATGCACGATGGATTTCGGGCGTTCGTCGCTGTTTAGGCCCCGAAAAGGCCAATTTTGCCGTTTATAGTAATATTTAGATCGCTAATAACTTTTGTTAGGAAATTCCGTTTTACTTGCCGTTTGTTTTGGCAACCTTATATTTCTTTCTAGTTTCTGATTTATTAGTCAAATCAGAACTTTCCTTTTTTGGTAATTTTCGTATTTAGGGTTGATTAGCGGCCTTAAAGGTTTCCTAAGTTAATTAGGGTTTCTTTTACCCTATTTATATGCTTGTAAACCCTACGGCAGACTTTGGTTGTTATTGAATAAAGAAAAACGAGATTATTCTCAACTTTGATCGTTTAAAGAGGGAGTACCTCTGGGTCGATCTATTATTCGTGTTTTCTCTTGCACGTTCGTGTTCGTGTCATTAGGCTACGCTGCATCACTATTACTATGGGAAAGAGAACCCTATAAGTAACTTTTATGCTTGGATTTAGCCAATGCTTTTGTCTCCCTTTTGAACGAACTTTAAAATTATAAGATCGTAGCAATTGCTTCAGAAAGACGACAATACATTAGGAATCAAGTTCTAAGACTTTTTTAGTACTATTTTTTTGGTGTAAATGGGGACATTTGGAACCCCATTTATACTAAAGAAAATTTTAAGGGATGCTTCGGCCAGCTTATAGGAGTCTCGACTAATTCTTTTGCAGTCCAGTCATTTACGCTGAGATGAGAAAATTTACGATAAATTATTGGTCTTGTCCCAAGAGTCCAATCCCGAACAACTGTGTGTGTGTGGGTACAGTCGCCAGCCAACCGGAGCCCATTTATACTGGAGAGTAGTACCAAAGACAAAAGAGTAATCTTTCCTCTGTCGGCCCTCTTTAATAATTCATGTCTCCACTTGCTGTATGCCAGAAACTTCTTGCTTTTTTTCCAATTAAAGAAGTCGTTTGAAAGAAGGATATTAGGCGGTTCTTTTTTTTTATGGCGGCTGATTTTGTCACTTTTTTTTTTTTTTTTTGGTCAACGTCATTTTTCTGTAAGCGTATTTTTGGTGTAAAAATTTATTTGTAAGGGAATGACGTTAACAAAAAAGTGAGTGACAAAATTATTTTCCTTTTTTATTACTTATTTTTTCTAAGAAACAGAACCGCATGTTAATAAATCAACAACTACTAATAGTACAAAGGAGGAGGAACCACATATAACCTGGTGTTCAATTTTCAATTATATTAGATTGACGGATGTTAAGGAACCACATGCAAACTGGTTACATTTTTCTAATTGTGTTAAATTGATGAGGGGACCACCTGTAAACTGATTCGAATTGTGTGTAAACTGAACCAAATATGAAACGTCTTATGTTATCTGAATAAACAAATGGGAGGAGCTAGTTTAACCAAATGCAATAAAATTTACTAAAGACAAAAAAAAATGCCAATTTTTTTTTTTGTCTAAAATGTTGCCTTAATGAACTTTTTTCAATATCGGTCCACATTCATATTTCTCTTATTCTTCTCGTCTAAATGAATGATTGATCCTAAAAATTACAACGAAAAGCAAAACAAAATATTATGAAAAGTACAAAATACCCAAAAAATAATAAACAAAAAAGTCAAGAAGATTGGCGCCTAATCGTGCTGGACTGATTTAAAAGTTTTTTTTTTTAATCTTTATATCTAAAAGTTTGGTCCCCATGTTTTTCCCTTTCAGACTTTGGTCCACTGAACAATCTCTCTCTCTCTCTCTCTCTCTGCGCGCACACGGGCGTTTAGATTCACATCTCAATTGTGATTGCAGATGACAGATGAGTAATATTACCACCATGGGCATGGGAGCATCTTGGATTACCAGAGTGAATTGCTGAGCCCCAACTTTATCTATAGCAAAGAAGAATAACTAAATACAGCCCAGTTATTTTAAAGGAATTTCCAAAACATTCACAAATGTAGAACCACTATTACAAGAGATCGAAATCAAACTTTACACAACGTGTTCACAATGGCTCGCCCCAAACCAATCTGTCCCCTACCGTAGCCTGGTAAGATATACAGCAACTTCTAGCCAATCCAGTCACTCCATTCAACCACGAAGAGATGCCCGAGGAACAGTGGGTAAACCCAGTTCATCCTCAGCCTGTCAAGTACATCAGAGTAAGCATACATGGCAGTACATACCGTAAACTACATATTGTTTGCCAGGTATAACTCTGTAGAACAATACTTGAGAGGGAAAAATTACAAATGGAAAGAATGCAAACGTACTGGAGGAAGCAAGGTAATGGGCACGGAAATTTAATCGGGCCTCTAGGCATGCCCTCCCACTATTTTAGTGTTAAAACTTTATCAAGAACAACCACTTTATGCATACATAGCCAAAGGTTAAGTTTAGCTCCTATCCTCCCCAGCCTATTAACCCATCTATTGGGAACTAAATGGGTACCATAACAGTTTTTGCTTTTTTTGATCAACAATTTTTTTTAATTAATCACCGCATTTGAAAATTACAGAGATTAACAGGACAAGGGCACAAGAAAATTAAAATTATTTAATCTCCATAGGTACCCAAGATCCAAGCGCTGATCAAAGACCAACAAAACCCTAAAAAACACCCCCAACCTGTCTCCCAAACTGTCACCACACCTGAACAAACCCCTGCCCAAACAACTTGGATCAGTTTTTGTTTTTGAAAGAACGCAAACATGACACAGCAAAACAATGCAGTAGGGGCACAGCCAAACAACGTAGTGTTGTAGAGCAAGCGTTCACAGATTAGACTATCCTGAACATTTTGTACGTCCACACACGACAAGAAAATCTACTTTGGTAGAGTACTATCCATCGTCCCAAATTTGGCTTAATAGCAGATAGTGTGCCAAATTAGCAATGACTACTGACTTTGTCAAATGTACTATATTGCACCAAGATGCTCCACGTGCTTTTCTATTAGTATAACTTCAAATGAATTACCAAATTGTATTTTTTGAAACACAGGACAGCATATAAAGATGGTTTTAGTTAAAGGTCTTGCTATTGTGGGCATGGAAGGTGGTTAGAATTTCCCTCCGACTATTGCAACATTTGAAGGCATTCTAAATGTCTACAGATTAATCTTGTCCTCCTTGTTGAGCCTACTCGTGTCCAATCAGATTATTGTGAAGATTACAATGAAGTTCAGAAAGCTGAGTAATGAAATCATACAAACCAAGTTTTTTTTACCACACCATTGGATCGCACGGTGACAACTGAAAAAATAAATGATTGTGCTAAAGAATAGAGTATGGCAGTTGCCAAATTAAGGATTTTTGGCACTATAGTGGGCTAAAATATAGCATTGACATGATTGAAATATCATGATCTACTGGAAAGCACTATCTCATCACTTCCAGTCAAAACAGCAGGTTTTTGTCGTGCATAATATGATTTCGGTTTCCATGCACTCAGCAGCAATGCAAGAAAATAAATTCCTAATGGCAACATGGAAAATTACCTGGGTGTTTGCTCTGCCAGCCGGTACTGCATGCCCTGATGGTGCTGAAGGCAAGTTGAGTTCTGCATCCAAATCAGACTCCTTATCAGCTTGAAGATAAGATGGCACACCATCACCTTCAGTCTCCATGCCCATGTCAGCTTCCAAAGCGTCAAGCTCTGCATCACAAGATTAAACAGACAACCAAATTTATGTTTTGCCACCAACGCAACTTTTGCATACCTACACCAAACGGATCTGGATCCTCTCCACACCTTTCTCTCCAACCATCTACCAAAGCTTTTCACTACAACTTGACACCTCATTAATGGAGGCATCCGACGGCTGAGATTAAACCAGTAACTTGCAACTTCAAATACTTTAGTTACACGACTCCGTTTCATATTTGCTGCAAACGGCAGCCTAATGGTCTACCGTTTCCTCTAACGCTGGCCATTTAACTTTCGTTCATTTATATATATATATATATATATACACACACACACACACAGAAGTCTACAAACCCAGAGCCCTCATTTTCCTCGAACGCAAGGAAGACTCAATCCTCCATTCGATCAGTCCGGCGATTCCAATTATGATGATTCTTCCCCATCCTCATATCCATCTGGAAAGAAAAAGATCCTCCCGAATCTCTAGTTGATTTGTGCTTTTTTGCTCAAGGAAAAAACAAAAGATAAGGTTTTGCTGCTTGCGTACAAATTTGATTTCGTTTCGTTTTGTGTTTTATAAATTGACTTTCTTTTGATTTTACATGCCGCTGCTGATGATACTGAAACGATTTGTTCCGAATTTTTTGGTGAAGATGATTTAGATGGAATTTTTAGATTGGAGGTTAATCAATTTACGGATTTTGAATACATGAACATACAATTTTTCTTGCTCAGACTTAACCAGGAATTTTTTTCTTGAACAGCTTTAAACTAATCCGTGTAGGTTCAGGGGGAATCATTGAATCTGTGCCAATGATCCTTTAAGAGAGGAGAAATTCTAAGATCTGAAGAGAATATTTGGGATAGGAGGGGGGAGTTTAGAGAGAGAGAGAGAGAGAGAGAGAGAGAGAGAGAGGGGACTAATTTGAGAGAGAGAAATGTGGTTGGAAACGGAAAGGAGAGCAGTGTTAAGCTGCCATTTGCAGCAAATATAAAACGGTGTCGGGCAACTAAAGGATTTGAAGCTGCAAGCTGCTGGTATAATCTCAGCCGTCGGCTGCCTTCATTAATGAGGTGTCAAGTTGTAGTGAAAAGCTTTGGTAGATGGTTGGAGAGAAAGGTGTGGAGGAAACTGGGTTGTTAAAGTTCAAAATAAACTATACGTTTCCTAACCCCAGCGTGCCAAGCTAATAAGTGATGACAATTCACAAACTTAATTAAAAAAAGAAGATACAAACAGATTCAAGGTAATCTTTTGCTCCCGGTGAGAAGTAGGAAGCAGGAAGAACAATCAATATTGTCAAGGCTCCGTTCCAGAAACCTTCTTAAAAAATAAGCAGCTTATTTCACATTTTCAAATTAAAAAATAATGTAAATGAAAAATAATTTTTTTAATTTTTCTTGCACCGTATTAAAGATCTTGATGAGATCTATCAAACTAGATCCATATTGGTAGAAAAATTATTTGCGTAAACACATTATTTTTGAGCTTAAAATTGCCTTCTTAAAAAATAAGGACTTATTTAAGGTTCCGGAACGGAGCCTAATTCACTTCTGGTAGCAGTCAAAGTCACATGTTTATGATTATGCATAAAAGTTTGTATAAATTGTATGTATGCTTACCGCCCATGAGTTCTTCCTCGTCAATGTCATCAGGAACACTATAGCTTCTACCAAGAGACTCTTGGATTTCATGGCTCACGTCCATCAGATCCATCATCTCATCTTGCAAGTTCTACAAATAAGCACAATCAAGCACCCATCATAAATATTTTCCAATCAAGCACAATCCATCAGGAGAGAATATACTTAAAAACCTATACAAACATCTATATCTTGAATCTTCACGGTCTTCATCATGCCTTTCAACTCTTTGTTCGCTGATTTCAAGGCTGTCATCTGCAAACAATACAACAAGATTAGTTGCTAATTAAGTTGTGATTGCAATTGAGTCACTAAAAAGAGCCACCAGGGCATCCATATCCTCAAAGCCAAAATAAAAACTTATATTGACCTTCAGAGAATCTAGGAAGCAAGCAACTACACATATTAGAATGAAATCCTTCCCCATAGAGAAACAGATTTACCCTTTACCTCTAACGAGGTGGCCAAGCAGTTTCAATTGAGGTACAGCATAAGCTCCGCCTCAAAAGCCTTAAACAAAGGCCCTCGGGTCACTACCAAGAGAAAAAAATAACATTTTGATGAATTATGAATATGCTGTAGACCCGCCATAACCGTACTTATATCTAGCCCTGGCAATCTACATAGTAGGTGCAACATGGTCACTAGTCAGATGTTATGATAACAAAAGGTCAGGTTCTTTGAGGATAAAGAAAGTGAACATCTCTCATTTGTAAAAATGATTAACCAATACTAGGGGTAGGTTACATCAGTGAGTAAAAGACAAGGCCCCGCTAATTCAATATTTCCATTCTCGTACTGTGCCACTCCTATGCCAGAATTCGAACTACATTAAGTCAGGCTCCACTGATTTGCATGTAAATTTTCACTTATCTAGCTAAAGGCCAACGGAAATCTTACCTTTCGAGAACCAGATAAAATCAACCAATATTATCGGTTCAAGAAGCACAGAGTGAATTCACAGAGATACCAACATTAATTATTCAGAAAAAAAACCACATCAGAAGCTTTGAAGACCTACTGTTTGCTGAGCGTCTTTAATTCCCTCGGAAGCAAATGCAACTTGATCTAGATTGAACGTCTGATTGTAAAGCATATCACGTTGTCCTTCATACCTGTCCATCGGCAAATTACATTGTAGATATGGAGGAATAACGCATTTACAGACATATAAAGACAGCACATGCAAGCAAAATCAAGCAAGTGAGACTAAGCTCACCTGTATAAACAGTCAGAGGAATCAAAAAATTTCCGGACATATGTGACATTATTCAAATAATGGAACAGGGTATGTCTACCCAATTTAGTGTAACCAGGGGAGCAGATAACACAGGCGATCCCTATGCACAATATCTAATATTCTGAGTTATAAATTTTGCATTTCAATTCTAAGGCAAGCGAAACCCTTGCTTATAATAGTAAGTTATCTAAAAGAGGCACACAAGGCGAAACCCAACCACATGAAGATAACTTGCATTTTTTCCTTTCTTCTCTGTTATAAGAATTAAGATAACTTACATTCTCTTTTGCTTGAGAACCCTCATGGCTCGGGCTTTGACAGCTTCTTGAGCAGGACCAGGTCGAGTTTTCTTAATCTGGTCTTTGTATCTAGCAAGTTCATTGTCAAGCCTTTTGATCTTCTCATCAACTGTTTCGCCCCTTTTATTGATCTGGAGTACATGAACAAGCAATTTAGGAAGTCTTTCAGAAATAATAAACAAACAGCCAACAGAGTTAACACGCAACGAGAAATCAAATCTCCAAGGGACATAAAAATGAGTCAATGACAGAACAAACGTGTCAACCGCCAATGGTTTTAAGTTGCAGGTCGTCTTTGAGTAAGACCAACTACAAGCTGGAAAAAAGCTCCAATGTTGCATAACAATAGACATGACATAAATGGATTCCCCCGATATGATGCAAGAAAATACCTATCGTGTAGAAAAATCATATAAGCAAATACATAATCGCTAAACGATATCTACAAAGTCTAAACAAAAGATAAAGCATGAGTTGCACTAACATCCGGTACTTCTGAATTGCATGAACACAGCTTAAGGTGTCATCATTTCTATAACATTAACACCCCTCACTTTCATCTTACAATATGCAGGAACACCCTCTCCATTCAGATATCACCAATGGAAAAATGCTGACATCTTCAAAAATCCATTACAAAGGTCAATAACATCCTTGCACGGTTATTTTGTCTTCCTCTAAAATCTTTCTTTTCTGGCAAAAGAGTAAAACACATATGCTCTCTTACCATTCATTGGCCTGGAAAAACGGGAAAGTTCCATTCTTGATTCTTATTTCGGATGATTTGAGGGTGTCTTTAACAATAATCAGTTGCCATTCTCCCATTTCTAAAGCTACCTAAGGACCACTAAATTTTTGGTCTTCAAGCAAATGGCAATAATCATGTTGTTTCTGCTTAAGGGTATTACAGTTGATGTATGTGAGCAGAATGGCTTGCCTAGAAATCCGTAAAAACATGGGTCGTTAGTCCACTTAGTTTAGGGGAACCACACCCTAGCTCTTTTCTCTCCATGTCAACATTTTTGTTTGGCCCAAAAAGAGTTATATTTTTTGTGGGCTAGTTTTTGGAATATTCTACACACTTTGGAGCACATGTTTGGCACATGGTTGGTAAGCTTCTCTGGGAAGCTAAATTAGTTTTGTCTCCTGGGGAAATCAATTACATTCGTAGCATCTGGAACAAGAAAAACGGTGAGTGCTTCAGTGTGCATGTGTGTATTCGGTGGAGGAAGGAAAAGCTCTTCTGCATCCATTTCGTTCTCCTACTCTACAGCAAATATTTCGGATCTTTGGGGCAGATTACTTCCAGTTGGTGGCTCTCCATTTCAGCTCTGTTTTGGAGGGGTTTGGGTTCATCTATTTGGTGAGGTCTTCTCCTCTTGGTTGTATTTGTTGGATACACCTTAGGGTGTTTGTGAGATCTTGTATCTCTTGTAAACCCATTTGTAAGAACCTTTGTTGATAGTGAAATCGGACTCCGGTCTGTGGACGTACCTCACATTTTGGGGGAGCCACGTAAAATCTCTTGTGTACGTTTGGTTTGTGGTTTGCGCATTTCGGATAACGTTCGCTGCATTTATTCTATTTCCATCGTGACTTACTTGTGAGAAATTCTGCATATTTTTCCCAACAAACATTCCCCATACAACTTCCTCAGTTTTTAAATTTCGATTTATATGATTGCTTCTGTTTTCCTCTTTTAAGCTCTTATTATCTCCATTCAACTGTTTCAATTGAAATTGTGCACGACCATTATGGTGTGTACACGTAGAAAACAAAAATCTTCAAACACACGCACGCACGCACGCACACACACACACACAAAAAGCAATCCAATTCCAATAACAACAGGAACAAGGAAATAATTGAATGCCAAACATTAATCAGCAAGTAAATTCAAACAAAACTTATGAAAAATTAAAACTTCAGAATGTATCGTGAGAAATATAGAGAGAGAAGGGGGGGACCCGATCGGAGGCGTCTGAGACGGAAGGAGGGGGTTCTTTGTCTTTCTTAGCGCCGAAGACTCTCTTCATCTTCTTCCTCCTCCTTCTTCTGCTGCTGCTGCTGCTTTTATACCTTGCTCCTTGTTTCGGAATCTAGGGTTTTGGGGAATTTTTGGATGCGGAATTGAGGAGGAAGAGGATGGGAATAGTTATATGGTGCGAGAGAAGTTTCCCGAGTAATTACAACGTTTGTTATGGTAGGACGATGACGAAGATGGATAGATATACAATATATTACTTATTTGACTCAGAAAAAATATATATGTGTGTGGATTGTGGGACTCTGCAAAGCGGTGTGGAGCGACCGATCCGACAGTTCATATTCACAATCAATCAACGGCTCGAATCTTAACCGAATAATAGATGGTTCAGATTTATATGCGCTCAGATTTGATCCAACCGCTCTGCATCTGCTGGGCAGGGAGCTGCCAACCTACGGAGCAACATTCGAATTGTGGAGGTTAAACCACTTGTGCTGAAAAAGCATTTGTACCTTTCTTCTCCTCGTGTAACCTCATGATTTCACACAAATATACTCGGAATTCTCCCATTCTCGATAAAAATATTTTTGTGCAATTCCGTAACTGATATTGATATTGAACGGGAACAAATATACACGCCTTTTTGTACATGTGACCTGATATATGTGATTAAGTATTTTTCTTTTAAGCTGGGTTCTCCGGACTACAGGGTTGGAGTGCACCTCGGCGTGACTTTTCGACACATAACTATCACGATTGTGTTCAAAAAAAAAATAATTAATTGAATGTTTATAAAACCATGATCAAGTGAGATTTGTGTTAGAGTCCGTTCTTTGAATCATACACAA
This sequence comes from Rhododendron molle, assembly GCA_025413875.1. Lineage (NCBI taxonomy): Eukaryota > Viridiplantae > Streptophyta > Magnoliopsida > Ericales > Ericaceae > Rhododendron > Rhododendron molle. The sequence continues at coordinate 37,427,679 of CM046396.1, forward strand.
CACGAGCCGTTCAATTTTTTAAAACACAAGTTGAGGCTATGAATGTCCGATGAAATTAATTTTTTTGAAAAAAACAAATTTTTTGACAAAACTCTAGAAAATGACCTTCCTGGTCGAGATCATTTCTCGAAGGTCAGCTTTCGGAGTGCCCAGCAAAGTACCGCAGGCACTCCAAGTCCTTTCCTTTCCCAAGCCGGAAACTTCGTCAACGCGTTAGAAGAAGAGATTGGGTCTGCATCGATATTTTTTGGACAGGCCCATAATGTTTTTCATTTTTCAATATTCGTATTTTCAGAAATCGTCAAATAGTAATTAAAAAAAAAAAGACATTTGTTTATGCACATTTTGTGGTTGTTATGACTGGTTGTTGGTCTTTATACGGTAGGTATATTTGTAGTAGTTTTTTTTTGTAAGTAGAGATTTCTTGCTGATTAAGATATCCTTCTATAAGCTCGCGCTCATGCCGGATTAAGGTTGCGTTGGTAAATTATCAGTCTGAAATTTATTGCCGTATTTTTAAATTTTCCTAACTTTTTGTTTAGCTTTTCATCGTAATTTTTGGGGTTAATCATTCGTCTCGATGAGACGAATCGAAAGAGTATAAGAAAATAGACCGATGTTAAAAAAACTCAAATAAGACATGCTCGATATTCGTCACGATTTACTATTAAGAGAATTTACTATTTCGGTAGAAACATTGCATATACGATTTTGCTAGAAAATTTACTAGTACTAGTTTTTGTTGATTAATAAGGTCAATTTGGTCAATGTGCATAAGTATCCTTTGCCATTTTTTTTTTTCTTATCACACATCAATTACTCATAATCCTCACAAATATTGTAAGTGTTCCCATTTCTATATTAGTAATATCGGTCGTTTCTAATGCTTTTATATTAAAATCTTCAATTTGAAGAAAATTTAAATTTGCAAATTATTTTCGGGAGACTTGGCCAAAAATCCGTCATATTTACATTTTTTGAGCTCAAGGACATGCACATTTTGCAATTAAACATAAGAACAAGTGTGTTGCATGATTACTAAAATACCCTTTATACAAGACTAGTTAAAGTTCACTAATAATTGAAAGTGCCTAAACCAGTACCTTATGAAAGTGCCTAAACCACTGAACCCCTATAATAGGAAAGTGCATCCTAAAAATCCTATGAAAGTGCCTAAACCCTACCCTAGGGTAATTTTGTCCATTAAAACAAGTTTTGGCCTTATGGCTCAACAACTCAAAAGATTGAAGGATCTCTACTAAAATATACTTTTGTTGGCGTCCTTCCCCTAAATGAAAATTGTTTTACCATAGTTATGTCTAATTTTCCCATTATGGGGGATTTCTACACTCGAGCTGTCTTCACCAAGTACAGTGTCGATCTTCTTCTATTGTTGTTGAAAACATCCTGAGAAGTTGGGAATTGTTTCTGTTCTCCTGGTCACGGTTTTCTTTATTATTCGAGGAAATTGGACAACATTAAAATGTTTTCACATCATTTTCCCTGTAAGAGAACTGCAGACAACTTTAGAAATTTTTTTTTAAAAAAAACATCTTATCGATATTCTATCGAAAAAGTGGAGTTTTCCCCCAAAAAATGGTTAGGGAAAAACTGAGAACCATGTTTTGAGAGAGCTCCTCAAACAAACGCAGAACACGTATATCGGATTGTTTTAATAATTCATGTTCCTAAAAAACGACGCGTTCAATGTTTCGAAATACAGTACGTAGTTAGTAAAAAACTAGTACAGTATACATAGATTAAAAGGAGGAGGAGGAGGAGGAGGAGGAGGCAGCAATCCATCTGTGGCCTACAGGAGATCAGGTTTGAGACCAAGTTGCTTCCTCGTCTTCCCCACAAACAAGTCCCGGGATTTGATCATGCCCGGGATCCATCCGATTATCGTTAAAAAGAAAATCTGCATTACAGCCTCATTTCTCCCGAGTGAAACAATTGCTAGTGGCCAAGCAGGCTTGTATATACCCATCTTGCGTTCTTCTCCTCCTGCCATCAACAGCTTCAAGTTCTTGGCAGCCACCTGAGCATGCCTATGTGCCAAATACCCTTGTTTGATTTCCTGAATAAACCATTCCCACAGAAACTTATTTTTTTGACAAATGATAAGAAAATAAATGCAAGAATAAACCGGTCTAATGGCGATAAGTCCTGATTCAGCCAATCAACCAAAAGAAAACATAAAAACAACCGATCCTTTCATGTTCAACTTTGGGATGTGAGTAGTAGATGCATGTGCAGAAGATAAAATCGGAGGAGTTTACCTCACGGTTGTATATCTGCATTGGGGTACAGTGAAGATGTGGGTTAAACTCTTATGGAAAGGAAGGTGATACCCTTGTAGATGTAGGTTAGGTTGGGATTAGAATAGCATACGATCTTCTAACATCTGACAGAAAAAAGGTGCAGAAGGTTCTCCAATCTCCAGTACACAAAATAGAGATTGCACTATGAATGTAACTACATAATAGTATAGCCCTCCCGAATTTGTAGAGCTATGAGAGAGGTGAACATAGTTCAGATATATGACTATCGAGAAAAATAAAGATCATCCACTCTTTAACAGGAAAAACAAGACATACGTCAAACATAAAGCATCACCGTGAGAAAATAAAGCCCAACTACGAAGAAGATTGAATGGACTTACAGGAAGATCAGTAATATCTCCAATACCAAAAACATTCGTTCGACCCTTCACCCTCAAGTTTTCATCGACCATTAACCTTCCATGAATGTCCAAGCTATTCTTCAAAACAGTTTCCCTAAGCCACGACGAGCCCATGGGTTTACCTGTGCAATTAAAATGGCAATCGGCTGTGATAGTTTCTCCACCAGACGTTTGATAAGCACCATCTGATACAGAACTCAAGTTGACAGATTGTCCCAAGATGACTTCAACTTTCTTTGATGTTAACCAGTCCAGGGCTTTCCTACTGGCCCTATGCCCAATAAACTCCAGCAACCTCGATCCCCGATGCACAACTATCACCTTCTTGTCAGGAAAATCAACAGCGATTTCACCAGCAAGCTCAACACCAGTGGGCCCCCCTCCAACAATTAGTATGGTATTAGAGGATTTAATCTTTTGATGCTCTGCAGCACAGAAAATAAGATTGGAATTGAGGCACAATACGATAAAACAGCCGCAAAAACATTAGTGAGTCATAACAAAAAATGGATACATTAGAATGCTTCGAGACATGATAAGAAGAAAGATGTGCTATAAAGGTTTGTCTTAGTTGATTGAGATCAAACACTAAGCACATTCATCTTCAACAAACTGTGTTGGAAGTGCTAGCACAATTAGTTGTCAATTATTGCCATATCGATATCTAAACTACCTGGGCAGGTGCACATAGTTATATATGATGCCAGTGGTTGTCGAGAAAAAGAATACCAGACTTCTTGGGGACCTGCTGGTGACTATGGTGATCGTGATTATCAGGTTACTAGCAGTGGCACACCGGCAGTGACATTAGTCAGAACAGAGGTCGTGGTCCAATTTCTTATACAGTTTCAAACTGTCCTCTTTTTCATGACAACTAAGTTGTACCCACTTAGATGTGTTGTTTCTTTACAATTCACAATACAATAACTTCGAAATTACCACATTACCCCTCTTCCTGCCAACCAAAGGTGATGCTAGGGGAGGTCAGGTATCAATATCATTATCAAATATGGGCATGATTTTATGGCAAACCTTAGCCAAAAAGTGAGAAAAAGAATACCAGACTTCTTGGGGACCTGCTGGTGACTATGGCAATCGTGATTATCAGGTTACCAGCAGTGGCACACCGGCAGTGACATTAGTCAGAACAGAGGCCGTGGTCCAATTTCTTATACAGTTTCAAACTGTTCTCTTTTTCATGACCACTAAGTTGTACCCACTTAGATGTATTGTTTCTTTACAATTCACAATACAATAACTTCGTAATTACCACATTACCCCTCTTCTTGCCAACCAAAGATGATGCTAGGGGAGGTCAGGTATCAATATCATTATCAAATAAGGGCATGATTTTATGGCAAACCTTAGCCAGAAAGTGTGAAATCTATCCTATAAATATCGTAATACCTTTTGTGCAAATTCTTTGTGTGTAGCAGTGTAAATATATGTATGCCAACCCTATATCTTGAAAGTTATATGCTTGCAAACATGTCTTCTCTAACTCTTTAGCAAACTCATTGAACTATACTATAAATGATTTTTTAGATCTCCAATTATTACCAGTTATGACAGAGTTGATGGTATATACCTGATTGATACTGACTGAGCTTCTTAGTTCTAGTTTTCAGACCTGTATCCATGTGACACATGACTATAACATCCAGAATATAGTTGATTAAAAAAAAAGCACTTAAGATTCAGTTGTTTTGGAAGCAAGAATAAAATGATTATGTTTCAACGGAGGCATAAACTTTTATATCAGGGGTATGGGATAGATCATGGATATCAGGCTAAAAAAATGTGGACCAACTTTTACTCTTCTACTTTAACGGGAAAAAATGGATTTCTTGGTATGCACTCCATGTATTTACCTGCCTGGTAGTGACTAAGCTTCTCACTTCTAGCTAGGGCACCAGTATCAACATGACCTGTGGCAATTACCAGATAATCATATTCAATCAACTGGCCTTGTTCTGTCAATATTTCACTTTCAGTGACATTAGTTGCAGCAGCGATGACAATATCAGCATTTGGAAGGTACTCAGAGTGGTTAATAACTGATCTTTCTGCAAACGACGGTTCAACAAGTGATCGCAAGCTTGCCCAGGGGATCTCAAAATACTCCTTCCTATTGTCATCGTATATTGAAAAGTCATAAAAAAAGGAACATGACAAAAACCTATCCCCGCAGAAAATGAAAACTGGACTTTGAAAACTCATACAAAGTGATCTACTCTAATATAGAAAGGGAGAATGCCTTTAACTGTGAACAAATTTATGAAGTTGAGTCACGAAAGTGATTTCCACCATTGTCCAAAGACAATGGAGTAAGTTCTAATGCTGCATGAATTAACTGTTAGAGCAATGAGGAAAACCATTTTCAATCCAACTACCCCACACGTGGTATTGCAAAACGCATCGTGTGTGCCCACCCTTCTGGTACTTTCAAGAGGCAAGATCTTGGGAATTTTGAATACCAATGCGGCACTACATTTTCAGTTGGATCAATCATCAGTTAACTCTCCTCCCCTCCCCGCGGTGCACATTGAACACCAATTTTGATTTACTTTTCCAATATTGTTATATTCCAAGCATCACCTCACCCGTATTCTAGTTTCGTAATCCAAAACTATGTCATTTACAAACAACATGCACAACAAGGCATCCTCTAAACTTCCTTAGCTATGATGCACAATAATATGAGATCACCAGAACTAATGCCACTCACTAAATGACTTCCATCTCTCTTTTGTTTCCTTATCAATACCAGATTCCATACAACATAGACCACAGTGCACTCTTAGATGCATGCTGCGAACTTGCAGCAGTAGATACTGGTAGTTGCTGTCAAACAAGGATGCGAACTGTAGAGAAACAAAAGGTCCCACTCCAACTTTTCTAACCTGCCAAGTCCAACCAAGCTTACAATCAATGGATGCTAATACCTTCATAACCTTTTTGTCTAATACAAAGTCCATGTTACCTAATAACTTCAGATAATGCCTCCAATTTGGCCATCCTATTCCCATCGGGTTTGTTTAACTGCTCTATTTTCCCATCAAACTGCTCAATTCAAATCTATAACTCAACATCTTTGTAGCGATCTTCTGAAAGATGTCAATTTACCAAAACTATGAGCAACTTTACCAGCAAAGGTAAACAACCTTTAAAGCTATTTTTGCTAACCAAAGTGAGGAATTTCCGGCTGCAGCAGCATAGGTAAACTGTTAGGTATTGTTGCTTTGTCTACAGTTGTTAGCTTCTTTTACATAGCAACTATTCACAAGGTACTCATTATTTTAATATTTCCTCTCTCTCTCTCTCTCTTCTGCCTTCTCTCACTCACTCCCCCCCTCTCTCTCTTCTATTAAAGAAAAAAGTATATTTTAATTAATGTTAGGTAAAATAGATAGTATTGGTGTAGTTGTGAAAGAAAAAGTTGATAGTTAAAATAGAATTGTGAACTGTTCACAAGGTAGTATGACTACCCATTGGTAAACTTGCTCCAAGGCTAGAAATTAGCTCGCCAAGCTTTATCAATTTACACTAACATTACTGGTTAATGATAGCCATGTCACATTATGCCACACCCATGGATGCACTATCTCATAAACCCTTATTTTCATGTTTGCTACCACATCTGCAAACTTACAAGAGAAACGAGAAAAAATAAAAGGGGACACAGATTTTGACAAGCAGTAATCCAACCACATACCACGGTAATTCAACAAACATAATCACAAATCCTTTGAGAACATATGTGGCAAGTTTACCAAAATCCATCATATTCAAGTTCCGGCCGACTGCCCTTCTCAGCATCAAAAGAAATAAAATTCACCCAGGTTCTATAACTTACTGCTTCGTAAATAAAACCAAAAGCGACAAACAGACCCATCAGTCCAGTCGCGGATTTAGTATATGACCAGTGGGGGCCCAGGCCTCCACTGCACTAGGAAATAATTTTGCTTTTACCCTAAAATTGTAAAGGTCATGATATTTGTATCCCAAAAATTATACACATTTTTTCTATTATATTACCCACATTCACTAGTACCATTTGTCAAGTTTCCAAAAAAGTTATCTTAATTTAGTTTTAACTTTTACGTAAGGACCTGTTATCTACGTTGTAGCAAATTTTCCGTTTTAAGTTCATTTTTTTATATTATTGTTGTTTTCTATAACTCTAAGACCATGGTTAATGATCACTGCCCATCACACAAGGAACACAACCAATATATGTGGTTGAGCATAATGCACAGGTTCACGAGCAAAAGAAAAATTCCATATAAGAAACATTACCAGGAAACACAAAAATTGTTGCAGACTCTGATTGATTCTACTCGGCAAGAAAAATTAGAGATACCCAAAAGCAATACGGAAGAAAAGAGGTTCTGATCAAAAGAGAGGGGAGAGAATAAGAAGCTTACGAATCGATAAGGACAACATGGGCGTGATCTTGAAGGGTTTTAGCCACAAGGGATCCCGCAACACCCCCTCCAACTACCACCACCTTCTTCTTCTTCTCATCGCCTCCTAACCCACCTTCCATTGAATTCAATCAAACCCAGAATTGAAAATGCAACGAGAATGCATATCCTCAAGTCCCTCTATTGGAAAAACAATCAACGTACACCCACATACATATGGAGGGAGGGAGGAGTTATTAAGAACAGAGAGAGAATTTCAAAGAGTGCAAATTTTGACGCAAGCTTTGGTGCGTGGATGAAACGGGAACAAGAATGTCAAGAAAGGGTCACACAAACTTGTCAGAGAGAGATAGGGACAAGATGGATTCTAGATAGAGAAAATGGAGATGCACCCACATGGATTTCCTCTGAGGAGAAGAAAGCAGGAGAGGGTAGGAATTGCGAATCAAGCTAGATGCTTACGCGACGCTTCAATTTTTTTATTTTCTCAATTTTTTTAATCCTTATCACTCCTACTGTATGATATGTTAATATTGCGGCTGTGTTCCACTTTTTCAAATAAGTACTTAGAAAATAAAATATTTATTTTTAAGTTTAAAAATAAAGGGTTTACGAAAATAATTTTTCAAAATTTTTGTTTGCAAGGGTTGATAGATCTAAGATTCATATTGTATATTTTTTTATTTCAGCAAGTCTATTATTTTTAAATTTAAAAATTACAAATCAATATTTATTTTTCAATGGGGTAAACTGGAACGGGGCTGATTCAATCGAAAAAAATAAGGGTTTGATAGTGGATTTGCGAAAAAAGTAATAGATTAACAACTAAACAGAATTCGACGTCTCTCTATGTACTCATATCTCATACCTCTTCTTGAAAGGGTCATATCGATCCTCTCTTTTACTGGAGTGGCCGATTTAGTTGTTCATCTCGACAATTGATAGCTCGAAACTTAATTCGAGTAACGGACGGTTTAGATTTTCACCCGTTAAAATTAGATCCAAGCTATCTGTGCCGATTAAAAAAGGGATTCTTTTCCTTGACTTAATTACGAAGCCGTAGGAAGATCGTGGCTGATCATTCATATTCTAGTACTTTGAATTTGTAAGAGTTTGTATATTGAGCTGATCATTCATATTCTAGTACTTTGAATTTGCAAGAGTTTGTATATTGAGTTCATTGTATAACCTCGATTGAGCTTTGACTTGTTTGTCTAAAAATAATGCAAACAAAAAATAATTTTTTAATTTTTTTTACACCGTATTAAAGATCTTTATGAGATCTATCAAACAAGATCCATAGTGGTAGGCAAATTATTTGCGTAAACACATTATTTTTGAGCTTAAAATTGTCTTCTTAAAAAATAAGCAGCTTATTTCGTTTGCGGAACGGAGCCTGAGTTCATTGTATAACCTCGTTTGAGCTTTGACTTGTTTGTCTAATTGCCGATTATCCTACCATCTCCTTTTGAATTCTCGATCAATCTTGTCGAATTACTGAGATGGGATGTTTGATTTGAATTACGGACTACTAATCCGAAGAACAAAGCAACCCACCCATAGATTTAAGAGATAGCGCTGACCAGCCTGACCTCCTACATTCTCGTTTTTTCTTTTTGCTAAGCCACCTCTTACAGTCTCTTCCCTTGCATTGATAGTTGTTGGTGAAATTACATCAAAAATAAAATAACAATGGACAAATTAACAGGTTGAGTCACGAAAATCTCGTTTCCTTTAAGGAAATTCAAGCCCACTATGATAACAAAGTAGTGCAATAGAAAATCTCAGACTTGTCCCCTCTAGGATAAAACAATCCGATAATTTATCATTTGGTTTAGACATATTCTGTACAAGCAAGAGAACCCAAAACTTCACTAATAAAACACCCTTACACTTTGCCATAAACTCTCACATACATATTAAATTTACAAGCTATTTTTCAGAGAATATAGATGGTGGACAAAGCTGAATGTTTGTAGAAGTAGTTTTCTTGCGACTCTATGGCTGGGAATATCTCATACGTGCAAAACATATGCATATTTATAGGCAAAATGGGAAGGAAGGAATTCAAACATTAATTGTTCATTTATGACCAAATCCCTAGCATAAATAAGATATACTACTAGATTTGCTCTTTGATATCCAAACACCCAATTAAATGATGTGATCTCAAATTAAATTTGATCTTACAAGTGAATACCCAATTAAGTGTTATGTCATGTGCTATTAACAAGATAAGATCAAGTCTCCCACGTGGACATATACGGCTTTTAAAAAGTTTAACAAGATAAGATCAAGTCTCCCATGTAGACATACCCACAGTTTTAAAAAGTCTGACTAGCTCCAATAATGTAAAGAAATTTAATATTAAAATAATAAATTTTCAACAATAGTTACTATCGAAATGGATTTTTGAGGTGGTAGCCCAGTTGGTGGCATTGGATACTTTGATACAATTAGAATGTGTGTGACTCAATCAGTCTTGTCGCGAACTCAAAGCTATTCGTGCGGGTCTCCAAATTTTAGAATCGAGGTTTACATGACCTAGATTTGAAATCCGACTCCTGCATCCTTGTTACTCAATGATTTACATCGTGCCTCACCGTGACTTATTTATCTTATCTCTGATTGCAGGATCCATTAAGCGCGTAAAATGGGACGTCCAAGTGGAGCATTTTATTAGGGAAGCCAATTTCGTAGCCGATGGTTTCACAAGAAAAAAGAAAAACATTGGAGGCAAATGGGCTTTTCAGAAAGTCTACAATCACTGCATCAAAATACAATGGCTGGTAACCACATGACTTGTGGGGCCCACTTCGGACCCGCACGAATAATTTGAGTCGTTTAATAATTTTTTTTTAAAAAAATTGAGTGGGCATTGCAAATCAGCTCGATTCGATATGTGAAGTGCTCGGATCATGCTTTTCATCTTTGGAAAATCGGGGAATTTTTTTAATATTTTTCCGATTTTTCAAAGATGGAAAGATTTTTTTTCCTGATTTTTCAAAGATGAGAAGTTTGATTCGAGCACTTACACATATCAGATCGAGCTAATTTTAGCGCGTTATCCCCTCAGTTTTTTTTAAAAATAATTATTGTGAATGGTTCGAATTATCCGTGCGAGGCTCGAAGTGGATCCAAACGACGTGGAGTAGCCTGCCACATCATTTTGGGGGCAAAAATGCTATAGGCACATCAAGTGTGGCACACCTCAACTACACCCGTTCACATATAGATGGATCTCACTGAAACGGTCCCCCTATCTTTTGGGTGCGGTGACTTTAACGCTGTTGTGGACTTTGGCACATGTTTCCAGCCCACTGTTTAAAAAGGCAAATTCTGTACACCACCCGGTGAACATTCAAGGGTGACCAACACGCGCGTACTTTCTGACACAATTTACTGTGGATCATCCATACAATGTCACCTCGTTGCCTACAGTGATTGATCTTTTGCCTAAATGACAAAACTGACCCCTACTAATTATCTTTCCCAAACAGCTAGAGCATTTCCACAGGGTACAATTATTTTTTCACTGGAAGAGAAAACTAAAAAGTATTTTACTCAAATTTTACAAAGTTATTTTTCTTTCTCAGGTTTTAAATCATGCCATTAATGCACTCTTTTATTCAAATTTGTACTGAAATTTGGGTTTATCCAATGAAGTAAAAAATATGAGTAAACATTCGAGTAAGGAGGTGTTCCGCTTTCTGAAAAAGTTAACTTTTGGAAAAGGAAGGTAATTTCAAGCTCAAAAATTATGTGTTTACGTAAATAATTTTCCTACCAATATGGATCTTGTTTGATAGATCTCATCGAGATCTTTTAAACGGTGCAAAAAAAATTAAAAAATTATTTTTATTATATTTGAGTTTGAAATTACCTTCCTTTTCCAAAAGTTAACTTTTGGAGAAAGCGGAACACCTCCTAATTTTTTTTTGCAAATGAAACATTACAAGCTTTTTTACTTTTCTGATTTTTCACGTTGAAATGGATGATTAATTTTGAAATACTATAACGAAAAGCTAAACAAAAACTTAAAAAAGAAAAAAAGTACCGAAAAAGATTCTAGATCACAAATTTTGGGAGAATGAGGCTCAGCTTTATATTCTTATATTCTTTATCAGAACCCAGGATTTATTGCGTGCTTTGATAATATATTAGATTGTTAATCAACTCATCTAAAAATATTCACTTTCAAGCAAAAAAAAGTACCATTTTTTTTAGCTTAAAAGTGAATATTTCCAAAAATATTTGTGTAAAAGTAAGAAAAGAATGCTTTAAAGTTTAGTGCAAAAGTAAGTACAATTTTTTTTTTTGAGTTAAGACAAAATTTTCAAAAAAAATCCGAAAAAGTTAAGATGAACTCAACCTATTTACTCCTAAATTTAAGTTATGCGTGAGAATCGTATGGACCCTGTAAGGTTTGAATTTTGGGAGAGATTTTAAAAAGTAATGAGTGAAAAAAGATAAATAGAAAAAATTTATTAAAGACCATGACTAAAAATTTTGAGACTCTCAAATGAACAAGATCCATGGTTATTGGTTGATTTGATTGGTCTATTCGAAGTAACAAGAGAGAGAGGGGGGGCCGGGGGGTGGGGGGGAGAGAGAGAGAGAACACAAGATGAAGGATAATCTTGTCATTTAAAAGGTACAGTCCGACCATTTTGGAATATTGTGTTGAAGTACAACTTTTTAGTACCTGACCCGGTTCGAATCGATGGAAGCGAGGTACTTTATGCGTTGTCGGGCTGCCCATTGGGCCCTAGCAAGGAGAAATTTTTCGTGCGGGTATTGCTTATGTGGCATCTGTTCGACGCATTCGAACTGTTCAATTTATTTTCGGACAATTCAGATTAAAATTCTCTCTCTCCTCCCATCCAAACTCTTTCTCTCTTCTTTTTTTTTCTCGAAATTTGAGCCGTTTAAACACGAAATAGACGGTTTGAATGCGCGAGCGAACACCACGTGGTACCTGCTCGGCACTGAAAAATTTTCCCCTGGGAAGACCCAATCAAAGGAAACCCACTGTTTTAATCTGGTTTGTCCATTTTGGACAATTCCGTCACGTAAAAGGAGGGTTCCACCCACGCGCTGCCGCAGAAGTTGGAGCTATAAAACGTACGTGTACTCTCTTCTCCTCTTGATCTCTCTCTGCGCCAACACCTTCTCTTCCTCGGGCACGAATATCACTGCACTCCGCCGCGATCGAAATTGCAAGCTGATCATTTCCGAAAAAGATTCCTCGGATTCATGGCGGGCGAAACAGACGGCATTAAGTTCGAGCAGAGGCACGGGAAGACCAGGGTGAGGGTCGGCAGGGTTTGGAAGCGATCGGATGGCAGCCACTCGTTCGTGGAGTGGAGCGTCAGCGTCAGCCTCCTCTCCGATTGCCTACCCGCCTATTTCAACGGCGATAACTCCCACATCGTCGCCACTGATACCATGAAGAACACCGTATATTTCCTCTCCTTCCTCTCTCTCTCTCTCTCTCTCTCTCTATGTGTTGTGTATGTTCGGAATTTTGGTTAATCAGTTGGTTATGTTCGTGGAGACATGTTTGTTTGATTGTCAAAGGTTGGGAATTATCCTAATTGCTTTTGTTGTTAACATCGGTTTAGGTTAATTTGGAACTAGAATCATTCCGTGCTATGCACGGCGATTAAAAGAAAAAGAATTTCAATACCTTTTTTTTTTTTTTGCTGTAATATAATTTGATAGGGATAGATAGGTAAATACTAGATTTTATTGATCCCTGGTTAATAGGATTTTTCAAATTTTAAATATCTTCTTGTTTGAACCAATTAGAATTAGTTAAAGTATTGATCTAATTGAACTTTATTGGACTACGCCACTTGTCGCTTGCGGGGGGGTTCTTACAAAAACACTCCCTGCAATACTATACTGTTTAGATCACGTAGAAGAAGAAAGGGATTAGTAGTTTTTTTCTCAGAAAACTTGTGGAAAATGTTTGCAAAACCGCTTGTAGTTTCCTATGGGGCTGTAAGCAAGCCGAGAGTAGTAAATTATTAGATTTTGGGTTGGAAACATAGCGTAATTCAATGAACATGTTCTGGTTCGGTTTTTTATTACTCCAGATTGGTACATCTCGAGCAAGTTGATCACGAGTCACTGTTGAGTAGCATGGTTTTCTTACAAGCCAAGATTAGAAAATGAAGGAGTTATATCGAACAGGCTTGCAAACAACACTTATTTCAACGTGAGTAGCTTGCATTGTTTGCATCACTCCCCGTTCGTTTTGGGATTTTGGATTTGGATTTGTAGGTAATAAGTGGAGAGAGAAATAGAGTAATAATTGAAAAAAAGGGTAATGATTGGAGATAGATAGAGAGAAAAATAAGATAATGATTAGAATCCAAAATCCAAAACCCCAAAATGAATGGAGTCGGGCTTGTTCGGTCTGGGTTTTGAGGGAGGTTTTAAAGTGTAATGAGTGCGCGGAGGTGTTGAGTACCCCAAACGAACAAGCCCTAATTGTCTAAATAGTGGAATGTAGCGAGTAACTGCATGCACAGGTGTAATATAACCCTGAAACATCTTCTCTGCTGATAGTCTTTGATTTTTCACACTGGAATATGTAGGAACGATATAGTTTCTTGGCATGAATTAGTTTTGTATCAATTCAAATGCTTTAGCTGTTTTTCTCTAGTTTGCAGGAAGCCAGGAACTGGTACATGTATTTTTTCTTTTTAGGGATTAAAATGAGTTCCTTCATGTAGTCAAAAGCCATTGTTGTTGGGGAGGATCGAGGTTTGGGGAAAATTCTGAAACCGGGGGAGGGGGGTGTGTGACGAAAAGCAATTACTTTCTTTGCACTCAACAAATGTGGAAAGATTAGAGTGAAAGCATACTGTAGATGTGACTTATTTACGCCAGCAATACAATTGGGGTGCTATGATAGCCATCTTCAATGCTTAAAGAATGCAATAATTCTTTCACATGTCGCTCTGTACTATGTCCTTCATATGTCCTTATGCACGACCTCTTCCCTGTGTCCCTCCATGAGAGATAAAGTATTTTCTGGGTATCGTGCAGGTGTATGTCAAAGCGAAGGAGTGTTTGGAGCAGATTTCAATGGAGGACTTTGCAATTGGACTTGGCAAGCACTTTACAACCTTCTATCAGCAGGTAGATATTATAATGTTCTCACCAATGGTGGTGAGTTGGTTATTTTTCTAAGTGAAATTCGGAGAAGAGAGTAGCCAAATGGTAGTTCTGTGTTGTGCATCGGTGTCTCGGAAAGCCAGGAGGCTTGTAGTCCCCTATGTAAATTCTGCTTAAATTTGGTTTATGTGATCACAAGGGCCATTCCATTTCAAGTATTCTTTTTGAAGTAGTAGTCCAAGATTAGTGTTCTTTTGTTTTTTAATGTGCCATGAAATTGCTCCCTCTTGCCATTAAAAGTTGGTCAACTATTGACAGTCGCAAGTTGAACCATGTTGACATCTGGTTGCTCTTGTTTGGTGGAAATCGATTAACCAAGCTAAGCTTTGGACTGGCATGTTTAAGAACTTTAGCCCAGGCCCAGCTGTTCTGCAACTGACCAATGCATTTTGTAGCTGGTACTATGATGAGCATATGTTTTCCAAGTGCAGTTTGCTTAGCGCGGGGGCCCGTGGCTTGGAATAAGGACTTAATTTATGTTAATAGTTTTTTATCATTTGCTGACATGTTCTACTGGCATTACTTTCTGTAGGTTACTGCTTCCATCATCAAGATAGTAGAAAAGCCATGGGAACGAATGATTATAGATGGTCAACCACACAAGCACGGTCAGTATTTTCATCATTCAAAGGCATGAGTTGAGAATAAGCATCGATTTGTTATTAGGTATTTTGTTACTCCGTATATATTTTAATTCAAGATACGATTGCCACATCACTTTTGGAGCCTATGCAATTTGTTTCTGGTCATTAACCTGGTTATAGGGCAGCTTAGGTGGCTGCTAGTGAGTTGTATATCGACTTTGGAACTACTAGCTTCCAGTAATGTCACCTCTCAAACTACATCCCCCATAATCTAAAATTTTTTTCCTTCAAGCAAATAATACAATCCTTGAGAAACTTTGTTCCTTGCGGCAAAGTTGATACGTTGTTCCTTCAGTTGTTACAGTCACGTGTCTTGCTATCTTCTCCTTGGCACATTATAATGAATAGGATGCTGTACTGCTATGTCTCGATGAGAAACTTTGTTACCTCTTTGAAATGAAGATATTTACAAAGGCCAACCTGCAACAGCCAATGAATATGGTTTTCTAGAAACAAGCCTTTCAAAAAAAAAATGGTTTTCTAGAAACAAGGTTCTGAATACCGTACCAGTATTGGTACCTTTTTTCCTAGTATAACTTCAGTTATGGTTTCAGATTTTGCGCCATGAATATTATATGTGAATATGTATACTTATATGTGTGCTTGCAAAGCTAAAAAATTCGACCAACATGAAAATATGCACCAAAAGAAAATTATTAGTCATGATTATGAAGCTCATATATTAAAAAATAAAGAAATTCATGATTTTTTTTAGTACAAAAGCCTTAGTTGTCAAATTACCTCTAAAAAACAAATATTTAAGAAATAATAGTATGACAGGTACTCACCCGGTACTGACTGGTACACTTTGGTATGGCCGGTACCGACCTAAATGAAATTAGAGGGGTTGGGTACCGGTTTTAGGTAAATCTGGTACGTACCGGCTGGATTTAGAAATATGGAATTTTGTAGCGCCTCTCAGTAGCAGTTCTATATTTTGAACTTGGGCATTTGCACATACATTAACTATTCTTTCTGATTGTCTTTCATATTTAAGGTTTTAAACTTGGATCCGAGAAACATACAACTGAAGTTATAGTAAAGAAATCTGGTGCTCTGAGGGTGACTTCTGGCATCGAAGGATTGGCATTGCTGAAGACTACCAAGGTATGCTGAACTTTCCGATTCTCGTCATCAGTATTCGCTGGATGTCTAACAATGTAATATGATCTTGGTAAATATGTCTTTGTTAAAATGTCTTGTTTAGCGATGTAACTATGTAAGTCAACAAGTAAAGACTAACTGTCATCAAAATTTGTAAGCAATATGTTTGCGTACAGAATGATGGGAAAAGGTGACACAGTAACAGTTTAACAGCTGGAATGAGGTCACAAACACAAAGTGAGGTGCTATCATTAGAATCAATGGACTGTAATTGTCTCTGTGCATTTGCAAATTGCATGGCAACAAGACAATAGTTATGTCTTATTGGGGCTTCAGTAGTATGGACTTGAACATCTACACATGTTAGTTGGGCAAGCATGTTGTCTGTGTAGCTCGCAGTTTGGCAATTTGGCTCCATGTGGGGAAAAAACGAAATTGCACACTGTAGAAGTCAAGAGGTGAAAATTCAGTATTTGGGTTTGACAGTTTTGTGGGTATTCTTGGCATTTGCTTCATATAAAGTGTAAAGCCATGGAAACAACAGAGCTCGTGCATGCATGTCATGCAATTTGTTTTGATATTCTTGATTCGGAGTAAATTGTTTGTGCAACAGTCAGGTTTTGAAGGATTCATAAGGGACAAATACACAATATTACCCGAAACACGCGAGAGGATGCTGGCAACAGAGGTGACTGCATCATGGATGTATGTAATTCCTGAGAGAGTGGCACACCCTGTTTGTTTGATTTCCAATTCTCTTCTTTTACAATTTCTACTTGAATTCGTATCTTGAGAAATTTAAAGGCAGGCATTGAGATAGGCACTGTTGAAGCAGGTACTCTTTGGAGTCTCTCTCTAGCGTGCCTTCAAAGCCATTTTACTTCAGTGAGAGGTTCCTGGATGTGAAAAAAGTTTTGGTTGATACTTTCTTTGGTCCTCCAAAGGAGGGAGTATATAGCCCATCTGTCCAAAGGACTCTTTATGAAATGGCGGAGGCTGTTCTTGGAAGGTCTCTCTCTCTCTCTCTCTCTCTCTCTCTCTCGTACGCACACAACCTAAATGCTTGACCTTGTTTTTGGTTTATCTGTAACCTTTGTTGGAGATTGATTCTTAGTTACTATGTTTCCAGGTTTCCTGATGTATCATCTATCCAATTGAAAATGCCAAATATTCATTTCCTTCCAGTTAATCTATCAAACAAAGAGAATGTTATTGTCCAGGTAATACATTCTTTTGATGTCATGAAAAGTTACCTTTGAGCTAATAGAAATGTCAGGGATCATCGGTGGAGAGTGTTAGATTGTTTTCTAAGCATCTAAAAGTTATGTAATTTTATCGGGCCTATCTTCCTTGTATTTTGTCAAGTAATGCTAGAACCTATTTCCTGAGGAGTAGTGGAGTACACTGGGAAGTAATCGATCTCTCGTTCTTTTATCTGGGAAAAAAATGAGTTTAGTACGAGGCACCATTGTGTTTTCGTAACTGTCATGTGTTATATCGAGAGTACATACGGCTGATAAAATAAAATAAAAAGTTTCGGGAATACATATGACAAATTGACTACCGTAGAAGTTCCAACGTGGAGAAAGCTGACCTTGTTTTTTAAGATTTTCATGTGCCCTAGTTACATTCGAAAGATGGTTCCACTGCTTGATATCTGCCGCCGCACATTCCTAGGAACATGTGGAACAATTGTGAAGGATAAGGGTGTAGGATATGTGCCAAGCAGAAAAAAGAAAGGGGTGCAGGACATGTATGTATAGAATAGCGTGGTGTGGGTCTAAATTGGCTAGGCTCGTTAAACAACACGATCTATTTCGAAGGTTTGACCCTGTAAAATCAATGAGACGTATGTTGGAAATCAAGAAAAGGACTTGGATGCTTGAGCATGAGGTCCTTAACAAGAGTGCACGTGTAGTAGATTTCACTGGATTTTTTGTGCGCATTTACCTTCGAAACCTGGTAAAAAAAAGATTTTGTGATGCTTGATGCTACTCTTTTTCAATGATTTTGCAGTTCAAAGATGATGTGTATTTACCAACCGATGAACCCCACGGAACAATTGAAGCGAGCTTGAGCCGCATCAGGTCCAAGATGTAAATCAAATAGTTGTGCTGCTCTCTTCTTTGCTCCTCCGTCCTCAAAATAACCGATGCAGACTTCATATCCTGCATCTTGGAGGAAGCAATGCGAACGGGATTGATGATCTTTTAATAACAGGATTTCAGCTGGAAATGTATGTTACAGTAGTCTAGTCTTGCATTGTGGCTGTTTCACCACTGAAATAAGCTATTTGAGCTCGACCATTGTTTCTTTGTAAAGCTCCTTTGAAATTGGCTCATCTTGTTGTATATATAAGTCAGGTCTTGAACGATGAACACCTCTGAAACCCCTTAAATTTGCAAGTTCAGTTTGATCTCAGCTCGGTAAATCACGTATATGTGGAGCTACCAGAGCTCGGTTAACAATCCGTCAAATTTAAGACTCAAATTGAATCGAAAAGAATACGCGAAGCTTGAATGAATTTTTATACTCGGTAGATTTTCAAAGCAAAACTCGAACAAGCTACTAGCACAATGTTCGGATGTAGGCTGTCAGGTCTAGAGATTCAAGATGGATGGATGCCGAAGAATCAAGGGGCATTACATCAAATTTGGTAACAAATACGCATACGTTGTTCTAATGGTTCATTAATCCAACCCAAAACTTCGATTCTTGAAAAACTCCAACTCAAACTAAAATTTTGCTGAGTACTTTTTGGATCAGGAAATAAAACCCTTTCGTGCATAATTTTAAAATTAACTGAATTAAAGATCTCAATCGATTCTTTAAATTGGTGTAAAAAATTCACACAATTTATGCACGGAAGTAGTTTGTTTTTTCCATAAACATTTTATGTCTTTTCATAGCGGCCTATGGTTTTGAGATGGAGTTGCGGAGAATTACTACATACTCCTATTTTGCTTTGATAATGTTAGAGCAACTACACGGGTCGCTAAATTTGACATAATTTGTTGTCATTTTTCAAAAATGGCAAATAGCACCCCCACTTACAAACACACAATTTTCTCAAATCTGAAAAATGCCATTTTCTTCCTCAAATTTGGCATACGTGGGTGTTCGAGCAATGAACGGTCCAGATAAATAAGAGCTTGAATTAAATCAAAGCTGTATATGCCGAAATGGACAGTCGGATCGGTCGTACTGCAACTGTGAAATTGTAATGTGGCTATGCACTACAAGACTTTCAAATCGTACAGAAACTTTGCTATATATAGGGCGGTTCCGGGGACATATAAAAAAATATCTAAAAAATACCTCAATTTTTTCGATCGAATTTTGATGATCCGAGCTGCCCAATTTAACCAGAAATGTGATTTTAAGGTTATCCGCGAGAAATCAAAAAAAAATAAAAAATAACACCACTATTTCTTGGCAAAAATGAGAATGACAATGAAAAAATTGACATTTATATGGTGTCGTTGCTCTTACCGTCACGTATTCATTTCTTTACAATGGATTTTTCAATTTTATGCAGTACTCCTTTTTTTTAGGGCGAATAAAAAAGAGGGAAATATTGGCGGGAATCTCCTCATCTTTGAAATTAAATTTGACGCCAAAAAATTGCAACGAATCAACAAATCCTTAACGATTCAGAGCAATTGTAGATCGCCAAAAACCAAGCATGCAATCCAAGATCAGCGATTTCTTCAATCGCAGAGTACCGCAGCCAAAAACCCCCCAAACAGCAGCCTCAGATTCTCCATCAATCCCTCGATCGGAAAACCCAGGACCCTCACCATCCGTACGTCTTTCTATATATTTCAGCTCATACTTTTTTCATGAACGTCATGCCCCTCTATGGTTGGGTTTTAGTTTCTTTTTTCTATTTCAAATTTTCAAACCCACCTTTGTGGTTTTTGGGTAACAATGAATATAGTGGTCAAAGGTGTTTGTGGAATTGTCTCAATGAAGTCATTTTAATTAGTAGGCATTTCATTTTGGTGAAAGTTCCTACTTCTTTACTGATAATTCTAACTTCTTAAAACACGTAAATTGGAAGTGGGTTTTGATCCATTGTTTTTACTAGGTTTAACTCTGGTAACCAACTAGGGCTAGCTCAAGCTCAGTTGGCCCGGACTCTTGTATCTCACTAGAAGGTCATGAGTTCGAGTCTTCCTACCTGCGTGTGGGTGTTCTTCCCTTAGAGAGTTTTTCCTTTCTTTCTTTGTTTCTACCCTATAATGGGTTTATTTCTTGTATTGGTTGAGTTGTTGGGCTTGGTTATCTCGTAGACTCTCATAATTAATGTAGTGTCCCAGGTTTGTACTCTGTACTTCATATATCTGATGTAAAATGATCTTTTTTATCGATTGATGGCCAGTTGTATAAACCAGGTTATTAGAACGACCCTGTTTTAAATAATGGGAAAACATAGGAATGATCTCTTGTTTGTGATGCTTATGCCGAGAACTGGATAAGCAATTTATGGGTATTCTGTGAGACAAAATATGGGTCAGCCTTGTTTTTAGAATAAGATGCGATTTTCACAATGTCTTCTTCGCAAATGGTAGAATCCACCTCAAACAACTATATAACACGGCTGGACTCTCTTGGGAACATTCATATCTTAAGCCATATGGGTCATTTACATGTGCATGTTTTACGAAGTCATCCAACAATAAGTCCCTGTTCAGAATTGGTGAGAGGGATTTGTCAATTTGTTAATCAACTTTCCAGGAAAAAATTTCCGCGTCCTTTCTGTATTTGACTTCTCTGGGTTTCTAGTGCAGTAGCAATGGAGGTGCTAGTCAACATAGTAAAGAAGAATCAAAGAAATGTACCCCTATCCCAAATGGAAACCTGAAAAAGAAAAGAAGTTATGCTCAACTTCATTTTGATTTGGGACAATCTGATTTCCTTCTACACACTTGTTCCGTATGCGGCTTCATGTATGCTTGTGGGGATGAAGGGGATGAGAAGGTTCACAAGGAATTTCACAAGGATTATACGCATGGTATCCAATTCAAGGTACTTCACCTTTAGTTCTTCAAATGGAAGTTTGGTAGTTTGCAATGAATGTGCTGGCATCTTATCTTTATTTTATGTACAGGGGTGGAACAATGAAAGAGTTGTTAATTTGCCTTCAACCACGGCTGGGCGCGTAATTTTGGTGTTGGATGGTGATCTTCCTGCTCATAAGAAAAAGGTTCTACTTAAGGCTTTTTTTTGTTTGTTTACGAAATGCTAGTACAAGCCCTCAGCTTCCCCACGATAAAGTTGGATCCAGGGTTACTTGATTGCGGTATGCCATATCCTTCAGAATGCTGGGGGTAAGCTTCTTTGGATCATTTGTTCGGAACGGAATTAGTTTGTTCTGAATGTGGATCCAGGGTTACTTATCGCGGTACGCCATACACTTTGGAATGCGGTACAGTGGGGGTAGGCTTCTTTGGATCATTTGTTCGGAATGAATTAGTTTGTTCCAAATGTGGAACATTTTCATATGGTTTTGGTAAAATCTCTATATGACATTGTGGTTATCAAATCATTAATGGGATTAATTTATGTGGGTTCTTTTGTTATATGAGAGTTACCAACTGTGAAACAAGATCATTGGACTACCAAACTTGGCTCATCTTTTGATTCTGAATACTTGCTTGTGGTTGGCTGCGCAAATCATCTTCTTCAGATTTACTCGTCTAAATTCATAGGCCCCATTATTTTAGTTCAACCAACATAAAAATCCAAATAGCTTCTTTACATAGTTCAGACCATGAGTTTTCATTGCATATCACCACAATTTGTCAATGAGGGATGTACCTAATCCTGATCACAAAAAGATGCAACTAATCTGCTTGTAGGGGACGAGCATTCTGTTTAATCATGTTTTCTATCATCATGACTACAAAACATGTTTGCTCGATTGATTTTGATATGCTAAAGACAAGCATACTGTGTAGATTTTTCTTCTCTTTGTTTCTGCTTATTCAGTGTTATGCCTGAAGAAAAGTCCAAGTAATTGCTTTTGCTGGAAACCATTTTCAATATATTATATATTATACTTTTGCTCTATTCCTGGACAACCATGCTCCTTGGCATAAACTCTTTTGAAAAACATGTTCAAGGGGTGCCTATGGCATTGACAGGTTCAGAAGGTTGTTGAGATGATGGAGATGGACCTTGGAAGTGGATGTCTGATTCATAAGCTCTACAAGGTGGGAATCAATCTTTGGAATTTTAATTACTAAGGTTGGTATGTGGATCTCCCGTAAAATCAGCACGCCACTATGTTTATTCACTGTTGGTGGCAGGTCTATTTGTATATCTTGCATCAGAGGATTGCTGGTTGTCTAGTTGCAGAGCCAATCAAAGTTGCTTACAGAGTTCTTTCAAACTCGGAGGCTCGAAAAAGCATTAAAGGTACCAATGCAAACGATAACGGGTCAAATTCATCTACGCTCCAATTTGGAGGTATTAATTTCCAAAGAGAGGCCGTGAAAAGAGCTCCTTCAGCAATTAATCCTGTGGCATTAGAGGAAAAACACACAGGAGCAGTATTCCTCGCAAACGAAGCTGTTCCTGCTATTTGTGGGATTAGGGCCATTTGGGTTGCACCCTCTGTGAGGCGGAAGCAAATTGCTAGTCACTTATTGGATGCTGTAAGGTAAGTCCGTGATTCACAGAGTTCCTGCTACACTAATGACTAATCTATGCAATTTTCAACTATTGGAACAAAAAAAGAAAAAAAGAACAAAAGGCACAATGACACCTGAGAGTTGTGCTGTAAGCTATTGTTAAATTGACGAGTAACGAGGGAATGAATGTGTATATGCGCTGATCAAAACGGAAAACAAAAGGTTTGCATAAACGTGTGTATACATTTATGTATAGGTAGAGAGAAGCTCGTTGTGAACGGAGGTTAATGGAATTGATGGTACATGCTAACCTGACTGATTTTAAGCCCTCATCCTGGTTTGTATAAGTACTTGTGTGCTCCCAGTTTCGTAGTCTCTCTTGTACTGATAAAAGAGGAGATGTTCACCGAGGACAGATTCTGAAGAATGTGATCAAATGCTGTCAATGACTAGACTTTTGACAATATGACTACAACTTTAGTTACATTCTGTTCTTTTCAACTGTTTTGTTTGTGTTCTCTCATGTTTCCTTCGGTTTAGTTTTTACTATCTTTGGTTTGGTTGTCTGAGCCAGCCCGAGGCGGGTGGATGAATAGGTTGCTAGCTCCTCGTGAACGACCCTTAGAGGCGGTGAGAAGTGAGCTGTGGCTCGTGCTTAGGACCTAGACTCCAACGTCTCTATGTCTCCTTGTATCAAGTTTTATCCTCTAAGATGGGCTGGTTTAGTTTCCATTTCATTGTAATTGGAAGGATTCGCTCTAATTTGCCTTTATGGCTTTAATGAAATGTGCTTTGGATCAGAAAAAGAAAAGAAAAGAAGAAAGAATGAGTACTACTATATGTACCGACGTTTCCGTAGGGAAACCGTACCGACGGCCGCGCCGGACTTGGCCGTCTACGGCCACCGGACAGCAGATCCGAGCTGTCCAAATTTTTTTTTTTTAAAAACCAAGGGAGCCCACATATATACAAGAAAAAAAATGATGTTTAAATTTTTGGGCCCCTCGGAAGCCGTTGATTCCCGTGTGGGCCCCCTCGGTTTTTTTTTTTATTATTTAAATTTTTGGGCGGCTCGGATCGGTTGTCTGGTGGCCAGAGATGGCCCGGCGAGGCCGTTGGTACGGTTTCCCTATGGAAACCGTCGGTACCTATATCATTTTCGAAGAACGAATACGAAGATAATGAAAGGAAGAAAACTCAATTCATTTATCTATTTACTTAATGTTTCATTTCCGTCGGTGATTCCTTATGCAAATCCTTCCTTTGATTTCTAGTCCAATATGTTGATAGGCTTGGAGTCTAAATCCTCATGCTGCTCATTTTGGGGCCACTAGTTCATTGATAAGAACTAAGCCAATTAATCTTGTGGACTCAAATCATAAGGCACTTTGTGCAAATAATACCAAAATTTTAGGGTATTGAGAACTAAACAGGGCATACTTTGCAACCAATGTGCATTGCACATCTGTGTTTGTTTCTTCTCTACTATAGGCAGCTATTAATTATATGTACAAATGTATCCAAGTTTCTTAGCAGTTCGAGCAAGGATTTGCTGATTTCCATCCCAATTTTGCTCATCTTCCTCAGGATGAGCTTCTGCGAAGGTTTTGTGCTGAAATCATCTCAGTTGGCATTCTCGGATCCTACGTCCTCTGGAATGGCATTGGCTTGCAGTTACTTTGACACAAGCTCGTTTTTAGCCTATAAGAGTGATTGAAATGTGAGGGAATTGTTTACTCTGTAGCCTTTATTTACAGATTACAAAGACAGGATACACATGCATGTTTCATATAGATACACATATTTTGTTTTCGCTCTTCACTTCTTTTTGTTATTCATGTGCTTCAATCCCATTTGAAGGTCTATTTCTTCCCAAACATTCTCTGAGAATACATTAGCTTCTGGCAAAGAACAGTGTAAGGCTAGATTATATCTGGCAGTTGAGCCTTGTGTACTTAATATGACATTTTACATTGACAAATTTTAGCCACCGCAACAAGAAGATTTATGAATAAGTTGTGATGACTATCAACCTTTACTTCTCGAAATAGAAGTTGCGAATATCACCTAAAATTAATTTTTCCACGTTGCTTTTGAAAACGAACAGAAAAGCAAAGCTAAACCGAAAAGTAGCTGCAATTTATGTAGGACATCAATGTTTAACATAAGTGAGACGAATTGTCGTCACCTAATACTTTCTAGTATTTTACCATTTTGGAGTCAATCTATTAAACAAACATCACATAAAGCTTCAGGAGGTTTCACGCAAACGGTTTAGTAACAAGAAACTGTCATGATAAAGGAAAACAAAATACATTCCTGGAAACAGATGGAGTACAAAATACAGTTCGTAAAACAAATCTCTCGTAATAAAAGCAAAAATCATAAAATGACCCTGAAAAAAGGCAAATACGAAGGACCAAGGCGAAATCAGACCATCCTACTGTCCGCACCGAGTGTTTTCACTTTTGATTGACAATAAGCTTTCTGTGTACAAAACAACCTGTAACGAACTTGGAATTCCATGGACTTGAAGTTCCTTAATTTCTTGGGTATTGAGGTTGCATGACACCAGCTGCCCAGTGCTACTTTCCATGAGCAACTCATCATCCTTCCAAAATGTCAATGGCCCGTGGATTCCTGCTAGCGGTCCGATACTGTATACATGAGTCCAAGACTCCTTTACCCCATATTCAGGCATCACCCATATGTCAAACTGTCTCTCAATTGGTTCCGGTTCGTAAACGATCAGGGCAAGCGAATCATGCAAGACTGAAAGACTATAGTAAGTTTGCTCCTCCGCGAGGGAACAAACAACCGGAAATGGAATCTGTCGGAACACCTCCTGATGAATATCGAATGCTAAGATGGATTCAGTAACCGGGTCATGATCATCTGGACAGCCGTAAAAGTGAAAAGCCCCATTGAAGAACATTTCAAAGCAAGGAAAATGCGTCACACAAAGTGGGACACTGGCATCGACATGTCTCCAAGAATCACTACTCGAGTCGAATACTTGGACCCTTTGAGAATCGTAGACATAAACATCTTCGTCGTCGTTGAAAAGCTCAATGATCTTGACTACCTTGTAGTTATCATCTTGCGAGTCGTATCCGAATCCAATTCCCTCAGTCAGGGACTTGAGCCCTCGCGGGTACGAAAAGGGCGGGACAGGGACCGCCTTGAATTCTCTGGTGGCAGGGTTACATAAAACAACATTTACGTTATCGGTTAAGCAAACTATGCCTTTGCAAGGGCCAAACGCTTGCACAACACCGTGAAGGGTCAAGCCAGGGCCGAAAAGATCAGATGGCAATCGAACGGGGTTCGTTGATGATGTAGTTGTCGTCGGGGTTTCAGAAGAGTACAAGGATAATACAACTTCATTATTCTCATCATAAATACTACTGTGCTGCTGTTGGGGGTCTGCGGTTGGGATGGATCGGACAACAAGGATGGAATCATTCTTTCTGGTTATGCGATTACGGTGATGATAATGCAAATCAATGAAATGGTGGTTTTGAATTAGAGCGAACCAGGTTTTGCAGACGGATTTGAATCGGAGGAGGGATTTCGCCGGAAGCCTCGACAGGATTTCTACGAATACCTCTTCTGGGAGTAGCGGCGGCAGCGGTAAATCGTCCATCTCCGTATCCATTGGATCACGGGGAGAGAGAGAAAGGGAGAGATGCCCAACAATAAAATCTAGGGTTGTTCAGCAAAATTCGACATGAATACGGTTTTTTCTTGTGCCTTCGATGGCTTTTGCTGCTAAATTATGCAACTACTTGTTCGGCTAGCCCGGGCCTCAAGTCAAGGATCAACGCAACGGAGGGGGCCCAAGGAAGATGCCATCCCCAGCGGCCAAAGAAAGACTTCACACAAGCCACGGCATCATACTTCCTCCCATGCTATTACCGCGGGAATAGGACAAGCCACGACATCTTGCTATTAACGCAGAAATAGGACAAGCCATGGCATCTTAGTTTCTCCCATGCTATTAACGCGGGAATAGGACAAGCCACGACATCACGCTATTAACGCGGAAATAGGATAAGCCATGGCATCGTACTTTCTCCCACGCTATTAACACGGGAATAGGACAAGCCATGACATCACGCTATTAATGCGGGAATAGAACAAGCCATGGCATCGTACTTTATTCCAACGCTATTAATGCGGGAATAGGATGAATGGCAACCGTGGAAAGGAATTAAAGGTGGATTGCACATTCGTGTCAGGTTGGGCATGTGACCCCCTAGACTTTTGGTTACGCACCTCTTAATAGTTTGAAAGTTATAGATACATCCCGGGAAACAAACTTTGTTGCTGATGGTTTGGCAAAAAAGACATTAGCGTCTGACGGAATTTTGCATATGTTTCTTTTTGTTTCCCATTTTGTATACCAATGCTTTCTTTTTGATGTTTCGTGGGATGACGACGTCACATTGTGTAGCCCACCATCTTGTATAAATAAATAAACGTGATATTTGAGATTAAAAAAAAAAGGTTATCGATACATCCAAACTTGTATGCTGATCTATGGATTATGCTCAGGATTTCTTTAACTCCTAGGTTTTTTGATTGTATGCTTTAAAATTTTTTTTTTTTGAAAATATTTTATGCTTTTAATTATGCAACGGAAAATTAGGATGTTGATAGGGCGTGGAAATTAGGAGTTAATTCTAATAATATGCATGAAAAACATCCGGGATAGTTATTTAAATTTTCTACTTATTTTTAGAAACTTTGTTGAAGTATTTCCGTAAATCAGACTCCCTCCGTCCCAATTCTTTAGTCCTTTTATAAAGTTCGTGTCATTTTCAATTGATTATATCGTGCAATCTATAATATTTTAGGTGATTTTGAAAACTTTGTTTAAAAGAGCTCATTAAGATCTATCAAACAAGATCCATATTACGTATAAAAATTATAACCAATAAAATTTATCATCAATTTTTTGTCCGGTTAAGATAGGACGATGGACAAAAGAATGGGAACAGAGAGAGTAAGTATTTGTTATTGGGGATGAATGATTAAGTTTAGTATTATCACATAATGTTTAGTTGAAAAGGAAAAGTGTTAGCTAATGATTAGTTGGCGTCCCTCCTATGTCAAATTTCTGTATCGGTTGTGGTTGGGTGTTATGTATTTATATCTTTACTGTAAAAAAATATGATCTACTTCCTGTGATGGTCTCGGAGATACTTGACTAAGTATAGCTTCACTTGAGTGCGGGTGGTACCACAAACCGTCGGAAACCGGTTCGGTTCGATTACACCAAAACTGGTGGTTAACACTTAACAGTAGGTCTTCAAAGCTTCTGATGTGCTTTCTTTCTGAATAGTTAATGCCGGTATCTCTTTGAATTGGTTTTGTTCTTCTTCAACCGATGATATTGGTTGATTTCGTCTGGTTCTCGAAAATTTAAGATGTCCGTTGGCCTTCATCTAGTCCAAATTTACATGCACATCAATGGAGCCTGATTTAATGTAGTTCAAATTCCGGCATGGGAATGGCGCAGGACGAGGATGGACAACATTGAATTAGCGGGGCCTTGTCACTGACTCACTGATGTAACCTATCCCTAGTATTGGTGAATTTTTTTTACAAATGAGAGATGTTTAACCTGACCTTTTGCTATCGTACCATCTGACTAAGGACCTGTTGCACCTAGATCTAGTATGGTTGTTGCGGGTCTACAGCATATTCAGCGATCGAAACTGCTTTGGTAGCGCGCTGAGGGCCATTGTTTAAGGCTTTTGAGGCAGAGCTTATTCTGTACCTCAATCGAAACTGCTTGCTAGTGCTATAACTATTACTCCATGGGGAAGGATTTCATTCTAATATGTGGAGTTGATTGTTTCCTAGATCCTCTGTAAGTTCATGGTAAGTTTTCATTTTGGCTTTTGAGCACATGGATGCGCTAGTGGCTCTTTTTTTAGTGACTCAGATGCAATCACGAATTAATTCGGCACAGGCCCACAACTAATCTTGTTGTATTGTTTGCAGATGTTAGCCTTGAAATCAGCAAACAAAGAGTTGAAAGGTGTTGGAACTTGTGGCTCATATGTTGTGTATGAGATGTACTAAAGAGTTCTCGTAAAAAGGCCAGGGCCGAACGGAGCGGAGCGGAACGGAGATTATTAGGGTTGGAATAGAAGTAGCGATATAAATACTCTCTATTGTAAAACCCTAAGTATCGTGATCAATAAACAGATTCTCTCTCTGCTCCCGTGGACGTACCCGGTTTTGGGGAACCACGTATACCTCTGTGTTGATTCTTTACTGTTTTACTCGTATATCGTGCGTGCGTGTGTGTTTCGATCCTAACAAGTGGTATCAGAGCTCCGGGTTGTTTTTGAACACACGAAGAACGATGTCGTTGAGTTCGTCTGTTTCGAAGTTCGATGTTATGAAGTTCAATGGAACTTCGAATTTTGGATTGTGGCAACAGAGGGTAAAGGATCTGTTAGTGCAGCAGGGTTTGTACAAGGGGTTGAAGGCGAAACCAGAGGCCATGTCAAACGACGATTGGGAAGAACTCCAGATGAAGGCGGTGAGTACGATTCGTCTGTGTCTTGTAGACGAAGTCATGTATCATGTTTTGGGTGATGAATCGCCGGCTGGGGTCTGGACTAAACTAGAAAGCAGGTATATGTCAAAGTCATTGACGAACAAACTGTTCCTGAAGCAGAAACTGTTTGGGTTAAAGATGGCCGAGGGTACTGATCTGATTCAACATATCAACGTGTTCAATCAGATTGTGAGCGACCTGAAACGGATTGACGTAAAGTTTGAGGAGGAAGACCAAGCGCTGATGTTACTGTGTTCACTACCGATTTCCCTCGAAACTCTCGTTACAACCTTACTCTGGGGGAAAGAAACCCTAGAACTGGAGGAAGTCACTGCAGTCCTTCTGGCGTATAATCAACGCAAGCAACAAACAGAATCGCTGCAGGGTGAAGGTCTGGTGGTTAAGGGGTACGAGGATCGTGGCAGGAAGAAGGAAAAGGGTAAATCAGTTTCGGGGCGTGGGAGGTCTCAGTCCAAGAATAGGTCGGAGGGCACGTTTGAGTTCAAGTGTTACAGGTGTCATGAACCGGGGCACATGAAGAAAGACTGTCCGCAGAAGGGAAAGGGAGCTGACTGGAAAAAGAAGGGAAAGGCAGGGGAGAGGAAAGACGGATCAACTTCTGCAAACGTTGTGGAGCTGGAGTCAGAAGATGGTGATATGCTTTCTGTCTCTTCAAGTTCAGATCACATGGTAGATTCGTGGATTCTGGATTCTGGATTCAGCATGTTCTTTTCACATATCTCCTAACAAGGATTGGTTCACCACCTACAGGTCAGTGAATTGTGGTAATGTTCTTATGGGTAACGATGCATCGTGTAAAGTCATAGGAATAGGCACAATTAAAATCAGAATGTATGATGGTGTTGTGAGAACTTTGGGGGATGTTAGACATGTTCCAGATTTGAGAAAGAATTTAATTTCGTTGGGAACCTTAGACTCCAATGGCTGTGGGTATAAAATAGAGGGTG
The DNA here is from genome assembly GCA_025413875.1 of Rhododendron molle. Lineage (NCBI taxonomy): Eukaryota > Viridiplantae > Streptophyta > Magnoliopsida > Ericales > Ericaceae > Rhododendron > Rhododendron molle. Next base: position 37,457,908 of record CM046396.1, read on the forward strand.
GAGTCATGAAGGTAACGAAGGGTGCTATGGTGATGATGAAAGCTTGTAAAGTTCTTGGTAATATTTACAAGTTGGTAGGGAGTACAGTTGTAGGTGGAGCTGCTACCACTACAACTGATGATACTGATGATACCATGCTTTGGCATATGCGGTTGGGACATATGGGAGAGCGTGGGATGCTAGAGCTGCATAAGAGGAATCTGCTGAAAGGGGTTAAATCATGTAAACTGGATTTCTGTAAGTTTTGTGTTATGGGGAAACAGTGTAAGGTGCAGTTTAGGAATGCAACTCACAGAACAAAGGGAATTCTTGACTACGTTCATTCAGATGTTTTGGGGCCAGTGAGGGTAGCTTCGAAAGGAGGATCTCTGTATTTCTTGACCTTTATCGATGATTTTTCGAGGAAAGTTTGGGTGTACTTCATGAAGCACAAGTCTGAAGTTTTTGCTAAGTTCAGAGTGTGGAAAGCTGAAGTGAAAAACCAGATAGGGAAAAAGATTAAGTGCCTCAGGACAGATAATGGGAAGGAATTCAAGAATGGGCCTTTTCTGAAATTTTGTGAGGAACATGGGATTCAGCGGCACTTTACTATTCGGAAGACACCACAGCAGAATGGGGTGGCAGAAAGGATGAACAGAACTATAGCAGAAAGGGCACGGTGTTTGAGATTGAATGCAGGACTTCCGAAGGTTTTTTGGGCAGAGGCAGTGAGTATGGCATGCTTTGTTATAAACAGGCCACCGAGTGCTGCTTTGGATGGGAAGGTAGCTGAGGAGATGTGGACAGAGAAAGAAGTTGACTACTCAGGGTTGAGAATATTTGGGTGTCCGGCTTATGTTCATGTTCCCAGTGATGAGAGGTCAAAGCTTGATGCAAAATCCAGACAGTGTATCTTTCTTGGTTATGAGAAATGGGTCAAAGGGTACAAGCTGTGGGATCCAGAGACAAAGAAGGTGGTGATCAGTAGGGATGTGATATTTGATGAGGAGTCTATGGTCAAGGCACATCAAAAGGTCCAAAATTCTGAGTCAGAGGAAGTGAACAGCAGAGCATACAGATTGAGCTGGAAAGTATTGATAGGGGTGATTCTAAGCCAGATGAACAGCTTGATCAACAACAGCAGCAGGAGCAGCAACAAAACTTGGCCACTGGGAGAACTAAGCGCACTATCAAGCCACCAGTGAGGTATGGGTTTGAGGACTTGGTTTCTTATGCATTGACTACTACCAGGATCCATCTACTTTTCAGGATGCTATCACGAGTTCTGAAAGGGACAGATGGATGGAAGCCATGGTGGAGGAAATGGAGTCTTTGCATAAGAATAAGACTTGGGAGTTGAAAGAACTGCCAGTGGGTTGTAAGTGGGTATACAAGCGGAAAGAGGCAGCAACAGAAAAGGAAAGGGCAAAGTTCAAGGCTTGGTTAGTAGCAAAGGGGTATTCACAGAGGAAGGGGATTGATTTTGATGAGGTCTTTTCTCCAGTGGTGAGGCATACGTCAATCAGGATTATCTTGGCATTGGTGGCTAGCTATGACCTTGAGTTAGAGCAGATGGATGTGAAAACGGCGTTCCTCCATGGTGATTTGGAGGAAGTCATATACATGGAGCAGCCTGAGGGGTTCAAGCAGCCAGAGACTGAGCATCTTGTTTGTAAGTTGAAGAAGTCACTTTATGGGCTGAAACAGTCTCCAAGACAATGGTACAAGAGGTTTGACTCTTTCATGATACGGATTGGGTACACACGCTGTGAGTATGATTGTTGCGTTTATGTTAAGAGTCTTAATGATGGTTCTTATATTTTCTTGCTTCTTTATGTCGATGATATGTTGATTGCTGCAAGGAGTATGGTTGAGGTTAACAGGTTGAAGTCTTTATTGGGTAACGAGTTTGACATGAAGGATTTGGGAGCGGCTAAGAAGATACTTGGGATGGAGATTCGCAGAGATAGGTCAGCTGGTAAGTTGTGGTTATCTCAAAAGAATTATGTGGTGAAAGTGTTGGAGAGGTTTAGTATGGATAATGCCAAACCGGTCAGCACTCCATTGGCAAGTCATTTCAGATTATCTTCAGCTCAGTGTCCGGTGTCAAATGAAGAAATTGAGGATATGTCAAAGGTGCCTTATGCAAGTGCAGTAGGTTGCTTAATGTATGCAATAGTTTGTACGAGACCCGATTTGTCACATGCAGTTAGCACAGTTAGCAAGTACATGGCCAATCCAGGCAGAGATCATTGGAAGGCGGTCAAGTGGATATTCAGATACTTGAGAGGTACTTCGGATCGTGGGATTATGTTTGGTAGGCAATGGGATCAGATTTCAGTTGTTGGGTATGTGGATGCGGATTATGCTGGGGGCTTGGATGACAGAAGGTCTACAACTGGTTATGTGTTTACACTTGTGGGTGGGCCTATTTGTTGGAGATCCATGGTTCAATCTCTGGTGGCTTTATCTACTACTGAGTCTGAGTACATGGCGGTGACTGAGGCAGCTAAGGAAGCATTGTGGTTGAAAGGGTTTGTTAAGGAGCTTGGCGTAGATCAAGGTGGAGTTCAGTTGCATTGTGATAGTCAAAGTGCCATTTATTTGGCGAAGCATCAGGTGTATCATGCTCGAACTAAGCATATCGACGTGAGATTTCACAAGGTGAGAGAGTTGATTGATGCTGGTGATTTGATACTTGAAAAGGTGCACACCTCAGAGAATGCAGCTGATATGTTGACAAAGACGGTTACTGCAAACAAGTTCGAGCATTGCTTGGACTTGGTTAATGTCTCCAGGTGCTAGAAAGGAGGCGCCCCCCCAAACTGGTTGGATTAAGATGGTTATCTTCTGAATGGGCGAGGTAATTCGCCAAGGTGGAGATTGTTGGAACTTGTGGCTCATATGTTGTGTATGAGAGGTACTAAAGAGTTCTCGTAAAAGGCCAGGGCCGAGCGGAGCGGAGCGGAGTGAGGGAAGCGAAGCGACCGAACGGAGCGGAGCGGAACGGAGATTATTAGGGCTGGAATAGAAGTAGCGATATAAATACTCTCTATTGTAAAACCCTAAGTATCGTGATCAATAAACAGATTCTCTCTCTGCTCCCGTGGACGTACCCGGTTTTGGGGAACCACGTATATCTCTGTGTTGATTCTTTACTGTTTTACTCGTATATCGTGCGTGCGTGTTTCGATCCTAACAAAAGGGATGATGAAGACCGTGAAGATTCAAGATATAGATGTATGTACAGGTTTTTACGTATACTCTTTCCTGATCCATTGTGCTTGATTGGAAAATTCTTATGATGTGGGCTTGATTGTGCTTATTTGTAGAACTTGGAAGATGAGATGATGGATCTGATAGGCGAGCAATGATCCAAGAGTCTCTTGGTAGAAGCTATAGTGTCCCCGATGACATTGACGAGAACCCATGGGCGGTAAGCTCATATACTATATATACAAACTTTTATGCACAATCGTAAGCACGTGACTTCGAGTGCTACCAGAAGCGAAAGTAACAATGCTGATGTCCTTCCTGCTTCATGTTTTTCACCAGGGGCAAAAGATTTCCTTGAATCTACTTGTATCTTGTTTTAAATTAAGTGCGTGTATTGTCATCACTGATCATTAGCTTGGCACATTGGGGTTAGGAATCCTAGAGTTCATTTTTTAACTTTAAACAACCAAGTTTCCTCTACACATGCTTGCTTGGCGTAAGTATGCAAAAGTTGCGTTGGTGGCAAAACGTAAATTTGGTTGTCTGTGTTTAATCTAGTGATGCAGAGCTTGACGCTTTGGAAGCTGACATGGGCATGGAGACTGAAGGTGATGGTATGCCATCTTTATCTTCAACCCGATAAGGAGTCTGATTTGGATGCAGAACTCAACTTGCCTTCAGCACCATCAGGGAATGCAGTACCGGCTGGCAGAGCAAACACCCAGGTAATTTTCCATGTTGCCATCAGGAATTTATTTTCTTGCGTTGCTGCTGAGTTCATGGCAACCGAAATCTTATTATGCACGAGAAAAACCTGCTGTTTTGAATGGAAGTGATGAGATCAGTGCTTTCCAGTGGGTCATGATATTTCAATCACGTAAACACTATATTTTAGCACGCTATAGTGCCAAAAATCCTTATTTTGGCAACTGCGCCATAGTCTATTCTTTGGCACAATCATTTATTTGTTCAGTTGTCACTGTGCGATCCAATGGCGTGGTTAAAAAAAACTTGGTTTGTATGATTTCATTGCTCATCATCATCACATGACTCAGTTTTCTGAACTCCATTGGAATCTTCAAAATAATCTGATTGGACACGAGGAGGACAAGATTAATCCGTAAGTGTGATATTTGTCATTTAGAATGCCTTCCATGCATCCACGCCCACAATAGAAAGACCCATAACAAAAACCATCTTTATATGCTGTCCTGTGTTTCAAAAAAATACAATTTGCTAATTTATTTGAGATTATATTAATAGAAAAGCATGGTGGAGCATCTTTGTGCAATAGTCCATTTGCCGAAGTCAGGAGTCGATTAATATTGAAATTTAAAAAAAAAAAACCCCCAAAACAACGCCCCCATAAGCCCTCACTTGGATTTGTCATTGCCTCCGTTCCATTTTTATAGTCCCATACGAAAAGATGTGCAATTTTCAGATAAAAAAATACTTCTGTACATAATTTTTTGAGTTTCTTCAAACCAAATTGAAAGTCTCAATAAGTTATTTAATTTGGTGCGAAAAAATTCAAAAAATTATGAACAAAAGTACTTCATTTTTAATCCGGGGACTGTCAAAATGGATGGAGGGAATACAATATATCGATTGGAGAAAGAGTACTGATATAGGCGCATATAGCAAGTATTTATAACCTAGATAAAATCAAGCCGAATTAGGCTTCACAAAACCAACAAGAACAAGGTAGTAAAACGTGTTAAAGCATCTCAAAAGGAGTTCTGGAGATGTTAACTGAAGAGGGCATTGTATTAGTAGTAAAATGGAACGTACAGCTGCGAGTAGAGCTTCAGAAGCCAGTAAGGTTGAGGCATATACGTAGAGGCGAGTTTCAGCAGTTTGATAGTGGGTCTGTTTACCAAATTTTCCCTCGATCGAAATCGATAGAGATTTCGGAAAACAATGCCAACAACAAAAATAAGGGCGAATGCGGCTTGTCTCCACAAGACGGATCCGTGGTTCAACGCCTTTTTTCAGGACTTCACCGGAAGAGAAATGGCGGTCGAATCAAATGTGAGATTGGTGATATTGATTGGGCGGAGTGGATTGATGGTTTAGCGAAGTGGGGTAGAGCAGAAGAAAAATAACAAATGGACTTTGTTATTTTTCAAGGTAGAATTACAATCAAGAAGGACGGATCCTCATCAAAAGTAAGAAAATTAAGTTAATCCTACTCCTACTCCTAATTATAACCCGAATGGGTTAGTAGTTCCAAAAATTAAGACAAATAAAGATAGACTTTGATTTGTTGGAGAGAGATTACAATGAAGCCTAAAAATGCCATTTATAGGAAACAACAATTGTGCAGGAAATAACTTCTAAACTTCCCACTACTCTTCATTCTTCTAATTTGCTTCCCAAGTGTCTAAATAATTTCCCTTCAATTTCAAAGTGTGTAGGAGCGCGCTAAGTGTCCTACATGCAAATAACAATAATAAAAGAAATACTAATACTAGTTCTAATATTAATACGACTACTTAATAAAATAGAATAGGTTACATTCCCATAATTGCTACCTTTCGATCGATCATCGACAGGCAGTGAAATATGATGTAAACAGAGTCCCAACCACCTCTCTGCTTTCAGTCTTCAATCTTATAGTGGTCCAGTGGCTATTTTATATTTATTATAATAAAAAACAACAGAGATTTTTGGAAACACCAGCCAGGACTTTATCTGTTTGTTGACTAGCACCCAGACAAGCACTAAAAAAACTAATTATGGTAACCGTGCAATCTAAAATGAAACAGATGTTCTTCACTGGGGAAAATATATGTTCCCTGAACAAGACCCAGAAGAACGACTGGCCGGACAGTCAATGACCCGATTTCGGTCAAAGCAAAAACGGACCTCGTGTAGTGTTAGTCCTTGTCCAGCATGGCGAACACAGAGGAGATCTGGTATTTTGGATGTCAAGCTTGTCACTGTACTGCGGATTTGGGGCGCCGGGTACTGAGAAGAAGGTCCTGGAGTGATGCCATGACTACGGAAATGGCGGAGAAAGTCGTATTGGCCCTTCCAATGAAGAGCAAAGTTGAAATATTGAGTTTGACTGAAATACAACAGTGAACAGGTGCCATGTTTGTTCCACTGATACCCCCAAAAGCGCTGATCGCTATTGTTAATGATGTCTGGCCAGTTTGAATGCATTTGTTGCAAGAGCCTTCCCTGCAAAAGAATTAGTAATTAGTGAAATGGTCAGTATCGCATTTGTGAATTACTCCCAACAGTTCCAACGAATTGTTACAAGAGCATACAATGGCAAAAATTAGTCACGGGCATCTCACTAAATTTTTTGTCTATACATTACAGATCGAAGTCACCATTGTAGGATTTCGTAAGAAACCCTAAACCCAAGATCTCATGTCAAACTATTGAAGAAAAATAATACCGGATGCGTACCTGTCGCCATGGATGATGAAAACCTTTATGTGTGGTTATTCGTCTTCCGCCTCCAAAACCCTTCTCTTGATCTTAACCTTAGTCTCACACACGATGGGATGGTATGAGAAAAGAGGCTAGGGTTTGGAGTGGGGACCTTGACCACATATTTATAAGCCCCGGTTCCATCATAGCCCATCATAAGAGATGAAACCATATTGGGCCCTTTAATTGGTCTCTACATATAAAATAAGCCCGCACCACTTAACGCACGTGATATGCCCCAAATACGTGCTAATAGAGACGTGTCCATTACCCGGGTCACATTTATTGAACGATCACAACTTAATGGGTAATACCGACATCACTCAAGCCTTATTCGACAACATACGATGTTTAATTTTATGATCTATGTAGGCCCACTAACAGAAAATTGCTAACAATCTCCCACTTGGGCCACATAGGTCATCCTGATATTAGACATTGTAAACTTTAGGAGCTCAAACTTTTATTGTCGAAATTTATGAGTGTCATCTCAAAACAATCTGGTCCATTGAAAACATAAATATAGGATCATGGCGGCCTTTGCCATATTTATCATGACAGGACCCATCCATGGTCACAAATACCTATGTATTCACCGACATAGATCAAGTACGGATATGTAGCATGGAAAACGCATGCAATGTGATCCTTTATCATGCCCGTTTCCAACTGGTCCAACTTTATAACTCAATAGAGTTCCTGTATCATGCATATTTTCAAAACCTCATGTATAACCACAAATTGAAAAACACGCAACTTTATTTCAGAATCATCAATAAACTGAAAGTGATCACTACAAATGTCAAATAATCAACCATATGAGTAGCACAACTCCCACTAATGAAATACTTCATTAGAACTAACCACTCCTGCACGAGCAACATGCTCCTTAAACACTTTAGGTGGTAAGCCCTTAGTAAGCGGATCCGCAATCATGAGTTCTGTGCTTATGTACTCAATTGATATAAGACGATTCTGAACTCTTTCCTTAACGACAAGAAACTTGATGTCAATATGCTTTGACTTTGACGAACTCTTGTCATTCTTATAATACAGTTCAGCAGCTTTATTATCACAACAAATCCTTAGTGGCTTATCAACGTTACTCACTATATGAAGCCCTGAGATAAAATTCCGCAACCATATTGCTTGATTTGATGCCTCATAGCAAGCTATGAATTCAGCTTCCATGGTAGACGAAGCTATAAGTGTCTGTTTGACACTTTTCCAAGATATAGCTCCTCCAGCTAGCATGAAAACATAACCAGAAGTGGATCTCCTACTATCGAGGCAACCAGCAAAATCAGAGTCTGAATATCCAATGATCTCCAAATGTTCAGATCTCCTATATGTGAGCATATAATCTTTTGTCCTTTGCAAGTATCGCATAACGCGCTTTGCTGCTTTCCAGTGATCCATGCCTGGATTACTTAAATATCTGCCAAGCATTCCAACCGCATACGCAATATCCGGACGCGTACAAACTAGAGCATACATAAGACTCCCTACTGCTGATGCATAAGGGATGTCTTCCATTTGTTTTCTTTCCAAGTCATTCTTTGGGCATTGGAGCAAACTCATTTTGTCACCTTTGGCAATTGGTGCATCACATGGTACACAACTTTGCATGCCAAATCTACTAAGCACCTTATCGATATAAGCCTTTTGTGATAAGCCAATTATACCATGTGATCTATCACGATGAATCTGTATGCCTATCACAAAAGATGCATCACCGAGATCTTTCATTTCAAAATTCTTTGAAAGAAATCTCTTAGTTTCATGCAATAATCCTATATCGCTGCTTGCCAGTAAGATATCATCGACATACAATACTAGAAAAATGAATTTGCTCCCATTGATCTTATGATAGACACACTGATCCATAGCATTTTCCTTAAAACCAAAAGAGGAAATTACTTGATCAAACTTCCGATACCATTGACGGGATGCCTGCTTTAAGCCATAAATGGATTTCTTTAGTTTGCAAACCATGTGTTTTGATTCTTTTGTCTCAAAACCTTCTGGTTGCACCATATATATGGTTTCTTCAATGTCACCATTAAGAAATGCAGTCTTTACATCCATTTGGTGGAGCCCGAATCATAATGAGCCACAAGTGCCATAATAGTCCTGAGAGAGTCTTTCGATGATACCGGAGAGAAAGTCTCTTTATAGTCAATGCCTTACTTTTGAGTAAAGCCTTTAGCAACAAGACGTGCCTTATATCTTTCGATATTACCCTTTGAATCCCGCTTGGTTTTAAATATCCATTTACAACCAACGGGTTTGACACCTTTAGGCAATTCGACAAGATCCCAAACGTCATTGTCACTCATAGACTTTAACTCATCCAATACGGCATTCATCCATTTTAGGGAGTTAACACTTTGTTTGGCTTGACTGAAAGATATTGGGTCATCCTCCAATCCTATATCAAACTCATGTTCTTGGAGATAAACGATATAATCACTTGAAATCGCTGATCTCCTCTCCCTATTGAATCTCCTTGGCACTTCCAATTGAGTTTGTTGGGGTTCTTCTATATTAGTAGGAGACAACTCAGGAATAGTTTGGTGGTTTGCATCCGCATCCTGTACTAAGACAGGTGTGACCACATCATCAGTGTCAACATGAATAATAGGAAACTCAACATGTTCCTCCTCAAATTCAAAATTCCTGGGTTGTTGTGCACTCTCACTACTTTCAACATCCTCAATAAATTTGGCATTATCCGTCTCAATTATGCTATTTGTGGAAGGACAATAAAACTTGAAACCCCTTGATCTTTCTGAGTATCCAATAAAATAGCAGCTAACAATTCTTGAGTCCAATTTTTTTTCGTTAGGCCTATAAGGCCTAGCCTCAGTTGGACAACCCCAGACATGGAAATGCCTAAGACTAGGTTTCTTTCCAGTCCACAACTCGTATGGGGTCTTAGCTACTGCTTTACTGGGTACTCGATTAAGAATATAAACTGCAGTTTTTAAGATTTCTCCCCACAAGGAATCTGGTAAAGAAGAATTAGACATCATACTTCTAACCATATCCTTAAGGGTTCGATTTCGTCTCTCCGATACACCATTTTGACGTGGTGTCCCTGGCATGGTGTATTGAGGTACGATGCCACATTCTTCCAAGTATCTCGCAAAAGGTCCTGGACGTTGTTCGCCTGATCCGTCATAGCTACCGTAGTATTCACCACCACGATCAGATCTAACGGCTTTAATTTTCTTATTAAGTTGATTTTCAACTTCTGCTTTATAGGCCTTAAATACGTCCAGTGCCTGTGATTTTTCATGTATCAAATACAGATACCCATAACGAGAATAGTCATCTGTAAAAGTGATAAAATACCGTTGACCATTCCAAGAAGCCGAAGGGAATGGACCACAGATATCGGTATGTATCACTTCTAAAACGTCTAAACTCCTTTTGGCACCAAATTTCCTTATGTTTGTTTGCTTTCTCTTTATACACTCAACACAGATTTTGAAATCTGAAAAATCAAGGGGATCAAGAATTTCACTTGACACAAGCCTTTCAATTCTCTCTCTCGAGATATGTCCCAAACACTTGTGCCACAATACAGAGGATTTCTCATTAATCAATTTTCGCTTCGTACCATATTTGTCAACATGCAAGGTTTCATTAAACTTTAAATGAGATGCATCCAAGTCTAACCTGTATAGACTATCAACTAGAGATCCAGTACCAATAATATTTGAATTTTGGAAAAGACTGAAACCTCCGTTTCCAAATGAACAAGTGTAACCGGATTTGTCCAAACAGGAAACAGAAATCAAATTCCGTCTAAATGACGGTACGTAAACAGTCTCATCCAAATCCAAATAAAAACCAGATTCTAATTTAAGTCTATAAACTCCAATTGCCTCAACACAAACTTTATTGCCGTCTCCCATATAAATGAACCTTTCGGCATCACTGGGTGTTCGACTTTTCAAACAACCTTGCATAGACACACTTATGTGGATAGTTGCACCCGTATCTATCCACCAAGTGTTGGGTGGTACTTCAGCTAAATTAAATTCACAGCAAACAAAACTAAATTGGTTACCTTTCTTTGCGAGTCACTTGTGATATTTGGGACAATCCTTATTCACATGACCAACAGTCCTTTTGCAAAAGAAACAGGGAACACCTTTATCCTGTTTCTGTTGCACAGTTGTCTGTGAAGTCCTAGCATTTGCAGTTTCCTTAACTTTAGGGTTTAATTTTTCTTTCTTAATGCCCAAATAGTCAAGAGAATGAATTGTAACATGCTCTTCCCATTTTTTAAAGTTGGAACCCGTAAGAACTGGAATGTTGTTCAAATTGGCAGATATAGCAATAACATAAAAGAAACGCTCACAATTAACAAATATCCATCTACTTTAGTGCATTGATAAAAATAAAAGAACTTGAATATAATTATCATGCAAAACTTGGTCTAATTGTAGGGGCAAACAATTAGACAAATAAAATAAAATTTGATATTTGTGTCTTTAATGGTGGGCCCTTTCGAGAAACCTAACGCATCATCATAACCAAGTCTTTGGACAGTAATTACAACATGCAAGTGGTCTCCTCACTAATAAGGCTAGTTAATATGAATAATATAAACTGAGCCTGGCCAATCAAAAACCTTCCTTTGGGCCGACTATTGAACGCATAGGCAAATTCTAGAACTATATTATTCAAAAATCAACTACCTTGTACTGTTTAAAATCTGGCCAAATAATAACCTTCCTTTGGGTCGATCACTACCCGCATGGATTTAAACGTAACTTTATGCAACTCAAAACTTTTACCTTCAAACCCAAGAAAATCATCGTAATAGAGACCACTTAGGCGATTAGTATATCACGTTGATTTTCCCAAGTATCGGGTATGAATTGTGGGATTAACTTTATGCCCCGATTTAATTCTTTAAGTTTCCTTATTGAAACTAGCAAAACTTTATTGGCCATGAACCACATCTCAATAGCAGCATATAAAACTGATACATCGAAATTGAATCCCGTAATTTATTTCCAGTAAGCATCGTTATACCAAAGGAAAAAAAAACGGTTTCGATCAACTAACCATTTAACGATTAAAAAACTTTAACTGTTGGAGTATGTTGCTAATTGAGATCTAGACTTTCACATGTGGGTTTGATTTCATGTCCTGCATAAATATTAGTATTATTTCTAATACCGTAATACACAAACATGATCGCCAGTACGTGTCCAAACATAAAATCGAAGTGTTCGAACATGACGGTGCTTTTAAAAACTTAAACAAACCCGTTAAAAGTCATGGCCAGTTCTGTAATTTCTGCTCAACTCTTAATAGGTGATGTTACTATCATAGAGCAGAAAGTAATATATAGATTCAACTAGTTTCATGAATCACCACGAGGAAAATTTTATATTTTCCTCAATAATCTGACAAGAGGCTCTGATACCACTTGTAGGATTTCGTAAAAAACCCTAAACCCAAGATCTCATGTCAAACTATTGAAGAAAAATAATACCGGATGCGTACCTGTCGCCATGGAGGATGAAAACCTTTATGTGTGGTTATTCGTCTTCCGCCTCCAAAACCCTTCTCTTGATCTTAACCTTAGTTTCACACACGATGGGATGGTATGAGAAAAGAGGCTAGGGTTTGGAGTGGGGACCTTGACCACATATTTATAAGCCCCGATTCCATCATAGCCCATCATAATAGATGGAATCATATTGGGCCCTTTAATTGGTCTCTACATATAAAATAAGCCCGCACCACTTAACGCACGTGATATGACCCAAATACGTGCTAATAGAGACGTGTCCATTACCCGGGTCACATTAATTGAACGATCACAACTTAATGGGTAATACCGATATCACTCAAGCCTTATTCGACAACACACAATATTTAATTTTATGATCTATGTAGGCCCACTAACAGAAAATTGCTAACAACCATATCATAGTATAACATACAGAGCATGTGCACCAAGCTAGCAAAACAGGCCTTTTAGCTAATTTACCTACGCAATACAAGAAAATCATCCCCTCCAGCAGCTCAACAAATGGGTAGGTAAAATGCATGTAGCTACTGTGCCTCTCTAGACTTGTTGAGGCACTGTTCATTATTTCATCAATTTCCGTTCCATAATCTACACTAATAAATTGGGTGCGTAGACATAACCTGTTCACATATGTCCTAAAGAGCATATGCAACAAATTGGATTCAATCACGAGGAATATTTGGTGGAAAGGGGATCCAGAAGACAAGGAGGAATATGGGGTTCAGGAATTATCGAGCGTTTAACGAGGCGATGCTTATTTCCCTTCCTATTGAGGAAAGAAGTGATGTTTTGGTATGACATTATTCTCAGAGTGGAACTTACTGAGTGAAATGGGGCTACCATCTGGTTTATGAGGCATACCTAAGGGTCTGTTCAGTTGCCAGAATGTTGTATCGGAAAGTTATTCTCAGAAAAAGTTAAGTAAAGTAAAGTAAAGGAAAAAGAAATCTATTTTCTTGTGAGTGTTCATTTGACAATTTTTTTTGCAGGAAAACTAAAGTTTAGTGATTTAGTTACCGGGATAAGACACTTATGATAAACTTCTTTATTTTTATTTCCATGGCTAATTTTTCATAAAAGTAACTTTGAGAGCTAAATAATAGGCTATCATGTTTCAAAAATTAACACATCTGGAAAATATATTTTATCTAATGCAAAGCCTTGACATGAAACGAAAAAATCGACTTGCAATTTCCTATTCAATTTGCTATTTTCTTAATGATCATGCAAATTCCACATTTAAATTGACATCCTCTGATAATCAACCATAAAATGAAGTTTAAAAAATAAGTAGATGATAACCAAATAAATAAATGTTAAAACAACTGTGCTTGATTAGTTGCCGATACAAAAACTCACTAATAATTAGTTAGTACAAAACAAAATTGAAGACTAATGACAAGATAATAAATACTTCCAAAAAAATAAACTTCCATTTTTTTTTCATAACAATTATCTCAGAAAGCATCATATTAGTCGAAATTGTTGTTGCTCACGTAAATCTCAAAGTGCCTTTCTAAAAACCTAATTCATAATTTTCTGGTATTGACATCATTCAATTTTTTTCTTACCCGTCAATTATTTTAGCACCACAATGGAGAAAACTTTTCCCGTGATGCAAAATCCTATGCTTTTGGCCGGATCATTTTTGCAAGAAAGTAAATCTTGTAGGAAAACTTAAAAACATGTTTCCCATTACTTTCCTGCCAACTGAACACTACAAAAGTTATGGGAAAGTTAATTTTCCCATCCTTTCCTGTACTTTCCTGGCAACTAAACGGGGCCTAAGGCAACAAGCAGATAAACCAGAGCCCTCTTTCAAGCCGAAGGAGGTGTTGGGCTGCACATGAAAAATAAGATAGGCCCAATAATATTATTGGACAAGCTTGTTGACTATATAAAAAGCAATGGGGAATTTAGAGGCCGGCCCTTTTTTCTTGGTTCGGACTTCAAATAGTCCTGACAAAAATATTTTTTCCTTCCTTTAGTCCTTTTTCTTGACTTTCCATGTAATTTTACTATTTTGCCCTTTCTTCTTAACTTTTTGTGTACATGTCCAATTTTAATAAAATTTATATTTTTAGAATCAATTCCTGACCCATATTATTTCGGACAAAAATACCCTTGGATATGTGGGTTATGAAAACTGTCAATTCTCATAGTCAGTTCTATGAGAACTACTCAATTCTCATAGAAAACTAGCTATGTCACCCATATTATTTCGGACACAAATACCCTTGACTATGTGGGCTATGAAAACTGTCAATTCTCATTGTCAATTTTCATAGTCAGTTTTATGAGAACCATTCAATTCTCATAGAAAACTAACTATGTGATCCATATTATTTCGGACACAAATACCGTTGGCGATGTGGGCTATGAGAACTGTCAATTCTCATAGTCAATTCTATGAGAACCATTCAATTCTCATAGAAAACTGGTTATATGAAGTGAGTTATGAGAGCTGCCTATGTGAACTGTCAATTCTCATAATCAATTCTAATGGTAAGTTTTATGAGAATTGACTATGAGAACTGACTATTCTCATAGAAAACTTGCTATGAGAATGGGGCTATGTAAACTGAAAAATAAACAGTTCACATAGCATCACCACACACTAAAATACACAGTTCTCATAGAAAATACATGATCCAATAGATAGTCATCGTGGACCATACAAAGTTTTCATTAAAAAATATACAGTTCTCATACAAAAATACTCAGTTCTCATAGAAAACTGGCTATGTGACCCATATTTATTTCAGTCAAAAATACCGTTGGCTATGAGAACTTCCAATTCTCATAGTCAGTTCTATGAGAACCGCTCAGTTCTCATAGAAAATTGGCTATGTGAACTGAGTTATGAAAGCTGGTTATGCGAATTGCCAATTCTCATAATCAATTCTAATAGTAAGTTTTATGAGAATTGATTATGAAAACTGACTATTATCATAGAGAGCTGGCTATGAGAATGAGGCTATGTGAACTAAAAAATAAACAGTTTACATAGCCTCACCACACACTAAAATACACAGTTCTCATAGAAAATAAACAGTTCTCATAAAAAATACACGATCCAATAGATAGTCCTCATGGTCCATACAAAGTCCTCATTGAAAAATATACAATTCTAATAGACAGCTTTCATGGACAATACACAGTTCTCATAAAAAAATACGCAGTTCTCATAGAAAAATACACAGTTCTCATAGACAGTCCTCATGAACAACACACAGTTCTCAGAGAAAAATACACAGTTCTCATAGAAAAAACACATACGAACAAAAATTGAACAAAAACAAAAAGATAATCAAAATCAAATATAGTTATAAATGTTCTCACCGCTGTGTCTTAAAAAAGTAATATTTCACTTAGGAAATAAATTAATTTAGAATTGAATTTTTAACTGCGAAGTCTCATAATCAGTTCTATGAGAACTGGCTATGTGAACTAAGCTATGAGAACTGGCTATGAGAACTGAAAAACATACAGTTCGTATAGTCTTAACACACACTAAAATAACCAGTTCTCATAAAAAATATATAGTTCTTATAGAAAATACACAATTCTCATGGATAATAGACAATTCTCATAGAAAAATACACAATTCTCATAGAAAATACACACACGAATAAAAATTGAACAAAAACAAAAAGGTAATCAAAATCAAATATGATTATAAATGTTCTCACCGCCATGTCTTTAAAAAGTAATCAAAATAAAAAAGTAATAGTTCACATAGGAAATAAATTGATTTAGAATTGAATTTTTAACTGTCAAGTCTCATAATCAGTTCTATGAGAACTGCTCAGTTCTCATAGAGAACTGTCTATGTGAATTGTCAATTCTCATAGATAGTACACAATTCTCATAGATAGTTCTCACAGAAAATACGTAATTCTCATAAAAAATACATAATTCTCATAGCTCACCACACACTAAAATATCCAATTCACATAATTCAAGCACACAGTTCGCCTAAAAAATAATACAATTCTCATAGATAGTTCTCACAGAAAATACGTAATTCTCATAAAAAATACATAATTCTCATAGCTCACCACACACTAAAATATCCAATTCACATAATTCAAGCACACAGTTCGCCTAAAAAATAATACAATTCTCTCTTGTCAACGATACAAAGTGCATGAGAAATCAATGACTCACCTTTGTTTTCACTGTTTGCTCAATATCCATCCCAAACTCCACCAAAAAAAATCGCATACTTAAAGTATTAAAGTAAGTATGTATATATATATATATATATATATATATATATATATATATATATATATATATATATATATATATATGTTTCGGGGACAACAAATTTGACAACAAAAAAACAACACAAATCTCAATCTCATAGTTTCCGATCAAATTTTTATGATCCGAACCGTTCAATGTGTGCAGAATGTGATTTTATAGGTACCCACAAGAAATTAGCAAAAAATATGACCGGAAAGTGTTTGTTTTGAACAGTTTTTAATTGAACCGTTCATAAATCTAAGCTAAAAACTGCTTAGATCAAGCCCTTTTCGGTCTTTTTTTTTGCTGATTTTTCGTGGGTATCCTTAAAATCACTTTCTGATCACATTGAGCGGCTCAGATCATTAAAATTTGATCAAGAACTATGTGTTGTTTTTTTTGTTATCAAATTTGTTGTCTCCGGAACCGCCCCCTATATATATATATATATATATACCAATTCTTTTTCTTCCATTACAATCGGAATACTGTTTCACTCTAGCACGGGCAAGTGGATCCGATGTCGGTGTTGGTGTCGACGACGTTGGGTGACATGGATGAAGTGGATAGCGTCGTCAAGGAACAGGCCAGTGGATCTAATGTCGGTGTCGGCGAGAAGGTTGAAAGCCGAGAGAGAGTATACCGAGGTGGAGCTCGTCGTTGAAAGTCGAGAGAGAGTATTCGATGTCAGTGGATCCGATGTCGGTGTTGTCCTCGTCGCTCAGGCCTTGGCGACGAGGCGGAAGGCGGCGTCGAAGATGCAGAAGCGGTTCTTGTCAGGGTGGATGAGGAATTAAGGCGAGACGGCGTAGTGCTTCTTGACGAGCTCGAGGTCGGAGCGTTGGGTAGCGCGAGGGTCGATCTAAAGGAGGTAGTAGGTAGTATTCGTGGTGGTTGTTGATCTGCTTCTCGGAGGCGATGCGGACGTCGACGATGGCGGGGATCTGGTTGGGGCCGTTGAGCATGAGGTCGGTTTCTTGGGCGAGGACAACGAAGTCTCACGTTGCTGCCGCCATGCTGGAGGTGGCTGTCTTGTCAGAGAATCGTGCTGTTCAGCCACGTTTGGAGCTGCGTTCGCCATGGATGGCTGTTTTCCGGTGTTCGTCGAAGTGGAGTCAACGACGAAGGATCCGTCGGAGAGAAAGGTTGGCGTTGGAGAGGAAGAGGTAGAGAGAGATTGGCATAGGTGGGATTCATGGGAAGATCGTGGCTCTGATTTTGAAGGAGCGTGATTGGATTGAGGGTATAAAAGTCAGGATACAAATAACCGAGGCTGTGCAGGTTCGGAAAAATATTTCAGGGTTGGATTCAAACCGAACCTAAAAAACAGGGGCGGCCTCTAATTTTGTAAAAGCAATATCTATTTCAATTCAAGAAAGAAACTAAAACTATTAAAAAAAATAATGCAGGGGAAGCGCGTGCCCCTGGTGGGCCAACATTGGCTCCGCCACTAGTATAAAATTGTGGTTTTATAGGAGTATCACTTACTGTGATGGTATTATATCTTGATCGGTTGTCGCAAAATTGCAGAAGGGGTCCAGTGAAGTTGTCAGGCCAAAGTCCGTGAATAGTGAAGTCATTGGGACACATCGGATGTCCGCCGCAAAGCGAAGGTGGCCACTGCAGAGCCAGTTTGAAATAGTCGAAAGGGCCTGGTGCGCCGACGCCTGCAGGCGGTGTAGCGAGCCTGTGGTAGACCACCCAGACCGACAGCAACGGGATAACAAGCAGAGTAACAAAAAAGAACAGTCGTCTCATGATCTGCAAGGGAACAATAAACATTACTGATTACCAGCCACATGAAAAAGGAGAAGTCAACATCAATCAATCCAATAATCAACTAATCAAAGTTGGAATTCGATATCATTTGATAGATATGATTTCGACAAACACTTGGTAAAAAAGTAAGATTGCAAACAATCGATACTCATTCGAACCATTTTTTGCAAAACAAATGTGTTCTAAAATCATATCGGATGGTATGCGATCGACGTAATTATTGGCATATCTTATGCTCTCAGTGATTTTGAAAAATAAGAACGGTATCGATCATTAAATTAGGGTTGGAAAAAAACCTTTTTTGGGCCAAAATTGTTTTCTCCAATCCATTTGAAGAAACAGAGAGGAGCTGTAATTCCAATTGAATATGTACCAAATTTCCAATTGACACGGGAAAGAATGCATTTGGTCTTTCTGAATCCATTAATTGTGAAAGCCTATTATGGCCAAATAATTTATTTGGCTTATTCTTTTTTATTCTTATTCAAAAAAAAATTGCATTTGTTAGTTTTTTTGTCATTTTTTTTTTATAGACAATCCTTGATTAAATTAATTTATGACTCGAAGGAACCGATTTACTTGTGTAATAAAGTCATCTCTTCAGGTCATGTGCATGTGATCGTTTCCAGGGGTGTAAGTTTGGTCCGGTTTAAGCATTTTTCTTAACCAGACCGGACATTTCGGTTTCAATATTTTACTAAGCAAAACATACCTAATGAAGCATCCAATTAATTAATACGAAATCTGTTGATCAATTGACAATTACTAGCATGTTAAGCCTACAACGTACTCATCTAAGCGAACCTCAAGTCCGAGTCGAATTCGAACTTTAAGATTCAAAGCACGAGTCTCTTATATATCTTTTCCCAGACAATAATGTTACCAATAATATATATATATATATATAGAGAGAGAGAGAGAGAGAGACACACACACACAAGTTTGCAAAACCAAAGGAAAGAGAGAGATAGGCAGAGAAAAACAACAATTTTGAAGCTCGAAACTGTTAAACCAATAGGGCTCCATCATGGTTGGTAAGTCTACGGTAGTATGGGGAGCGATCCCAGCAACCATGAGAAATGATATCAAATCCAAATCAGTCAAGGATCCCCGGCCGTATCCATTAATTGGTAGGCGCCCAAAAAAAAAAAAACATCTCATCAGAACTCTTCGCCTAGATATTGCCACGATATATAAGTACTTTTATCCCCTTTTTCTTTTTTAGATTAATCCTACGTTGATTTTTTTTTAAATTCATTTTCACAAAAACACACACGGCAGCTATATAGATATCTCCATATTGCCACGATATATAATTTTGTATAACATGGAGTATATTTGTTTCCATTTCCATTCTCCTTTAGTTTACCTTTGACAACCAAGTGAGAGAGTGAGAGGTTACCGGGGAGGGTCGACTCGCCGTAGAGATTAAGCCGGAGTGGGTGTGGTTGCCGGAGTTGTGAAAGAAAAATGGGGAAAAATCACAGAAAGGTGTGTTTGGGTGAGGATTAGTGATGTGGCAGGGAAGAATTCAACACAAATGTAATGTGTAGAGTTGATATTAGAGTGAGAGATTTGTTGTGATGCCGGGAAGAAGAAGAAGAAAGTCTATACTTATACTATAATGTATGAAATGAGTACGAGATTAAATTCTACGCGGAAGGACCGTGTAGAATAGGTTGTGCGGAAAGGCTATGGATCACCACCACGTTACCTAATGGTTCATTTAGTGCATTCAATTCTCCTCTCCAATCACTTTCTCACTCATTTTCTACCTCCCTTGTAGTAATTTTTTTTAACCTCATAGGATTAATATTCGATCGGATGTAGGTAAAATTTTGAGGTATTATTTTTTGAAGGGGATAAGACAAGGGAGGATATTATTTATCGATGGAGATAACGGCCCGTTTGGATGGAGGATTTGACTTTACAGCCTATTTGAATGGGGAAATGGAGGCCGGATTTGTAAGCGGTCGGATTTGGAGTCCTGGCCCCACGTAAATCCGGTGTCTGGGAAGTAAAAAGTGCAGGTGGATTTGCGAACTTGGGATCAAAAAATCACGAGGATTTGTTTGGGGGGGGGTTGTTGCTGCTGCTGCTCAAGCAGGGTTCCGCGTAGTGGTTGACTGGCCTCTCTACCCTGGCCTTTTCTCGTTTGTAACACGTTTGGGTTAAGAGAGAGAGGGTTTGGATGAATTAGGCTATGATGAATCCTGGCGGATTTGGATTTTGATATTGGGTTTCAACTTTTTACAACAAGAAGGAGAAAGGAGGAATTATTTGGTGTGGCACTTGTGTACGCTATCCTAGGAGTTTCAATAATCTAAACGGTCCAAATGCTATCCTAGAATTTTCAGTGATCTGACAGTCCAATTATTTTGGTGTGGCACATATTGTTTAAACATTTGTAAGATAAATTGAAGGTATTTTATTCCAAAATTAATGGTAAATATCAATTTATTCTAATTAATATGAAATAAATCAATTTTTAGCATTAAAAAATAAAGTGGGGGGCAATTTAGTCTTTTGGCATCTTATCCCATAATATCAACCCTCCAAATCCTCCTTTTCAAAAAATCATCCAAACACCTTATTATAAATCTATCTTTCTTAAGAGGTGGGGCCACTTTTCTTAACATATCACCCCTTATTACATATCTACCCTCAAATCCGCTTTCATTCCATATCTACCCTCAAATCCGCTCTCAATCTATATCCACACAAAATAAATCCTTCATCCAAACAGGTCGTTAGGTGAATATAGAAAGAAGATGGATATAGAATGAGGGGTGATATGTAAAAAGAGTGGGTCCACCTCATAAGAATGGTGGATTTGTAATCCAGTGTTTGGAATGGTATTTAGAGAAGGAGATGTAGGAGGTGGATATAAGGAGATAAGTTGTCAAGTGACTAAATTGACCCCACTTTGATTTTTTAATGCTTTAAAATTAGTTTATTTCTTATTAATTAGCTTTAAATGATATTTATAAATTTATTTTAGGATAAATAATTTTAGTTAAGAATACAAATGTTTAAATCTTTTTTTAGAAATTATATTTTTTTCCAAAAAAAAGTAACAAGTAAGCCATATCATATTTTAGAAAAATGATATTTTTCAAAAAAAAAATTTTAAAAACATAATTGGGAAGTGATGAAAGAGTGTGTGTATTTATATACACATACATAATTGGAAATTAAAAAATATACGGTAATTTAAAAGTGAATATACGTAATTGGAACTTAAAATATTATTACGTGTGTGTATATATATAAACTCAACAACAAAACCCACTAGCAGAAAAAAAAAACAAAAATACAAAACCCACTTCGTGTGCACCCATGCCGCTACCCAACCACAACCCCAACCTTTGCAACACCTCATCTTCTCCGTTCGCCAGCGCCGAAGCCACCGATCATCACCACTTCGTCTGTTCGTCGTCAATCTCGCTCTGCTGAGTTTTATGGCCGTAAGCCTCTTGCCCCAATCAATCTGGTATCTCTCTCTCTCACTATGTGTACGTATGTGTGCGATTTTGGGTGTATCGTTGGTGAAGGGAGAAAAAAGGCAAGGGCAGAGCAGTCATTCAACTGCCCCGCATATCCAACGACAGAGGGTACTCCTGTCATTACAAATCCACCCCGCGGGTGGATTACAAATCCCAAGTCGCCAAATCCGGGTAGGTTTTTTGCTAGCCAAAGACCAGAGATGAGGACGGGAGGAGATGTAATCCGGCCGCGTCGTATATCCGGGGGGCTAATCCCCCATCCAAACAAGCTGTAAGATAGGAGTGTTTTGGATGGGTTCAACAAACTCTATGAAGTGAACATTTTCGATTATCAGAGCGAGTCTGAAGCGGATCCCGCTCGACCGGAACAACAACTCTCCCGCAACTCCAATTCTCTCCACCAAGGTTGGAAACCCCCAATTTTTCCTCCGAACTAATAATACCCCGACACGTCATCAAATATTACAAAGAAACGGAAGAATCATGTACTTGGTGGTTCCCCCATTTCTATTTGTTTTTTTGCAATGGTTTCAAATTTCAAAGAACTGTCACAAATTAATAGTCTGTAATCTAATATGGTATTTTAGGTAATTCTAAATATTTTTTACATAAGCCAATCAGTAGATGCATAAAAACATGAAGTTGGCATAAAAAAATAAAGTCATGAAGATCGAAACTACTTGTGGAGTGGTTGGTGTTGTTTAGAGGGACCAACTTTTTATCACATACAATCTTACACGTTATGCTTGTTTTGGCATTTTATTCCGTATATCATTGTGAGTGCTTCGATATTTAAGTATTTGTCTTTTCTAATTGGACCAATTTGCGTTACGATAAAAATTCGCACGATTTTCAACAAAGAAATAGTATGGCCAAGTTGTTAAATTTTTTCCTATCCTTGGTATTTTCTATTTTGTTATGGAAATAAGGATGCTAGGAATGAGATAAGAATTTTTTTTTTTATGGATTTCAAATTCAAATAACAGTTATGTCATTATTTAGGTGGTATGATTACGTCACTTGCTTCACTAAAAAATTTATCTAACAATCCAACCAATTGCTAACACTTGTCGCGCTGAGAGCTCTTCTCACAAAAAGTGTCTCCGCAATAATATATAGATAACCAATCAATTGAGTAAAAAAAAAAAAAAAAGGAAACAATTAACATAAAAAACAAAACCTAATTTTTGACATTAGTTTAACCCAAGTTAAAGGGCAGAACCACCGAGCACGTGATTCTTCCATTTCTTTATACTATTTGATGACGTGGTAGGATATTAATGGTTTGCAGGGAAATGGAAGGGTTTCCAACGAGAGGTTGCTTTTCCCCCCCTCCCCCCTCTGACACACCCACCCCCGACCCCACACCCGAATTTCCACTATTACCCCCACACCTTTCTTTCCCGGTTTGGTTTTTTTTGTTCTTTATTTCCTTTTCTTTATTTTCAGTTTATTTTTTTTTCTCTCTATTTCCTTTTCTTTCTTTCTCTTTATTTCTTTTTCTTTCTTTCCAGTTTGAATTTTTTTTTCTCTTTGTTTCCTTTTCTTTCCGGTTAGAATCTTTTTTTTTCTTTTTTTAATTTTCAATTATTTTCTTTATTTGTTTCTTTTCCCATTTACCTCCCCTTTTTTCTCGTTAACTCAAATTCTATTTTCAATTAAAATTGACTTTATACTTAATGAATTTATATTATTTCAATTAGTTAATTAATTTGTCTTAACAATGAAATAATAAAAATAACTTCTAATGAACAATAATAAATTTAAACAAAATTTCATTTCATTATAATTGAGTAGATATTGTCAAAACAATACATAAAAACTTGCATGGTCCTGCCACCATATTGGGATGGATGGTACAGGGTAATGAGGTTGTAAGAAAACTTGCACGAAGTGATTATCAACACGGGCAATAGAAATTAATAGGAAAGACTACTTGTTAGACAATTAATAGGTTCAAGTCTAATTCTAGGCTTTGTAAATTAATTGAGAGAAAAAAAATTTGTGTTTCAATTGATCATGTTTATCCTGACTGTTTTTTTTTCCTTTTTCTTCCCTATATACATATTAAAAAATATAGTTAAAAAAATAAGTGTTTCAATTTTCAATCCGTTTGAATCAATGCAAAGATGTTATTTTTCTGATCATTTCATCCTAAATGGTCGTAATAAATTTTTTGATCCAAGGCCTTTCAATGAACACCCTAAGAGAGCCCTAAAATTAAATAATGAGCCTTAGGGTATTCGTTGAAAGACTTAAGAGCAAAAAAATCATTATGACCATTTAGAATAAAATGATTAAAAAAATACGATTTTCGCTCCGGTTCAACTGAATTGAAAATTGGCGCACTTAATTCTTGAATTATATTTTTTAATATAGAAAGGGTGTATTTATATAAATTAAATAAATAAAATATAAGTAATTAAATAAAGAAAGAAATTAAAAGGTGGGTAGGGGGAGCGGGCCCATCGCCTAAAACGCCAACGTTTGATTTTTAAAAAAAATCATTACCATCAATTTGCAATCCTATGGAGCAGAAACGTGATTATGAGAGTTTTAGAGACAAAATTTGACTATGTCTCTTTAGAATATTATGATCAGAATAATAAGATCTTCACACCCGTTCAAACGGATTAAAAATTGAAGTAATTAATATATAAACGTTACCGAAGGAGAATGTGGCTACTGAACGGAGTGACTTCTTACGGTAAGTTTAAAAGAGAAAAGAAAAGACTTTCTTTTTCTCTCAAAACTAAAGGGGTTGGAAAATTAGAAAAACTATATATTTTTGTGGTAGTTTAAACCGTATAAAGAAGTTGAAAAATTAAGTATTTCAAAATTCAATCCGTTTGAACGGGTGGAAAGATTTTAGTTTTTTGATCATTTTATTCTAAATGGTCATAATTAAATTTTGACTGTAGGGCTCTCGTTGATTAACCATAAGAAAATCGTAGAATCAAATATCTCTTAGGATTAATCAACGAGAGCCCTACAGTCAAAATTTAATTATGACCATTTAGAATAAAATGATCAGAAAACTAAAATCTTTTCACCCCTTCAAACGAATTGAATTTTGGAACACTTAATTTTTCAACCTCTTTATACATTTAAACTACCACAAAAATATATAATTTTTTCATTTTCTATTATTTCACCATCATTATTAGGCTGGTTTGATATGTTTCGTTGAGTAGATTTCAAAAATATAAAATTTATTTTAAAAAAATACGTCAAAAAAAAGTTATTACCATTTAAAATTTTATAACAAAAAAAATAAAATGAGAGAGAGAAGGAGAGGCTGGGGGTAATGTGGGAAAAGTGGGTGGGGCCGGAGGGATTAGCAATTTACCTTTCCAACCGGGTACTGTATTACTAATTCCTTATTCAATTCCCAACTACCCTTGCAATACCAACTCTTGAATTGGCTTTCAATTATTAAAGGCTATCGAAAATTCTCTTTCAAAAATAACTATCGACTTTGCCTGATTGCTTAGGAAGAAAAAAATATTTATCCGACACTGATTGTTCTGGAAAATTGATATTTTTTCCACAGTGTATTTGGGTCTTCGATCAGTTTTTCTGCCTGGGTTTCGTTCTTGGAAAAATATTCAAAAATTACCGTAAGCAGTTAAAATTATGAGCTTTGAATCTGACCACGGTATCAGAATTTTAAAATTTTTTGATTTTCGTATTTTAAATTTTAAAGTTAAACAAATTGGTTATCACTCATGGATTATTCGAGACGAATCAAAAAAGTTATAGATAAACTAAAAAATACACACACACACACTCCCTCCCGGAATGGGACGGGCTGTAGTGCACCTGCCGCACTACATGGGGTAGTGCACTACATGGGGTAGTGCGGCTGATCTGACTGTCTATCTCAATATGAATAGCTCAGATTTAATCCAAACTCTTACAAATCCTAGTCGTCCATTGTTCGAATGAAAATTCAAGCCGTCCATTACCGAGATGGACACCCAAATTACCACTAAAGCACCCCCGAGTCCCTCTCTCCTTCCCACGTTTTTCACTCTCTTATCCCCACATTTCTCTCTCCGTCTCTCTCCGGATAGAAGAGAAAAAACTGCCAAGAGCAATAAAAGCTCTCCGTGTGTGGGATTTTTCCAAATCCTTGGTGTGGGATTGAGACTTGAGAGGTCTACGAAGGCTGCCAAAGCCAAGCCAATCCAAGCCTTGACTTCGAATGCCTTTTTCCTTTCACACATGGGTCTTTGGGCTGATTTCCAACAAGGACAAGATCACAAGAAGGTTCCAGCTTTTACCTCAATGGAGAGGACGTAAAATTTCCCAACAACCATATGGGAAAGAAGAGAGCGAAAACGAACGAATGGACCGATTCATAGGATTTCGTTGTAAACCTAGCATTTTTTTTGCTCGTATAACCACCCCACACCCTTTTTTCACCGGAAAAATAACGGTCAATGACGTGTTTTGATAGTTAATACCCCCAAGGACATTTTCAGCATTAACAAATGTTCTTAGCTTACCCTTAGCGGGTATTAATTATCAAAACAAGTTCTAGGCCGTCATTTTCTCCAAATGGCCCATTTGACCACAGCCATCCTTCACAAATCATGGGCCTCTCCCCAACCAAAACGGATAATTATGCAAGCAAGGGATTCTGGCCTTGTTTCACTTGGATTTCAATTAATTGGGCCTTGTCATGAAACCGAATTAACATGGCCCGTTAATTTTCAATCCAACAAACCATAGTGCATCCGCCCAATTTTAAACTTGGGCCTTTGGCCTTTTAAGTTTTTTTAAACTTTGCACTTTGGCCTTTAAGTTCTTCAAATTATTAGAGTTTCCCCACTTTTACAAATGCTACCCTATGAAGTTATGAACCGTTTAGGATCGTGTGCGGCTACCCCTTGAAATTTCTTATTTGAATGGGGATCCTATTGATTTTTTCTTTTTTTTCTTTTTTCTAATTAGGAAACACAAACAAGAAACAACCAGAAAGAAAAAAAACAACGCACTAGGTGGGTGAAGTAATAGCTGAAGCAACTGCAACTTGGACCAATTGCGGGAGCTAATTGCATAACAGAATCCCTGAGAATTTCAGCCGAAAATCCCATTAGGTCATCTCATGAGCCACACTATTTGAAGATCTACCAGAAAATGAGGCTTGCCATTCAAGATTAGAAGAGAAAACCGTTATGGCATCTTTTATCAACTACGAAAATCGACCAATGAGGATTGCACAATGTATCAGACATAGAATCTATCACCACTTGTGAGTCTCCCTTAACAATAACAGAGAACCATCCTTCATCAATACCCAAGGTTGCAGCCATGTGGGCTTGAGCAACGAGAGCAAAACAAGAATTGGATCTTTTTTTCAATGTTCCTTGGTTTTTTCCTACAACTCTAATATCTTTTACATGTCCCTAATAGAGAATTCCTCAACTCTATGATTGCCTTACATGGATACTTAATAGATAAGCAATAACATTTTTGCATACTTGGGGAGATAGTATTATTTAAGGACAAAAAAAGACATCTTTTTGAAACTTCAATCATGAAATACCACACATAGTTTTTTATATGATGAAAACTCGTGGGAATCTATTCCAATAATGTGCATTAAACTTTTCATTACTAGGAAGGAGTGTGAAATTCGCTTTTGTGCTAATTATAAAAAGTTTAAAATTTTAATGATCTTATTGTTACACCCTATAAAAAAGGAGAGTTTAAATTATACACATACTCTCCGTGTACTATGAGTTACACTCTCACCCAATAGAAAGCTGACAATCAGCTAATACATCAGAGTCATCAGACCAATGAGAAGATGGAGCAAAGAAATTGGGGAGAACTTAAGCAAGCTTTTCATCACTAAATTTTCAATTAGCTTAGCTGGTGAAAGATTTTTCAATTTACTAAATTACCCTCAATGCAATAATTTTTTACAAAATGCATGGACTATTTTTTAAATTCACACACTACAAGACAAAAAGGGGAGTGCCCTTGGTAAAAAAGAGAGTGTTAAAATCATTTTCCCAAAAAATGGAATTTATGGTATTCATTTGAGATTAAATTGTACACGGCCCCGCCGTGCGTTAGAATTCTTTTCTTTTCAATCACTTTTTCACATTCCATTTAATTTAATTCTTGTACACTATTTATATATTAAAAATATGATTAAAAATTTAATTGTTTCGATTTTCAATCTTCTTAAACCGGTGCGAATATCGTAATTTAGTTGTCTCTAGAGACTAGAGCTCTCATAATTAAGTATTTGCTTTTTATTTGGAATCCTATGAAGCAGAAACTTGATTATAAAAGCCTTAGATACAAAATTTAATTATGACCCTTTAGAATAATATGATAAGAATAATAAGATCTTCGCACCGGTTCAAACAAATTAAAAATTGGAACACTTCAATTTTTAACTATATTTTTTAATATATAAAAGGTCTAAAAAAATTAAGTGCTACGATTTTCAATCTGTTTGAACCAGTGCGAAAATCTTATTATTTTGATCATTTTATTATAACTAGTCATAATTAAATTTTATCTCTACGGCTCTCATAATTAAGTATCTGTTCTTTATTTGGTACTCTATGGAGTAGGAACTTGATTATGAGAGCCACAGAGATAAAATTTAATTATGACCCTTTAAAATAAAATGATCAAAACAATAAGATCTTCACACGGTTTCAAACGGATTAAAAATTGAAGCATTTATTTTTTTTAGACCGTTTATATATTAAAAAATATAGTTAAAAATTGAAGTGCTCCAATTTTTAATCTGTTTGAACCGGTGCGAAGATCTTATTATTCTTATCATATTATTCTAAAGGGTCATAATTAAATTTTGTATCTAAGACTCTTATAATTAAGTTTCTGCTTCATAGGATTCCAAATAAAGAGCAAAAATACTTAATTATGAGAGCTCTAGTCTCTAGAGATAACTTAATTACGATCTTTGCACCGGTTTAATAAGATTGAAAATCGAAACAATTAAATTTTTAATCAGATTTTTAATATATAAATAGTGTACAAGAATTAAATTAAATTGAATGTGAAAAAGTGATTGAAAAGAAAAGAATTCTAACGCCCGGGATGAGCTGGCATCCATCCATGACTTTGCCGCTTAAGTCTTGTACACGGCGGGGCCGTGTACAATTTAATCTCTATTCATTTCTTTGCTCTGGATTTTTCATTTTTATGCAGTGGTCCTTTTTTTAGTGCGAATAAAAAAGAGGGAAGTATTGGCGGGAATCTCTTCATAATTGAAATTAAACTCTTTTTTTTTTTTTATCTTTCTTTTTTGAAATTAAACTCGACGCCAACAAATTGCAACAAATCAACAAATCCCTAACGATTCAGAGCAATTGAAGATCGCCAAATACCAAGCATGCAATCCAAGATCAGCGATTTCTTCAATCACAGTCTCACAGAGTACCGCCGCCAAAACCCCCCCAAACAGCAGCCTCAGATTCTCCGTCAAACCCTTGATCGGAAAACCCAGGACCCTCACTATCCGTACGTCTTTATATTTCAGCTCATACTTTTTTTTCATGAACGTCTCCTCAATGGCTGGGTTTTAGTTTCTTTTTCTGTTTCAATTTTTCAAACCAACCTTGTGGTTTTAACCACGAATATAGTGGTCAAAGGTGTTTGTGGAATTGTCTCAATGAACTCATTTTAATGAGTAGGCATTTCATTTTGGTGAAAAACATGTAAATCGGAAGTGGGTTTTGATCCATTTTTTTTCTACTAGGTTTAACTCCGGGTTTTTTCGATTTATGCGTGTCTGTGTGTTGGCCAGTTGTATAAACCAGGTTATTAGAACGACCCTGTTTTAAATAATGGGAAAACATAGGAATGATCTCTTGTTTGTGATGCTTATGCCGAGAACTGGATTAAAAATTTATGGTTATTCTGTGAGATAATATATGGGTCAGCCTTGTTTTTAGAATAAGATGCGATTTTCACAATTTATGGTCATTTTTTATAAAGTCATCCAACAATAAGTCCCTGTTCAGAATTGATGAGAGGGATTTGCCGATTTGTTAAAATCAATTTTAGAGGAAAAAATTTCCGCATCCTTTCTGTATTTGACTTCTTTGGTTTTCCATTGCAGTAGCAATGGAGATGCTAGTCAACACAGTAAAGAAGAATCAAAGAAATGTACCCTAATCCCAAATGGAAACCTGAAAAAGAAGAGAAGTTATGCTCAACCTCATTTGGATTTGGGACAATCTGATTTCCTTCTACACACTTGTTCCGTATGCGGGTTCATGTATGCTTGTGGGGATGAAGGGGATGAGAAGGTTCACAAGGATTATACGCATGGAATCCAATTCAAGGTACTTCACCTTTAGTTCTTCAAATGGAAGTTTGCTAGTGTTCAATGAATGTGCTGGCATCTTATCTTTATTTCATTGATAGGGGTGGCACAATGAAAGAATTGTTAATTTTCCTTCAACCACAGCTGGGCGCGTGATTGTGGTGTTGGATGGTGATCCTCCTGCTCATAAGAAAAAGGTTCTACTTAAGTTTTTTTGTTTTTGTTTTTTTTGTTTACGAAATGCTGGTACATGCCCTCAGTTTCCCCGCGATAAAGTTGGATCCAGGGTTACTTGATTGTGGTACGCCATACCCTTCGGAATGCTGGGGCCTTGGGGGTAAGCTTCTTTGGATCATTTGTTTGGATCGAAATTAGTTTGTTTGGAATGTGGATTCAGGGTTACTTATCGCGGTAAGCCATACACTTTGGAATGCAGTACGGTGGGGGTAGGCTTCTTTGGATCATTTCTTTGGAACAAAATTAGTAAATGGGGAACATTTTTCGTATGGTTTGGTTCTAGTAACCTCTGTATATGAGATTATGGTTGTCAAATCATTAATGGGATTAATTTATGTGGGTTCTTTTGATATGAGAGTTACCAACTGTCAAACAAGATCATATGATCTACCAAACTTGGCTCATCTTTTGAATGAGGGATGTACCTAATCCTGCAACTAATCTGCTTGTAGGGCACGAGCATTCTGTTTAATCATGTATTCTCCCATCATGACTACAAAACATGTTTGCTCGATTGATTTTGATATGCCAAAGACAAGCATACTGTGTAGATTTTTCTTCACTTGTTTCTGCTTATTGAGCGTTATGCCTGAGGAAAGGCACGAGTAATCAAAGTTATACTTGCTTTTGCTGGAAAACATGTTCAATATGTCATATTTTTGCTCTATTCCTGGAGAGCCATGCTCCTTGGCTTAGCAACACTCTTTTGAAAAACATGCTCAAGGGGTGCCTATGGCTTTGACAGGTTCAGAAGGTTGTTGAGATGATGGAGATGGACCTTGGAAGTGGATGTCTGATTCATAAGCTCTACAAGGTGGGGATCAATCTTTGGAATTTGAATTACTAAGGTTGATATGTGGATCTCTCTTAAAATCAGCACGCCACTATGTTTATTCACTGTTGGTGGTAGGTATATTTGTATATCTTGTATCAGAGGATTGCTGGTTGTCTAGTTGCAGAGCCAATCAAAATTGCTTACAGAGTTATTTCAAACTCCGAGGCTCCAAAAAGCATTAAAGGTACCAATGCAAACAAAAATGGATCAAATTCATCTACGCTTCAATTTGGAGGTATTAATTTCCAAAGAGAGGCTGTGAAAAAAGCTCCTTCAGCAATTAATCCTGCGGCATTAAGAGGAAAAACTCACGGGAGCAGTATTCCTTGCAAACAAAGCTGTTCCTGCTATTTGTGGGATTAGGGCCATTTGGGTTGCACCCTCTGTGAGACGGAAGCAAATTGCTAGTCACTTATTGGATGCTGTAAGGTAAGTTCGCGATTCACAGAGTTCCTGCTATACTAATCTATTCAATTTCCCTGTTGGCAGTTCTATCATTCAGCTATGGGAAGAAAAAATGAAAAAAGAACGAAAGGCACAATGACACCTGAGAGTTGTGCTGTAAGCTATTGTTAAATTGATGAGTAAGGAGGAAATGAATGTGTATATGTGCTGATCAAAACGGGAAAAAAAAATGTTTGTATAAACGTTTGTATACATTTATGTATAGGTAGAGAAGCTTGTTGTGAACGGAGGTTAATGGAATTGATGGTACATGCTAACCTGACTGATGTTAAGCCCTCATCCTGGTTTGTATAAATACTAGTGTGCTCCCAGTTTCGTAGTCTCCCTTGTACTGATAAAAGAGGAGATGTTCACTGAGGAGAGATTCTGAAGAATGTGATCGAATGCTGTTAATAGTTACATTTGTTCTTTTTGACTGTCTTTGGTTCGAAGATTTTCGAAGGAATTTACGAAGGGAGGAGAAAGGAAAAGGAAAGAATATGAAGATAATGAAAGGAAGAAAACGCAATTCATTTATCTATTTACCTTTTGTTTCATCTCTGTCGGTAAATCCTTGTGCAAATCCTTCCTTGATTTTCTAATCCAATATGTTGATGATAGGCTTGGAGTTTAAATAGTCATGCTGCTCATTTCGGAGCCACTAGTTCATTGATAAGAACTAAGCCTATTATCTTGTGGATTCAAATCATAAGGCAATTTGTGCAAATAATACCAAAATTTTAGGGTATTGAGAACTAAACAGGGCATACTTTGCAGCCAATGTGCATTGCACATCTGTGTTTGTTTCTTCTCTACCATAGGCAGCTATTAATTATGTACAAATGCATCTGAGTTTCTTAGCAGTTCGAGCAAGGATTAGCTGATTTCCTTCCCAATTTTGCTCATCTTCCTCAGGATGAACTTCTGCGAAGGTTTTGTGCTGAAATCATCTCAGTTGGCATTCTCGGATCCTACCTCCTCTGGAATGGCATTGGCTTGCAGTTACTTCGACACAAGCTCGTTTTTAGGCATTTAAATGTGAGGGAATTGTTCACTCTCTAAGCCTTTATTTACAGGTTTCAAATTTCAAATACAGCATACACATGCATGTTTCATATAAATGCATTTTTTTTTTCTATCTTTAGCTCTTCACCTTATTTTAGTTATTCATGTGCTTCAATCCCATTGAGCCTCGTGTACTTAATACGACATTTTACATTGACGAATTTTAGCCAACACGACAACAAGAGTTATGAATATGTTGCAATGACTATCAACCTTTACTTCTCGAAATAGAATTTGCGAATATCATCTAACATTAATTGTTCCACGTTGCTTTTGAAAACGAACAGAAAAGCAAAGATAAACCGAAAAGTAACTGGAAGTTATGTTGGACATCCTATATTTGTTGAGCATGGCCACCTTCTTTGAACTAGTTCTGGCTGATTTCGATTAGTTATGTACTTCTCAAATGTTTAACATAAGTGAGATGAATTGTCGTTACCTAATACAATCTAGTATTTTACCATTTTGGAGTCAATCTATTAAACAAACATCACATAAATCTTCAGGAGGTTTCATGCGAACAGTTTAGTAACAAGAAACTGTCATAATAAAGGACAACAAAACACATTCCTGGAAACAGATACAAAATACAGTTCGTCAAACAGATCTCTAGTAATAAAAGCAAAAATCATAAAACAAAAATGACCTGAAAAAAGGGAAATACAAAGGACCGAGGCGAAATCAGACCATCCTACTATCCGCACCGAGTGTTTTCACTTTTGATTGACAGTAAGCTTTCTGTGTACAAAACAACCTGTAACGAACTTGGGATTCCTTGGACTCGAAGTTCCTTAATTTGTTCGTTATTGAGCTCGCATGACACCAGGTGCCCAGTGCTACTTTCCATGAGCAATTCATCATCCTTCCAAAATGTCAATGGCCCGTGGATTCCTACTAGCGCTCCGATACTGCATACATGAGTCCAAGACTCCTTTACCCCATATTCAGGCATCACCCATATGTCAAACTCTCTCTCAATTGGTTCCGGTTCGTAAACGATCAGGGCAAGCGAATCATTTAAGACTGAAAGACTATAGTAAGTTTGCACGAGGGAACAAACAACCGGGAATGGAATCTGTCGGAACACCTCCTGATGAATATCGAACGCTAAGATGGATTCAGTAACCGGGTCATGATCTTCAGGACATCCGTAAAAGTGAAAAGCCCCATTGAAGAACATTTCAAAGCAAGGAAAATGCGTCACACTGAGTGGGACACTGGCGTTGACATTTCTCCAAGAATCACTACTCGAGTCGAATACTTGGACCCTTTGAGAATCGTAGACATAATCATCTTCGTCAGCGTTGAATTTGGAAAGCTCGATGATCCTGACTACCTTGTAGTTATGATCTTGCGAGTCGTATCCGAATCCAATTCCCTCAGTCAGGGACCTGAGCCCAGGCGGGTATGAAAAGGGCGGGACAGGGACCGCCTTGAATTCTCTGGTGGCAGGGTTACTTAAAACAATGTTTACGTTATCGGTTAAGCGAACAATGCCATTGCAAGGGCCAAACACTTGCACAACACCGTGAAGGGTCAAGCCAGGGCCGAAAAGATCAGATGGCAATCGAACGGGGTTTGTTGATGATGCAGTTGTCGTCGGGGCTTCGGAAGAGTAAAAGGATAATACGACTTCACTATTCTCATCATAAATACTACTGTGCTGCTGTTGGGGATCTAGCGTTGTGATGGATCGGACGACAAGGATAGAATCATTGTTTCTGGTAATGCGATTACGGTGATAATAATGCAAATCAATGAAATGGGGGTTTTGAATTAGAGCCAACCAGGTTTTGCAGACGGATTTGAATCGGAGGAGGGATTTCGCCGGAAGCCTCGATAGGATTTCTACCAATACCTCTTCCGGGAGAAGCGGCGGCGGTAAATCGCCAATCTCCGCACACATTGGATCACGGAAAGAGAGATGAGAGATAGAGAGACGCCCAACAACAAAATCAAGCGTCTTGTTCGTTTAACATATTTATTTTGTTTTAACTTTGTTTTTCAATTATTATTCTGTATATTTTTCCAATTATTACTCTATTTTTTTAATTATTAATTTCATTTTTTTCTCTATCTCTTTCTACTCATTACCCATCTTTTTAATCATTACCCTATTTTTTTCTCTACCAACTACGAAAACTAAAATACCCAAAATTACAAAACGAACAAGGCCAAGGTTTTTTTTTTTTTGGCCTCCCCTTTCGGAGAAAGTTACATTGTTTAACCCATGAGAAAATCTCGGAGTAGTTTAAAATTAATGAATGACAAAAGAAAAGAAAGAAATTTTGGAGTAAGTGTTTATGGAGGTAAATCCCGCGCATCTAAAGTATTTTAGCTGGTCTAGATTTTAAATAAATTTTTTTAGGGAAGAGTTTTACAGAGCTTTCCGAGAAAGAATGTTTACGAAGGTGAATTCCGCGCAGCCAAAGTGTTTTGGACAGTTCAAATTTTAAACAATGTGGTTTGGACAGTTCTTATACCATTTCGACCAATAAGAGAAGACAAAGTTTAATAATGTTCACCTCTTTTTTAGGAATGGTGAACAAAATTATTTTCGTACATAACACTTCGGCTCCATTCAGGTGTCAAAAAAAGTTGTGTAGGAAATTTAGTGCCAAATTTTTTTTTTCTGTTCATTTACAAAAAAAGAGAAATAGTTGCAAAGTTATTTTTGCAATAGCTAAACTTTGGGAAAAATAACTTTATGAGCTAAATAATCATCACATTTTCAAAAACAATGTACGTAATTAATGAAACATATTTTTTTAATGAAGATTAGTACTAGAAAAAATTGACTTTTATAAACATTATATAAAAACAAGTATGTATGTATCAATTTCTATGCAAGTTGTTTATCATCTAAATCATCATGCAACTCTGCAATCAGCCACTATAAAGTAGAAAGAGAACTATACTATAGTGATCAATCACCATATTCACTATAAAAACAAAATAAATCGATAGAATTATTAAAATAAATATCAAATTCCAACTAAGAATGATTAATTATTCAGTCTAAACAAATAAATTGGAGCATAAAACTAACATAAAAAAACAAATACGTTCAAGAAAAAAAATATTTCTTGCTCTTTTTCGGAAAAAAATAAGTTGAAGAAACAAACTATCTAAGAAAAGTGAGTCTAATGAGAAAAGCATTTTGAGGGTCCGTTATTCCATATTGGATTGTTCTAGAAACGGAAGAAAAAATTTGATAATTTTTCAAAAGTGTCATTCGCAAGCGAATATAAGCGAATATAAGAATAAAGGTGAAAATGATAGAAATTATGGGTGTAATAATTGTATATTGCCTTAAATAATTGAAATCGCCAAAAGGGACTCCCAATTCGGAAGGGACTCACGGGAGGGAGTATAGCAATCTCGAGAACTTTTCATTGGCTTAACAAATTTTTCTTTTCAAATTAAACCCCCCGGAAAACACCCTGTCAATAGGGACCGAAAGAACAAGGAAATGTCAACTAACGAGAACACACATCAGCATCCTCCGAATTCATTTTTTATTATTTTTCAACCACCAACACTTCTCTCTCTCTCTCTCTCTCTCTCTCTCTCTGGTTTTCCTTTTCTCTCCATATCGGTATCTCGTTCGAAGACGCGCAGTAGAGAGGCACAAGATCCTTCAACCAAAAAAATGGGGGTGGATGTGCTGAGTGAAAGAGCGGCCATGATGAGAGAGGCTCTGCAAAAGAGCCAATCCATCACAGACACCATGGTCTCCACCCTCGGCTCCTTTGACCACCGCCTCTCCGCTCTCGAGACCGCTATGCGTCCTACTCAGGTCATTATTTTCCCTTTCTGGGTTTCCGTTTTATCGTCTTGCCCCGTGTTTGGTTGCCGAGAAAACTATGAGGAAACTTAAAGGGTAAGAAAAGTGAGTCCCAATCTGATTCGTTATTTGGGATCTACTTTAGGTTGGTGATGACTTTTTAGCAGAAAACCATGTCTGGGTTTGTTGATTTATTCTCAGTTTAGCAGAAAACCACATATGGGTTTATTGGTTCAGAGGTGGAAACTCGGATTTGGTTGGACGAGGCCCAGTTTCGAGTCCTCGTGGCCCCAGTATGGGGCGATCATCCTCCCAAGTCCTGACCTAAGTCATATAATGTGCGAGTGTGAAAGCATCCGCCCATTTGTTTCTATTTGAAAATAGCTTGAATGCATTTCCCCATGTATAATTTCCTTGATGCATAAGAACTCTTTCATTTTGGGTGCGGCAAAGCATCTCTCATAAACATTCCAAACTACTAAAATTAGTGAGAGCGATGATTGAGAGCGGGCAGTGGAGGTCCTACTGAAGAGTTATGTGACTATGCTCCCAACACCACGCACACGTGACGTGATGGGACTTTAGATTCGACCCCGATGTAGGTGCAGTGGGTCTCTAGATAGTTGTGTGGTGTGACTGGGCAATACTCTCCGGCGGAGGTGAGGGGTACCATACCTGCACTTCCATTTTTTGTACAAAAAAGAAGAAGAAATAAATGGGGGAGGAGAAGAAAATTTTATAGGGTTCTTTCGTCGTTTGTGTTTCCCAGAACTGTAAAAAATAGCGCTGGTAGCTTAAATAGGCTTTAGTCTGGCGAATTCTTTCTGGGTTTGATTTCTTATCCGCATTTTAGTATTCATTTTTGAGTCTTTAACTTGTTTAATTGCTGTCAGGGTGTGCTTTTAGCCCTAAGCCCCCAGTCTTGGTATTTTTTATATTGCGTTCGTGTATTATGCCCTTCGATTGTAGTTCCTTTTGGTTGAAGTCCACATTAGATTATGTAGATGTCATATGGCTTGTGAAGAGAGCATATGTCTGAATTGCCATTAGGCTTTTGGAGGTTAGATCCAATTCAATTGATCAAGTTTGAGGTCTGATCCCCTCGACGTGATCAATGTCACCCCTATTCTCCCATATTTCATTGAATTTAATGGTGTGATTCCTAAGCCCCAGTAGTCGATGAGAAAAGAAAACCAAGAAAACTTAACAAAAAAAAAAGATCTCTAACCAATTTGGTACTTTGAGTCTACTTTCTTTTTTCAAAATCATTTTGTTAACAGATGAACGTGTCTGGTTGTGCTTCTTTGCTTCAAGTAAAGGACATCTGCATTTGGTTCTGTCAGCTTACTCTGTTCTGTTCTTATAATGCTATTTTTACTTGGTTTTTGTAGATTAGAACGCATGCTATACGGAGAGCTCATGAGAACATTGACAAGACATCAAAGGCTGCAGAGGTTATATTGGCTCAATTTGATGTCTCTCGTCAGGTCAGTTTTGTAGACTACCAAAAAAACTCATTGCAATGCCTACCAATTACCAAATGTTAGCATTATTAGTACATTGCTCAGTATTCTTTCAAGGTTTCCTTCAAGATTTGTTTTCGGGGGTTATTGGAAGCCCCTTGCAGTTATTTCCTTGGAACTTTCAAGGTGTTGTGTTGTTGTGGGACGAACTGTACTTACTCCTGTAATGTAATCCTATATTTGTGGCTTACTATATCGGATACTACTATTGTTTCGATGTGTAGGCGGAGGCTAAAATACTCAAAGGTCCTCATGAAGACCTGGAAGGTTATCTTGAAGCAATCGAGCAGTTAAGAAGCAACATTCGATTTTTCAGCAATAACAAAAGCTTTAAGAGTAGTGATGGGGTGCTCAACCATTCAAACTTTTTACTCGCCAAGGCTATTGCAAAGTTGGAAGACGAGTTCAAGCAACTCCTAGAATCCTACAGGTTTATTTTCGAAATGTTGATAATGCTTTCTTGCATCTCTTTC
This sequence comes from Rhododendron molle, assembly GCA_025413875.1. Classification (NCBI taxonomy): domain Eukaryota; kingdom Viridiplantae; phylum Streptophyta; class Magnoliopsida; order Ericales; family Ericaceae; genus Rhododendron; species Rhododendron molle. The sequence goes on from CM046396.1 coordinate 37,496,330, forward strand.
TTTTTGTTTGTGTCTAGATTCGTATCTTGTATCGTTGGTGTCTTTACAGTCCATATGGCCTCAAGTATCCTTGATTGAGTCTTGTCCCAAGCATATTGAGTTGAAATAATTTTTCGTTCTCTGCTTTGTATGGGTAATTTGGTCGTGCTTTATGCTTTTTGGTCTTCCCTAGTAGCTATACTTCCATGAACACTAGTCTTGTCATCGCTGCAAATTTTGACCACAAAATTTAATTCACTCTTGCGTACAGTTCCTTTACTGGACTTCGAGATGCATGCCAAACCATCTTAGTCAGTACATCTTTGCGTCATTCCCAGTCAATGTTTCCTTGATTCTTCCTGGCCAGGCAACATCAATACCTCTGAGAGCTTTCCCTAATTGACATTCTATGTATGAGTGTGATATTTCTCAATAAGGAATTCAGAACCCTTTGATGCTATTGTATTCTCCAATTTTTCATTGTTCTATTATTATGTAAGTACAACGAGACTTTCTAATTTGGATGCTGCTTGTGTATTGTGTGCATTTTGATGATGCTTGGCGCTTAAACATAGTCATCACAACATGTTCATTTATCAACAAGAAGTTGACAGCCATTTATTTGGTTTCGTGCTAGTGTTTTGAGTTTGAAACTCCTTATCTAATAAATGTAGCCATGCTTGATTCTGCGTAAACAGGGTCTTTTGTGGTATTGTTTGAACAATTTTTTGATTTCTCAGAACTTGTTTTAGAGATCATCAATACTTTAGTGTTGTGTTTTAAACGGAAAACATGCGAATTTTTGTTTGAGACTTCACTCACTGCATAGCATCGATTTCTGTATTTTCAGCAAACCCGTGGAACCTGAACGTCTTTTTGAGTGCCTCCCAAGTGCGCTGCGGCCTTCATCCGAATCTCCAGGAAACCAGGGCAATGGCAAGAATAGTCACCCTGAACACCAAAATGGTAATCTGGAAAATGCTGTTTACACACCTCCTGCTCTCATACCTCCACGGATTTTACCGTTGCTGCATAATTTAGCCCAGCAAATGGTTCAAGCTGGCCACAAAAAGCAGTTGCTAAAAATATACAGGTAAAGACCTCCATTTGTATCCAAATTCCAATGTGCTGTGATCTTTGATATCAGTGTTCTGCATGTAGTGATTTCCTCGGCTTATATTTAACAATATAGATAGATCTTTCTTTCTTTTTTTCTCTCTCTCTATAGTCTATAGTAATTGGTTGCCTTTGTTGGAATCAATCAGTGGCTCAAAATGCTCCTCTCTTACTAAGAACTACGTCAAATAAAAGCTTCGATGCCTTGGAGTCGGTCCCAGTTGTTGATTGGTGTGTCATACACTTAATGATCTGATATTCTTGGTTAATTTGTTTATGAAGAGCGTCTGTATTCTTAAAATGCCAAGTCATGAAAATGCGCTTGTAGTTTGAACGTGCACTGCTTTATTTTTGTTCTGGTCTCTTTTTCCTCTGAGGTTATTTTCGCTGAAGGGTCTTAAAATTCATGGGGATTACTAGTGACTCAAGTGTATACATATGGCAAAATTGAAGCTAGAATGGTTTTCCCTTCGAAATGCCTTCAAACTGTCACCAAATATTTTGATACTATCTTGTTTTTCAATCAGGGATACTCGTTCTTCGGTTTTGGAAGAAAGCATTCTCAAATTGGGAGTTGAAAAACTTAGCAAAGATGATGTCCAGAGGATGCAGTGGGAGGTTTTGGAGGCTAAGATTGGGAATTGGATTCATTTTATGCGGATTGCTGTAAGTTGTGATTGGAGTTCTGAAACATGGTGTATGGATAACATCTCTACTTCCAAATGTACATTGGTGCTGATTAGGATGCAACTATCTAATCATGCTGAACAGGTTAAACTTCTCTTTGCTGGGGAACGGAAAGTCTGCGATCAAATGTTTGAAGGCATTGATTCCCTCAGGGATCAGTGTTTTGCTGAAGTTACCGCCAGTAGTGTTGCTGTGCTACTTAGTTTTGGAGATGCGATTGCCAAAAGCAAGAGATCTCCAGAAAAGTTATTTGTGCTATTAGACATGTATGAGATAATGAGAGAGCTTCACTCCGAGGTAAGGGCTATATGTACGAACAAACACTTGTCCACTAATTGCCTACACTTTAGGAGCTGAAAGAAAAAGAATTCAGTCTTTTCGCTGAAATTGATTTATTGTCTTGTTAATAGACGTGTTAAAAGGTTAAGTAGAAACGAGAAAATAAGATCTGGTAGAATATTAGATAAATTTACACGCGAGTCGTTAATATTATGTGAATTCATGTACAGGGTACGTGTCGGGATGTTGGGTTTAGCTAGTTTTGGATGTCTATTGATGTCAGGTTGAATTAGTTTTTTTACTTCTCGAAAACTTCTTTTGTTTTTTGATGGGTCGAAATTGTTTTCATCAACTTATGCAGAGCATGCTATGCATAAAGTGGAAGCTGTATGTATCATGAGGTTACATACTTATTGAATCAACGTCCTAGATTCACTGGACACATCTAAAACCTTTGCCAACGGGTTAAGTCTGACGTAAGAGTCCATGTGACAATGTTAGTCACACGAGGATTCGAGTCTGTACAACAAAGGAACAAAACTGTAGAACTAGATGCTAGGAAACCTTTACAAAACAACATTAGAAACCTGAACTGGAGCATTTCAACAGACAAATCACAAACCACACGAAAGGTTTTCGAAATAATGTGAACATAGAGAAACTAGGATTTCTTACTGCACATTTCTGTTCCTCTTTTCGTCATTAAAAGTAAAGAGATTTGAGGACAAGTAAAATGTCTACATTTAATTTTGTTATCTTGTAGCACCTATAGAGGAGAAGTTGAGGAAAAATAGGCTAAGGTGGTTTGGGCATGTCTACCGTAGACCAGGAGATGCGATAGTTAAGAGAGCGGATAGGATAGCTTTGGGTAGCAATGCTACGGGAAGGGGTAGGCCTAAATTGACATTAGATGATGTTGTGCGCAAAGATATGAGTATAATGGGTTTGTGTGAACAAGTGGCCCTTGACAGAGCTCAATGGAGGAAAAGGATTCACGTAGCCGACCCCAAGTGATTGGGACATAAGGCTCGGTTTGATTTGGTTTGGTTTATCAAGTAAGAACTGCAGAAAGGAGAAATAAAATAGGGAAATAGGCTGTGGTCGTTCCAGTTTTCCTCTTCCATTGTTATTACAAGCGTTCTATTTTTTCTCTTCCTTTCCCCCCTGGAATCTACCCCTTTTTTCTTACATTTTATATTTCCGCATTGTTATGTGGTAGCTTGCATGCATATTTGATTAAATCAAAGGTGGATTTCTTGGCAGATTGAAACACTTTTCAACAGTCAACCTTGTAGTGAAATCAGGGAATCTTCGATGGGTTTGACAAAGCGGCTTGCCCAGGCAGCCCAAGAGACTTGTGGTGATTTTGAAGAAGCAGTTGAAAAGGATGCAACAAAAACTGCTGTGTTGGATGGAACCGTCCATCCTTTGACAAGCTATGTCATTAACTACGTGAAGTTTTTATTTGAGTAAGTCTAGTTAACTATGTATTATTTGAGCCTTGAAACTTGCGTCCTATTGCTCTTCTGTGATAATTGCTGATTAAGGTCTTAAAATTTCCTGTTTGAGTTAGTCAAAGAATTATGTATTTTTTCAGTTCATACTGTTGGTTATGTTGAGTTACGGTTTCATCCCTACTATTCTGCTGCATAAATGGCACCTGTTGGTAAAATGAATCTTAATTCTTAAATAATAAGTATACATCAGCAGGAACATAAAGGTAATATCGACCAACTAGGGGACCTAATGTCTCATGTCTTCAGTAAATACTTATGACTAAGCTGCTATTTTCCTACTTTAGTTCAAGTTTGTCTTACTGTAAGATGGACCTTAGAGAACAAAGCATAATTTAAAGCAGCTGACATGACACATCACCAGTTCTGCCTCCAATTTATTTAAGAAATTGAGGAAGAGGGGGGAGTGATGTAGGGTCATTCCCTTGTTTTGTTACAGGGGATGACAGTTTTGAATGCAAGGATGATGCTTCCACCCACACATTTTGCTTCTGCCAAAGTTGGCAGAAGAGGGGAAGAAAACAGCTTTCCTTTTTGGGATTTCTGAAATCATGTTTTCTCCTTTGAATGTATTATTATTTATAATGGGAGATATGCCCCATCGGCCATCGGCTTTGTAGCTCATCCCATTCATATGCATAAAAAGTCCCACTCCCGTCTTGGCTGCTAGAACGAGGTTGATTGCTTCATGGATTGTGCTCATACAATGTAACTCCCACTTTTTCCCTCCTATTTCCTTTTGGTCCTACTAACAAAAAGAAAGAAGGCTACACTCTCTTCCCGAAAAATCGGTGTTCCTTCCCCCTTCATTTTCCCCTCTTTTGAATCCACCTACCATATAGCATAGGTAGAGCAGGGGAAAGTGGATGTTATCATGTAACTTGTTGCAGATATAAAACAGTCATGAGTTTCCTATAGTATTCTAAACCTGTATAGTCGTGGATATTCTTGTATATGCAGTTATACTTTTTGTTATAACTGCTGTTGGTGCGGCAGCACGCTGTACAGCTTCTCTTTTGCCTGATTTTCATACTTTTTGCAAAGATTTTCCTGACTAATGAATTCCTTAACATGTTCAGCTATCAGTCAACCTTGAAGCAACTTTTTGAAGAATTTGAGAATGGAGAGCAAACGCATCCACAGTTGGCCTCTGTAACTATGCGAATAATGCAGGCTCTTCAAACCAATTTAGATGGAAAATCAAAGCAGTATAAGGATCCAGCTCTGACTCACTTGTTTCTTATGAACAATATCCACTATATGGTCAGATCTGTACGAAGGTTTGCCTCACAATTGTGTTGTTTAAGATGGTTTCTAGAAAGCATTCTAAGCTTGTCTGGTATGCATGACTCTGTTACTTATTGTATCTATCTTGGTTTTAGGTCTGAAGCAAAGGATTTATTAGGGGATGACTGGGTCCAAAGACACAGGAGGATTGTGCAGCAGCATGCCAATCAGTATAAGAGGATTGCTTGGGCAAAGGTTTGGTTTGTTAACCCCATGCATACCACCAAAAATATCTTATTTTGGTTTTCAGTAACTATTTTGGTGCTTGAAGATCTTCCGTGTAAATTGTAATTGTCTTGTCTTTTAAAGACCCATTGCTCTCTATATGTGGTGTAGTCATTTATTGTCCCGCATGTGAAGTTACATAAAAGAGATCCGTATTGCTAACACGTTATGTGTTTGGTTGCTTCCTTGACCAATACTTAGAAATTGGTTCTTTGGTTTAAGCTTTGCTTCACTAGCAATATGCTCACATTGCCTACTCAAATTATTTCACCTTTTTTTTAAATTCTCCAGCCCTATCCTTAGTATCTGGATATTTGTATCATCAGTCTTCAATTTTTAGGCAGAAATATTGACAAGTGTATGAGCATAACTGTTTATTTGATTCTGGGCTTATTCCCCTGCTTGTGGTATTTTTTTTTTTTGTCATTTCCTTTCCTCATCCTCTCCATCTCATCATTGGGTATTGCATTTATATTGGATATTAAGTTAAATGAAGGATTGGGAATGTCACATTGGACGTATGTGTAATTCTATTATGTACTTCTATTGTATTGCATAAGTTTTGTTGGAGTGTTTACTCTTAAATATGCTGTCCAATAAGTGTGGGTGGTGAAGTTGACGTTTCAAGAGTAAATTCCATAACATGGACTGGGTCCTCTTTCTGTAGATTCTGCAGTGCCTCACTATACAAGGGGCAAACTCATCTGGGGGTGGCAGCTCAATTGGTGCTGATGGAGGAAGTAGTGGAGTTTCAAGAGCATTAGTTAAAGACAGGTCTATATTAAATTAAACCTTTCCTAAATATCCTTTAGTCCGTAACACAGTTGCTCCAGAGTTCTTAGCCGAGGAGAGAACTAATTTTTTGTTCCATCAGGTTGAAGACGTTCAATATCCAGTTTGAGGAGCTTCATCAAAGACAGTCTCAATGGACAGTTCCTGACAGTGAGTTGCGAGAATCTCTGAGGCTTGCGGTTGCTGAGATTCTGTTGCCAGCGTACAGATCTTTCATTAAGCGCTATGGGTATGTATGATGACCTTCATGATGTTTTGAGGGATTCTGAGCTCTTGTTTTATGAACTTTGAAGCATCTGAAAGGCACAAATTTGTTTTACATGAAAATACTAGTGAAGTTAGGAGAACTGTATTTTGGTTGATTATGTGTTTTTTTTTTTTGTTAATGAAAATGGCTTGACACACTTGAGGTAAACTGGTCATATCTCGAAAAAGTACAAAAGACGTAGGAACAAAACCACTTGATTTTAAAATTAGACTTGTTAGAGATAATCAACTGTTCTATAAAACTCTCGAATCCGGACTTTTAAACAGAGAGAACTTTAGGCAATGATCATCATTCATCGCAGAACGACCTCGGTGTCCTGGTGACCCCAGGTTATGGTCTCCTTTCAGCCCATATTATATGACCTAATTTCGATATGAAATGGATACACAGATATAGAGAGTTGCCGGTACTGACTGGTTTCTTGTGATTTGAATTGTTTCTTCTATGTATGTCACAGTGCTTTGGTTGAGAGTGGGAAGAACCCCATGAAGTATATCAGGTACTCGGCAGAGGATCTTGACAGAATGCTCGGTGAATTTTTCGAAGGGAAGACCTTAAATGAATCCAAGCGGTAGGAGAAAACAGGATGAGTAAGAAGGGGGGAAAAAAGATGGCCTCTCAAGCAAGATGGGTTCTTTTGGCCCTGCCTAGTGCCTGTATTTGTTATCTTCTTGTTACCAAGAAAGAAGGGAAGAAAATAAAAGCAGCCATTGCCTTTTTGTATTCCTTAGCCATGTGTAGTGGTGCTATCTTCTTGTTGGTGGTGTTGGTGGTGGTGATGTTTGTTTCGGTATTCGTTGTTGGTTCCGTAATCTTGTATAGGTGACACTGATTTTTTCCAGTTCTTGTTTGGATTAGTGGAAGATGCACATTTTAAACTCTTCTCTTGTCTGAATAATATTTTCTTTGTAATACTGGAGAGTGATCACATTCTTTGTAACATTTCCCCACAAATAGGCGTAACATGTTAAAGCAAAAAGAGGCGATTTTCCGTTTGACCAAAAAAAAGAGGCATAACATTTCATCATAAAGATCCGTAACATTTTATCACAGATAGGTGCCGTTTTACCTCAATAGGCGTAACATCTACAAAAGTGCATACCATATACACCCCTAACTATGAAAGACAAAACTTTTACCGGAGCAAACCGTAAGGTAAACCATAGATGTGACATTCACCAAATATAGATATAACATTCGTCTAAAATAGAGGGTGTATATTGAAATGAAAATATTGTTAAATGCTCTTGAAAAAAATAGTGCGAGAATTTTACACTAATATGTGGTGACTGAGGAGAGTTGAGAGTCGAGATTGATGGCCCCTTTTTACTAGTAACATTTTTGCACTCAAACTTTTTGTCAGAAATTAAGTTGTTTTTACTAAATTAAAATATTCAATACATTTTTCCCAACTAAACCCACGTATTGTTTATAATTTTTATTCTAGTGAAAACAATTCGATTACAAATACTTACTAGAAGTAGTTCACGACTTTTCACTTTAAAGGGATACACGCCCGATCCATTCACTGCTCAAATATCAATGCTGAATAATCTCTCCTGAATTGGACTATTCAACAACGAACCGATCCACTTTATATGGAGTCATGGACATGTTATTGCCACGTGGTGACCCGGTAAACCTTACCACTCCCGCCCCTTCCTTCCCGGATCTTTGCAGTTTACACTCTCCCTGCATCAATCTCTCTCTCTCTCTCTCTCTCTCTCTCTCTTTCTCTGCTGTTTGTGGCAGGAAACTCCTCAACCAACTATGGAAAAGAACCCAGAAGGCAGTACGAATGTCTTGTGCCCTCTTTGATTTTTTTTTTTTCCAAATTAACCCATTTGTTTCTTTAGTTGGTAGTTTATTGGGCCTGATTTTGTTTGGGTTTTGTAATGGAAGATTACGTGGAAGCTGTAAAGGATGAGCAAAGAGAAGGGCTTTGCAAGGGAGCTTGTGAGTACAATTCATCCAAACGTATCTCTGATCGCCTACTCCCTCACATACTCAACATGTGAGTTTTTCTGTTTTTTTCAATAAGAAAGTTTTTTTTTTGGTAAGTTAATTAGCTTTATATTTCCTTTTGGCCCTCAAAACTTGATGCATAGTGGGTGAATTTTGGTTTTAATTAATTCAACTCTATTGTTTGGGAGGAGAAGTTGAGGGAAAATAGGCTAAGGTTTGGGCATATCTACCGTAGACTTGAAGATGTAGCTGTTAAGAGAGCGGATAGAATAGCTTTGGATAACAATGTTACGGGGAGAGGTAGACTGAAATTGACATTAGATGTTATGGTGCTCAAAGATATGAGTATATTAGGTATGTGTGAACAAGTGGCCCTTGACAGAGCTTAATGGAGGAAAATGATTCATGTAGCCGACCCCAAGTAATTGGGACATACGGCTCGGTTTGGTTTGGTTATTGTTTGGGAGGAAAGATATCTGGGATTTTCTGTTTGAGGGAATCTGTCAGCCTCCTCTCTTTTGGATGCTAGGAACATACACACACATATTAATTATAATTCAGGTCTCCGGGCTAGCTTTAAGCACATACACTGCACACTTGTGAGTCTAATCCCACAGCCCACTTACGGAGGTCCCCCAAATGAGTTGATAACACCTGTGAGGTTTTGAGGTCTCAACCCCTAAGTCCCAATCCTTGACCACTTGGCTAATCTCTTGGGGTCAGGAAAATATGGAGTTACCAATTATACTCATGGCTTTCACTTGATTATTGTTTGTTTAGTGCGTGTAGTGATGCTTATGTAATACAGGTATTTAGTAAAGTTGATTGTGGATGAACAAGTTTGTACAATTTGTATCCTAAGGTTTCACATTTTCTTATCGTGTGATACTTGTCATTTTATAGTTCATACAGTGAATGTTATCCATTGGTTTCAGATATGGATCCCATGCTACTCCTAGCGATTTTGAAATATATGCTCCAGATGCAACCTTCGAAGATCCACTCATGTGTGCTCGTGGGTACGTATGGTGTAATAGAAATGTGAAATTTCTCATCTTATGTACACAAATAGTATTCCTTTAGTTGGGTAAGTTGCCTTTCCACTAGTTCCTTGGGGCATATGAAAACAAAGAAGGGCAAAATCCACTTTAACCCCATGGTTCAACCCATGAGCACTTTACCCCACTCTCCACCATTTTTTCTCACGATCGTAAAAGGAGTATTGTGGTGTGAGAGATTTTAATGTCATGATGCGTCGTCGGTGTTGCTCATTGCTCAAATACCACCTAAACTCTCAATTGAGTTTCACTCACTATGATCCATACCCATTTTGTATCTTTTGTGTTAAATACAGCCATATTTTTCTCTAGTTTATCTATTATGTATACTATGGACCTATGGTATGGTCTGTATTGAGGAAGAATTATCCTACTAATTTTTACGAGGTTGTCTCATGTAAATTTCACCATTTGTTGCAGGGTGAAACAGATCAAATCAGCATTCTATTCACTTTCCAAGGTTGTACATGCTTGATTATTGGAGATACGTTCATGTTTAGTCCGTTCTTTCTAGGAGTAACAGCTCTTAAGTGAATATCAATTCATTCTGATGTACATATTCTGGAAGGAAACATGATAATCTTTTCTTGCATGCATAATTTTGGTGATACTAGTATCATTTAGAAAATCACAGGAACAAGAACTTGGTGGTCATTTTATACGTTGAGACAATTGGAAATTGTATTTTAGTACTTAGACGCTTTTAGTAATTAAAGATGGGAACAACCAGATTATGAGACTAGATGCTTATTCATTTGAGTTGAGTTGAGGAACTCTTTGATACTGAATATTTTGAGGCTATGTCTTGGTGATGGATTTGATACTCAAGACCGCGTAACAGGATCATCTAAGGAAAAGGATGGGGAAACTAGATTAATAGTTTTAGCTTTAGCTTATTCACTACATTATAATTGTATAATTTCCTTCCCCTCGCTAGATTTCTCCTCAAAGCCATGATCCAAAGGCAACCTACTTGTCGTTGAGATTGATTTTCTGCTATTGATAAAGTCTAGGAAGTCAGCCTGAAAACCTGACAGGCGTTCTTTCTCTGATAACAGTCAATTGAATAAACTGATCACGGAAATATTGTGGGAGCATAGAGAGCCTGTAGCTCAAAGTGTAAAATTTGCTCGTTGATATACCGAATTCAAAACAGGCAAAAGTCGTTTGTTCTTGATTTTGGAATCCCAGTAAATTTGTTTCAATTACAACCACTTGAATTCTGCACAAATGCTTTTCGTTGGGGTTTTTCCGCTTAAATGCTTTACATTGATTGGATACCCAGACCGTTTCCCCCAATACCCTTGTCACTTATAGTCTTATACACTCGACTAATCTTCCCGTCTCATTCTTTTAAACCTAATCAACTTTTTGTTGGAAATGAGATGTTGTATGTGAGATTTTTACACTTTTTGTTTCTAGTGTGATGGTTATCTTTCAAACAGATCTTCAGTGAATCAAGAATTGTGGAATACAGCGTACAAGAAAATCTGGTATCGCCAGGCAAACAAGAGGTTTGAATCCCCTCCTTGTTATCCTCTTCAAAGCAATTTATCAATTTTCGTTAATTCATTTCCGTTCCACTTCCTTTCATACATGTATATTGACATCTGCAAATGGATTCAGATACTAATCGACAACAAGCAATATTACAAGTTTCTGGGGAAAGGCATCGATATGATTTCCCTAATCAAGCTACATGTTGAAGATGGGAAAATCGTTCGTCATGAAGATTGGTACGCACTCAAGCTACTGCTATCGTCTTTGTCCTTCATATGTACATCCGTTTGTTAGAACCCCTGTTGCTTTAACCTATGTTTTTCCTGGAGACGGCATTTGTTTAAAAACACATGCTAGTTGATCTTCCCAGAATAGTTGATTGTTTGAACAACGTGCGCCATCGTTTTGGATCTCTTATCTCTTCCAGTTGAGATAAGAACTTGCCTTATTTATGGACAGGTGGGACAAGAAGCCTCTGTGGAATAGAGAGACAGTTAAGGTGCCGCTGGTTGGCCGGGTGATTGAAGTTACTCGTCGGGGATCGATGCTGGCTACTCATGCAATGATGGGATTCGGAAAAGATCCGACCGCGTAATATTTTGTTCCTTAATCTCGTGTACTTGTTTGTGTGACTAGTTCTTGAGCCATGCTGGGAACTCCAAAGTATTGATCATTTTAAGGTTTTACTGTATAAAACTGTTTACAGTTCGTGCAAGGATTGAGGTTGGAGCAACTATTTTTTGATCCTAATGTGCAATCCATGTTTCTTATTTCTTGGAAAATGCAAGCGAACCTTTTAAAAATGATTATTATCATTAGTTGTGTTTTTTTACCCCTCTCCAATGAAAAGAAACAATCTTTTCATAAATAAAAAAAAAAAATGAAAAGGGAAGAAACAAGTACTCGAAACCAATAAGGGCTAGCTTTTTATTCTTCAATATCTTCTTAGGGCGTCAGCTTACACGCAATTTATTAGCGGTGGCAACCATGTACGAGAAGTGAATGAGTCGAACTCGTAAAAGAATGAAAAACTATACTTTCAGCCTTTTGTATCTTGTTGATCGCATTGCTCTCAATTTTGGAGAATCCACAGCTTCAATGCCCGAATCTTCACCTTAGAAAGTACGCGCGGAAATCTTATAATATGACAAAAGTATACAGAATTATTGCACAAGTTCACAAACCGAAGCAGGAACCTAACTATGGGTACCAACAAGACTTACTCTTGTACATCTAATTGAGCGGATTTTCACAAGACTACTTGAAAGTTTTTTTACTACGGCTCGGATCATTTGTATGAGACTTCGAAGAGGGTCCCATCTAGGACTGAAATCGGTTCGGTTCGGTTCGGTTCTTGGACATTTTTGTGCGAACCTGGAAAATTCGGTTCGGGAGGTTCACTGAACCGAAACCGATTATATTAATCCCGGTTCGGTTCGGTTCAGGGAAAGCAAAAGCATTTTAAAAAGTATATTTAAAAAAATATTTAATATATATATATATATATTAAAAAATATTTAATATATTTTAAAAATATTTAATTTATATATATTAAGAAATTTTAAAAATATTTAGTAGATATATATATTAAAAACCGGTTCGGTTCGCCGAAAATTTTCAAAAACCGAGAACCGAACCAAACCGAAAATTTTCAAAAATTAAAAAAAATGAACCGATTCGGTTCGGTTCTTGAACTCGGTTCGATTCGATCGGTTTTTTATTCACCCCTAGTCCCACCCAGTCTTCAAGTTGTGCGTTGTTGGATGGAGAAAAATATGATTAAAAGGAAAGTTGTTGGAAAGAAAACCCCAACTGGCCGAAACTGACGTGGCAAAATAATCTTATCCAAAACGGTACAGTTGGCGGTCACGTGTGGACGTGGAATTGTCACGTGGGGGTTGGAGCACTGACCACAGAAAAGATTGATTTGTTGAATTTTACACCGAAGCATCACAAATACTATTCTAGTGCAACACCTGGCAAACAAGAACAAGACGAATAAATCTACAACTACACCTATCATCAAGAAAAAGAGAGTATATTCTCTCCACCTCCGGTGGAAATCATGGGATTTCCACTACTGTCTATGGGTCCCGCAAAATTTTTTTTGTTCTAATCTGAACCGTTCATCTTGTAGGGTACATAGAGTAGTACATCCATAAAAAAAATCAGCTTGATTGGATATCGATAGATATATCAAAAATTGAATTTTGGTTTGCAGAATGGATGGTCATAGATTTTGAAGTTAAACTATCCATGACTGTCCATTTCCTAAATCGAAAGTAGATTTTTAATATACGTATTGACGTCCGATAAATCTCAATTTTTGCGTGGATATACTATTCTACGGACCCTACAAAATAGACGGTTCAGATTATAACAAAAGATGTCTTGTGGAGCCCATAATGGGCCGTGGTGGAAAACCCTTGGTTTCCACCACTGGTGGAAATAATTTTATCTCCAAGAAAAATTATTAGAGCTCCGGGATGGAGGTGGCAACTGGATGGGGTGAGGCGGGTTTTGTCGTACCTGACTCGAAAAGTACCACATGGTCCCGAGTCCCGACCCCGCCTCGAAACCTGACCAAGTACTTCATAAGTGCTCCCGTACCCGCCTCAATCGGGATCGGGTTTATCCGGCTTGCGAATTGTCAAATGAAAAAGAAATATTTAATCTTGAAGCAAAATAGAAGGAAATAATTATATGTAAGGTGGTATTTTAGTTTATTTGTGATAATATAAGGATAAATATAATTACCTAGTATAATGATAAATAAAAAAAATTAGAGTACAACAATACATTTTTTAAGTATAATGATAAAGATATTAGGGTAACCCTTGATAATGTTTCAAAAAAAAAATATTTCGGGCCGGGTAATGGGGGGCGGGTAATGCCAACCCAAATCCTACTGGACTCCCATTGGATTTTTTTTTTTTAATTTTCTTCCGAACCCACCTCGATATTCAACATTTGACGGAGACCGGTTCCGATCAGGATGGAT